>JAHLMH010000016.1:0-600000 GCA_019915035.1 Auriscalpium orientale
TATCCGCGCTTTTTGCTGAGCTTTTTATTACGTTCAAGCTCTTCAGTGGTGCGTGCGTCTTATGGCAAATACCGTACAACCATTCACATTCCAAGCAGGTCTTACCCAGTGTCAAACCTCGGTCTTCTACATTGTTGAAGAGGTCAACTTGTGGTGCCCTCTGTCGTCCCCGGTGCGTGGCACATGGCATTAGCCAGCCTTAATCGTCCATCTGCTCAAGTCAGCAACGCTTAGAACGTCCGCTGAAGCCATTGATCGCTCGGAAATCGCCTGGAACGCTCGTGCTACACCATGATTACAATTCCACTGGATGTTCAGATCATCGTGATCGAGTCTGTACACCGGCTGTCACAGGACTTCGAGGTCGACTATTCCACCCTCCGGACATGTGCCCTCGTCTGCCGCGCGTGGAAAACCCCTGCGCAGCGCCTCTTGTTCCGTCGCGTCCCTGACAGAGGCGGCGACATTGTCTGTTCCGTCAACGACCGCCTCCTGGACATCCTCCGCATTGCCCCACACCTGGCCAAGCACGCCCGCTACGCTTATGTCGAACTCAACGCGGAGGATCAAATCTTAACTGAATGGAACCTGGCGCTCCTGGAGCTGTGTCCACACCTGGACGGTATCTCCCTTTTCGTCAGTGGCCCCTTCGATGCCTTCGATTCCACATTCAAGACACGCCTGCGTGCGGCCCAGGCTCAGCTGCAGCCTGTGTATCTTCAGCTCGTCGGCGAACACTCGAGTGTGGAATGGTTCATACTCCTATGGCCTTCCGTCCGCGCGTTCAATGTGCGTGTTTCTGACCGGTTCGTCGCCTTCCCGGAGTCGCTCCCCAAAATCCCTATCCCCGACACTGCTCAATATATGTTAATCGATGGCAGCGACCAATTTCACTATTTTGCGTGGGGCGCGATCAGCCAAACCCATCCGCTGCAAGAACTGGAGCTGGCGCGGCCTGTGTGGGGGCACACGTCGAACTTCCTTCAGCGGTTGCACGAGTCAGGCGTGCTCCCGCATCTACGGACCTTGCGAGTTGAAGGGGCGCTGCTACCGAATGAGGTGCTCACGCATCTCACGCGTCTCGAAAACCTCATCTTCCCCGAACTGCCCGACGGCGAGCCGGTCATTTCGCTCCCTCAGGCCCTCGTTTGTGTCGGGTATCTGATTGCCAGGCACAAGGTCAACCTGTCTGGAGAGCAGGCCAAGGACGTCGGGCCTTTCTGTGCAGCGCTGCGTACGCTGCCCAAATTGCAGCATTTCAGTGCGACAACCCAATCGTCAACGCACCAGCTCACAATGCTCAATGAAGTTTGCCGCGAGCGCGGCATCACGATGGAGATGTATCAGCATGAGGGTTACTATGCGGTGCGTGCAATGCGACGCGATATTGATATTTGAATATTAACATAATTTTACAGGGCCCGCAGAACGTTGATTGGATTTGACCCTGCGGGAGGCCTTTACACGTTGTATACTACACTGTCAGTGTCTCGCTGGCTAATTTTGCGATCGGCATAGCACACCTTGTATATCTTCCCCTCATCACGTCAACGATCGCGCCCTGCCTGAACATTCGCCTGCACGGTTCTGAGGGTCTCAGCAAATCGCGCCGCTCCGATGGAAAGCAATGATTGATAATGCTGAGATAGCGCGCTCGTGCCAGGCTTTTCTGTTGTGCACTGTAAGAGAGTGAGGGTGCCCTGTAAGAGTGAGGTGAATGCCTTTTGCCCCGGACGTGGACGGCAGGTTTAGTATACCGGTCGCTGAAAAACCACTTGTGGTGATCAGTCCGTTGGAGCGTGAGTCCGACACAGCTCTCCGGATTTTCAGTTTCATTCGGCGCTCACCCTCACGCCGCATCTCGACGACGTGTTGAAAAATAAGCATGGATGCCACACACACACACACACATATACACACACATAGAACCGAATTGCATTGCACTGTGCATTGTCGCGGACCTGCAGTACTAGACTGCACGCGCATGGGCGGATATACAGCGGGCGGGCGCACGCCGTGCGCCCGCGAGATCAAAATATAGACGAGGGGGCGCGGCGCGGCCGCGCGCTGGGTATGCGCGCACGCTGGGTGCGCGGTATTCAAGACGACCAGTCAAATGAGAGGAGAGAGATAGGAGGAGGAAATTGTGTTGTGCGAGCAAGGGAGGAGGCGAGGCGGCTATTCGGAGTGGGCGAAGGTGCGGCGGTGCGCGCCCCAGGCGCGCCGGGCGTGTTGGCCGCCGGTGTGTGGGGCGACGCGGTGCTGGGTGGATTTGCCCTTGTGCTCGGTGGATTTGCCCTTGTGCTCGTTGGCTTTGCCTTTGTGCTCGGTGGCTTTGCCTTTGGCCGGGTGCACGGGCAGGCGGGCGGCGGGTGTGGGGCCGGGCCTGTGGATGCGGATACGCGTTAGTAGGGGACGGCAGGTCCGAGGGCGGGAGCGGGGGGCGCACCAGTGCTTGGAGGCGCCGTGCTTGGAGGAGGTGTGCGTCGCGTGCGGTTCAGTGTGCTTGACGGTGGTGTGCGTCGCGTGCTTGACGGTCGTGTGCGGGTCCGTGTGCTTGACGGTCGTGTGCGGGTCCGCGTGCTTGACGGTCGTGTGCAGTTCCGTGTGCGTGTGCGACGAGGTGGCGAGCGTGTGCGAGGACGTGTGCGTGGAGGACGCGTGCGAGGACGACGGCGACGCGGGCGGCGGCACGACCGCGCCGTTGGAGGAGAAGATGTCGTTCTGCGCACCGTCTTTGAAGTTGTACAGGTCGTTGTACACGGGCGGCGTGTACGTGCCCTCAAACATCTGCACGGGCTGCGTCAGCGGGGAGGAGGAGCGGCAGGGGCAGGACGACGCACGTTGTTGCCCTCGGCCTGGAACCAGTACATGGGCGTCTTCGCGCCTTGCGTGCAGTTCGACGGGTGCGCGGGGACGTTGTTCGCGGGGTCCGCGCCGCAGCGCTTGGGCACCTGCCCGCGGGCGACGGGGACGGTCGACTTCGCGCCCTGCATGTTGCACTGGAAGCCAGTCATGTACACTGCGCGCCGCATCAGCACCCCCACCCCATATATACAGCTGACGAAGGACGCACTCTGCTCGGAGCCCGAGTCGGCGTTGTGGATCCAGAACCACGCGCAGGTGCACTTGCCGTCGGGGCACGCGGGCATGCCGGCGGGCACCTGGAAGTCCGTGTCGCGGTACCACACGCACGTCTGGTTGACGGAGAAGATGACGAAGTCCTCGGGCTTGACGTCCGCGACGTTGGACTTGTACGCGACGCCGAGCGCACACCCGCCGAGGTCGTTGATGCCGTTGGTGTGGTACTGCGTCGTCGGCTGGCCGTGGCAGGGCGACTGGCTCGACAGGTCGCGGACGTCGCCGCTGGGGACGCGGATTAGTATTTGGGAAGCGCGCGATGGAGAGGAACGGGGCGGCGTACCCGGGGGACGAGGCATACCAGGACGTAGCGCCCTTGTCGCAGTTGAGTTCCGCGGTGATCTTGCCGCCGACGGGGAGCTGCATGATGTCGTTGGGGTGCGGGGGGTAGTCGAGGTGCCCGTGCTAGAAAGGACGTGAGGACGCGCGCGAGGTAGATCAGATGAACTCGATACGTACGAACCACCACTGGCTGAACGGCAGGTTCATCAGCGGGTCCTGGGGACGATTCGGCGCGCTAGTCTGGTTGAATCCCCACATGCTGTTGTGGAAAATAGCTGGAGGCCGGCGCGTCAGATGCAGATGGTGTTCGAGGAAAAAAAGACATGCAGATGTGTGCGGAGACGGCGGAGAAGAGGGCCGCGAAGAGGGCGAGGAGGGGGAGGGTAGGCTGGACCATGGCTGGGGAAAAGGAATGTGGGGCAAAGGAATGCAAAGGCTGCAGCGGCCGCGCGGAGCGTGCAAGAGGCAGGAGCGAAAAACGAACGGAAGTCAACAGCGCGCAGAGCCAGGCTAATATATCTCAGCGGAGTTGATGTCAGTTCCTTCGCATGGAAGGGTCCGTTGCGAGGTCTGTGTCTTGGTCCGCGCTACCGCCATCTGCACTCATATTCGATGCATGATCTCTGACCATCCCGAGACATCCTCACTACCGTGTGCTGCAGATGGTTGAACTTCTGCAGATTTGGGCCAGGAGCTGCAGGTGGTGCGCGCGGCCTTGGAAGACCGAGGCTCGACGTCGCCATAGCAACCAGTGCAGGATAGGCCAGGTTTAACGATCGTTCGTCGACGAGGGCAGTTGGATCCTGGGTTCGCGTGGACAGCTATGAATGAGAGACAGAGACAGAGACTGAGAGAGAACGAATATATTTATAGGATAGACGAGAGACGCCACAGCGAAGCCTGAGCTTATTCTCAGAATACCCGCGGAACCGGCCGCGTTGCGAGGTCGACGACTATGAACATTGAAAACCTCGACTGCCGTGTTCGTTAAATAATCCCATTATTCACCACCCATAAAGACGATACACTCTCCATGTGCCCGGCAGGAAGCGTCGCAAATGTCGACACCTTGCCGCGCGCGTCCTCTTCGCAACCCCTTACCATCTACGCAGCAACTGCCTCAATACCTGCCGCCCAATCTCATCCTGCTCATTGCCGACCGTTTGCAGGTCCAGTCGTACGTGCCCGCGCATCTGAGAGCCTGGATACCGCGCTCGAACAGAGCGCTCAGCGCTGTGCGCGGTCCGCCCATTGCACCGAGTCATAGGAACGTGCGCGTGCTCATAGACGCGTCGCCGAGCTCTTCATGCACGTTGGGTCGACCAAGATCGTCTGATGCAGCACTGGAAGGCTCGTCGCCTGTCCGCTGCTGTGGGAGATAGTCCATGCTATAGCGAGTCGGACGGATAGCGTACGCCAAGTTGCTCGTCGTTTTGTCATTCTCAGGATCAGCGGGGATTCGGGTTGGTATTCCACGACTACCGATCGTAGAGTCGTTGCCCTTTGCGGCATGCCGACCGTACACGTCTAGCTCCATGAATAAACAGCCGCAGGCGAAAGAACGGATCCTAGTCATGCTCATTCAGACATCGTTATACGGCATGAAGACCGAAGGCAATCACGCACCTGCATTGGAACAGAATACCGCATCATCCGTACCCGGACCGCGCCCGCTCTTGAGACGAGATACGAAACAGATACTCCGCGTCGAAGTCGATATGTTCGGTAGCTAGCTCGCCCGACGCCGTCTTGTGAATGCCTTCCACGCTTGATTGAGGTAAACTGGCAGGATGGGTGTACGGGTAGCTGGGATACGGGCGCAAGGCAGCTGAATATGACGCCAAAAGAAAGACCTAGCTGCAGTGGGAAAGCTCTCTGGTGAGCGAGGGGCAGGGATCACAAAGGGCTCATACGCACGACGCTGCCCGGTCTCACGTTCGCCGACCGCCGCCCGCTCAACTGCCGCTGCGCTGCGTTCTCGACCATCCATCGCCCTCCTCGATGGAGAGTCGCGCCCACTCCATGCCGTTGACGGCGCAGCTTTCGGCCGCCGCTGCGAATGCTGACCGCAGGCCTCTAGACTGTTCGTCGCGATATCAAGGGTGGCACGCAGTCGCAGATCGATCGCTGGCGTCGTCCTCCCTAGATTGTGAAACTGCTCGTCGAGGTGCGACTAGCGATCGGTATCCTCATGCGCAGTGCGAAGCAGTCCGGTTTGCGTGTCGAGGCGAGGACCAGCTCCAGTCATACTGATTTAGCAGACGGCGACGGAGGTCGAGGCACCGAAGAACGAGAGCGACTCGTTGGCGGGTTCTTGCGACTAGGCAGATTTCTCATCGCGCTCGAGCTGAATGCTGGTACAGCGGGCGGCCTGGCTGCGAGCTCAGGCCCGCACTTCTGCAGGTCCGCAGGTCGAGCCTTGACATGCGACTTGCGATAGTCAGTCCGGCCAAAACATAGGAGGAGGACGCCGTGCGGGAATGCTTCAAATTGCGTTCGAGATGTGAAAAGCTGCAGCGGGCGGTGAGAGCGTGGAAGGTAGCGGGACGAGCGATCGACACCTGCTCAGCCGATGGAACGACGACTGCGACCGCTCGCTGGAAGATTTGGGTGTCTTGAGGACGGGCTGGCGTACGACGGAGGTCGGACCGTCAATCCTGGTGCGAGTACGCCGGCGGGGAAGGCGGGCGACCTTCATGGCCATGGGCGGCGAGAGCCGTGCGCGCTGCGGTGCGAAGCGGGCAGAGAAAGCCGCAGTAGATGACGGCGGCGGTGATTGTAAGGGAGACGAGGTTGAATGTCGAAGAAATGAGGGAGCGAAAGCGGGGCTGGCTGGCTGGCCATTTATATGCGGCTGGCATCCACGAAGTCGAGAGCTCTGATTTCATCATGTAAGTCTCGTCTCAAATACATTGGTTTAGAGCACGCACGATATCCGTTCCAACATGGGAGGATGTACCAGGAATTTGAAACCAGCAACTAGGCGAGATTGAAGGCGACAGGTCTCCATGTATGCAGCTCGTATGCAGCTCGCGCGCCACAACAAGACGATGATTGAGCTGACGAGGATGACAGAGATCATCCGGCACCTGTCGATTTCTTCCGTGGTTGGTTGAGGTAGACAGGGCGGAATTTGGCGCGGTTGGGTGAGATGCGGTGAGATAGGCAGAGGCGACCGCCCAGAGCGACCGGATTGGCCGTATTGCCAGGTAAAACGAAACAAAGCGCGTGTCATACACCCCGCTGCAGAGGGTAGATTCGTTGACTGGTTGCCTGTGGTGAGCGAGGCCAGCAACTAAACAAACGATTCGTACGCACTGCGCGCCTGCCCCGCTCAACCAGTCTGCCATCGCTGCACTCCGTCCTCGACCATCCATCGACCACCTCGACCGAGCATCGCGCCCATTCTATCGCTGACGCCGGCTTGGGTGCGCATCTTGCCTTGATGTGGATGAACTCTGTGATGCGCGATCCGACGAGAGAGGTAACACATAGGTGACGCCGCCAGGAGGTGCCGGGTTCGGCTCGCTGCAGGGCGGCGTCAACTCCCAGCAACGCTATAGATCTGCGCAGAAAGGTGTGTTTCGTGTCGTGGAACCTACGTACGCTCAGCGGGTGAAGCTGTCAAAGCAGTACTGACACTGTATTTCAGATGAGGTAGACACTAAGCAGGTGGAGAACGTACCTCTGCCCAGTCTTTGCCGGTACGTACACGTCCTTCGTGGCAGGCCGGGGGCGTCGACGTGCAGATTCGACTCGACTAGCGCGGTGAATAGGAAGATATGCATTTAGTGAGCGGGTACGGTCGAGAGGAGGGAACATGGGTTGATAGGATGCGAAGGGAGTGTTGGGATAAAGCTGCAGGTGAAGGGGTTCTGCTTGAAATCCGCCGCGCAGCAGGAGAGAGCAGGAGACTGCCGCAGACGCACCTTGTCTCGCACTACATGCATCTCACCGACCTCCCTTGCGCGTTCTCTAGCACCCACGCGCGCAATCTCCTCAGTCCCATCCATCACCTCTGGCTCTTCCCCCGTGAACGTTCGTGCTGTTGCCAGGCGACACGTCAACCGCATACACCTTCGCGCCTCTTGGTCCGCGAACGAGCGCGAGGGCTGGAGGTCTGTGCCCTGGCTTGACGTGGGCAGACTCAAGAGATGAGCATCATCACCGTGACCATTTAAAGGAAGTGCTGGTAATAGACGCAGAGAAGTTGCGGCCTCCACACCATCCGGAGCAGGAGAACTCTGGGTGAGCTTCTGTCGCCAGGTCCCCTGCGCACAACGCGCCATCTGTGGATCTGCCCCGGCCCCACCATTTCAGCGCTGCGCTGCGCTCGGCGGTGGCGAGGAACGTGAGCGCTTTTTGTCACATTCTTTCTTTCTTTTTTTTGCGACTCACAAATTCTTACGGTGACGCTACGCACGCGGTGCGATCGGCTGAACCAGATGCCGTACTCCCGTTGCTGCTCCCTCGCTCCATCGTAGCCCCCGACTGCTCTGGCCTGGCCCTGAACGTTTGAACCATGGAAGATAGCTACGGTACAACACCGGTACGTCTTATCTGCCATGCGCGCGTCCCTGCTGACCCGGCGCTGGGCAGAGTGCGGCCGCGCAGTGACGTCCGTCAAGCTGAACAGGCCCTCTTCGACCGCGAAGCCCAACTTCCATCAAGAGGCATCACCCAGCGAGCGCCGGACGCCCGTCCCACGTGCAGCACGATAAGGCCGATGTTGAGCGCGCCTGCCAATGGGAGCGCGAACCCGACGCATGAGCTCCTCCATGCGTGGACGTCTTCGCCCTCCATCGGGCTCGAATCTTCTTTTCCCCCATCAGTTTTGATCTCTCCACGGGTCTATATAAGCCCGCGTCCTTCGATTTGCCTCACTGTCGCTTTCTTGCGCCTCTCCCGTGTCTTCGCTCTGTCGACTCGTACACGCCCGCCATGGTCCCGCTCAAACAGGTCTCCATGGTCTTTGCGTACGTCCCGTCTTCGCGCGCGCCCACCTTTCACTGACCGTGTCTACAGCGCCGGCACTGCCCTCTTCTCAGACGGTACCATAACATCCTTCCTAGTCTCCTTCCTGCGCTCACCTATTACTAGGATATGCAAATGGCGTCATCGGTAGTGGTACGTCCTCGCCAGCATCCTCGCATTTTCACTCGCTGACATGTTCTCAGTGAATACGCGTATGTGAATTTCTCTGCGTCATGCAGGATCGCTGAGCCCGCTCCACACCCAGTCCTCAAGCGCATCTACCCCCAAGATGTCGCCAAGCACCACTACTCCAAGACGCTCTCCAGTCTCGCCTTTGCCGGCACCATCGTGGGCATGCTCACCTTTGGCTATCTCTCCGACAAGGTCGGCCGCAAGTTTGGCATGGTGCGCGCGCCCTTACGTCCTCCCATTCAATGCCTAATTAATTGACATCTGCAGATGGTTGCCACCGGTATCGTCGCCGTCTTCTCCGCCCTGTCCGCCGCCTCGTCGGGCGGCCACAACGGCAGCCACCAGGGCCTGCTCGCGATGCTCAGCGCCTGCCGGTACGTCGCACTTCCCACACCGCTCGCGTAAGAGACAGCTCACGACAGCGTCCCATCACAGTTTCTTGCTCGGTATCGGTGTGGGCGCGGAGTACCCGTGCGGGTCGGTCGCAGCGTCAGAACAGTCGGAGGAAGAGGGCATCGGGAAGAAGTCACAGCACAGATGGTTCGCGCTGGCCACCAGTGCGTGTCCCTCCTCCTGCTGTGCCATCTCCCGCTCACATGTCCTGCAGACGCGATGATCGACTTTGGCTTCGTTGTGGCCGCGTTTGTGCCCCTCGTGCTCTTCTGGATGTACGTGTTTCATTCTAATGTGCCGCGCGCCTCCATAGTGATTGATGTGCAGCTTCGGCGAGCACCACCTCCGCGCGGTGTGGCGTCTCTCGCTCGGGCTCGGCGTCGTCCCCGCCGTCGCCGTCTTCATCTGGCGGCTCCGGATGGAGAACCCGACGCGCTACAAGAAGGACTCCATGCGCAACGCGCGCATCCCGTACATGCTCATCATCCGCCGCTACTGGCTCAACCTCGCTGCGATCTCGCTGACTTGGTGCGTGCCTGCGCTGCTTCTGCAATCTCCGCGTGTGCTAAACAGAACGCGGCGCGTGCAGGTTCATTTATGACTTCATCACGTATCCGTTCGGCATCTACTCGTCGACTATCGTCGATACGTGCGTCCCACACTCCGCGCGCCAGCCTTCGAGCTCATTTGTCTCATGCAGGATTACCGGTGGCTCGTCATCGCTGTCTGTGATCTTCGGATGGAACGTCGTCATCAAGTGCGTAGCACAACCCAGCCTCTCTCGGCCTGCACGATCCTGACCCTATTTCGCTCGGCGCAGCTTGTTCTACATGCCCGGCACCATCATCGGCGCCTTCGTGGTCGACTATCTCGGGCCCAAGTACACCATGGTACGCCCGATCGCACGGTCTCCCCACCCGCCGTTCTATCGCTCACCTGCGCGCAGATCACCGGCCTCCTCTGCCAAGCCGTCATGGGCTTCATCATGAGCGGCGCCTACACCCAGTGCGCCCTCCCCCCCTCCCTCGTCCCTCCGCGCATCGCTAACACCCAACTAATAGTCTGAAGCACCACATCGGCGGGTTCGCAGTCGTGTACGGGATTTTCTTGAGCTTCGGCGAGCTGGGTGAGTCGCTAGCGCTGCGTGCAGGCTGTGGGCCGGGACTGACAATGTGTGTGTGTGTGTGTGTGCAGGCCCGGGGAACTGTCTCGGCCTGCTCGCGTCGAAGACCGGGCCCACCGCCGTGCGCGGGCAGTACTACGGCGTCGCCGCCGCCATCGGCAAGGTCGGCGCGTTCGTCGGCACGTGGGCGTTCCCCCCGATGATCGACGGTGCGCGCGCACTCCCCTTCTCCCTCCTGTGATGATTTTGTTGATTGTGGATTGGATGGCGGGCGGCAGCGTTCGGCGGGCCGGACAGCAACCGCGGGAACACCGGGCCGTTCTGGGTGGGCAGCGGGCTCGCGATTTTCAGCGCGCTGATCACGATCTTCTTTATCCGCCCGCTCACGCAGGACGGCATGCTCGAGGAGGACAAGGCGGTACGTCCGCGCTCACATCACTGTCTGCGTGCGCCCCCGGCTGACGCGGTCGTGGTGGGCAGTTCCGCGCGTACCTGGAGGCGCATGGGTGGGATACGGCGCAGATGGGGCTTGCGGAGGAGGAGGAGTGGTCGCAGGCGTCGCATGGCGAGAAGGATGTCGAGCGCGAGGCGTCGCTCGAGAAGGCTGCGTGAACGAAAAATGCTTGATGATGCGCATGCTTGTATGCATGTATGAATGAATGTTTGGACTCATTTTTTACGACTTGTGAGGATGGTGTTTTACTTATGCGTAGTGAAGGGTAGACTCGATTGGTGGAGGAGCCTGATGCGTTGTATGATTAGTATAGTACCCTAATGTAAGTTTTCACGCGTTAGCTGTAGACTTTAGTGGTGCCAAAGTTCAGTTTCAGGCCAAAGTTTTCTGAACCCTGAACTGGACCTTTGGTTCAGTCCAAAAAATTTCTGAACTCTGAACTGAACCACACCGAACTGGTTCGACTGGTTCAGTTCTGGTTCAGACAAGTTCAAACCATGAACTTTTGCAAAAAAAAAAAAAAGCCAATTTTGAGTGCATACAGCAAAATACAGTACATAGATGTAATCTACAAGCTATGAACCGGGCGCGCGATGGTGTAGTGGTCATCATCACATCCTGGGGGGAGTTGCACAGGTTTTGCCTATGCAGCGAGGACCCCTTGCAAGTTCGATTCCCTGCCCCCACACCTTCGGAGACACAATTTAGACACTCCGGAGGACTTCTGCCACTGGGAACCAGGGTCGCCTGCAGGGCGGTATTCGAAACTCTACCCACCCTTGTCACATGTATTTTCTTGTTTGGATGTCTGCTTTCGGTGTCACACTTTCCCAGCATTACTTCATCTCTCGTTCTAGCGTAGCCGGGCCCACACCGATCACAGTGTGGAGCCGGACGCGGTTCCCACACCCGGTTGGGACCTGGGGTGACACGGCCAGGGGAGTGTAACCAGAAGAAGAAAGGGGTTAGGGGTTGTGCACTGCGTTGAGTAGAAACCCGATGTCAGTCTGGGCTGGCAACAGCGGGGGAGTTATCTGGCAAGTCGGAAGGCGCGGGAAAGGAGGGTGAAGTTTATGGAAGCCGGCAGGTCCTGGGGGTGTTTCGGCAACGAGCGGCTATGCTGTGTAGGTTACCTTACTATACTTACTTATCAGACACAACTTAGCCTAAGGTCCTAGGCTATCACGTTCCCCTTGTGGGACTTTGTGGGGGAAAAGCAGCATTAGAATAGATACAAATTAGGTTAGGATTAAATGTATGTAAAAGTCCTAACATAGGGTGAACCCCAACGGTGACTATAATAAACCATGGATTCAAAAAAAAAAAGCCTTGCGCTCGCATGCAGCTGCCTCATCACTGGGTGTCGGCGATGACTGGGGTGCTAGGATACATTGTAGATAACCATGAATTGCTTGGAGCGACGGCTGATGAGGTCGAAGATGTTGCAATGGCACGAACCACGGAAGGATGATTGTAAGCCTACAGCTTACAGCATGGTCGAGAAATGCTATATATATAGTGCTGGTTGGCAGAGAATGCAACTTCTCTGTTAAACTGCCTTTTGGAGTAATGGTTATGACACAGCACGTCTTGCTACTTACACTAACAGAGAAGTTACGGCTTGCAGGTCCCGGGTTCAATCCTGGGTCCGAGCAAGTTGCAATGGGTAATACCATTGAGGCGGCGTATATGTCCCTTCACAATTCAGAAGTCCCGAGAGAAACCTATATAGGCCTAGGGTCTCGAACCAGCCATATGGGGGGTTCTGTCCTGAAAATGGAGAAGGGTGTAAGCCTACAGCTTACAGCATGGTCAAGACATGCTATATGTATAGTACTGGTTGGCAGAGAATGCAACTTCTCTGTTAAACTGCCTTTTGGAGTAATGGTTATGATGCAGCACAACTTGCCACTTACAATGATACTGGTGGGGAAATATGATGTCGGGCAAGCCTGCGATCTCGACTACAAGTGATTTTTCTATTGCCTCATCCGAAACAATGGCCACACCCTCGTTCACGTACTGTAGAGTGGCTGGTGCCACGGCTGCAGCACGTTCGTCCTCAAGTTGTTTTTTGGGTGCAGCGGTATTCAAGGTTGAGTGTCAGACAAATAAAATTGTGCATGGACTTGGCGCAGCGTATGAGATGATTGGCCTCACCTTGGACACTCCTGGCAGCCACTAGCACTTCCTTGACGTTGTCGCAGCTTAGCCCGATACTGGCAAATCGGGCCCCTTTGTGATATAATTCATCATTCAGATGGTTGAGACAGTTGGTGATACGAGTGACAAGAGCATTGTATTGTGACTCATTAATGAGGGGAAGTACCAGCAGGGATTGGGGTGCAACAGGATCAACAGAGGGGGCCAAATCAACGGTGGAATGAGACACAGAAGGGGGTGCAAGAAGGGAAGACATGATGGGGACCAAGGCAAGCCGTTGCTATCAGTTGGAATAGTTCACGCTGAGTAATTTCTCACCCCTCAAATAGTTCACGTGTTACTGAACTAATTCAAGGTGATTAGTAGTGAAGGTCAAGGGATCGTAATAGTTCAGGATTACCACTTGGAACTATCTCACTCATGCAATACTGACATTGAAGTAGTTCGCGGTGTCACAATTTGACATGGTTGCATACCAAATCGGGGGATTCACCCATCAGACGCACTTCATTTCACAGACGAATGGACATAGCCATGAAGCCACCCAAGTGCGTAGCAATATAATAACCATCACAACCACTGATTATGCTCACCTCCGCATCTCCCTCCGCACACCTCCACACATGTCATTCGTTTCATCATCCAGCTTATCGTCCACTCCTTCCTCTTTATTTTCAGTGCAGTCTGCCCCAGATTCAGGTATTGCGTTCCTATCCCACTCAGGAAGCACCGATTCGTCACTGGTGTTTGCTCAGCCGACAGACAGCACCTCCACCCTTTCCCATCACGTGGCCGACACCTTCGAACCCCACAGCTATCTGCCACCTTCGTACTTTGCTTCGCACTACTCTTCCCTTCCCCCTTCCGATCATCAATATCGTCTGCTACCGGCCGTAGATGTGTACCGTCCAGAGGATGAACAGATACATTGGGCTGTGGCGAGCAGTCCAGGGCACCCTCCCCTGCACACCGGCAAATGTGTGTACTTGTGGAACTTGGACAGAGAAGAAGAAATGTTTGGCCGACTAGGAGAAGTCGAGCAGGTCAGCAATGAAGGAGTTCGATTTGCCGTGCACGAGCATGACCAGCTCAAGGACATCAGCCTGTGGGTAGCTCCAGAGTGGGCTCATGTTCCCCGCACGCCACGACATCGAATACGGCTACCAGCTGCAGCAATGCGCGTGATATGGACAAGGGTACACAGAAGTCTCCAAGGACGTAGACATTAAAGTCAGAACTCTGCTCCCACACTCATTTCTTTTATCTCCTATACACATGCTCACGATCTTTTACCTTGTATGATAGATTTTCCCTTCTAGATCTGTACTACCATGCCACTAGAGCCAAGACTCTAATCTCACACTCCTTCACCTTTATCTTTTACTCTTGCCCATTATCTCTCACCAGGGATTCTAGATTCTGCCTTTCAGATTAGTACCCCTTATCTTTGCCCCTGCAACCTCCCCAAAGACTCACGTCTTTGCGTCTCTTTTGCATTTTGCCGGCTAACCGTACCTGCTATGCACCCAGTTTCTGCAGATTCCGAGCCAGAAGGGAAGTGGCCATGTTTTCCATTCCATTTGACTGATATTCCCAGGAGTCAGTATGAGTCACTCTCAGTCAGGATGAGTCACAGTCCCAGTGAGTCAGGCCTAGTCAGGGTGATTCATACTGACTCGGGATGACTCAGACTAGGATCACAGCCATGTATTAGTAATGTAGTGTTGGAAATGTATATAAGGAGGGGATCCTGACCTGTGGACGGTGAGTACTCTCAGTGGAACACATCCTCTCAGCTTGCACCTCACCTCTCACCTCTCAGCTCTCAAGTCCAGTCTAATCACGCCGACGACGGTCGGTACGTCACGCCAACACACGGTTGGTACGTCTTCGTCAAGTCCAGTCTAGTCACGCTGATACGCCTCCTACGCAGGTGGCTACTGTTTGCGCAATTTTGCTGAATCGCAGCACTCGCCCGAGCACTCTAGCTGAGACGTATATTCAACTCACCCAAGCTCAGCTGGACCTTAGCTGTCAACAGAAGTGTTATTCACTGTTCCCTTGTCACTCAATCGCGCTCGCTTGTACTCGCTCAGCATCGGCTGAGGTTTCCTATCGTTTCGCTGTGTTCCCCCGCGCTCTACCCCCTCACCAGCACTCAGCTAAACTTCCTACACGTCGCACAAGGTTGCACCAGCTCACGATACGTTTAGCGATGTGTGCGCAGCTCGCGCGCACTCACCCTAGCCTCGCCCAGCCGTCTCGACACGTTTGCACCGTTCGCCCAAGCCAGCCATGTCATCGCCGAAGTTGCCGACGTCGCCCGAGCCTCTAGACCGTCTTTGCAGAGTTGCAGCGCCTCGGATCAAGGCGTTGCACCGCATCAATTAGCCAGCAACCCGAATCTCGCCGAAACCCAACGAAACACCGAGACACAATATAGCGACTGTCCCCTCGCATCACAGTCATCCACCGATGTTTGCCTATGCTCAGCAACCTCAGCTATGCATATAGGATCTCTCAGCAACTCACCGATGCCGCAGCGACATGCAGAACATTGAGATATCGCTCAGCAACGCAGGAGACAAGCCCTGAGCATGAGATATCAGCGATCCGGATCAATGACCGCTTTTGATGCGTCGCCCTCGTTTCCCAAGAGTCTTGGAGACTTCGCCGAAGATAGCACAGCTTTGGTGTCCAGGCCTTTGATATCCCTCTTCTCTCATTCGCTATAATTCGCCGATGCATCGCACGATTTGCGTAGCTACTCCAACGTGTTTTCCCATGTATAAGTGTAGCTAGCAATGTCTGCATGCAATAGGAGCTTCTCCCCCCAGAGACAGCACCTCAAACTCGAGAAACTATTGTCTTTCACCTTCGCAGCACATCGTTTAGCCCCTTATAAGCCTTCGACATTGTCTTCACCTTCTCAGCGCCACGCTTAAGCACTTGCATATTGAGAACCATCGTCCCTCATCGCTCTTCGTCGCCCATTGTTGCCTCCCTTTGCCCATCATCCCCAGCACTTTGCCTAATATCCCCGAGCCTTGCTGTACCGTTGCGACTCGATCAGTTTCACTTTTGTCGCCCAGCTTTGCCTATCGCTCCGCCACCTCCTCCCTTCATCCTGCATCTCTCGCTGCACTTCCCCGGTGTTAGCTACAACTCTCCGAGCCCCCTGGTAGACCTGGGACACGCCCCCAATCTAAAAACAGTACTACTTGACCGTGTAGGGTTTGGTTGTGTCATCTGACCGCCTGCGCGCCGAGTTTGGTTATCAACGCTGACCACGGTTGGTACGTCACACCAACACCCGGTTGGTACGTCTACGTCAAGTCAGTATAGGAACGTCTAGTCGCTACTAGGGCTCACCTGTACTTCGCTCTCTCTGCTTATCGAATTTCACTCGCTCTCATCTTATTCCATCGTTGCCGTACTTCTCAGCTCGCAGCATCATCGCTCGCTGAGTATTTCATCCCATCCAGTTCATCGCATCAGGTCAGACGGTCAGTCTAGCCTAACCCAGCCTTTTACCTTCTTCGTTGGATAGTAGCGCCCCAAGCGGATACTACATCCTACTCAAGAGATCTATCGGCTAATCCCACGAACACCAGAGGAGTCCTCGAGAAAGAGGAAAATCCAGGTCCCTCTGACTAGGAAGCTTGTCCATCAAAACACGCTTCCGCATGACAGCGGCACAAGTATTTCAGAGCTCCAAAGTAGTTTGGGCACATTAGTCAACCATGTAATAAGAACTAGTATATATTAAGCGGCCAACTATTTCGTGGGACTGGGCAATAAGCTAGTTCACAATGAAGTACTTTGAGAGGGTAGCTGACGAACTATATCGTAGGCAAGGTCAATGAGCTAGTTGATAATAGCAAACTACTTTGTAGGCGAGGTGCCTGAGCTAGTTTATACTAAACTACTTTGCGCAAGAACTATTTTGTAGGCGTGTGAATGAGCTAGTTTGAAATGAACTACTTCACGACCGCAATGAACTACTTCGGTGTCAGCCAGGTAAGTGCATATAGAAATCATGCGGCGCACCATTTTCATCGGCCACAACCGGTAGAGAAAAGACCGAAGATGTCCGGGGTTGTTATATGGTCTCGATACCATACCAAAAGCTCGGGCACATCGGGAGCCTCAATAACAACGTCCTGCATGATGTCGTGAACCCAGAGATCAGCAGCAGGATCATACACCCATATCTTGTCCGTAGGCTTGATGTCAAAATGCTTGTAGTCCTTCCAGTGGTCTCTGAGTCGGAATGAAGACCCGTACTTCCACACCAGTGAGCATGCAACCGGGTCTTCATCTTTCTAAACAAAGAAATCAGATCGTAAGCCACTTTGATGAACATGGACAACTGCTTACAGCAAGATATACAATACTGAGGACCTGCGTGCAGACAGGGACATTTCACTGTTCCACGGGAAACAGCGTGTGACGTACAGGCTCCTCGGTTGGCAATACATCTGGGGTTGTGCAGCGCCTTCAAGATTGAGCAGGGGAGCTTGCCACCTGCCTTTTGTCACCACGTTGTTGGCGAGACCCGCACCCCGGAGACAAGATTTTGTTGTGTTGCACATCTGAGAGTGGTGGCGTAAGGAAGTTGATGTGTCGTTGTTCCTTGCACTGGCCAAGAGTCAGCAGTGCCGCAAGGTTTTGCCCGTAATTCATGACGTACCAACTGTATAGTCAAGATTCTCATTCATCGAGCGGTACTGGATGTCAATGGCAGCAACGGTGTGCTTGGGATTGCAAGACGGAGCCATTCTCCCAGGCTTTCATCCAGCAAGGTGAACAACGAAGGCCTTGACCTGCTTCTGCGAAGAAGGGAGGAGAGTCTTCAGCGCTCTTCTGTACTTCGCGTCATGCAACATTGCAGGCAAGGGTAAAACGGAGAAAATAATTCACACAGAGTAGGGGGAGAGCACAGAACTATTTATGCTTTCCTGCGTGGCCGTAGTCAAGCTGGGAGAGCATTGTTCGCATGGAGTAGTTTGAGGGCATGGCCACAGTGATCTATGGTCTTCGGAAAATATTTCATCAGCTATTGTTTGATGAACAAAAGAGAACTTCATACTAGTTCACGTTTGGAGTACACGACCGTATATTGTACACAGAGTTCACAGATTGACTAGACAAAAATTGTACACCTATTATACAACTACTTCCTCTTTGTTGTCTTACGTTGCTTCGCTGGCGGCTCGGAGCCTGTGTTGCCATCGTCCTTCCCAGCCTGTTTCCCCCTGTTCAATCGTCGTAGTGCGCTAGTAGGTTCCTCCAATGGTGCACTTGCTACAGGAACCCTTGAACCCAAAGGTGGAGAATTAGCTGTGATAGAAGCTCAAGTCTTGTAACACTTACGGTTCTTCCACAACCGTTGCTTGTCTGCGACTTGAACGACGAGGTTCAAGGGGTACCTGTTCCGTCCCCTTCCTCTTGCGCCCTCCCTTTGACTTGGAGGTTGAAGTTGGCTCGACTGCAGCATCTTGGGTGACTGTTGCTGTTGAGCTCAGATGCTTCTGGCAGCTGCCCACGAGTCCACAAACAGCTCTGGGGGCTGCGGGGGATGTAAACGACTGGTAAACAGTTGCGTCTGCAGCGACTGCTGTCTCTTGTGGGTCATCCTGCGCGACAACGCCGTCCACAGCGGCTGCCCCATCTCCAACTGCATCATGTTGAGCCACATTGGGAGTGCGTGTTGATAGACACCTGCCGGCCGTAGGGCGGTCCTGTCTCCTGGTCCAAATCCCTAGACTCTGTGCAGCGTGGTTGTGAGAGGGTGAGTCGTCAGAGTTCCCGGGACGGTCGTATAGCACCGCGAAGTGAGCGCGAGGAACGAAGTTCCGAGCGCGAACAAATGGAAAAGGATGAGGAACGAAGTTCCGAAGTGCGGAGAACGAAGAGATGTGGATGGGACGAACAGAACGATACGATCAGACGCAGTCAGAAAACAAGATGCGAACCATGTGGAGTTCGCCCGAACTAGTTGGCTGAGTTCGGGACGCGACGAATGGTTGGTGGTAGTATGGGTGTTGACGTGTCAAGGGATGATTCGATGGCTGATGAGTTCGTCGACGAAGTCAGTTGCGGACGAGTGCTGGGTGGTTTCGAAGGGTGCGAAGTCGGTGGATTGATAGTTCGGGAGGCGAAGTCGAGGGACGAAGTCAAAAGTCGAAGAGCGAAGTCGAGGGTTGAAAGAGAAGACGAAGACGAAGACGACAAATAAGACGACGAGTTGAGGTTACGTGCGAAGTGTAGAGCGAGGAGTGGCAGAGTCAGTGAGTGCTGACTATACCAAGGCGGAGTGCAGAGTCTCTTGCGAGATCCTGACTATAAGGGGGGAAAGTAACTTGCATTTCGTCGAGTCTGCGGGCTCTATATATACTACGAACCTATCCGAACCCGTATCGTACGGCGCGAAGTAGGCTAGCTATATGGAGAACGAAACCGAACAGAATGCGAAGCGTATCACGAGGGATGGGTCGGGAGCGCGCGAAGTGAGTATACGAAGTAATAGAAAGGTCGATAACATAGCCAACGCTATGACTATGAAACAATCAATCTGCGCTGTCATGTCAATATGCAATAATCGTGGGGAAATAAGGTACCGGGCGGAACTCGATATATGGGCGCGAAACATAGTCCTGGAGCCTAGAATAATGAGCCGAAGTCGCTGCACTTATCGTACGAAGTCGCGAACTGTGTCAGAAAATACCAATTCGCAAAGCGCCGGTTCGCTTCGCGTTGACTGCGGAGGAACGGCACCGTGACGAGGAGTACTGCGGACGACGGGGAACTCGGGGTAGAGGGAATCGACTGTGGGGCAAAGTGGAACTTTGTGTAGGCGCACCGAGTTGATGTTGGCATTGTCCGACACATGACGCCTGGCAGGTGGAATGCGGCGCGTCGGGTGCTGATGGGTAGAGCGCCTGGACTCGGCCACGTGTGAGCGCCTCGAGTTGACGTGGGAGTTCGCTGTCGGGCCGAGTTCGCGGTCACGTGACTTTGGGCGGCTATGCCGGATCAGCGGTTCGGGCGCTCCGAGTCCAAAGTCACGTGACTTCGGACTTGTGCGAAAAATGCCAAAAGTTCGGTCGTATCCCCTCTCAGCGGGGATCCAGGCGTATCAGCGTGGCCCCGTCATGCGGCACATCATCTTCGTCCGGGGATGAAAGCGGGGCGCAAGGAGAAAGTCCTTCGGGAATATCAGGGGGAGCAACGGCGGCAGGCACAACTACGGAGGGGTCCTCATTATGAACAGTTGAAGGGGCCTCAAAAATGGGGGAAAGCAGCATGGGTTCCGTGGAGATGGGCTGAGGAGGGCGTTGAGGAGTAGAGGATGCTCTCACAAAGCGCCGAGACCCTGTAGCAGGAGTTGCGGACCTGGAGGTACGTTTGGGAGTCTGTGGAATAGCTGGAGCAGTGTCGACGGGCGTTTGCTGGGACAGATAAATTGGCTGTGATATGGTGGTTGTATCTTGCAAGCTTGGGAATATGCGCGTAAGACATTCCCTCATTGCTGCATTGAATGACTTGTCGCTTCGCTCGATTTCATCCGCAATGCCAAAGCCATGCTCACCAGAAGGATTAGAGGCACCCCTGCAATGAATTTATCAGACAATGATTGATGTTGGGGGCAGAATGCACACACCACATCAACTGAAGGCTGCCAACTTCATTAAGAGTCCCCACCATGGTCAAAATCACACAATTTGTCTTCTGAGAATAGTCCGCACGAAGATTTTGCAGGGTGTAGTCAAGATCCCGCAACATCCTGCACTCAGTCAACAAGATTGAACCATTGGCATGGGAGGAAAACGCACGTTCATTGCGCAGCGATGGCTTCCTCCAACCCCTCCGCTGTGTCGGACGGACCGGCCACAGACTCCTTTGCCTCTTTGCGTCTGGCAGCCGCAGCCGCCTTCTCCTCTTCACTCTGGGCACCATATTTCGCCACAGCCTCCGGATTCACGCGGAATGCCTCACCGACAGCCTTGTTGACGTGCGCCTGGAGTTCCCTCTGATTGATTTCAATTCCGATTGCCTCAGAGTTGTTGATGAATTCCTGGCGTGCAGTCTGTGCAATGTGATGGTTCTCCGGATCCGCACGGAAGAGGTTGAGAGCGCTGTGAGTGCGACCAACGGTGGGCACAGCTGTGAGTTGAAGGAACTTGGGGAGGGGAGTTGGGGGTCGGAGCATCACTAGCATTTTTGCAAGCGTGGTCGCTAATCCACTGCTTGACTTGCTACAATTAGACGTGCAGATTAGACATTGAAAGAATTTAAGAGAGTCGTATACGCACCTCCTTGCGTGCGATAATCCTCTGTGCCAGCAGCTGCACATCCTCCTGCATGCGGTCAATCATCAACGGCTCCATGGGAAACCTCTTGAAATATGCATCCATCATCTTCTTCTGAAAAGCCGTAGATTCCGCTTTCTTGAACAATAGCTTGTAGTGGTTGCGGGAATACTGGATCATCCAATTCCATTCGTCGTCTGCAGCCCAGCGAGGATTCGGCATCATCAGGCAATACCTCCCTCCATAATTTATCCACATCTAACCAAAATAAATCAAATTTGGTCTGATTTTACTCTAATGGCCATTATCATTATATTTACCCAAGCCCCCCTTTCATAAAGGCATAATTTACCATAATTTACCATCAAACCATTTAAAAGCAGAGCCAGACAATCTTACACTGCACTCCCCCATTACTATAATATTAGCATAATATGTACCTCATGCTAGCTTAATACCAGAGTTATATTCTTCTCACACAGAATTCCAACATTCATTAGAAATGGATGATATTCAGTAATGTAAGAGTAACGACATGCATGTAGGAGATAATGAGATTGGAATCACAGGACATTTGCCACCAGGGATATCAATTGCCACGCCCACCCTTCTTCTTGATGCCCATGTTCTTGAAGTTAGCGGCAGGAGCGCTATCGAGCTGACTAAGAGCGGAAGGGTTGGTGTTCTCCTCAATAGAGATGCCCCTGCAGTGCATGGAAGGCATCAGTATCCAATTTGAAGCAGTGAAGCGTAAAACACCATACATGACCTGTATGTACAGGTGGTTCAGTATCTCATGGAAACCTTTCAGACTCTCCCTCTTCAGCCGCTTCAGCTCGTTCAGCAGGTCGTTGTACATGCCGGCGAATGTTGTTGTCGAGAAGGTGACCTTGATGAATGTGCCACTTTGATTCTGCTTCAGCCAAGCGCCGACCTGTGAAAGTGACATCAGCATACTGAGCATTCGAACGGGAACAACTCACTATGGTGGCAGCGTACGCAACCATGGCTATAGGCAGCTCGGGCTGCGAAGCTTCATTGCCTTGGTCATAGCTGGACTCAAACAGCTCCTCTGGGAAGGCCTGGTACCGTTTCTTGCTGCCGAAGAGCACGCGCAGGACCGCCACAATGGCGGGATGACAAAATGGCTCGTCCTCATCGTACTTGCTGAGCTACAGGTCTGGTAAGCATTTTCATGAGCACACAGGACAGCTTACTCACCAGGGGATCCCCAGAGTATGTGAAGGTGACGATCGGCTTCTTGAAGATTGCTGCGATAGCGTCGGCAGTCTTCTCTGCCGTCTTCAGCGTGTCGAGCTTGTAGAGTCCGGAGAAGTCGACCTCCTGCGCTTTCTTGTACGTTTCACTGCGGAATGTGCTACATCTGCCTTGCGTCTGGTTCATTTTGATTAGCACTGACCAGCCCGAACGCACAATACAACGCACCGCGATGCTGCCCATCTCCCTGGTGTACAACTTGTCAGCCTCCAGACGTTGCTCGATCTCGTCCTGCTTGCATGCCCTTGCAGCGTTGATGAGTGCCTCGCGCACAATTTCGTGGATGAGCGGCGACGTCGGCATGGCATGGCACCAGCACAGGCACCGCAGGATCTGCTTCGTGCTCGCTTCTGTTATAACCTGCTGCACTTGTGGGCTCTGGCTCTGCTGACGCGCCACCTTGTTGTCAGTGTACACAAGGTCGGTGAACGGCGGCCATTCATCTACATGCCCCTGGCCACGGCGCCCAGCGGATGCCCCCTGCTGTCAAAACACACCACCAGTCCATGTAGTCTAATTAAAAATAAGACCGGTAGCTACCGCTCGACCCATTATAATTACAGAGCGGTAGCAATTTGCAGCGACGCACACCAAGTCACATGACTTATGAAAATGGTAAAAAATGTTACAATACCATTGGGTGCGGAAAAATCGGCTAAAATCGGCTAAAATAGTAAAAATATTTAGTCAGCATCAATTCACAAGGGTACCGGACAGAAATGAATCATTTTAAATACTTACCAGTACTACAAATAGCTGCCCGTAGGGCTTGAAAAAATAGGTATAAATATGGAAAAATCGGAATATATCAGGTGGCACCGATAGCCAGTCGGCATGCATTCCCACGCATTAAAATATTCTCATGGTCCCAGAAGATTTCATTTTTGGTCGTTTACGCTGGTATATAATCCTTTCCGTAGGCCCTGGGAAACCTGAATGACAACAATACAGTACATGTATGATGTGGACTTACATGTAGATCACATATACAGACTGTCCTAAGCTCTGTTGATAGGAATGGGCAGTGGACGGAACCACAAATGAACAGCATATTCTGATTCCATATATGGGATCAGTACTTTACGAGGTTAACTTATGGCGTCGGAGTTCCAAACTCGATGTAACACACGGTTTCACCCGAAACGCATCCCGACAATACCCGAGTTGACAATGTTCTCTTCATATCTTTTGTGGATGTTGTCTGGGAGGAGTGTCTTGAATACCCTATGAAAGCCGCGAAAAAGACCGTTTGTTTCGTGGTAAAATGGTGATGATCGGATGGGCAGAATCCGAGATATTGAATTATCTTTGGAACAGAATAAATTAATATTTTATGCCATCGATCGATTTTCAAGAGCAATGTATTACGCCTTCGATCTATTTCAAATGCATTGGATGGATGTTTTAATTTTTTAATAAATGCTTCGATGGGTGCACCTTGGTGGATACAAAATAATTTTGTATCTGGAGTTGTTCGGATGTTTACATTGCAGTATGAATTTCATGTGTGGGCGAGTAAATCGGTTGAACAAAAAGTAATTTAAAGTGTAATTAGAAGTTTGTAGAATAAATGTTTATTTAATGCACGTGGGATTGAATTTTATGTGTGAATGGTAGATTGAACTAAATTACGATTGAAATACTAAGCATTTTTATTATACAAAAAATTAGCGTGTGTATAGAACAATGATGCAACGTTCATTTAAAATATTTGAAAAAGAAGGAAAATCGTATTATTTGATTTTTGCTTTCAGTTGATTGATTTCATCATGTAGTTGGGCAATAGTTGTGTCTGTTGTTTCGCGTAGTACTAGTTACGATTCCCTTGAATCGTTTCTTATGTAAGCACCAGTCGCGGTTTTTGACCCCCCCTGTAACTTTCATCACAGTCACTATATATGGACATTTTTTCACACGGCCCATTTTTCACTTGATAACACATTTTGTCATCATCACTCCTCATAAGTCTCTCGTTTCCGTCTGTATTTTGTGTTTTGTGAGCCAAGGAGAATAGGTATCAGTCAGATTTTTGTGACAGCAGTATCAGACGAAAAACCTCTCTAGCTTCCATTTTCGGCCAAAATTCCCACGGTAGACCAGTGAAGCATGACATCACTTTTTCAGGTATACCCGGAAAGTGACGTCATGCTTCTCTGCCTCCGGCTAACATTTCCGGACCTTATTTTTATTTACAAAAGTGCACTCTATGGAAATTGAACGCTAGCTCTCAACATAAGTGACAATGAATGCTAATCAGTGCTACCACTAGACTACATAGACATTACCAGTAGAATGCTCTTTCAAATATATCAGAGCGCACCACCTGACTCAAATATCTATATTCTTAAAGCTGTCTCTCACGGAACTTTTGTAGTCAAGAAAGTCGACTTAAGTGTCCAGATGTCAAGGCTCGCGTCGATGAACACACAAAGAGCCGCCCAAGTCACCGACCGGACCAGAGGGACGAGAGGAGTGAGAGTGCTGTGACCAACAGCGCGGACAATATAGATTGCAAGCGGTGTAGACGAAGTGAACAGTCTGAAGAATGAAGGGGAAAACAAGAGTCCTTATATACTGGATGGCACCAAACAAGGATAAACAGTAGAACAATAGAATGTGGAACAATGGGGGAGGAGTCATGGCGATGGAGAACAATAGCGTACGCAGCCTCGTCATAGAACATCATGGAAGGGCCCGGAAAGTCCTGGATCAGGGAAAGGTCTGGATTGTGATCCGTGATCGATGATTGGCGCGAATGGCAGCCAAGAGAGTCGAGAGAAATGGAGCGAGTCGTGACATCACCCCCTCTCTAAGACGCGCTTTCTCCTGGAGCGCATAATCAGCTTGGAGCGCATCAAAATAGATGAGTCCACGTAGCGCAGGAGGGCGAACCGCCCGTGGGTGGTCTTTGTAGAACTTGGTGATCGCTCCGGTGGCATTTGTCATAGCTGTCCGGGGAAGCCACTGATTCTCCGAGTCGGGATAGCCAACCCACTTGACAAGGTATTGAATACCACGCTTGTTGGGTGTGAGCCTAGCATCCAGTACTGCTTCCACCTCATATTCCTCTTCCGCATTGACAATTTCCGGTGGGGGTGTGAGGAAATTTGGCCCGTGAGCGGTGGTTTCCACGTAGGGGGTTAGAAGGGATGCATGGAACACTGGGTGGATTCGCCAGGTGGGTGGAAGTTTGAGTCGGTAGTTCACTGGTCCGATGACTGCGGTGACTTCAAAAGGTCCTACTCGTCGAGGAGACAACTTAGCTTTTGGTTGAGTTGTCTTGATGTGTTTCCCATCTAACCACACACGGTCTCCAATCTTGAAGTGTGTACTGCTCTTGACATGATCGGCATTATTACGCTTCATTACTTCGGCTGCAGAGCGGAGGCTAGCCTCGACCTCTGAGCGTACTTGCTCCATGTTTTTCAAGCGATCTTCAACCGTCGGAATCATTGACGTGGAGTGAATGGGGGGTATGGCATGCGGGATGTAACCAAGGAGCATCTCAAAAGGCGAGCGATTGGTGGCGCTGTGGGCTCGGTGGTTATGCGAGAATTCAGCGAATGGTAACCACTTCACCCAGTCATCCTGTCGATAGTTGCAGAATACCCGCAGGAACTGTTCCATTTCTTGATTGACTCGTTCGGATTCGCCATCTGTCTGCGGATGATAGGCTGTGCTGAGTGCGGATTCGATGCCTAGCTTGTCAAACACTCCGCGCATTACTTTCCCTGCATACTGGGGTCCACGATCCGAGATAAGTCGTTCCCAGAGGCCGTAATTTCGATAGATCTTGTCGATGAGGAGATCAACTGTGCCGTCGCTGGTGATGGTCTTGGTGCAAGGCGTAAAGGTGACGTGTTTAGTCAACCTGTCGACTATAACACAAATTGAATCGAAACCGTTGCAGGGCGGGAGGTCAACCACGAAATCAGAGGTAATGTCTTGGAATGGTCGACTGGGGATGGCGTTTGGAATGGTCTCGACATGTGTTCGATGATTCTGTACCTTGGTTGCTTGGCAAGTAGCGCAACCATCGACATAATCGCGTATGAAGACTGACATACCGGGCCACCAGTATTCTCGTCCAACTAGTTCATGCGTCTTATAGCGTCCCGGATGTCCTGCCGAAGGGACGTCGTGATGCATCCGAACGATATCGCGTCGCAGCTGGTCGTCCGCTGGGACGTAGACTTTTCCGCGAAACAGGACCAGTCCGTCTTCAGTGTTCCATTCTTCTAGGTTCTTTGTCAATGAGCGAGGTCCGTTCCCAAGTATGACATCTAGAGCCTTGACAACTTCTACGTCCTTGGTCTTTGCTTCTCTGATGCGGCGTCGGAGGTCGTGATTGCCAAGGGAGGTAACGACGCCAGGGCGAGTGGCACGAATGCGGAAAAATTGAGGGTCCAATAGCACCCGTTCCGCGTTATCGTCCTCCACCCCCTCTCTATGGTCAGGTCGCCTCAACATGGGATCCGCACGCTGAGAGATTCCTGGTTTGTGGATCAGCTCAAAGTCGAATCGTGTAAGGAATAACGCCCATCGAGCTTGTCGACGACTCAGCTTTTGTGCCGAGCGGAAGTATTCCAGGTTCTTGTGATCCGTCCAGATTTCGATGCGATGTGGTGCTCCCTCGAGGTAATGGCGCCAGGTTTCAAGGGCACGAATGATTGCCAATCGTTCCTTGTCATAAATGTCGTAGTTGCGCTCCGGATCCGAGAGTGACTTAGATAGGTACGCCACGGGATGCCAGAGATTGTCATCACCGCGCTGGGAGAGTATACCTCCTGTGGCGTAATCAGATGCATCAACTTCTACCAAGTACGGTTTCGCGGGGTCAGGCATAACAAGGACTGGGGACGAAGTGAACGCAGCTTTGAGTTGGTCGAAGGCCTCCTGACAATCATTCGTCCAGTTCCAAGCGTGGTCCTTCTTCGTGAGGGCGAAGAGTGGGTGTGCGACCTTGGAAAAGTCCCGTATGAAGCGACGGTAGAAGTTACCAAACCCAAGGAAGGACTGCACGTCCTTGACCGTGCGCGGTACGGGCCATTCTGCGATTCCAGCGACCTTTACAGGATCCATCGCGAGCTGGTCATGGGAGATGATAAGGCCCAAATACTCAACAGAGGGTTGCTCAAAAATGCATTTCTCGGGTTTCAGGAACAAGTCATGCTTGCGAAGACGCTGTAGGACTTGTCGTACTAATTTGCGGTGCTCGTCAAGTGTTTTCGTGAAGATAAGGATGTCGTCCATGTAGATGATAACCTTGCCACCGTCAATGAGGTCCTTGAACAGTTCATTCATCATTGCTTGGAAGGTGGCAGGTGAGTTCATTAGTCCAAAGAACATCACCAGTGGTTCAAACAGTCCGCGGTTGGTCTTGAAGGCCGCTTTCCACTTGTCACCTTCCTTGATGCGAACGTTGTTGTAGCCCCAGCGAACATCCATCTTCGTGAAGATCTTGGCACCTTTCAGTTTGTCGACAATCTCCGAAATGAGCGGCAGTGGGTATTCGTTCTTGACTGTCCCCTTGTTCAATGCGCGATAGTCCTGTACTGGTCGTAGCTTGCCATCCTTTTTCTTAACAAAGAAGAAGGGACTCGCCATGGGAGATTTGGACGGCCGTATGTATCCTTTCTCCAGATGTTCATGCAGAAACGCGTCTAGTTCGACTTGTTCAGCTGGCGACAGCGGATAAACTTTGCTTGGTCGAGGCTCAAAGCCATCCTTGAGGTCAATGGCGTGGTCCCATGGACGTCGTTCAGGGAGGCGTTCGGATGTGGCCTTGTCGAAGACGTCTCGGAATTCTTGGTACTGGGGTGGAACCAGCTCTTCAAATATCGCTTGTGATGGAGATCCGGCAGCCTTTTCAGCAAGTTTTTGTGCATTGGTAAAGGCCGCCCGGACGTGTACCGAATCTGAGTCTCCAGGCAGGGCAGCAAAAGGGGCATCAAATTTGGGTAACACACCAGCAAGTTGCAGTCCATGCACCATCCATGCATGCTTCATAGTGAACCGCTCGTCATCATCTTCCGTGAATAGCTTGGCTCCGAGGGAAAGGGTACGTGCTGTACGCAAACGTACTCCATGGACACGACGAGCTGGGACGATGTACTTGGGCACTACCGGAGGTGGCGGCGGGTTTTCATGGCGTGGTTTGACTGGTCGCGGGGCTGCAGGCGGAGCGGGGATTCGTCTTTCCGTCCGCGTGGATAGATCTTTGACCGGCGGTGCGTGCAATTTGCAAGTGGGTGGACAGCGAGTCATATCGACACGTTTTTCTCGCCAGTCAATTGCAGGGTTGTGGAAGTCCAGCCAATCTGTGCCAAGGATCATGTCGTAGTCCCCAATATCTGTGAGAAAGAACTCGGCTTCCTCCTCGTGGTACGAGGTTGAGTCCTTGGCATAGATACGAATCGTCTGTGTTGTCGAGTAGCGTACCCAACCCATGACGTTCTCAGTATTATCAACGTTGCGGACAGGGAAGGGACGGGGTAGAAGCTTCAGTGGGAGTCTGTGTTCAGTGGCAAATTTGGGATGAAGGATGATTCCTTCTGCTCCGCTATCGAGCAGAGCATCGGCGTCGATAAGTCTTCGTGGTTCATTGAGTCGTAGCTGTACTTGAAGGGCAATTGAGGGGGACTGCCTGTTGCGAGTGACAGTGGACATGTAGAGCGCAGAAGGATACGATTGCTCACAAATGTCCGGTGAAGATAGTACAGCATAACGATTCGATGAACTTAACGAAAACTTTGAGCCACCCGCGGACGACGCGACGGGGGGGCGCTTTAAAAACCCTCTACCATATCCTTCAGGAAGGCCTTGGCTTCCTCCGCTTCATCCCCAGCCAGCGCCTTGATTTGTGCCGTCAAATCAGAGATGGCGCGCGTGACCGGTGGAATGGCTGCAGCCTGTTCTGCGCCGTCTTGAGCTACTCCCGGTGCTGGGCCGGTTTCTACCGCTCTGACAACAGGGCCACGTGGGGGCTGCGGGCAGTTGGCTGCGATGTGTCCAGTCTGACGACATCTAAAGCAACCTCCCTGACGCATCAATTGGTTGCGCTCCTGTTGAGTGAGCTTACCAAGGGGCGCGGCAACGGTGGCAACTCTAGGGCGAGCGTTTGTACGCGGCGGGGCCGAGGGAGACGTATTCCTGGTGACTGGTCGTTTGAACTCTGCCATGGTGCGGACACGTTCGATGAACGCCGCATTGCGACTCATTGCCTTCTTCTTCCATTCGTCCAGAGTAGAGGGGACGGGATCGGCACGGAGGCAGTCTTCCAAGAGACCGGGATTGAGTCCCTTCTTGAAGAAATAGACGAGTGCGTCACCCTGATACTTGGTCCTGGGGACGAGCGCCTCGAACTCCGTGATGTACTCCGTGACCGGTCGCTTTTCCATCCGAAGATGGTCTAGCTCTGCCCTGGCGGTTGTAGCGTCATCGAGTGGGGCGAAATCCGTGTCGAACTGGGTGAGGAGCTTGGCGAAGGTGTCGAAACGGGGTGTGAATGTACCCGCAGTTGCGGCAGCAAGTGCATCGTCGTCATCCAGGATGTCCTCACTGCGAGCTTCTGCCCATTTTCCGGCAATGGGTCCTTGGCACAGTCCAAGGAATAGAGTTATCTTCGCGTCCTCGCTGGAGTACTTGGTTGCATTGCCGCGCAAGAATATGCGGACCGCAACTTTGAATGCCTTCGATCTAGTACGATCGCCATCAAAGGGGAGCGGTTTACTGCCAAATTCGCTCGATGCGGAGGGAACCGTGGGGTTACTAGGGGTATTTGTCTGTCCCGGCGGGTTGGTGATGGATCCCATAGCCGCAACTGGTTTGGTCTGAGCAGAGACGATGGGCGGGACGATGGGGGCAGGGGTAGGGGCTGGTGTGGCGGTGCGGGTCGGAGGTTGCGTAGGTGCGGGAGTGGTGTTTGCTGATCGTAGAGTGACTTGTCGGATTAGTTGCTGGGCAGCTAATTCTCGTGCGACCTCTACAGATCTCGCTAGTTCCTGATCGGTGATGAAGCGATCGTTGCTCACCCAGAACCAGCGATCTTGATCAACGGGACCGGAAGTAAACGGCTGCCAATTGACACGACGTCTGGTGTGATCGTTCTGCCACGCGTACCAATTGTTGTTGCGGGCGTCAAGTTCAACTCCTGCAGGAACAGAGACTGGTGCTGTGCGACGACCAGGCGGGGAATGGGGGGACTCGGGGCTTGGGGTGCGTGATGGCAGTGGAGTGAGCGGTGGTGTGCGATTGCGGGTTTCTTGGCGATGTTCTCGGTCTATGCGGATGTTTCGGAGGTAGCGGCGCGCCTTTGCAAAGTCCGCTTCTTCAACGTCTGGGAGATCTTCCCTATCTGCAAACCACCAGAAGTAGCCGTCCTTGTCGTCGTGTTCAAAGTCAACGGCACGTGGTCGGGACTCTGTGACAATGAAGTAGGTCTTGGGTTTCCGTCCTTCAAAGATGCCTTCTGGGAGTACGAGCGGTGGTGGATCAATGGTGCAGGTCTAAAAGAAGTCCGCCGCTACAGGGCGACGGGGACGAGGTCGTGGGATCGGAGATAATCTGAGGTGGTGTCGGCGTCGGCGACGTTGATCTAGGGAGATCGTGGGCTCTGGACTTGCAGCTGGGGTGAGGCGTCCTCCTGTGAGGAATGACACCGGAGATCGATGTGGGTCGAAGAAGTGAGGTGCCCAGGTGGATCGCGAGGGCCAGTGGTAGACGTCGTTGATGAAGTGGAACTCCAATCGGTTGAGATCAACGTCAAAGACTACTTTGATCTGGACGTAGAGATATACACGGACCGTGGAATTATCCCAAAGCCACCCAAGTACTCGTGCCCAAACTCCGTTGATTGCCCAACGTTGCTCGTTGCAGCGATCGAGGAGATCAAGAGCGTTGAGACGCAAGTCTGCTTCGTCGATTGGCTTGGGGAGATGGAGTTGATGGTCGGGGTGATAAGGGTTGATCTGGCAATTGTGGTGTACAAACCAGAGCCTTGTTTCGTCGATGTTGTCCGTGGTGTCAGGGAGGGTCTTTTACGTCGCGAGGACGGCAGAGATGAGAATGATAAGAGAGGTAAGAGGTGAGGTGGGCGTAGGAGAGACTGTTCAAGTGTCAAGGCTCGCGTCGATGAACACACAAAGAGCCGCCCAAGTCACCGACCGGACCAGAGGGACGAGAGGAGTGAGAGTGCTGTGACCAACAGCGCGGACAATATAGATTGCAAGCGGTGTAGACGAAGTGAACAGTCTGAAGAATGAAGGGGAAAACAAGAGTCCTTATATACTGGATGGCACCAAACAAGGATAAACAGTAGAACAATAGAATGTGGAACAATGGGGGAGGAGTCATGGCGATGGAGAACAATAGCGTACGCAGCCTCGTCATAGAACATCATGGAAGGGCCCGGAAAGTCCTGGATCAGGGAAAGGTCTGGATTGTGATCCGTGATCGATGATTGGCGCGAATGGCAGCCAAGAGAGTCGAGAGAAATGGAGCGAGTCGTGACACCAGATCAATATCTGGCGGCCTGCACGAGCTTGCGAGTGAGGCCGGCCAGGTATTGATCAGGGCATGGTCTATCTTGAGCAGATCGCTGCATCTGCTTATCCGGCTCACAGCCCGGAAGACAAGGGCCATGAACACATGATATTCCATTTTGGAGGGGAATCGTCCTGCCGTGCAAAGCAGCGGCCCACTCCCAGCAAGTTTTTGTTTGTAAATTTTTTTTCATGATCTAAGTTCAATTAGATTTTGTTTTTGCAATGGGATATTGTATACCTCTGTTTTCGAGATGACATTTTCTGTGGACGATATTGCCTGATCGATTTGTTTATTAATTGTGTCATTTATGTTTGTCATTTCGTTTTTGAGGGTCATGATTTTTTGTTTAATTACTATTAAATTTCAAATAAGAAGACAATAATTAAAGGTCAAAAATCTGACTTGTTTGGTCGTTGACCATGTCATGAATATTGACGTTCATTATTTTGCGAGTAAGCGTGTCCAAAGGCATATGTTTGTGGTTGTGAAATAACATGATGATTGACCCAAGTTGACGGTGATAGACACCTGCCGGCCGTAGGGCGGTCCTGTCTCCTGGTCCAAATCCCTAGACTCTGTGCAGTGTGGTTGTGAGAGGGTGAGTCGTCAGAGTTCCCGGGACGGTCGTGTAGCACCGCGAAGTGAGCACGAGGAACGAAGTTCCGAGCGCGAACAAATGGAAAAGGATAAGGAACGAAGTCCCGAAGTGTGGAGAACGAAGAGATGTGGATGGGACGAGCAGAACGATACGATCAGACGAAGTCAGAAAACGAAATGCGAACTATGTAGAGTTCGCCCGAACTTAGTTGGCTGAGTTCGGGGCGCGACGAACGGTTGGTGGTAGTATGGGTGTTGACGCGTCGAGGGATGATTCGATGGCTGATGAGTTCATCGACGGAGTCAATTGCGGACGAGTGCTGGGTGGTTTCGAAGGGTGCGAAGTCGATGGCTTGATAGTTCGGGGTGCGAAGTCGAGGGACGAAGTCAAAAGTCGAAGTGCGAAGTCGAGGGTCGAAAGCGAAGTCGAAGACGAAGACGACAAATAAGACGACGAGTTGAGGTTACGTGCAAAATATAGAGCGAGGAGTGGCAGAGTCAGTGAGTGCTGACTATACCAAGGCGGAGTGCAGAGTCTCTTGCGAGATCCTGACTATGAGGGGGGAAAGTAACTTGCATTTCGTCGAGTCTGCGGGCTCTATATATACTACGAACCTATCCGAACCCGTATCGTACGGCGCGAAGTAGGTTAGCTATATGGAGAACGAAACCGAACAGAATGCAATACGTATCACGAGGGATGGGTCGGGAGCGCGCGAAGTGAGTATACGAAGTAATAGAGAGGTCGATAACATAGCCAACGCTATGACTATGAAACAAACAATCTGCGCTGTCATGTCAATATGCAATAATCGTGGGGAATCAAGGTACCGGGCGGAACTAGATATCTGGGCGCGAAACATAGTCCTGGAACATAAAGAAATGAGCCGAACTCGCTGCGATCATCGTACGAAGTCGCGAACTGTGTCAGAAAATACTAGTTCGCAAAGCGCCGGTTCGCTTCGCGTTGACTGCGGAGGAACGGCACTGTGACGGGGAGTACTGCGGACGACGGGGAACTCGGGGTAGAGGGAATCGACTGTGGGGCACTGTGGAACTTTGTGTAGGCGCACCGAGTTGATGTTGGCGTTGTCCGACGCGTGACGCCTGGCAGGTGGAATGCGGCGCGTCGGGTGCTGATGGGTAGAGCGCTTGGACTCGGCCACGTGTGGGCGCCTCGAGTTGACGTGGGAGTTCGCGGTCGGGCCGAGTTCGCGATCACGTGACTTCGGGCGGCTATGCCGGATCAGCGGTTCGGGCGCTCCGAGTCCGAAGTCACGTGACTTCGGACTTGTGCGAAAAATGCCAAAAGTTCGGTCGTATCCCCTCTCAGCGAGGATCCAGGCGTATCACCTCCTCCATACTTGAAACATGACCGTCCACGGTCATAGCGGGAGAGGGAGACCGCGTGCGAAGTCGCGGGGCGGGAGCGCACAAGACGGGAAGCGAACTAGGAACCGGGGAAGCGAAGTGCGGAGAGTTCTCGGGGCTGGGCAGAGGGTTCGGGTGGCAACGGAACGGGCGCTACGAGGCTCGGCGCGGTTCGTGAGAGTGGAATCGACGCGATGGGGAGGGTCTCTGCTGGATCAAGGCGATGACGTCGTTATGATGTCAGAATGATGCAATGGCCTAGATGCGTTGGAAATCAAAGCCATACGCGCGTACTTGGTTGCCAGATGAGTTCGCGTCTAAAGATAGTCGTGGGAGTTCGGGCGCCGGCCGGGAAGTTTTTGCGCGAAGTCGAACGATTCCTTGGGGTCGCTAAGGGGGCGCCTATGCGAACAATGGGGAGGGGGAAAAGGATAAAAGGCGCGCCTGTCTGCTGCCGAAGTCTCCACTTCCACTTCGCTCCTCCCACTGGCGCTCTAGTGACATGTCGTCCCCTTCCACCAACAAGTTCGTGCCGACCTACGACAAGATGCTGGGTGCCCTCCGCCGGTACCTGGACAACCTCAAGACCACGGAGGACCTCGACCTCCAGGTCAAGTGGGTCAAAATGTTGGTCCGCGCCTTCGTAAGTGCTTCGTTCTTGTCCTGGAGACTTCGCGTTTGCTGATAAAACTTCGGTAGGGAATTATTGCGCCACTTCGCGACGACCAGTCCGAGGTCGAAGAGGTGCGCGCTGAGTTCCAGGCGCTGGCCGACGAGCGCGGGCCACCTGAGTGGTACGCGGAGGCTGGAGCGGCACTTCGGGCAAAGCCCGTGCCGGTCGCAGTAAGTGTCTCTTGTTCGGCTTTTGACTTTGATATGATCGCTGACACTTCGCCTTCAGGTTGACGAGGACGAACTCCTCGACCTGTTCATGCTCGAACAGGTCGGGGGCGAGGACGTCGCGGTCGCGGAACGCCAGGCCGAGCACGTCAAGACACCGAGCCCCGTCGCGGGCCCTTCCTCTGCGCCGGTCGCGGAGCGCGGCAGCACGTCCGGTGCTGCTGCGGGGTCTGTTGCGCGGGAGGTGCAGTTATCGCCGATAGCGGCGATAACCGTGCCGGACTCGGAGGACAACGACGTGGTCATGGGCGAGACGACCGAAGACGTTGAGAAGGGAGACGACGAACTCGAGGACGAGGACGACGACGAGGAGGGCGCTTCGGGTCCAGCAACGCCGAAGGGGAAGAAGGTCCCGAAGCACGTGGTGATTGTGACCGAAGACGAGGACGCCTACGCCGCCAACCCGACGTGGACGAAGAAACTGGAGGCGGCGAGGGCGAAGAAGAGGGAGATACGGGCCGGGACATACGATGTCCGCGACCTCGGCGAGGTAAGTCGGTTCGTCTTTGACTTCGCGACTTGTGCGCTGACTTCGGCTTCCTTCTAGGTGTGCGACTATTGTCGCCGGTTTTGTTCGACACTCGGGCGCGCGTGCGACCACAAAATGGTGAAGACCGCCACTATGATCAAGATGGCGTGTACGAAGTGCCTTTCGTCCACGAAGGGGTGCCACTGGACTGGCACGACGCCAGTGTTCGCAAGTAAGTCTTCGACTTCGCTTTTGTTCGCAAACGGTTGCTGACTACTTCGCCTTTGACAGAAGAGCGCAGCAAGAAGGAGGGTGGAGGTCGCAAGCGGGGCCACGTCACGACGCCGGAGCAGGAGGATCCCGAGGCGCAGCCCGTCGCGAAGCGACTGCGGGCTCCGCGCGCCGCCGTGCGGCAACTCCTAGGTACGTGATGAGTGACTTCGGCACGGATGCGAACTGACTTTAGATTTTTCAGCGCCGCCCGCGCTGCCTCCATCCGAAGCCGGCGACGCTTCAGATGTCGAGATGGCTGGCGTGTCGCAGACGCAGCGCACGATCGCGGGGGAGCGCACTCCGCTCTTCCTGCCAAGTCCGCCGGCGATGGACACGAAGGCCGAAGAGTCCGGAGGGGAAGCGGGTGAAGGACTGGGAATCGGTACGTCTCCACTTCGCATTAGCTTTGACAACTATATTGACGAGTTCGCAGGTCTTGCCCCAGCCGCCGAACTCGCGCCGGTCGCGGGTCCGAGCAAGTTGCGGAACAAGGGCAAGGGCAAGGCGAAGGCGGCTCCGAAGAAGCCATACCGCATGCCGCCTGGACCGATCGCCCAGAACATGCGCGGAGTTCGGGGAGTCAAGCGGCCGGACCGCTTCAACTTGAAGACGCTGCCGGACCCACCGCGCCTTGAACACATCCAGGCCATGGTGGACGCGATCGACAACGTGCCGACGGACATGGGTTTCACGGAGGCGCAGCGCCTCATCGTCCGCGCGGAGTGGCAACTCCAGTCGCGGATCATGACGCAGCACTGGGTCGGCCACAACGAGCTGGTCGATTCGCAGTGGCGCGTCATGGAGATCTGGAACCCGCCGCTCTATGAGAGGTACGCGCGGGGCGAGGCGGTGACGCTGGTGGGAGATAGCGGGAGCGAGGAGGACGAGGATTAGGCGAGGCGAAGTCCATAGGACGACTTTGCCTCTTAGTATACCTTTGTATTTGTAGTCCTCTTCTTGAATTGATTCGGTTCGTCTGTCCTAAACGCGAGAACGTGAGCGCACAGGAATGAAATGGAACCGAAGTGACTTTGAAGTTGAAGTCGAAGTTCGCGAACTCGAACGATGTGAAGTCAAAATCAAAATAAAATTCTTTTATTTTAGTCTCAGTAATCCTTCATCGACCAAGGACTTTGATCTTGAGTAGCCCTGCGCTTCAGCGATATACGCGAGCGTCTTAGCGAGGGGGAGGAATGGGGGAAGTGAATGGCAACCGTGGGTGATGCGGATTGATGCTAATCTTGTTCGTCTCCTTGTTCGTCTGTCTCGAACTCTTCTTCGTCAATGTGGGCAGCTACTTCGGGGCTCACTATGTCTTCTTCGTCATCTCGAATCTCCGTGCTCTCCAGTTCGCGAAGTCGATTGGTGTCTATATCGATGTCAGACAAGTCAATGGGGATCGGTTCGCGTCGAGCGAAGTAAGGGATGACTCGAAATGCGGCAATAGGACGATCCAGAACTGAACCATCGAGTTCGGCTAGAATATAAGCTCCACCGCGGTTGCGCGAAATGACGACAAGCGGACCGAGGTATCGAGGGCGCATCTTGCGATTGAGTGACTTCTCGATAGCCGTATGTCGCATGAGGACAAGTGTGCCACGCTGGAAGTCGAAGTTGCGAATGGTGCGTGTGTGTTCCTCTTCGAACTTTGCTGCGGCGGCGAGGCGAACTTCATAGACCTTGGAGCGAAGTGCGGCGACGTCATCATAGCGCTTCTGGAGATCGATGGCGCGACGGGCGATGAGGTCGATGGTCGATAGAAGTGAGTTCGGCGGCGGCTGAAGATACGTGGCTTCAGTGATGTCAAGGGGAATGAGCGGGTGACAACCAGTGACTGCGAAGTAAGGCGAACAGCCCATTCGCTTGCGAGTCGTAAGCCGATCTGCCCAGAAGACAGAGTGCGCAACTCGTGCCCATTGCTTCTGGTCGCCGTCCGCTGCCTTGAATAGTGCCTGTCAAATGTCGTAGTGCGACCGCTCGACGATGCCGTTCGCTCGTGAATTGTAGCCGCTGATGCGAATATGCCGAATATGATACTTCTTGGAGAGGACGTCGAGTGCCTTCACGAAGGGCTTGCCGTTGTCCGTGACGATCTCTGAAAGCGAACCCCAACGCGTAAGCACTTGCTCGTAGATGAACTTCGCGATCGCTGTTGAGTCCTCCTTGCGAAGTAGCGCGAATTCGGGATATGCGGAGATTGAGCATCGACCTTGAACGATGTAGCGGTAGCCGTTCGAGACCGGCATGTGCATGGTGTCGACGAACATCTTGGCGAAGAGCGAAGCGGGCATGTCGACGGTTGGTGGCATGAGGAGGAGGAAGCGCTGTCGCTGTTGGCATAAGTGGCAAGTTCGCACATACCACATGACATCGGCTTCATATGAGGGCCACCAAAAGCGTTGACCGACGAGTGAGCGTGTCGCGAACACTCCTCTATGGCCTACTTCGTCGTGACATTCGCGTAAAATATGGATGCGTCGTTCGGGTCGCGGGATGAGCTTGTGCGCGCCGTCGCCAGAGCGTCGCAGAAGTCGAGGGCCGTCGACGAAGAAGCGAGTGGCGTACCGCACAAACGTTGCGAACTCTGCGTCTGTGAGTTCGTCTGGGCGTACTGGGTCTTCTAGCCATTCGCGAACTGCGTCGAGGCGTCGATCGTTCTTGTGTGCGCTGTCCGTGCGAGGGACCTCGTTGTACCCGAGCTCGGGGACCTCCTCCATACTTGAAATCTGATCGTCCTCGGTCAGGGCGTACGATGCGAAGTGTGGCGGGGTGGGAGGGGAGGGAGCCGAAGTCGGGTATTCGTTCATACTCGCGGTGTGGACGACGTTGAGTAGACCGTAGAGCTGGTCGATCCAGTCGTTGAAGTCGGGATCGTCAACGAAGTCGGGGTCGCCTGACTGAGGAGTACGTCGCGAAAGGCCGTCGGGTCCGTGAAAAATTCCGGGGACATGCCGAAGTACGAACTTGAACGCGAGGATGGAAATAATCCACCGATTGATGCTGGCTGAAGAAGGGATCAGATCGGGATGGTCTAGCATACCCTTGATAGAGAGTGCGTCGACCTCGACAACGAACTGCCGAAGTCCGATGAGGTAGATCTTGAGCACCTTCAGCGCGCGGTAGAGGCCGTAGATCTCGAGCTTCGGCTGGGAGAAGCGGCGTTCACGGTCGTTCAGGGAGATGGAACCGAAGCGGCTATAGTAGCGTCGCTTCTTGTTCGCTTCGTCTTCTTGGGCGAGGATCAGGCGTCCCTGTAGGTTAATAAGAAATAACACCGATTGTAATCGGTGAGTTAGTTTCGAGGATTGACCGATAAGCAATATGATTTAAAATGATTCCCTGTGCACGGCTGAAAAAATCCTCAATATTGCGAAAATATTACCAGCATAGGGGGGAACCTCTATGCACACGTGACCATCCAAAAAGGTCCCACGCACGGTCAAAAACCTGCCCAAATCGCTGAAATCGATAAAATCAATATATATCCGGTGAAAAACAGCCCGGGCTGCTGGTGGAAAAATCTGATAAATCCTGTAAATATCACCAGCATACGGGGGGACTGCCCCGCACATGTGAAGGTCCAAAGGAAGCGCACGTACAGCGAAAATCGCGTCCAAACTGCCTTAAATCAGTAAAACCAATATATACCCGGCGAAAAACAGCCCGGGCTACGGCTGGAAAAATCGATAGAAATGCGGAAATATCACCGGAATGTCACGCTCGTCTGTGGGTCTTCAAATGCAGCGCAGGGGTGGCAGGAAACTTGCAGAAATCCTTACATTCAGGCAAAACCCGATTAAATGATTATATACATTAGGGAAATTTGCTGGCTTGACCTAAAATCCGAAATGTCAGTGAATGGGGAGCACAAATCAAGGGGCAAACTTACAGACCTTCATTCTACAGCCATAGATACAGGGGCCGGACCCTCAATCTCTGTGCCATCGTCTGCACGCGTCGCCAGGAACCTGCCCGCAGTTGCCTGAATTTCCGACCATTGTCTTGAAAAGCGCTCTCGGAGGGCGTCGTACATCTCGGAGTTCTTGGCGGCGTACGCTGTGAGTCCTTCGCGAAGGTCCTCGGGAACATCGGGGCGGCCGGACGACTTCTGGCGCCATTCCTCCGACCAGTGCTTGAAGGTCTCCGGCACGCGTCGCATCTCCTCGAGGAGATGCAAGACCTCCTCCATCCACCGTGTCGACCGTGCCCTTGTCTTGAACCACTCCACCTTGAGATCTGTACAACGGTGAGCTCACAAAACAGACCGGACAAAAGCAGCCACTTACCGTCACCAATCTCACCGTCGTCTTCCTCGATTCCGCTACCTGCTGTGTACCAAATCCACGGCAATGTGTATCGGCTCTCACCCGTGGAAGAGGGACCCCGTCGGCTTCAGAGATACTCCTTCACTCGCTCGATGTCGGCCAGATCGATCTGGTCGAGCAGCCGCTCACCCAGCCCAACGAGGTGCTCATCGAGCAGCTCTCGAAGTCGGTTCTCCCATGCACCTGGGCCTACAAGCCGCAGGTACGCTGAACGATGAAGCCTGTACGTTGCGGCAGCACGCTTCACGGCGTCGTCGATCCGGGACTGGAAGGTCCGTGCCCTTGTGTTCTTCCTCTGCCCCACGACGTTGTTGATTTTGAATCGCTTGACGTACGTTCGGAATCGAAGTTGGTGGCGGACGTCGTCGAGGGCCTGACATGCGCCCGCATATCGAAGCTTCGCCTCGATCTCCGCCAAGGCGGGATCGCACCTGGTCGTGCGGTCCCTGGGGCTGAGGTCCGAAGGCAGGTATAGTTTCATGGTTTCGGGTCGAACTGTATTGTGCGACTGTGTTGATTCGTCGACTTCGACCATGCTGGCGATATGGGGCATGTGGATGTCCTGGTCGGCACGAAAGCGGTGGAGGAGGCGGAGGAGGGACGTCCGGGACTCTTGGAGTCGTGCTGCCTGGTTTGAGGTTCCGTCGTGGTCAGCTGTCTTGTCAAGTCGTAGCTTCAATCTGGAGATAGCATTTGCATCAGCAGGAATGAACATTATAGCCCTGTACTCACTGCAAGACCTCCAGTCGGAATCCAGAGAGAACGAATGCGCTTGCCGCTGGGAGCAAGGCCAAGGGGCTGCCCTCCTGAACTGCATGGTGTTCGTCCTCTGCCAGCTCTAATCGGACCTCGGCAATTGTAATATCTGATTGGTCGAGGTTGAGTGTCAAGCAAGTCGCGATCGTAGCGAATTACGCACCTGGCAAAGGTTTGTGGTATGGATTTGGTCCGTTCCCATGCACCTCCCATTCCTGAATCTCCTCCCTCCATTCCAACAGCTTCTGCGGGTGGTCGAGCTCCAGGGATCTTGTAAATTCGGTGTAGATGTCGCCCTGTTCGGTGGCCTGCGCGAGCGCCGCCTTCAATCGACGGAGGAGAGACGAACCTGTGGACGCATCAGCTAGTCCAGGTGCGAATAACAACCAAGTTGCTTACCGAGACCCACAGTCTTTCGCCAGTTCGCATGTCCGCAGTGGTCGTCCACCGTATCGTGTCGACCTCCGGGCCCCATCTCCTTCGTGCTCGAGGCGGCGCCGTTGACGTTGGACCACCCGCGTTCCGGTCCCTCTCCATCCGTCTGGCCTGCGCCCCTCGTCTTCGAGAGGTCGAACTCTTCCTGGCAATCTTCCTGGTGCGCGGCGATGTGAAACTTTGGGACCACGTAGTCGATGTCGGTGGGGAGGTTCCATTCAGGGTTTGAAGCGGCTCGTTTGGGCAAGTTCTTGTGCCATTGACAGGCGATATCGTACGATACAAGTAGCGACGACGTCTTGAATCGGTTGATGGCCTTGAAAAACATATAATCCATATTGCAGTATCTTAAAGGTTGAACGCGTCAGTTAGGCCATACGCTGCGTCATTCGGGACTGCGATGCGCACCGTTCTCCCCTCTGCAGGTCCCCGAGGCCGTTGGCCAACCAGTACTCGTGCCTCGCATCGAAAATCCCGCCCACACCTGTCACCCTGAGGCCGTTCGTGCTCTTCAGATTGGCGGCTGTGATGGCTGCAAATCTTGAGCAGCCGCTCATCTTCGACATGTTCGTTAGTGTGCAATAATAGAATGGGAGATGCTCAGAGACTTACCTCTTCCTGATCAATGTTGGCCGCCACATATTCATCGTAGCTGTCATCCGCAACGAAATATGCCTTGCCAGTGTGCAGTCCGGGATCCTTCGTCTTGGATGATCGGAGGCGATTCTTCATCCGGAAGTTCGCATCCATGGCCACAATCGGGCGATATAGCCACCTGTAATTGAACGCTCAGTGTTTGTTCGAAACATAATCAGTATAGAGAATACTGACGAGCGGTTGGATGGCGCTGCCTCCCAATTGTCCGGAAGGTTGATGCCCGGTAGCGGGCATGCCGGGCATTGCACCGCAAGCTCTCCATCCGCGGTCCCACCAATACCCGACGCGTCGTGAGCACGACCGCCGCGCTTCATCATAGTGATGTGGCGCCACTCCCGCATCATGACCATCCAAGACGGGAGGCGATCCTACAGCGAAGGTAAGGAACCGGGCTTGCAAAATAGCATGCAAACGCACCGGAAGGTTACAGCATCCGGAGTTGTCAGTCTCCAACTCGAGGCTTCTCCATGCGTCATAGCCCGTTAATTTTCCCGTGAGTGACAGAAGATGATATTTTTTGAGGACCGCGAAAGTTGCTGCGGTATTGGGATCGATCGTCGTAGCCGGCCACAGGGAAAGGCGCAGCAGCTGCTGACGGCGGTGGAGGGCTGCCGAACGTCCACAGCCACAGTAGTCGAGGCTGACAGTGTGGACGCCATTGGTGTGAATAATGACGAAGTCCGATCGAGCTGGCTCTCTGTGTCCGCAGATCGTGCCGGGGGGATGATTGAGTTGAATTCGTAAGCCCAACGCCGCTAAGGATGTTTGCTCGAAGCGGGAGCCATTCCACCTCTGAAAACATTCAGTTTCATGCTGCAAAAATGCCAGGATACTGCGCACCTCGACACGATGCAGAGGGTTGCGCGCATGGTGTTTGACAGCACAGCGATCACAAAGTAACTCTCCGCCAATGCAGTCACGGCATCGAATGCTTGGTTGTTCGCCAGTGTCGCATGTAGGACAGGCTGCCGCCGTTGCGTACGAGCCCCGGCCCTGTAGCCGAAGAACTTCATCGAGATACTGATCTCTGAGCGGAATCCATGACAGCAGAGGGAAGTCCTGTGGTTCCATTAGAGATGAGCAAGCTGTATTTTGAAGTCAACACACCGAATTTTGATATCTCTTTGCTCGCCCGAGAGCGACGTCTGCCTCTGTCACCTGTACAACCTCGCCGCTGTCGTCCACACCCAGGATACCATCGTCGTACGGAAGGCTGGAGCTACTTCCATTAAACTCGCCGTCCAAAATGGCCACGGAGCTTTGCAAAGATTCAGCCGGCTGCGATGTTGCGGTTGCAGCGGGTACCGTCTGCGAGTAAACGCGCGAGGGAAGGACGGTAACGGACGAGCGCAGACGACGACCGTCGGCGGAGGCATTGAGAATGGTCTTGCGCGTGCCGCCACCTGAGGATTCAAAGAAACCGTAAGGCTTGGATGCTTTCTTTTTAGGCGGCATCGCGTGGGCGAACGGGGTGGGTGTGGTAGTAGTCTCAGGTCTGAAGACAAAGGCGGACTCGGTCTCGTGACCGCGCATCTCGGACCGTGGGCAATCAACGCTGCGCGTGGCCGCGACTACAGACACGGAGTCGCAGAAGTAATTGACTATGGACTACTCGACAGGGTCTGCTACTACAGGGGACACGTCGAACGCCCGCTCAATGTCAGTGGCGAGCTCCTCATACTTAGAGAATACACCCATCCAGTCCTTCCATCGCTGATGCTTACCGGCATCCATGGCCGCCTTCCCCTCCGGATCCTCCTGCTCGAACTCATCCGCAGTACGATGCCCATAAGCCACCCGTCGAAATAAGGAACCCGAGGTGTATTGAGTTATCGATGCACGAGTCTCATTTTCGCCAATCTGAATATTGCCGTGGGGAAGCGAGGCCGACAGGATGTGGATGACGGAGTGAGGGGGGAACTCGATAACGAGTTTCGCGTGGTAGAGGATGATGTGCCCGCCCGTCTTCGGATTATACTCGCCCAAGGAGGCGATGCTGCACCAGCCACTTGGAAGATTGGCGTGGTCAAGGTGAATTTTCGTGACGACGTTGGGTCCGAAGTTGAAAGTTGTCGCGGCCTGGATGGAGTTGTTGAAGGGAAGTTGCAGGTCGGGATGATGGTCGAGGATCGCTCGCATGTTACCCTCGTACACCTTGTACATTTTCGGGGACCCGAGCGCGAACGTGGCTTCCCACCGACAGGTGAGGCTCGCAGGAAGGGGCAGAGACAGCTGATGACGGCTTACCATTCATGAATCCAGAAATGCGGCGAACGCCGCGTCCACGTCGAAGCTTCTGGCCGATGGGCTGATTGTGTTCGCTGAGGAGCAGCTCAGCAGGCTCCTGCACCCACCAAGATTAGGCCGTTGTGTATACACAGAAACGACCACGCACCTTTTGGCCTCCTCCGTAAGATATCCCCATTGATAATGCAGGGTAATTGCCCCGGCGATGATATGTTTGATCGGGACTGAGCTTGAGTTCTTGCAGGCCTTCAGTCAACTCCTGGTATGCGCCAACGCAGTCGTCATCCCACGTGCTGTCGCCCGCAGGCCGCCCGGCCAGGCTACCGATGATTCGACCTTTATGATCAATAATTGCATGGTGGGTCCTGGGAAGAGCGGTCAGGTCAATAGCATACGTGACAAGCCAGCGAGACGCACCTGCCGTTCCAAGCAAAATACCGAAACCTCAGCCTGCTCAACCTTGCTAGCGTCACCTTGGTAGCGAGGGGAAGGCCATGGTTCTTGAGGCCCACCCAGCCTCCACGAGCGTGCGGAAGCTTCTCCGCAAGCAGGCGGACAACAATCTTCTTCGGCTTGGAGTACTTGGCGACCATCTTCGTTCGGACTTTGTACACAACCATGCGGTTGGATATCCTTGACTGCTGTCGGAGGCGGTTGCGCCGAACAATGGCGTGCCGTGCATGGGCTGATCGCACCTCCGCCTCCAGGGCCTTCTGGTCCTCGCTGACCTGAGGCTCACGCGGTTCATTTGGCGGGTCGACGCGCTGAGGGCTGGAACCCGACGCGTCATCGGACGCAGCCTCGGCACCGGACTCGGCATCGGCGTCGGCGACATCGGCCCGTTCAAACGCGGCGAATACTAGGTCGTCCATGTCGCAGTCGTCGTCGACGGTGAGGACGGCCATGGGCAGGAGAGAGGCAGCATCGATATTATAGGGAGAGAAGACGCGTTTAGAACGCGTCTTTCGTTCTGTTAGGGCCTGCAATGGTCACGATGGGGTTTGCCGGACGCACCGTTCGCGACATTGGCTCAGGTTTCAGCTACGCGTGCTTCTGACGCGTTGTAAAACGGCAAAGAGGTTTTCTATACGAATTACAAAATACGCGTCAATTTGAGTTCCAAAGGTTAGGGAAAGGGTGCAATGAAGTGGCCCAACACACGCGCCCCGACGCGTCGAGCGGTCCCTGTCGGGCTCTCGTCAAGACTGGCCAGGGAGGTTGGTGCGCAGGGTAAGAATCCGACGACTAGCGACCACAGACGCGACAAGAGGACCCGGTAGGGTACACTGGCATGCGTTGTCCGGGATTTGTAGACGCGACGGCAAAGTAGGTGTAGGTAGAGATAAAATAAAATGGCAGGCGCACCTCACAGCAAGACTCGAAGGGTGAAAGAAAGCTACACAATGAATAGGATGGAGGAGGGAGGTGGGGGCCCGTGGTGGGACGAGAGAGCGCTGTGGCCAGAGACCTCGGCGAACTTCATTTAAGAAGAGCGCTGGAACAATGGCGGAGCGCGCGGGTGCCCGGGCCGCGCACCAAAAAGAATGCACATTGAGCAGTAGGTGCGTCGCACAATAGAGAATAATGCTGTAGATAATTCTGGGCACTCCTTGGCAAAGCCCCACCTCCGTGAATATACATTAGAATTTTCGGGGTCAGGGTGGATGAGGGGTGTGCTGGGGCTAGGTGCCGAGGCTTACTGCAAGACAACGCGCCTGAGCCGACTTGCTGCCTCTTACACCAATCACCCACTCCGACGACTCCGTCCTCACCACTCTACTTCAGATCGCTCTCCTTACGTTCTACTCAAACCATGAACACGCAGACGGACTCTAATACGAGTAGCGTGCCTTATTATCATCGGTGCGTATAGTGTGGGTTGCCTTCGCAGCGCGCTTTGACAAACTGTCTCAAGCAAGCGAGAGGAGCGCAAGCTCTATCAAAAGCTCTACTATGAAGCCAAAAAAGGCCGCAGAAGAGTCAGCAAAGCTGCGCGGCAGTCATTGACGGAGAAACGAAAGCGCGAGCAGTCCGGGAAGCGCAGGTGCGTGGCCCGTTCAATGGCAGGATCTAGCTGACCATTATCTTGGGCAGCTTGTACTGCTGCCAGCTCTCGCATAGCGACCCAACTGATGATCCTCGCAGAGACGCCGCCACAGAGGACACACTGGTCGACGACTGCGTAGCGCTGCGTGATCGCCTCTCCGAACAACTCGGCGAGGATTGTTGGGTGCCGGACTTCGTCAACACAGTACAGATATGGATCGACAAGTATGTTCTCGAAGCTCAACATATCATCGCCAACGGGGTGGGCGCGGATGCTCTCAGGCTCCACCACATGCGACGTTTCGTCGCGGGCCTTTGACAAGAGCAAGAGCTTGCACAGCAAGGTAGAGGGGCACGGCGTGCGGCTTTAGAGGACCTCCGTCTGGTCCTCTGGGGTAGAAGGTGAATGCATCGTTCCCTCGCTAGGTATATCTTCGCTGACGCGTATATAGGGTCAATACGGTAACCTTCTCCGAGCTGTATGGCTGGTAGACGAACGAATTGACCCCATGACCCCGTGTGTCCCTTAGTTTGACCCTATAATCCTGCGAATGCGATTGCGGGCATATACTCCACTGATTCTTGTCGGGATATTGACATACGAGCATGGAATTTCAGTAGCTTTTCTTAGGTTCGTGACATGTGCCTGCACGCCTTATCACGTCACATCCTCGATGGCAGCTGCATAAAGCACACTGCGGACATCAGCCGCGTGTATCGCCATCTCTTCCTCCACCACCATGTCCCAGCGCATCACGTTAACCATCGACGTACCCACCGATGAGCTCGCTGAGCGCCTCCAGAATCTGAGTATCAACTTCACGCCGAAGAAGAACGGAGGTGACGCACGACCCTCCGGGAAGTCCAAGGACGCCCGTGGTGAGTTGATTCTGATAATGGATGCAGCAGCTCGCTGATGCAACGGCACCAGCTGCCCCCACTTCGTCCGTGCCATGCGAGAAGCCGTCCATGTCGTCCGATAAGTCGGAGGCGTCCAACGAGCCGTCTGTGGAGGGCGAAGAACCGTCCGATGACCCGAAGCCGAAAAGGGAGACACCAGAGCCCTGGAAGGGCGAGGCGTGGGTCGTGCTGAAGGGTAGGCACCCCGGGGTGTACGCAACGATGTGAGTCTATCCGTTCACGACTTGCGCATCGCGCTGATCGCTCAACGCAGTGAGGACCGCGACATTGCTCGCGGGAAGTCCCTATACCGTATGGTCAGACACTACACGACGTATCAACAGGCTCGCAGGGTCTTCGACGAGGCGGAACGGCGCGGTGAAACGCGCGTTTACTCGAAGTCATGGGATGAGGACTCGGAGCATGGACTGCCGCCCCGCCGTGCGAAGTAGCGGCGCAGAGCTCATCAAATGCGGGTGCCAAGCTGATGGCAGGCGCTGAGTGTGACTGGCGGTCTGCCGGGATGATTGGCCTTGTACTTACTTTACATTTTCGCGCCCAAGTTTGTAGCGACTTCTTGATACTATGTCGTGGTCTCCCTCCGTCATGTATTGCAGGTGTGAACGAAAAGAAAACATGCAGCTTCGGCACGGGGCAAACATGCTTGCTGTCAAGGCGACGTAGGGCGACATCCCGCGAGACGCTACGGTTGCCAGATTTGACCGCGCGTGGGTGGCGGGCTATGATGCATGGCAAATTCGAGGATCATGCCCAGAATTTGGGCGATAACTCTGTTTTTTTCAGTAGCAAAGGAGCCTGCGTACACGAAAGTTGCCGGGTTGCCACTGGACCTCGCCCTCGTTCGCAGCGACCCGTTGGCCTTCCCGCCCGTACCGTGCTCGCCCGCCCATACCGCGCTCGCTTTCCCGTCCCGCACTCGCTCGCCGACCCCTCGTTCTCTCGTCAGCCCATCGTTCGCTCGACAACGCCGCCCTTGCTCGTTGACCCCGCCCTCTAATATTCGCATCTCGTCGCACCCGCCGCCTCCAGAGTTTGCAAGATGGCGCGCTCGAATAAGAATCCGCAGCCGCGCGCTAACGGTACCAAGAAGAAGGCGTTGAAGAAAAATCGTGGCAAAACCGGGGGCCGCGGTTGTCCTGGTTGGGCGCGTGGCACGAAGTTAGCATTCCTTGAACGATGGGTCCCCGAGTACCGCAAAATCGCCGGCAACAAAGGAGAGGTGAAGAATTTCTACACGAGGGTCACCAGGTTGTTCGTCATGAAATATGGGTACGACCTACCTATCGAGCAAGACACGACGGAAGAACTCGCCGATCCGGATGAATCTCTGCTCAACGAGCCTTCAGAGTATGGTGGAGACGACGACGAGCAGACTCGTAGGGACGCGGTCAAGAAAGCTGTTCACAAAGTCAGTGTTCAATTCGCTCTGCTGATAGCTCAACTCACCTTGCGCCCGGATCAGAAAATTCGCGTGTGGTACCCTGGTCGTGTCCGACGACTGACGGCGGCCCCTGGTTCGGAGGGAGCTGCGGATCACTCCAGCGAGACGTTCAAGGCCTTGCTGCAACAGGTCGTGAAGCCTCCGCGGCGTCAGCAAGCCGTGCATCTATACTCCAAGATGTACTGGGCTAGCACCATCGCGCCGCACTACGAGTCTCTGCGGAAACCAAAAAGCTCGGACGACGAAGATGACAACCTAGACGGACAAGAAGACTCTGAGGACAGCGACGAAGAAGACGACGACGGCGGGGAGGACGTCCACATACGGATGCAGGCAGTGAGGGAGAAGTGGGCGGCCGAGAGCGACGAGGTGAAGGCGGAAATCAAGGCGTTGGTGGAGAAGAACTACGAAGCCGAGATGGAAAATTACAACAAAACATTCCTGGAGGTACCTCTGACCGACGAGGATCGCGAGTGGTGAGTACGCTCACGGTGTTCTGGCCTTACATTAGCTGACTCCCATCGCAGGACAAGTTCGCATGCTTACATGTTCCTCCAGCCCATCGTCGATATGGTATCGCAGCGGTTCAACTGCGCGTCTTCGCTGTTCATTGCGGGCCCTGTTCCATCGAAGGGAGGCCACGTTGAAGTCCATTCGTAAGTTGCACTGAGTTTGCAGGAATGCAACCAACTGACACGCACCTTCAGCGTCCATGCAGGGAAGAAACAAGGCGTTGTCGAGGAGCTCTGGCCGCAGCACGATCGCGCAGCCTACGAGGTGGTGTCCGACTCGATGGCTGTCTTCGCGCGCGCTGCATTCGGTGAGCATTTCATCGTGCGTGTTGTTGCGGCCGCTGACTCCGGGCGCAGCGGCGGACATTGTTCGGATGTCCAAAAACGGAGCACGGTCCGGTGGCGATGCTCCCGCCAGCGCTTCCGCCTCGGGCGCACAGCATGGGGCCGACATTCCTCCGGTCGCCTCCACCACCTCGACGTCTGCAGCGCAGGCAACTACGACTCCGTCCGCTCCTCGTCTGCCCCGCGTTAGCGAATCCACCTCGTCCAATGTCCCGCTTACTACGGCCGCGAGCGTCACGCTCGCTGCTACCGATGCGTTCCCTAGGCTCCGTGCCGCCGACGCGCTCCCTGCCACCGACGCGCTCCCTGCCGCCGACGCGCTCCCTGCCGCCGACGCGCTCCCTGCCGCCGACGCGCTCCCTGCCGCCGACGCGCTCCCTGCCGCCGACGCGCTCCCTGCCGCCGACGCGCTCCCTGCCGCCGACGCGCTCCCTGCCGCCGACGCGCTCCCCGCCCCCGACACGCGCCCTGCCCCCGACACGCGCCCTGCCCCCGACACGCTTCCCACCACATTCTCCGGGGTGGCATCCACCGCAGATCTTGAAGCGGTCCAACCGCCCATTTCGAGCCCCAACCAAGTCTCCAACTCCCCTGCCACCGCGTCAACATCGCACAGCAAGACTGCTGTGCTTGACGGCAGCAATGCTCCTAACTCGAGCGCTGCGCTCAGGGCCGACACACCGAGCTTGGACGGTCGTGGGATGGCGAGCATGGCTGTCGACGTCGCCCTGGCTGCGTGGCCCGACAAGTCGACGTCGCCCGGTGTGCAGATGGACGCGCACGCCGTTGGCACCTTCCCCCAAACCTCGGCGACCCGATCGGACTCGTACACTGCGACTCCTGCGCAGTCGAGCGCGGTCACCATGGGGGCGACTGGCGCAACTGCGCCGTCCGAGGCCACGATGCCTGCGGCACCTGGCACGATCTCCAGCAAGGCGGCCAATCCCAGCGAGCGCACTCCAGCCACAGTATCGACGGCACCATCCACTCCCATGACCACAGCCAACACCACTTTGTTGTCAGCAACTACCGCCATCCCAATCGGCTCACCCAGCGCGGCGACCATGTCGCCTGCGACTACCACGGTCACTCCGAGCGTCGCAGCGCCTGGCATCTCCGCCAGCGCCGTCGCGAAATCTCTGGCCGATCGAGGATGGCCCAAATTCTTTGCCGACGGGGTGACGTTGATGCGGGTCGGCGGCCTTGGTCGTGATTGGGACCGGCTTCTGGTGCGCTATGGTGCTTTTGAGGAGGCTTTGGGTTTCGGGGTGAGTTCCTTTCCGATCTCATTTAACTTCGTTGCTGATCAACGCTGTAGGAGGACGACGCCCACGTACTGGACAACACACATCGCCCCGCTGAGGTCAAGGCGTGGATCAAGTCGGCGAGACCTTGGAAGAACCGCAAGATCGAAAAGCTCAGCACGTTCATGACTGACTTCGAGCTCTGGTGGCGCGGGCTGCAGCCGGTTGAACGATACGACGCCGCCGCCGACTTATACCCTCCCACCGACTACATGGACTGGTCCTCGCTGTGCATTGCAGGTAAGAATGGCGTCATCAGCGTCGTCGCGGCGCTGTTTTGGTGGGGACAGGCTGTGAAGGATCAGGAAGGCTACAACAAGGATCGGTGGTCCGTCGCCGTGCAAGACGTTTCCACCGTGCTAATGGTGATGCACGGGTTGGCCGTGCGCCCCGCCGTCGAGGCTCCAGATTCGGCTCCCGTTCCAAGTGCCAATGCGGGGCCCTCGAAGGTTTCCAAACGTCAACGGGCCGATACTGTGAATTCGAAGCCAAAGAAGCGGACTCGGTGCGTTATCTCTCTGTCTTATACGGCAGTTGCTGACGATCTGCTTGTACCAGGAAATAAATGAGGTGCCGAGCTTAATGGATATCTCTCCGACTCCTTCCCTCCTCCATCAAAATGTGTCGATATCCGTGCAACAATCCATCTGCCTCTCACCTGACATTACTCGGCTATTCTCTCCCTCTCCCTAACCGCCTTCTTGTCCAGGGTGCATCACAGCACCATATTTGTCCTATATCTTAGACAGTTTCTTTGCATAATGACAATGAATTTTTGGGCACTTATTGTATGAACTTGGCTAGTGAAAGTAAACTCTCGAAGCTCAAGTCGAGCCCACAAATGAAGGTCGACCGGAGTCGATGGTCACGTGATGGTTGACTTTATGCCAGCCCGGGATTTCTTGGGCAGTGGGGAATCCTATATGCAGTAGGTGTGAAATAGTATATTGCCATGTTCAAAATGGAATGCTTCTACCGGGAATGGTTGTGTGCAGCTCTGGGTGAGCCAACAGAGTATTTGCAGTATGAATTCCAATCTATTGGTATTTGACCGTGTAGATTGCCACAGGTGAACCTCATGTGGGAGAGAATTCATGACTATAGGAGGGGAACCTTCCAGAGGATTTCAAACATACATATGTTCTATTGATTAACAGCAAGGGGGGGCCCAAGGGGAACTGCCAGAATATTTTTATCATTTAATGCGATTTTTCGTACATTTTTCGCAATCAAGGTACCATAGCCCTTGTAGCCACCCGTGGGAGCTAATGTGCGAGCCGAGGGAGCCCCAGGGAGAACCGACAGAATATTTTCAGTATTTGTTTCGATTTTTTGGGAATGTTTCGGGTCTAAATAATCAATTTCCTATAAGGGTGTACCGTGGGAACTGATGGGTGGGCCGATCGAGCCCAATGGGGACCCACCAGAATATTTTCTGTATTTGATTTGATTTATTGGGGATTTTTCAGGTATAAGAGTGTACCGTGGGAACTGATGGCTGCGCCGAGCGAGCCGAACGGGGACCCGCCAGAATATTTTCTGCATTTGATTTGATTTATTGGGGATTTTTAGGGTATAAATAACCATTTCCCTATATATGGGGTACCGTGGGAAGACGATTGTCGGCTGGGAAGGTGCTCACATGACCACGGTAACCTGTGGGAATATGCCCAATCACGTGTACTGGCCCCGTCAGATGCTATTTCTTATTATATACCTTATCGGAGAATCATTGAAACTAACTCACCGATTACTATCGGTGTTATTTCTTATTACACTACAGGGACTGGTGCGAGGATATATCCGACGGCGATATACGAAGTGTCGACGGCGAGAATGACGGATGCGGGGGAGTCGTAGTCGATGGCCCGAAGTGCGTCGGAGTGGACGAGTGCGTCCTTAAGGTACTCCTGTGCTGCGAACTGTTCGGGACCATACTCGAATTCCGCACCTTTGCGTGTGAGCTTTGTGAGCGGCCATGCGTGCTTCGTGAAGTCTTTGATGAATATACGGCAGACTCCAACGGTACCGAGGAATGCGCGAACATCAGAGATGTCTTTGCAAGGGCCCCAGTTCGTGATGGCGGAGATGGTGGTGGGGTCTGCGCGTCTACCCTCGGGAGTGCAAAGGTGACGAAATGAGGATCGACTTCGTACCGGAGAACGTGCCGCCCGAATACCGCATGCGTTGCAGGATTCGGTTCGCATTCGTGAGGTGTTCCCACACGAAGCGGCGGATGTCGGTGTTCTCGGGTATTGTTTCGTACGAACCGTCGGGGCGGCGATAATCCGACTTCGGACCTTTCAGTGGGACGTCGTCGATGAAGGGGACAGTGAAGTCAGGGATTTCGTCTTGGAGGATGTGAGTGACGTCGTCATGAAAGATTGGGACCGAATTCGTCCAACCCATCGGCAGGGTGACTAGACGATGTGCGCCGTAGGGAGTCTGGAAAGTGGTGAAGTCGCGGGAGCGAGGATCGATGATGCGCTCGTCGTAGCCAACGTAGAGGTCGAGGATGCCACCGCAAGCACGACCGCCGAACTGTTCGGCGAGGTGCTCTTGGATGGGCGGGACTCCGGAGTGCGCGATGGTGACTGCGTTGAGCGGTTCGAGCGAATGGACGAGCCGAAGCTTACCGTCCTTCTTCGCGACACAGAACCACTTCGAACGGTAAGATGAGTTCGAAGGTTCGTACACACCGGCGGCAATCTTCTTCTTGATGATGGCACAGACTTCGGGATAGATTCCAGGCGGGATGGGGATATTGCGCTCGACCCAAGGGACGTGCGAAACGACTGGAATCTGGACTGGAGGGAAGTACTCCTCTTTGAAACTTCCTCGTTCGGTTTCCGCCCATGCGAATGCTTCGTTCTGGTTGGCGATGACGTCGTGCAGAAGGTCGCGTTCGGTGGGCGTCAAGAAATCGTAGTTCGGCAGGGCGTCCATGGCGTCATGTCACTCCTGCGTATAGCGGCCAGTGGGCGCGAACTTCGGGGGGTGTGGATTAAGCGGAGGCATTGACGCGAGTGGATCGCCAGTAATTTTGCGCTCGATGCGAAATCCATCTGGGAGGGTGCCGAGGACAGGTTTTACCTTTTTGTCGACGGGCTTGTACTTCTTCTTGCCGATGAACGTGTCGTGTTTCGGTAGTTCGTGCGGCGAAGTCGAAGTCGAAGTGTGGTTCAAGAAATATTCGTGCGCAGCTTCGGCATGGGAAGGATACGGTGAGCGCGGCTCGCGAACAAGAAAGGCAGGGCGCGAATCGGGAATGCTGGATTGGACGTTGCGAAGACAAGATCTGGGATGCTCAGGAAGCGAGGGGGATGGCGTCTGCGGTCCTGGGAATTCGGAAGGTGAATGAGCATAGGGACCGAATGAGTCGTCGCTGAGAACGTAAGTTCGTTCTGACTGATACAATGATGATGGAGAAGCGAACTGATCAAGAGATGCGTGTTTCGGATCACGATGCGAGCGCGAAGTCGCCTGCGGCTTGCGAGGCTTCATAGGACAAATATTCTGCAATGAGACTGGAGCGGCGTGTTCTGGAAGATGTGAGCGTGCTTCGGAAGCGGTGACGTATGCGTGGCGAACCGCCGACTCGTCCGATGAGTCGATTTTGGCATGAGCGATGATTCGGACATTTTCTCCGTCGCCTTCGAGAATCATGGCGATGGACTCTCCGTCTTCGAGGTCGTCCTCAAAATCTTGCGTGGAGCTGATCGATTTGGAGATCGCGAAATCTGTGGCGACCACAGGGGAAGGTGGGGATGACAAGTGTGTCGCTAGTGTTCGGATCGCGCAAGGTGACCGTTTGATCCTCGTTCGCGTAATTGCGAACTATCGACTCGGTGAGAACGTCGAAGGGTCGACCGAGGAGGATATTGTAAGCCACATTGCGCACGATGTGGATCTGCAAATACAGCGTCATTGACCCGAACTTTACCGGAACATTGCGCGCAAGGCCGAGTGATTCGGCGACCTGCTTGTTCGCGGATTGCAGTCGGATCTTGATAGACGGCGTGTAATGCAATTCGAGGAAGTTGCAGATTTCTTCGGACATCGCAATGACCTGCGAACCGGGGTCCAGCAGACATTCGATGGCGACGCGGTTCGCAACGATGCCACTGACTACGAACGCGACACCGGTAACACTTGACACCGCACTCGCTTCAAGATAGGTAGCCATTGTGTACATTCTCATTTACGTCAACCCGCACGGCTGAACGCGTCGTCAGTATGGCGGAGGGTTTGTAGCCGCGGGACGCACTGATATGGGGTGCCGCTCGTAGCATTAGACGTCGCCTGGTCCACCTCCCATTGTCTTGCGCGACTCCCGCTGCTTGAGGCCCGCGATGGCAGCCGCGTCCGCCCTCCTGCTCTGTTCCAACGCGTGCACCCGTTGGAGCAAGTCCGTGAGCTTTGTAATTATGTTGTCGATCTTGTGCTGCATGCTCTGGACCGTGGCTGTTTCACCGAGAGGCCGCGCGGCCCTGGGATCGGCAGGCGTAGATCCGGTATGCCCGTCCTGATCGACGGTTAGTGCATGTAGCCGACCTTCGATCGTACGTACATGACCTATGTTCCGCATGCCCTTCTTGTTCGTGCTGGTCGACTGAGACATGTTTTGTAGGCGTTGTGCGGTGGACTGCGTGTAGTGGTTGTGCGGACGAGCGAGGCGGTGATCAGCACTTGAGAGGCGCCGAGTATACGTATTTGGTGGACGTCACGTGGTTGTTAATCACCTCGTGCGACTCGCTGGCTACAGCGGGTACGTGCGGCCCTTGCTCCTTGACAACCTCTCCCGCTTTTCTGCACCTTGTCGTACGTCGTAGGTGACCTCTTGTGCATGTGCCGTAGGCACCGCATTGCGCGGCGTTGTGAACCGTGGCGGAGCTGCCCAGGTGCGAGTCGTTTTCGTCGTCTGATAGCGCCGGCGGAGTGAAAGGAAAGTAAGTATCTGCTTCTGCAACGCTGTGCCATGCATTGACGGACCTTTATTGTATAACCTGCACGCCCTCTGCTCGTCCCTCATATACACTGAAATTGAGCGGCCACCTCGAGCTCTGTCTCCGCGCGACTGCACAAGAGGGCATGACTCTCGATCGAACTTTTTCTTGGAGGTTTCGAGGTCGACAGGCCCTTCTTGCTGCTGGGGCTATCGACTGCAGACACATGCTGCTCGGTGAGCACATTCTTACAACCCGCTCGCGTCCGGTTACTGACATGTCTGTTTCTCTGAAACATCGGCGAGGTGCCCGCGCCCCGCGGCTCCATCTACGCTGCATCTCCCACCGAAGCCTGTCGCGCCGCGTCGGAGCCATCGGAGCCAGCCGTCATTGTCCGGAGGGTGGACACCTAGGCGTGCGGACGCCTTGGGGAACGTCAAGCGGCGCGGTCGGTCGCCGGTGTGTGGTGTCCCAGCGGTCTTTTTCGCCGCGCGCCCTGCTAACATCACGTGTAGAGCGCTCAGACAACGCCACATACGGGACAACGCCAGAGACGCAGCCAGAGCGCGCTCGCCCCGCTGCCGTTGCCAGAGGCATGCCTACGCCGCGCGCCAGCCTATCACGTGCCTCTGCTCGACGCCCTCGCACATGCGACTTCTCGAGGCTGCTGGCTTCGCCTGGAAGATCGCCGACATGCCGTCGGCACGGGATCAGAAACCCTCGAAGTCGATTGGCAAGTCCTACTCCGCGGGACTCGCTGCACCGTCGAGCAGAGCTAACGTCGTTGCAGCATGATCTCAAGCAGCAAATTATATTCGGGTCGAGTCTCGTTTGATTCGACGACGCTGTACTATTCGAGCTCCTCGCCAGCCGCGCTACATCAAGCTTGGGCAGTCTTCGTCGCGCGGGGCAAGAACATTGACGACGCGGCGCTGTGAGGGGCTACAAGATGCTTGAGAGTGGCGTGGGTGTGTACGAGAATTGGTGTGTGCAGTTCGCCGACACCGCGCGATGACTCCGTCGTCTAATATGCGGTAATATATACGCCGCCGCCGCCGTCCAGACGCCACCACCGCCATCCACACGCCACCTCACCCTTGATCATTGTCAATCATCTTTCTGAGGACGTGCGCTGACACACCGCACAGTGTGTTTCCTTGGTGCGCTCCACCTCGCCGCGCGTAATGCGCGGATCCCAGACTTCGCCTCGCGCGCGAAGGTGCGCGCGACGGTGCACCTGGGGCACCCCGACGGGATCGAGGGCTTTGGGCTGCGCGTGAAGCTTGAGGTCAAGAACATCGAGGAAGACTCGGTCATCGCCGCTGCGCACGAGCTGTGCCCGTACAGCCGCGCACTCAGCCAACTGCGGAACATGGCCAGTTAGTTTTCCGTGAGGATTGTTGTATTATGCGCGTGAGGATTGTTGTATTATGCGAACCCGTTCTAGTCAAATGTTGTCCCTGTGTGATGTCCATCGCCTCCGTGCGCTCTGAATGTGCTGCCGGAATTGCTGGAGCATCTTTTTCGCTCGCGATCCGTGCTGTCGACTACGGGTACGCGACAAAGGATACAAGATATATCTCTCAATTGCTCGCATTTGTTTCAAGATAGGTAACCGTGTGCGACGCGCTCGTCTGAGTACGCGCTCAGTAGGACGTCTAGTGAGTGGCAATAAGTAGTACGTACCTATTTCCTGCCTATGCTGGTTTCAGCTCACACCCCGCCCCTCCGCCTCTGAGCCTCCTGATCCTTGAAGGCCGCGATTACGACTGCGTCCGCCTTCCGCTGCTGCTCCAGGGCGTGCACGCGTTGTATCACGTCGTTGAGTTTCGCGCTCATGTCGGCGAGCTTGTGCCGCATGCTTTCCACCGTGCCTAGATCTCCATGCGGCGGCGCATTAGCCCTGGCGTCGGCGGGCGTAGATCCGATATGTCCGTCCTGATCGACGGTTAGTGCCTGGGTAGCCGAGCCTCGATCGCACGTACATGAGCTAGGTTCTGCATTCCCTTCTTGTTCGTGTTGGTCGACATCGTGTTTAGGCTTTGTGTGGTGGACTGCCAGTGTAGTGGTTGTGAGGAAGAGCGAGGCGGCGATCAGGGTGCTGGCACTTGAGAGGCGCCGAGTATACGGATTTGGTTCCGGTCACGTGATGGTTACTCATCTCGCACGACTCGCATCCTACTGCGTCTTTTCCTTCTTGACACCTCTTACGCCTTTTTGCACCTTCTTGTACGTGGTTGGTAACATCTTGGGCACGTGCTGTACGCACAGTAGTGCGCGTCGCTGTGAACCGTGGCGGGGCTGCCCAGGTGCGTGACGTTTTCGTCGTCTGATCGTGCCGCATTCTGAGCAGGCGCTTTTTGTTGAGCGGTAATGTGGTTTCCGCGTTTATGTGAGCATATAGATGTTGACCTGGCTGCAGATGCGCTGAGGATGTTCCCAACCTATGCAATGTTGGACTTCAGAGTGGGGCATGCCTGTGTATTGCGATCAAGGCAGGTAGCAGCGGGAAAATTCACATTGACTTTAACAACCACCAGCGATTCCTTACCGAATGCCAAAGACACGCATATCATCTTTCCCCAGCTTGGGTTTGCTTTGAAAGCCAGAAGGCTGGTGCACTGCACCACACCCTCAACATCCGATACTCACTTGGTGCTTACTTGTTTCATGGATTACATCACTGTAGGAAGGGTGGAGAAGGTACGCCGTGACAGCAGGCGCAACATGTGTTAAGCTCAGATGCTTCTGGCAGCTGCCCACGAGTCCACAAACAGCTCTGGGGGCTGCAGGGGGATGTAAACGACTAGTATTGAGGACATAAGACGAGGGGACATACCTGCAGGGGGATGTAAACGACTAAAGAGCAGTAAAGTCGTCCCCCTGCAGTATAAGGCAATAACTGGAAATTTCCGAGACCGTGAGAACTAAGCCTCTGGCACTCGCTGGAGCAGGGGGGAGCATCCACTTCAACACTCCCCCCTGCTCCAGACCATCTCCACAACTCTACAGTTCCAACCCCATCATTCTCCGAGTCATCTAGACATAGGCTTGGTCAATGCATCCGCAGGCATCTCCTCAGTCGGAATGAACTTGGGAGTGAGCAGCCCCTTCTGCACATTGTCACGAAGCCAGAAGAAGCGTAAATCCATATGCTTCATGCGACCATGATGCTCCGAGTTCTTGGACACGCTGATGGCCGACTGATTATCCATGTGGATCACAGAAGGCCCATTCAGCTTGTACCCGAACTCCGTAAGCAGGTTGCGCATCCAGAGCACCTCCTTGCCCGCATCAAACGCAGCAATGTACTCTGCCTCGGTCGTAGAGCTCGCGACAGCAGCATATAACCAGAGGTGGATCGACCGCCATCGAGCTCGCCAGCGTGGTCCGCATCAGCAAACGTCTCGAAGAGCTCGGACGAGTCTGAAGGAGCATACACCAGCTTCATGTCCTTGGTGCCCTGCAGGTAGCGGAATAGGTGCTGAACCGCTTTCCAGTGCTGGGGCCCCGGGTTCGAGACGAACCGACAGAGGACAGAGGCAGCAAACGCAATATCCGGGCGAGTAGCCTGAGCAAGGAACAGGATCGAGCCAACAGCACTGCCATAGGGCACGCGCTGCATGTAGGCACGCTCCTCCTCGTTCTTGGGCCCCATGTCTGCTGTGAGGCGAAGACCGGGCACCATAGGCGTCGTCACCGGCTTGCAGTCGCTGTGGTTGTAACACTCGAGCAGGTCGACAACATACTGGCGCTGAGAGAGCATGATCCGCCGCTTGGAACGATCCCGGGTGATGTGGATGCCCCAACAGGAAGTTCGTCTCCCCCAGATTGCGCAGCTTGAAGTGATGACGCAGCTCATCGACCAGCTGGTCGAGAATCGAGGCGTTGTTCGAGGCGAGTGTGCCATCGTCGACAAAGACAGGCAGGATGACACGGATCTCTCCATGGGAGAACACGTAGATGCTCGCGTCCGAGTAGATGCAGACAAAGCCCATCTTGTCGCATAGGATGCCTGCCAACTTGATCTTCCAAGCACGAGCCGCCTGCTTCAAGCCGTAGATGGACTTGTTCAGGAGGCAGACTGTGCCAGGTGGACCGCGCTCGAAGCCCTCAGGCTGCTTCATGTAGACAACCTCGTCCAGGTCACCGTTCAGGAAGGCATGGGAGATGTCGATGGAGCGCAGATGGAGATCCTCAATCGCAGCAAGCGCAAGGACAACACGGATGGCCTGGAACTTGGCCGTAGGAGCAAAGGGTCTCAAAGAACTCAAAGCCAGGGCGCTGATTGTAGCCCTTGGCAACGAGTCAAGCCTTGTAGCGCTCGATAGAACCGTCCGCATTGCGCTTGATCTTGTAGACTCAGCGACAACCGATTGCAAAGGCACCCTCGGGCAGTGGAACAAGAGTCCATGTCCCGTTGGCAATCTGCGCATCTTACTCCTCCTGTGAAGCAGCCATCCAGAACGGCGCATCCGGGCGCTGCATAGCCTCCTTGTAGCTCATCGGCTCGCCCTGTGCAGAGAAGAAGGCATGCTCGAGAGGTGAATGGACTGGATTGAACACGACCGTCCCAACTCCCGCAGAATAGACACGTGAATGATCGGCGAGTTGAATGGGAATGCGAAGAGGCGTGTAGTTGCGCAGCCAGTGCCGGTGAGGCGTCATATGAGACGTGGCCCCAGTGTCTGCATTCCAGTCGAAGTTAGCGTCGGATTGGAGAGGCGCAAAGGGATTAGAGGGGTCGGGACTTGCACTAGTAGCGGCGCCAGCAGACTCGATGGCAGGAGACGCAGCTGCTGCATTCCCGGACGCCTTGGGTAGCTGACCAGACTCGTCGGCGATGCGTTTGAAGCAGGCGTCGACCAAATGACCTTGCTTCTTGCAGTACATGCACTTGGGACGCTTCGCATCCCGGGCAGCCTTCTGCTGTGCCGCTTTCGCAGCAGCAGCGACTTGAGCAGCGGCAGCGGCCTGGGCAGCAGCCAGAGCGGCCTGGGCAGCAGCAGCAGCAGCCGCCTTTGCCTCCTCCTCTGCACGACGCTTGCTGCCAGCCTCCTCGTTCTGGAACGCCTCGCGAAGCGTGGGGACGTCAAGAGAGTCGAGTAGAAGCAGTGCAGAGCGGAATGACTGGAACTCGGAAGGGAGCGCACGAATCATGGCCATGCAGACGAGCTCCGAGTCAAGCTCCTCGATCGTGAACGCCTTGGGACGCAGATTCTTGCAGTGCTGCGCAGCAGCCTTGATGCGAGTGCTGAGAGCAGAGAGCGTCTTGTTCTTCTCCTTGCGGATGGAGAAGAGGTCGTCATAGGCGTTTGGTGACGTAGAACATCTCGAGCTGGGTCCACATGAGCACCGGGTTGTCCTCCTCTCCGCCAAAGATGGTGCGCTGGGCAGGTAGAACAGCAAGGAAGAGTGAGCCGGCTGCCCTCTTCTTCCACTTGAACTGCTCAGCAGCATCCGAGGACGGCATGACCTCCTTGCCCTTGACAAGGAGCCAAAAGCCCTGGTGCGGAACCAGGCAGCCATCTCGGGCTGCCAGGTGGCATAGTTGTCCTCCCCGAGCTTCTCGATATCCGGGCTGTCCTTGGCCATGCTGTAGGCGATAGCGAGGGAACGGCGGCAACGATGAGGGTATGGATTTGCTGAGCAACAGGCCGAACGATAGGGCGTTCAGACGAGCAGCAGTGGGAGAGATAGGAGGCGATGAAGACGAGCTCGTTGCAGACGAACGAATGACCGTAGCTCCACCAAACTTCGCGTGCGGGTGAATGGCCTGGGGACCGACCCGTGTACGAATTTGAGCACGAAACGGTTGCGAAACGCGTCCGGGGTGCGTTAATGTTGGTAAAGGGGTGAAAATACTCGTGTGAGCCTTTGGGAGCGCAGTTCTCGACGGATTCGCACGGAAATTGGTGATTGGGTAGGGAATGGGAGTGCCTATGACCGTGCCAAATTGCGTGGGGATCGAATGCGAGGGAGGTGAGATATGAGTCGAAGAATGTGGGCTAGAGCTCAGGGCCCATAACCTGTTGAGCTCAGATGCTTCTGGCAGCTGCCCACGAGTCCACAAACAGCTTTGGGGGCTGCAGGGGGATGTAAACGACTAGTATTGAGGACATAAGATGAGGGGACGGACATACCTGCAGGGGGATGTAAACGACTAAAGAGCAGTAAAGTCGTCCCCCTGCAGTATAAGGCAATAACCGGAAATCTCCGAGACCGTGAGAACTAAGCCTCTGGCACTCGCTGGAGTGGACACAGAGCATCCACTTCAACATGAGCAAGAGATCTGGGATATTGAGCCTGGCAAGATGCTTGATTTTGGGAGAGGAAGTATGCGGTTAAATGGAAGGCCGCTGAATAGGCTGAGCTTGCAAATACCGATGGCTAGCTAACATTGATGATACTGAGTATGCGGTTATTAATAAATGGAAGGCCGCTGAATAGGCTGAGCTTGCAAATACCGATGGCTAGCTAACATTGATGATACTGAGTGAAGTTCAACAACTCTACAGATTCTCCGGTACTCTTTTGGGTCAGGACGGTGGTCGGCAAGCGCTGTGACATTAATGTCGGGATGATCGGAGCCTCAGACATGAAAGTCAATAGGCTTGAGTAGAGCTGGATAATAAATAGAGCCTTGAGCGCCATTATAGCAGACCTTCCCGTCAAGCCGAGACATCCCAGTAGTGATGTGCACGGCCTGAGGCCAAAAGCCCGGCCAAGCCCTTGTAGGCCAGGCCCAGCCAAGCCAACTATGTTGGTCTGCTGTAGGCTTTAGCCCGGCTTCATCACTGGAAAGCCCAAGCCAAGCCCTCAGGCCTCAGGCTTGCAGACCTGCGGAGTTAAATATCAGACTGACTTACATAAACTATACAGTCTGTGTCGAGGGCTTGCTTGGAGGTACTTAGTCAAGGGATGAGGGGACAGAAGCGCGCTGTCAAGGTGGGTGCTCTGTGTTCACTCTAGTGAGTGCCAGAGGCTTAGCTCCTATGGTCTTGGAAATCTCCAAGTGTTGCCTTATACTGCAAATGAAAGGAGAAGGCCTTGGAGATCGCTGGCTCACTCTTCCTCGCTGTTCCACCTTTCCAGCGCACCATCTTTGACGGAGAGGATTTTACGTCACCAAGCGTTCCATTGGTTGCTTCAACGTCTTTAACGACCTCTTCTCCATCCTCAAGGAGGAGAACGAGGGTGCTGCGCAGCACTGCAAAGAATCTGCGTCCCAAGGCATTCACGATTAATGAGCTCGTCTGCATGGCTATAATTTGTATGCTTCCTTTCCTACTCGACTCTCTCGACGACTCGCCAAGGGACGTTGCCATTGCCGACGTTTGCATGTCGTAGTTGTTCACAGCGGGGAAGTCGCCAGCTCCTCCATCGCGGTAAGCTCCAAGTTAGTGAAGGCCGGCCATCTGGGGCAGTAAGAAAGGAGAGCGACGAGGGAATCACAATGGTGACGGGGGCTGTGTGAGACGCATCGGATGGGGCGGGCGTTGTCGACGAAGTGGAGGGGGTTGTCGATGCGTCAGAGGCTTGAGCGATTCGTTCCTCATGCTCAACGAGGCGAACGCGAGCCTCTTCAGCAGACAACTTCTCCCAACAACAGTTGCCGTTCTTCAGCGCGACCGCAACAGCAGCGAGCTCTTTGCGCTTAAGGGTGCCAGGGTCTACAATCAGGCCAGCAATCGGCCAGCCTCGGAGCTTGACTTCAAACCAAAGCATGAATGATAGCCTCTTTATAATTTTTGTACTGCATTTTGCCTTTCATGTTTGTAGGGATCTTGTGTTGCTCATGTAGTCTTGAGTCTGTCAGTAGAATGTATGTCAGCTATGAAGCACTGAGGTGCCAAAACAGAGGCCCACCTAAGCCTGTTGTAATCTTGTCACGACAGAACACAATCTCCTGCCGCCTGTTGCTCCATGCTTCAAACTTTGTCGCAGTGTCACTGATGGTGCTGATGCAACACTTAGGACTTGGCCTTCGCACTGCCATAGACAACAGGCTGCACTTGATGCACCGTCTCCGCAGACTGCCATCAGCAAGATCTGGTAGTCTGTGGACTCTGACACTGACACTGCAACAACCTAAATCTCAAATGGCACGCGGGTGCCTTGATGAGCTCACCTCGGCGACTGAAGGTCAAGTTAAAGTCTCCTTTTGCCTGCTAAGCTTCGTCTGTTTCACCGCCGTCTCCTTCTCCTTCTTGGACTTCAAGCCCTCCTCTCTAAGCTCCTGCAGCTCTTCTTTGTTCAAGGCCTTGTATTCCTTCTGGATGCCCTCCATCTGCTCCTTCGACAGGCTGGAGACCTTCAGCTTCTGGCCAACAGGATGACCTGTGTCAATGAATTCAGCTCTTGCCACTGAATGGCAGAGGAGGAGGCAAAGGCTGCGGCTGCTGCTGCAGCGCAGGCCGCTCTTGCTGCTGCCCAAGGCGCTGCTGCTGCTCAAGTTGCTGCTGCTGCCAAAGCGGCAGAGCAGAAGGATGCCCAGGATGTGAAGCGTTCCAAGTGCACGTACTGGAAGAAGCAAGGTCATTTGGTCGAGGCCTGCTTCAAACACATTGTTGATGAGTCCGGTCAGCTTCCCAAGGCGTCAGGAATGTAGCAGCTGCGTGCTCTGCCAATTGAGTCTGCTGGTGCCGCTAGCAGTGCAAGTCCCGACCCCTCTAATGATACCTTTGCGCCTCTCCAATCCGACGCTAACTTCGACTGGAATGCAGACACTGGGGCCACGTCTCATATGACGCCTCACCGGCACTGGCTGCGCAACTACACGCCTCTTCGCATTCCCATTCAACTCGCCGATCATTCACGTGTCTGGGCACGCAGCTTGCGTTCACGCATTCGGGGGAGGTGCTATTCACTGCGCGCATCGACGACTCGAACACAGCGTTCTTGGAAGGCACTACAGAGCCGATTTCGTTCCAGGCTCTCGTCTCGAGCTCAACTCCTTGAGATCTGTCACTTTGGCATCGACGCTTCGCTCACGCCTCACACGACACGATACGGCGGATCTTTCGCAATCAGCTGGTGTCGGGCATGACGCTCGACTCGGAAGCGCAACCCGATCCCATCTGCGAGCCGTGTTTGGCTGGCAAGATGCACGCCAATCCCTTCCCTTCATCGACGCACAGAGCTCGTGCTGCACTTCATCTCATTCATTCGGATGTCCATGGTCCTCTCGCTGTCTGCACACCTTCCGGATACCGCTACTGGGTCACGTTCATCGACGACCACACCCGGTTCCGTGCTGTCTACCTCATGCGCACCAAGGACCAGGTCTTTTCCGTGTTCAAGGAGTTCAAGGTGTATGCTGAGAACCACCTGAATGCGAAGATCAAGGACCTGCAGGATGACAAGGGCGGGGAGTACATGTCAACCGAGTTCATCTCATTCACCACCGCTCATGGGATCGGGTGCCGTCACACTGTGCGCAACCGTCCTCAGCAGAACGGTGTTGCAGAGCGTGCCAATCGCACTATGCAGGAGGGGATCACTGCAATGCTTTCCGAGTCGCGTTTGCCAGCGTCCTTCTGGGGGGAGGCACTGTCGGCTTACGTGCACGTCTGGAATCGCACCCCTACCTCTGCTGTGCCCAAGTCGACGCCCTACGAACTCTGGCATGGCCAGAAGCCGGACGTCTCGCACCTCCGGGTGTGTGGCTGCACGGCCTATGTGCATGTCCAGCGCAATCAGCGAAAGAGCCTCGAGTCGCACATGCAGAAATGCATCTTCATCGGCTACCCTCCCGGGTACAAGGGCTGGAAGTTCTACAATCCGACGATGAAGAAGGTCTTCATCAGCGAGAGAGCGGAATTCGACGAGGGTTACTTTTCTGGGACCAAGTCTACAGTCCCAGCACTTGATCCACCACCTCCTGCACCTCTTCCTGTGTTTCCCGATCCAGATCCTGTCCACTCGCCACAAGCTCCGTCTCAGGGGGGAGATAGAGCACCTTCAGAGGCACCTGCGGATGAGGCGCCTTCAGAGCGTAATTCTGAGCCGGATCTTGCGTCTCCCGTGCCGTCGCGTTCACCGTCGCCTGAGGCCCGTGCGCCGTCACCGGCTGCATCGTCGCCTCCGCCGCCGCCTGCTCCTGGCCCGAGCAAACGCGGTCGCAAGCGAACACGTTCACCAGCACCTGCCCCAACTCGTCGCAGCTCGAGGAATACTCGCAGACCTGGCGAGTGGTGGAAGGCCACGCCGATCCCTGCAAAGGCCAAGATGCGCAACCCGGCTCCTGTCATCGAGTCGTCCTCTGGTGAAGCAGAGGATACCATTGATGCCATTGCGTTCGCTCAAGGCCTCTATCTTGTCCATTCGCCGCTCGAGCATGCCTTCTTCTCTGCACAGGGCAAGCCGATGAGCTACAAGGAGGCTATGCAGCGCCCAGCTGCGCTGTTCTGGATGGCTGCTTCACAGGAGGAGTAGGATGCGCAGATTGCCAACAAGACATGGACTCTTGTTCCACTATCCAAGGGTGCCTTTGCAATCGGTTGTCGCTGAGTCTACAAGATCAAGCGCAATGCGGACGGTTCTATCGAGCGCTACAAGGCTCGACTCGTTGCCAAGGGCTACAATCAGCGCCCTGGCTTTGAGTTCTTCGAGACCTTTGCTCCTACGGCCAAGTTCCAGGCCATCCGTGTTGTCCTTGCGCTTGCTGCGATTGAGGATCTCCATCTGCGCTCCATCGACATCTCCCATGCCTTCCTGAACGGTGACCTGGACGAGGTTGTCTACATGAAGCAGCCTGAGGGCTTCGAGCGCGGTCCACCTGGCACAGTCTGCCTCCTGAACAAGTCCATCTACGGCTTGAAGCAGGCGGCTCGTGCTTGGAAGATCAAGTTGGCAGGCATCCTATGCGACAAGATGGGCTTTGTCTGCATTTACTCGGACGCAAGCATCTACGTGTTCTCCCATGGAGAGATCCGTGTCATCCTGCCTGTCTTTGTTGACGATGGCACACTCGCCTCAAACAACGCCTCGATCCTCGACCAGCTGGTTGATGAGCTGCGTCATCACTTCAAGCTGCGCAATCTGGAGGAGACGAACTTCCTGTTGGGGCATCCACATCACCCGGGATCGTTCCAAGCGGCGGATCATGCTCTCTCAGCGCCAGTACGTTGTCGACCTGCTCGAGTGTTACAACCACAGCGACTGCAAGCCGGTGACGACGCCTATGGTGTCCGGTCTTCGCCTCACAGCAGACATGGAGCCCAAGAACGAGGAGGAGCGTGCCTACATGCAGCGCGTGCCCTATGGCAGTGCTGTTGGCTTAATCCTGTTCCTTGCTCAGGCTACTCGCCCGGATATTGTGTTTGCTGCTTCTGTCCTCTGTCGGTTTCAGCACTGGAAAGCAATTCAGCACCAGGGCACCAAGAACATGAAGCTGGTGTACGCTCCTTCAGACTCGTCCGAGCTCTTTGAGATGTTTGCTGATGCGGTGTTGAGCTTAGATGCTTCTGGCAGCTGCTCACGAGTCCACAAACAGCTCTGGAGGCTGCAAGAGGATGTAAACGACTTGTATTGAGGAGATAAGATAAGGGGACATACCTGTAAGGGGATGTAAATGACTAAAGGACAGTCAAGTCGTTGACCTGCAGTATAAGACAATACTCGGATATTTCTGAGATCATGGGAACTAAGCCTCTGGCATTTGCTGGAGTGAACACAGAGTACTCACACCCACTTCAACAGTACACTGTTGTGTTTGATGTGAGTAAGCAGGTGCTCTGGATTCATAACCTGTTTATGAAGTTTGGGTACAAGCTGAATGAATGTTCTGTGATCCACATGGATAATCAGTTGGCCATCAGTGTGTCCAAAAACCCAGAGCATCATGGTCACATGAAGCATCTGAACTTGTACTTTTTCTGCCTTTATGACAATGTGCAGAAGAGGCTACTCACTTCAAAGTTCTTTTCAACTGAAAAGATGCCTGTGAATGCATTGACCAAGCATTCGTCTTGTGATAACTCAGAGAATGATAAGGTTATAGTTGTAGAGATGTTAAGCTGATCTAAAGCAGAGGAGAGTGTTGTAGTGGATGCTTTGTGTCCATTCCAGCAAGTGCCAAAGGCTTAGTTATCATGATCTTGAAAATTTTTAAGTATTGTTTTATACTGCAAAGAAACAACTTCACTGCTCTTTAGTCATTCTCTTGTAGGTGTGTTTCCTCATCTTATCTCCTCAATACTAGTTATATACACCCCCTTGTAGCTCTCAGAGCTGTTTGTGAACTTATAGACATTGTGATTTTCATGCGGTTAATTGAAAACGGTCTTAATGTGATAGCAGGTCTTATGAAATCAACCTCTTCTGTGACGAATGGATGTGCGCAAATGGCTGCACACTTTGTCAACATTGAAGATAAAATTACAATGATTTTAATGGCACTTGGTGCTATTGGAAGAATTATATGTTATGCTTAAATTAGGCGCATTTTTTTTGCACCTCAGTTGCATCCTCATCCTCCTGACTAAGATGCCTTTTTTAATAACAAGATGCGCCTTCCACGTTGCACCAATCTCATCTCTTCTGTACAATAATGTTAATATCTTGCTTATTGTTATTTGGTATCTACATCAAGGTTCATGTTTGATGTTTCCTATTACTAGATATCTCTTGATATTGCGCCAGTCTTATCTCTTCTATACAATACTCTTAATGTTTTGATCGCTGCTATCTGATACCTGTTTCAAGAGCAGCAACAATGGTGACAAGAGTGCTGTATGCTCAGTTGACCAGAGAACATGAAGATCACAGGTGATGATACTCGAAATAACAACGAAAGTTGCAGAGTGTCAAAGCAACGAAGCGATACGCAAAAGTAATCAGGCATGCTCTTCTTGTTGTCATAGCTACTTGCTCTTTCTGTATCCTTGTTTCTTATCACTATATGCTCTTGTAGCAAGTAAGCCCAGATTATGTTTTAGAATTAACTGTAAGCTGCCAAATGTACGTAGCTATTATAATTAAGAAATAAAAAAGAAATTGCATAAACAAGTGAACTGTATTTGAACAACAAATAACATAAGGCCAATAGGTTGCAATTGCAGCAATAATTCATATGAAGTCATATAGTATAATAATGAATACTCTTATCTTTATGTTAAATTATATAATCTATTATGAAGTTGAGAGTTCAACTTTTAATAGTGGCATTTTTAATATAATGAGATATTATGTAAAATTAAACTTTGGAATGTTTTTGGCAATTTCTTTAACTTGACAAGGGTCAGCAACAGGAATAGTCACCAACCCCCCTACCTCTGTCCAGATTGTCATGAAGTTTGAATTTGATTGTCATTATTATTTCTTCTTACAGCTGTTTGCATAATGGCGCGGAATTGCGCTGCGCCACGCGCACGCGCAAACGATAACCCTACGCTCAGGTTAGAGCGTTGAAAAAACAAAGATGCTGTCATAATTCCGTACACAGTGTGAATTAGATTACACAAATTATACCGCTGGAAAGCTACAGATTATGCGGTCATTTGAGTATATACATCTGCGTATAACGGAGACCTGAGTGCAACGAAACATGCGAAATACCGTGGGATATCTTACTTGGGGGCCATCTCGAGTGAGCTTACTTGACTCTCTCCCCTTTACTCCCATCATGGAGGTTGAAGAATCTTCTCCAGTCAACAGTGAAGAGAACTCTCCCAAGTCTACTACTTTCTCTATTATCCTGACCTCTTATCAACCCTCTACAACACCTAAGGACAAGGCAAAAAAGGTTGCCAAGAGCAAGAAGCTGAAGTTTGCTGTCTCAGACGACAACTATCTGGAATTCCTTCGTGCAGCTCTCCGTCAGCATGAAGAGCCCTGATATACAGTCACAACTAGGAAGCCTTATACATTCAAATACTTTTTTATTAAGTCTATCCCACTGTTTCTATAGGAAAGCTGACATGTTCGATATCAACAAAGAGACTGAGTATAAGGCTATGATTGAAAAGATTGATTCAAAGCATCCAACTAAGGTTCAGGTCATGATTGATATGACTGATGTGCAGAAAAACTGCGAAAAGGCAAAGGTAACATTACTATTGTAGCCTCATCCTTCTAAAGCTAATTTTGGGCTTCGTAGGATGGAGATGATAGTGATAATGGATCCAATCCTGAGAACACCTTCAAATCTGGGAGGAAGGTTAATTTTGTGCTCTGTTTTGGCATATCACTGTGCTGACTCTAATGTTCTTAGGACAAACTCTCTAAGCTTAAGTAGGATCTTGCTCAGATTCGTGTGCTCCTGGAGGGAAAGTACCACACACCCAAAGGTGATTTTGTCTACAAGCGAGAAGATGGTGATGAGCAGCAACTTACTCCACTGTTGATGCGAGAATGGGCCCAGGCTATTGTGTGTCCCTTCTACTATCCTTTGATCTGTTTCTGACTATAAATGTTAACATGATGAACTCTGCACACTTGCTGAGTCACCGAATAGCGATGGATTTGACCCAATCTATTGCTGGCCTTCCATTCAACCCAGCAAAAGTGAGCAGTCGCTTGCTTCTGCACCATCTACACCTACAGCACATGGTGACATGATCGCTTTCATGACCCGTGTATTGAACGTCACGGCGGCTGCCAACCGTAGATCCACCCCTGTCACTCCAACTCTCACAACACCTACGCGCTCCTGCACCGCACGCACCATGCTGCCCGAGACTTCTCCTGCACTGCCTAGCCTTTCCGATCTGCCTCTTTATCTTCGTTTTGTAGAGGAGAAGCTGGGTGTTCAGAATATAAGCAGCTACACGTCTTTCCTGCGACGCAAGCGTTATGGACCCGACATTCTTAGCCTTGTTGATGATTTCAAACTCACATTGCTTAGCCTTGCGGACGGTGATGTTCTTCAGCATAAGACGAATACAGCTGACTGGTGGAAGGACCACAGCTTGACAAAGGACAAGCGCCTCCGCACAGCTGTCTCTATGCCCAGCTTTCAAGTCAACGCAGAGCCTGGACTATCAAACAGAGACCAAGACGCGAATGATAAAGAGAAGGCATACAACACAATGAATTACAAGTTCGACTATGGCAATGGAGGCGAAGCCAGATACTGGGGACCGTCTATGAAGCAGCACGACGGGCCACCTGAAGATTGCGAGAGAAGGACCACATACTTCAATGAGGCTACTAATGAGTGGCTTCCCATTCCTGATAGATTTATTCCACCTCCCTATGGGCTTTCAGACCCTTGAATTTAATAGATAGAGTTGTTACCTATTTACTACCCCACCACTCACAATATAAGGACTGTTTCTGAACTCCCAACAGTGCATTACATATATATCCTGAAGCTCTGTACCAACCAGCAGCCATTTCGGGTGTGATCCGTTGACATGCTTCACCTATCGCCGACAATCCAAGCTGCTCTTGGTTGCGGCAATGAAGCCAAACTTTGATTGATGAGAATGCCTGCTCAATCGGGTTATAGTCAGGCGAATACGGAGGAAGGAAAAGGAGTCAACATTCTGCTCATAGAGTGAGAACACAGATCATCATTAAAATAACATCTACTTACCAGCTTCTTCTTCAACAAGCACTCGCACTTCTTTAGCATAATGAATGTTGCAATTATCCAGGACAAGAAAACTTCAAGGGCCAGGGTATGGATTCGTGAGTGGCAGCTAAGATGATTATGAGATAAGATAATAAGATATTAGACTGGCAGACTTACCACATATTCTCAAAGGAATTGAATGAAGCGCTCTGATGTTACTGAACCTTCGATGATATTGTATGTGATGATACCATCTAAGGTCAGGACTGGCAGGATGCTGAAGCGCTTGCCACGAATGAAGGGGACCCATCGAGAACAACGGGTCCCTGCTCTTGCCGGTGGTGGTGTCGTATATGTTGAGAGTAGGCGTGTCAACCGCGAAGAAGAGAAAGGCCCCTTCAAAGACCAACCCCGTGATCAAACATCTGTGCGCTCATCCCGTGCACTCTTATCGATAAATATAACCATGGTTAGGTCAGGAACCTCAAGTGCAAAGCGGTTCATGAACGCTGCCCGCATGATGTCATTGCGCTCTCAAGCCTTATTTGCAACCCCCTTCTTCGAGAAGTGGATACGTTGAAGTGTTCGAGAGATCGTGCTGACGTCAATCTTGACTCCTCTCTTCTCCGACACATCTGAAAAAAATAACCTTCCTATAGATCACTTGATATACTTGGTAGAGTATATAGGCCCATAGCAACGTTACCAACTTAAGAGCATACATAGTGGCCTAGTATGATAGCATAGCGCTACGATAGTGCTATAGATGACCTTATCCATGCTATAGTGGACTATACACAGTCGCAACCTAGCTATGTGTGCTATCGTGGTACCCAGCATGCTATCAGTGGCACATATTATCTATCTCCATTGTAGGTTATATTGACACTGTATGCTACCCCAACTCACAAAGAGTGAATGAGGCCATGCATATCATATAGCCTCTTCAGTCTCAAGGTGCTACATTATCACTTGTGTATATCCACATCTCTGAGCGACTCCGTAGTGATGCTGAGTCTCAAGGTGCTACACCATCGCTTGATCGTATACATAGCTCTCAGCAGACCAATAGCTCAACTGTCCACAGACTTCACTATCAGCGCTAGGAGGGCTCAGAGCACGATATCATTAGCACCCATTGCGGCGGAATACAAGATAACTATGCAGTTTCAGCGTCAGTAACCGCAGTTCGACCATCCCCCGAACCAGTGCCCGACCCAGCGCTGCCACCCCTATCGACTGCATCGCCATCCCCTTCCCCTTCGCTCTCCGTGTCCGCGAAGTCATCGTCGTCGAGGAGATTGCCTTTAGCCTTTGAGGTTGGTGCTTTCAAGCCGGCGGCCTCCCTGGACCTGATACATGTCAAACGCAGCGAGCATCATCGGCGGCACTCACCAGGCATCTTCGAACTGCTTAGTCAATGTCGCCTTGTACTTCGGAGGATTCTTCTTGCGAAATCTTTTGAGGCTCTCCAGGTGGTCTTTGAACTGGTCTTCATACGTGTCTTGAGTGAACTGGACGCCCCTCGATGTAAACACCCCGTCCTTCCAACTGTCCAGGCCACACTCAATCTATAAAGGTGACGTCAGCGGCTCCACAAGTCAGTAATGCACAACCAAAGGGGACTCACAGCGGTCGTGATGAGGGCGATCGTGTTCATGGGCGCTGGGTTGAATTGCGCCGAGTAGATCCCGGCGCCCTCGGCCTTCTTCCCCGCAAACCACTGCTGCGACAGGACGGTTGCAATGAACGCGTTCCCAAAGGGCCCAGAGCGCTATCCGCCACAGTTAGCAGCCGAGAGGTTATCACTGTCAATGACTTACCGCTTCGACATCCTTGAAATGAAAGAGACCGCCTTCTCGGAGCTGCGCAACGCGGGCCACGACTTCCTCCTGCGACATCTTGTGCAGGCCATAGTGCGTCCCCACCAGCCTCTGGCACTTGGTTTTGACTTCGCCGCGCAGCTGGGAGGTGCCCCGCTTGGTCTACAGGGAGCCGCAATGGAACGGGTCGTCAGCGGCTCGCAGGCGAGGGGAGGATGGGCTCATACAATCTTAATCATGAGCTCACGGTAGGCTTTGTCTTTCTCGAAGCGAAGTGCGCGGCGCGTGTGGCCAGCCTCCTTGCAGACCTCGACGAAGCTGGTCTTCGCCATTTGTATGGCCGCTATCTCGTCAGGAAAGGCGTCGTCAACGGCAAGCTTGACACGAAAACGGGTGCTCGAGGACTTGAGAAGCGCTGCAGATGGCGGGGACTGCGCGCCCATCTTGGCAACCAAATGGCATTTGTCGAAGGGCGTGAACTGCTCGTTCAAACTCCCAAAGTCAGAGCGCGTCGGCGTCGACGGCGCTGACGGCGGGGGTCCGTTCGCAGGGGATGAGCGACGCTCATTGCCTTGCTTGCGGCGGCCGGGCAGATTGTTGATGACCCTCGTCGGAGTCGACGGAGTAATCTTGTGGTAAAAGATGTGTTAGCAGGCGACAGGAGCGAACGGTGGACGATGCTGACGCTAGGATACGCCCTCCCCTTCCGCGCCTTCTTGGTAGCTGGCTCCGCATCGCCTTCACCGCTCCCATCCTCCGAGGCCCCGTCCCCGCGATCACACCCACTTGAGAAGTCGAGCTCGTCTCCGGATGAGCTCCGACCTTAAGATGATGAGTCCGAGTTGGGAGAAGTCTGCAGAGCGCGCAGATGACTCACTCTGTGGGTCGTTGCGTCCGTGGACGCCATGCGAACGCCGGGCTTCCTCATTGTCGGCGGCGTCGGGGTCGTCATCTTCCTCCTCCTGCTCAGCAGCGCCGAAGGCGTCCCCATTGAGTTCGGCATCAGTGTCGTCCTGCGCAGCTGATCGTCGGTAGCGAGCTTCATCCTCCGCCGCCGCTGCCTGCTCTGCCGCATCCTCGTCGGCTGCCTCTGGGGTATGCACGGTCAGTTTCAGCATGTGGGGGAAGGATGGCAGACTGACCCTGGCGCCGTCTCTTCTTCAATGCCTGCTGGCCCTTGGAAAGCAGGGCCTTCAGCTGCTGCTCCGAGAGACCCTCTAATGATGGTGGCAACGCGCCCGTGGCCTTGCTTTTTTTGCGCTTCGGTTGGGTCATGGGGGGCGAGAGTCGAAGAAGGTGACGAGGCAGTCGCCCTTATGAATGACTGGCGTTGCGAGCTGCACACTTACAAGGATAACAATAGGCCCAACTCTGTACATGCTGGCCGCAGATCGCCCGGTGAAACAGCCTCCAGCAACGTCGGGATCCGCAGAGGCATTGAAGGTCGCAACTAGCTTTGGCCACGGTCCTCTGCCGCCTGTCGGAGAGCCGATGCCTTGAGCCCGGGCCATGCAGATGCACGAAACCTGCGCATGGGCCGGTGGAGACGTCGACAAGCGGGACGAAGAGAAAGAGGCCGCGGGGCTCCGGTGTGCGTCGGATGCGAGGAGGGGGAGATGCTGTCATGCCGACCATGTAGCGCCCGTCAGCGCGTCAGCTCGCAGCTGGAGGGCATACTTGGCACCGGGACTGAACGTGGGACGGAGTTGGCGTTGTTGAGGAAGCTCGCGAGCTTGCGATCTGCGAGACCATGGACGCGTGGGTACGAGCAGCACTCACTGCACCTTTCTCCACTCCATTTCTCCCACCAAGCGCAGCGACGTGGCTCAGTAGCGGGTTGATGCGGCGCGCGATGCAGGGCCTCTGCGCATGTGGAGGGATCGATGCAGGCGCGACTCGCGAGAGCTCGGACTAGAGGGTTGGAGACGGGACTTCGTGGGGGCACGAGGATAGCAGGCGCCTGTGAGTGTGATCGTCGGCATGGAAGTCGAGCACGTGCGACTTCGGTGAGCCGGTTCCTTGGCGATGCTGACCTCTACGCTAGGCCGCGCGCACCTCCGAGTTAGCCCAGGCTGTTCGCCGGCTGGCCAATTTGGCACCTACGTTCTCGGTCGCATGCCCAGTTTGACGAGGTCGGAGGCCTGAACAAAGGTGAGCTGGACAAAGGGTTCAGTGTGGCCTGACCAAAGCAGGCGTCTGGCGCTCGACAATGACACGCCAGCAGGTGCTCGAGAACCCCGTCTCCCCGTCTAAATGGTTTGTCGTGCAGTATATATACCTGCCATCCATGTTTCCCTCTCGCGCCCTCGCTACGCTCCATCCCCAAGCATCATCCTGCGGGCTGTCTCAGGCGAGTTTTTCCCTTTTGAGCCGGCCTTGCAGCGCGCCCAACCTGGTGCCACTTGGCTTGCTCCCCAGCCCTCCACCCTGCTAACTTGTGTAAGGCGGCAGGTGCACTGTGCTTGAACGCGCACGCGCGGCACACGCCTCTCAAACTCGTCCGAGCTTGTCAACCTCGCCCACTACTCCGTCTAGCCTGCCAGTGCCCTTCCGCCGGCCATGGAAGCCCTTCGGATGGTACGTTGGGGACATAACCTTCACCCGCCTGTCGCTCACAGTGCTGGCACAGACTCGCTCATGCAAAATATATTCGCCCGTGGAATTCGACCTCGCGGCGGCCATCGCCGGGTCCATCGCGGATGAGGATGCCCGCATTGCTGCTCATGGCCTGGCAGACCTGGAGGACGATTCGGACACCGAGGAGGATGCCGCCTGCGTTGTCGCCGCCCCGGTCCACCTTGCTGCGCAGGTCACGACGCAAACGGAGGGCGACTCCGATGCCGAGGAGGATGCCGCGGGCCGTGGGGCCTAGTTTAATAACTAACTCCCTACAGTGTAGGGATGCCTATGTGCATATTGCAGGGCCTTAGTATTCAATATTGCACTATAGTACAATGTGTATTACTATAGTAGTGAATTGCAGCATTTCAGCCTGCAGGGCCTGTATTACACGGCGTGTACTATAGTGCGAAGTACGTGACTATAGTAGTGAATGCAGCAGTTAGCCCGCCGCAGGCGGTGCGAAAAACCTATATAATTACTATAGTAGTCGAGTGGAGTGTATTGAGCCTAGATACTATAGTGCTACATCCCGCCTGCTGTACCCACGTCCGCTGGCGCTCATTTTCTCACTGTAGTGTTCGAGGTGCTCAATGAAATACTGTAGTTCTCGAAGCGCCAAAACCCTCCCTGATTACTATAGTAGTCGGGTGGAGTGCATTGAGCCTAGGTACTATAGTGCTACATACCGCCTACTGTACCCACGTCCGCTGGAGCTCATTTTCTCACTGTAGTGTTCGAGGTGCTCAATGAAATACTGTAGTTCTCGAAGGGCCACCACAACCTCTATGATTACTATAGTAGTTGAGTCCCTCGATAACGAGAACTGTAGTTAGCTGTTTCACACAACTGTAGTAGTGCATGCGCACACAGCGGTCCTGTTGTATACTGTAGTAGACAGGCGCAAAGAATTACTACAGTTAACCACTACTGGTGCGCCGCTTCCGCGCTTCCCCCGCATGCCAGGCCGTTTTTATTATTTTTTGTCATTCATTCATATAGTACGGGTACAAGAAATACTACCATACGCAAGACAGGCATCAGATGACGGACACATATATACTAGAGCACGCGGCAATCAACACGACGACAAACAACACAAGAAACCCCAGTCGACGCTCGGAACATGCCACCACGTCTTTTTCGCATTTTTCGCACCTTACACTTTCGACCTAGCGACAGATGGATCAGCGATGGCCCTCCAGCACATCGGGAGAGCACTCACCGCTTGGCGGGGGACTGCTCGCTGTTGACCTCACTCGCTCCACGTTTCTCGCCTCGTATCCCGGCCACCATCCGGCCCAGCGCCCAATCCACGTCTTCAAGCGCCGCAATGACCTCGCGCTTTTGACCGTCGGTCTTCGCGGCAGCCGTCCACCATACGAGAGTGTGGAGGATGATGACAAACCCGTTGGGGCCAGCTCTTCGGATGTCCGGCCATTGCTCATCCGCAGGCTCCGCCCTCGACAGCGGCCATCCTTCGGAATTCAGGCGCCAGGCTGGCTGCATCACGGTCCACCATGCGCGCCATTTTTTGCCAAAGGTGGTCGCGTTGCCGACCGCCTGAATCTTATCGAGCTTCCGACCGCCCTTGAGGAAAACACCGATTTCGGTGGGCCTGATTCGGGTGTTGACGTTGAGCCACTGCGTCTTATCCTGTCAACCAAGCTAGTTAGTGTATGGTCAACGCGCGGGATAACAAATATGTCACTTACGCGAGGATCAACCTCGCCCACGGATAGTTCCAATTTGAGCCAGTTTTGGACAGAGCTCGTCCACTCGGGTTCATCCAGCGCTGGTTTGAGGAACCGGTAGGCTGCGCGAATATGCTCAGGGACATCCACGACTGGCTGTGGTTTGGCGACGACTGGCGTGATGGGTGCGATGGTAGACGTGGCGGTGGACGGCACGACGGTGGACGGCACGACGGTGGCAGCGACGGCGGACGGCACAACAGTCGTGGGCCCAGTGGACGCTGAGTCATCGATGCCTACGGCCGCGGGCACGCTAGCAGTTGCACTGGTCGCAACGTTGCGGGTGGCGGGCGCGATCTCCGTTGCGTGTACGGCGGCGGGCACAACGGTGGTTGCACTGGTGTTGCTGACGGGCGGCACGAGCGATCCTGCTTTGACGGGCACCGTCTCTGCTTCGCCCTCCGCGTCGTCTTTGCCCTCCGCCGCGTCTTCGCCCTCCGCGTCGTCTTTGCCCTCCGCCGCGTCTTTGCCCTCCGCGTCGTCTTTGCCCTCCGCCGCGTCTTTGCCCTCCGCGTCGTCTTCGCCCTCCGCGTTGTCTTCGCCCTCCGCGTCGTCCTCGAGATCCGCCTCGGGATCGAGTTCCATTTCCCTCAGGATCGCATCTTCATCGTCCTTGGACAGCCGCAGGCTGTAGAGAATTTGTTCAGTAGGAAGCCGGACAGAGCTTTATAGACACTCACCGAGAGTCGGCCTCGCCTTGAGGCTCGTCAGTTTCCTCGTCCATTGTGTAGGCGTCGCGAAATTCTGGGTCCTCGACCGTCGGCAGGCTATAAAAGCGGGTCAGTACAGTGATAAGAAAGAGACAAGTCATAAGAACGCACCTTGACTTGCGCCCTCTCAACGAGGTCCTGCGCTCCTCCGACGCCACTCCTTTCGGACGTTTGGTACGAGTCTTCTTCGGCTTGGCCCCCTGACTGAGCTCTTTGATCAAACGGCTGCCGGCGTTGCGAAGCTGCATGTCGTCAATTGTTTTCTTGATCGATGCGATGCGCTCCTGGCGCTCCTTTTCCGCCTGCCGAACCGCCAGGAGGTAGGCTGGTACCTCATCCTCCGAGTCCTCTGGCTCTGCACTGACCTCTCGACTGACCGGCTGCGTCTCGACGACGGTGGACGGCGCCGCCGTCTTCGCCACGTTTGCAGCGCGAGACGTCGGAGACGTGGCCGGCGTGGCAGCAGCGGGTGCCAAGGCATTGGACGGTACTGGGGGAATGGGCTCAGTCGAATCCTGAGACATGGGCTCAGTCGAGTCCTGGGGCAGGGCACGAGAATCGCAGAGTTCGCGAGCTAGATACGGTGCTGAGTTGGCGTTGCAAAATTTGTAAGACCTCAAGGGACTCACAGTAGATCTTATTCAGGAACTGGACGAACGGCACCTCCACGCTTTCATTCAAGGCTGGAAAGGCATTCGAGAAGTCCACGCCGCCGACGGCCGAGTGATATCTGGGAGTGAGGAGTGAGGTCAGCGTCCGAGCTCTGTCGCGGGGCGTGACGCGTGACTCACGCAACCGACTGGATTTTCCCTCCTCGATCCGGCCTGGGACCGCCCACGAGCAACGTCGCCGTCCATCCTGTCGCCCGCGCTATCTCTCGCAACGCCATCACAATCGTGCGCGGGAGGTTGTCTATGGCTCTTAAAGAAGGTGAGTTTGACATATACATCAACGCTTGACAGAGGAAAGCTTACTCTTGCACTTCTTGCAGCTTCAAGTCCGGCGCATCCGCCTCGACCTCTTGTCCGACCCCGGCGTCGAAAGCTGCCGCCACCTCTTCCCGCACGGCGGCTGTCTCCTTGGCCAACTCTTCACGAGCGTGCCGGTTACGGAAGGCGAGCGCATGGGCCTTGGTCACCCCGGGGGTTGTCGCGAGGTATTCCAACCACTCGGGCTCGATTATCGCCTGCAGCTTCTTCTCCCAGTACAAGGTCTGGTACGTCTGGTAAGGAGCGAGGCGCCGCGAACCTTTTCCCGACAAGTCCAGGACCTTCTTGCCTCCGGTGGCGCCGCCTGCAGAGCCGGACGTGCGGCTCCGGTTATTGAACCATTGTTTCAGACGCTACAAGTCGGTAAGCAAACCATTCAATACGCTCGCCGGATGCTTACCACTCTGATGACGGGGCTGTCATCCCCCGACGCCTTTTTGTTCCAGCCCGGCTCGTCGGTCTCGGGCCACCTAGCCAGAAACTCGACGTAGAGCGACGGCCAGAAGTCAACGGTGGTCTGCTGCGACTGGTGCTCGCGGTACTTGGGCATTTGATCCCAGAGAAAGGCGAGTTGCTCCAAGGTAGTCCAGCTCTTCTTGTTGGCTACGAGCGCCGACTTATCCGTACTCTTTTTGGCTTTCGACTTCCGGGGAGTCTTGTTGGCTTTGCTTTTGCGAGGCATTGTAGCGGAGGGACGGCGGCAGACGCGGAGTACTGAGCAATGCGCGAGTCGTAGTGGATGCTTTTTCACTACCCTCGCCGTACTTATCGTGCGTTCGCCTGACTTTTCCTCCGCATGCTTGCTGACAGCGATCCGCAAGAACACGGAAGGCTGATGGAGCGCGCGGCGTCCCACGGATCCCGACCCGCCTCCCAACTCTATGCAACAGCGTCGCAAGGACCATGCAACATCCCATATGATAGACATTGACGCCGCACGCGGGAGCAAGACAGGCAAGGCAGCGGAACGCAGTGTCGACGCCACGGTGGGCTGTATGCTCGCGCCAGCCGCTAACGGTTGAGAACCACATCAGGAAGTTTGGCGGACTATGCGGCGCAGGAAGGGCGGCCACGGGACTTTGTACCGCGTGCATGCCATGCGGGTTCGCGCCGGAGGGTTCCAGTGAGGATCCCTCCAGCTGTTCTCTTATAGGGCGTGTCTTGTTATCGCACAGAACGGCTCCCTCTCTCTCTTCCCTCTCGCACTCGCCGCCGCTCATAGCTTTAGCTCCATCGCACTCTGCTTGCCGCAGCAATGTCTCAAGGTTCGTTTTCTTACTGCCTAGAGCCGCCCCGCGCTTGCTGACGGTGACCGGGCAGGAATCGTACCTCCCCCTCCGTCTGGTAGCCCTGCGCCCGTCCCCCACATCGTCTTCCGCGCGGGAAAAGGACGTCGTTATCAGTATTACGCCGTCATCTGGGGTGAACAAGTCGGGGTGTTTCGCAAGTGGTAAGTAATGCTGCCTTCCTCGCTGCGTCAACGATTCTCACGCCTCGGTAGGCTGATCGCTGCGCCTCTCGTCGTGGGATGGCCCCACGCGCAATTCAGAGGCTTTCACACCCTCGAGGAAGCGACGGCGGCATATCATGCCGCTATGGACGCCATAGTTATGGACGACCGTCCACCCGAGCACCCGCTGAGTCTGGTCTTCCATTACCCTGACGAAGACCAGGCTCTTGGCACCCCGCAAGCCGCCGTTATGCCCCTCGCTGACGAGGACACCTCTCCAGCTGTTGCTGCCTCCGACCCGCCCTCTGCCGTCGTTGTCGTCGACTCGCCCTCGGCTGTCACTGTGTCCGACTCCCCGTCCATGGTCGCTCCCTCTCACGCCGCGCCTTCCATCTCGGCATCCGCCGGAGCCACGATGTCGGCGAGGGCCAAAGGAAAGAAGCCTGTCCGGAAGCCCTCCCAGGGCGAACTCGATGCGCTGGTCTCTGTCATGCATAGCCTCGAGCTTGGCGACCTCCTCCAGTACCTCATCGGTCAGCGCCCAATTGACGAAGGCGCCTCGGAGCAGCCCACCGTGATTGCCTCCGAGCCGGCCGCGGCCGACGGCCCGGGGTACCAAGTCGTCATGCGCACGGTAAGCCTGCATGCTCTGCATACGCTCATCTTAGCTGATGCCAGTTCCAGGTCGACCACGTCCCGGCTGATGACGCCTTCTCCACTGCGCCGTCGTCGCCGATTCCCCAGCACGCCGCTCGCGGCTCGTCCAGTGCGGGAATGACGGGCGTCTCCATCGTCTCCACCCCCTCCGTATCCCCGTTGTTGTCCTCGATGACGCATATCAGCGTCAGCACTGACGCGCGCGGCGACCAGCTCACTACGGAAGCCCTCCAGGCAGCGATCCCTGACTTGCCTGCCCCGGGCGCTCTCGCGCGAGCCATGCGCACTCCCCGGAGCAGCACGGCGCCGGCGACATCTTCTCGTGTGCGGCGCAACCAAGATGATGGGGACAGCTGGTACGCTGTCATCAACGGCCGCATGCCCGGCGTCTTCCGTGGCCCTCTGTAAGCGCTTTCTGATCTTCTGTTGTTCTTATTTTGATCAATCCATATAGGTCCAATGTTCGTGCCTCCGTCGTCGGCTATCGCGGCGCCTATTTCCGCGGATTCGACACCCGCACCGATGCGCTCGAGTGGTTCGTCGAGCAGGACGATGGCGCCACCGCCGAGAGCGATGCCCTTGCCGACGCCTAGGATGAAGCCCTTTCTTCAACGTGCTTGGTGTTCGCGCGCTCCCATTGTGCAATGTACGCCCGTATTTATTAAGCTGCAGATATATGTATGTTGCGTCATCTTGATTATTTATTGTGTCGTACTTGCTACGTACGGCACAGTCTCGGCTCGCGTTGTTATTTATGGACACATCCTCGATGCCTTGGTCGTGGTCTATTGGTTGTCGTGGGGTGCATGTGGTCGTGCGCAGGCAGGCGGTGTCGGTGTGCGATGCTCGTGGCGGTGGTGCGTGGTGTGTGTTGCGCGGTGCTCGTGCGGTGGGGCCTGGTTTGCCTAGTATACGCTGTCATCGTCGTTTACGTTGTGTAACTGTGTCTGTGTCTGTGATGCAATATAGCCCACGCGGGCGTGTTAGGCTGCGAATAGAGAGACGCTTAAGCTTGGGGACTCCGAGTAGAACTGAAATATAGCGGTAGCCGGTCTTGCGTACGGCCAGCAGTGCTCATATTAGGAAAACACGAGATTCCGAGGATTATCCGGGGACGTCGAAAACTCATTGACCATGTCATACAGTACCCATATAACGTTCAGTATTCGTGAGGTTAATCTACATGGCATAGTTCAGCTGCCCCTATAATCTTCCCAACTTATACATCCGGACTGTATTTCACGAGTGTAAGCCTGAGCGGTGGGGATGCTGTATAGGTAAGTAGCGTGGAGGCGCGTCGTCTGGCTTGGACGTCGAAAACTTATTGACCGTGTCATACACTACTCATCTAACGTTCGATATTCGTGAGGATAATCTACATGCCACCGTTCAGTTGCCCCTATGATCTTACCAATTTATACGCCCCGAAGGCATTTAACGAGTATACTAAGCCTGAGCGGCGGGTTGCTGTAGCGTGGAGGCGCGGCGTCTACTCGGTCTGTCTGCACCGAACCACGATATCGTCTTTCAATCCACCCTCTGTCCTCGTATGTCCACCTCGACTTCTGCGCCCTCTGACTCTCCCTTGCCATGCTCGCCGCAAGGGACCGTGTCTTCGTATTACTCGAGGTTCGTCCTTGCTCACGTCCGGTTTCGCGCACCAGTCGACTTACGGATTTCAGGCATGCCGACGAGCGACGGGATTACCAGCGAAAGTATGCGGCTGCCCACCGCGCCGTTGGAAGAAGAAAGCTGTCGATGCAGACCCATCGCGCGAGAGTGGAAAAAGAGATGGATGTAGCATTGTATGCCGAACCGTGCGTCTGGCTGTACCATGGATCGCTCGCCGCCAACTAACAGCTGCTTTGCTATCTAGCTGCCATAAAGATACCCTTGCTTATTCGTATCATACACTCGACCCAGACCGCACACTCCTCATGGCTGTGGATGAGGCAGAGGTCTCGGACCTTTGCCAGCAATTCGGAGCCTTGCGTCGCACCGACACGGACGTTCGAAGCAACTACATCGCCTATGTCCAGCGGCTCTTAGACGAGCATTTGGCTGCGGCCAAGGAGGATCTATCTTCGCCGATAGGCGTTCCCCTGGCTCAGACACGGCGCATGCACATGCACCGCCGTGTCATTGCAGGACTCCATCAACAGATCGAGCTGTGGAGCCAGGGGACGGCCGCCGTCGACTGGGCAGCGAGCTCGCGCACTTTAATTTTCAGAGGATGTCGGTACGCCCCATCAGTGTTGTCGCCCGTGCAAGAACATGCTTTGCTGAGGCTGTAACATGTCCAGCGTCAAGAAGACGCAATTCCGCAAGCTATATGGCTTTTGACGGCCTGGCGCTCATCAACACTCCACGCTGTCGCTGTGTTGGTCGCGCAAAGCCAATTGTTCCACGGGAGGCTTGTTCGTTCGAGCGGGACGGCGGCCGATGGTGTCTAACGTTGTATCCACGGCTCTCAGACTGAAGCTCATTCATATCTGGTCACTATCTACGAGAATGTACGGCCTTTTTTCCATGCCATATTATGTTCTTACCTCGCTCTCGCTGTGTCGCCGCGGTACTACATACGCGTCATACTCTCAATGGTCACGCTTGTCACGTTAGGCTTACGGGAGTGACCAATGTGATACCATAGTAACGGTGCATTCAGCGTTGAGCGCAGCTCATGAATCAGCCGCGGTAGGGCTTATTTTTGCTCAAGGGGTCCGCTGGGGAAGTTTCAAGTATTCAATCGCCAATGCCGCTCCTCGGGATAATTCTCCAGACTCTTCGTCGGCCCGAGCCGCCCGCGCGTCCGTGGCACGTGCAGCTGACTTTGCGTATCAACGGACTTCCACCAGCCGCGTGCCAGCTTGTGGTACCCAATAATCCCCTCATATCCCATCCTGCTCTGCGACATTCGACCTCATGGTGCGCAAGCGCAAAGGCGCAGGGACCCGTGATGTGACAGTTACTCCCATGCAAGTTGAAGACATCGTGACCACTCACACGAATGTCGTTGTTCCCACTCGCCGCCGCGCCAGAGTCCACAATTCCACACAACACCATGCTGCGCGCTCATCCGATACCAGCGAACCGGACCCAACTGCTGTTGACGAAGACGGCCGTCACCTCCCTGAGGAGACACCTGTCCACGACGAGGAGCGTCAAGATACCGATGTTTATATTGCCGACCTGCTGCAGCATAACAAACGCCGTAGACATGGGCCCGCGCGCCGCAGGAAAAACAGAGTGCGTCTATGAGTGCATTACATGCCGATGTGTGCTGATTTTCCCAAGGTCGATTTGCTCACCGAATGGTCGCCTCTACGCGACGTATTCCTGGGCGAACTCATCCGCCTCGATGGAAAGGGTGACTATCAAGATGTTGTGGAGTGCTGCCAGTGCGAGAACGAGTGGACTTCTAGATGCCTCGATTGCGTTGGGTCGCCGCTGCTGTGTGACGGATGTCTCTGCGCGGCTCACGAGCGAGAACCGCTTCATCGAGTGCAGGTTCGCATGCTCATTTGAACTAAGTCACCCACATGTTGATTATGCGTTGGTTTCAGCGATGGAATAGCAAATTCTTCGAACGGTATTCCCTTCTCGAAGCTGGCCTATGCGTGCAGCTTGGGCACGACAGTCTCGTCTGCCCCAACCCTCGCACCACCTCGACCATCCTCACAGTCATTGACACGAGTGGCGTTCATAGGGTCGCCGTCCGATTTTGCGACTGCGGCAACGTGGACACTTCCCGGACCTACGTTCAAGTCCTCCGTGCGCGCTGGTGGCCAGCTACCGTGAAGCGGCCGCGGACCGTCGTCACATTGAGAACGTGTGAACTTTTTCACGCCCTCACTCTGCAAGGCAAGATGAACGCGTACGATTTCTGGCATGGGATCGCGCGTGTCACTGATGGGTCAGGTCTTAATACGCCGAAGGTGAAACTTTAGTCATTGACGGAGACGTCTTGCTTACGATTCCCGCATAGAACCATTACAAAGACTTCATAAGGGTAATGCGATGCTTCCGCAATGTTCGTATGGCCAAGCGCGGTGGCCGTGGACACGATCCGGCCGGTATAGCTGAGACGGCACTCGGAGAACTGGTGGTGGAGTGTCCCGCATGTCCGCAACCGGGCCGCAACATACCGGATGGATGGGAAGACGCTCCGATGGCAGAACAGTGAGTTTCATCCGCTTAATGACATCTTGGAGATAGCTAATGAGTATCAGATGGAAGTACGCCCTGTTCCTTGCGATGGACGCAAATTTCAAGCTCAAACTGAAGAATCGCGGCTTGGCCGACATCGAGCTTGCGCCGGGATGGGCATATTTTGTCGAAGAGGCGCCTTATTACGATCTCATTGGCAAGTATATCGACCAAGAAGAGGTATGTCCTGATTCCTGTCCGCGTAGTGTACAATGCTCACACCGTCTAGATAAAACACTGCCAATCTTCCTTTGCGGCCCTCGACCACGCAAATAAACCAGCCCAGAAGCGCTTCGCTGTCAATGGCGTAGGCGCTGTCATTTGCGCGCGCCACTGCTTTTACCGCAAGAGCTGCCTTGGTGATCTGCAGCGCGGCGAACGGTAAGCGTGCAGTGCTGCGAGTCCCCAGTTTGTCTGACAGAGCGCTCTCGCAGATTCTGCAACATGGATTACATCCTCCTGTCGACCATCTCACGGACAGCCGCTGGCATCAAGAAAATTGTCTTATCTTACGATATCTCGTGTCAGTTCGGGATCAACTTTGCTAGCCGAATGGAACAGTACCCAATCGAAATCCGAGTGGTCACAGACGAGGTTGACTTCGTGTTCGTCGTCCCAAAATTCCATTTGCTCTCCCACGGCACGGACTGCCAGGCCAGCTTCGACTTCAATAAAACCGAAGGCGTTGGTCGGACATGTGGGGAGGGTATAGAGGCCGGCTGGGCGGACACTAACGGTTCTGCGCTGAGTACTCGGGAAATGGCGCCGGGCTCTCGCCACGAGGGTCTGGATGACTTTTTCGGCGCAATCAACTGGCGGAAGACGATATCTCTTGGTAAGCATACGTCTTGACGCTTCAGGGCGGTATGTGGGCTAACTCTCTCTCATCAGGCAAGCAACTCCTACGCGCCCTGAATGAAGCTGTGCCGGCGCTGGCGGAACAGAAGGATGTCCTCGAGAAGACCAACGCAACCATTCCCGAAGCCATTCGCCAGCGTTGGGAGGCGATGATTCTGGCATCCAAACCGTACGATGAGCCGGTAGCAGGTCTGTTGATATCTCGCGCTCGTGGAGTTACGTAACTTATGTCTACTCCAGTGACAAGCCTGGCGGATGTTCGACTAGAACTCGCGCAAGAGGAAGCAGCCGATGCCAATCGCGGCATCATCTCCCTTCACGAGATGTCCGCAAGCGTGTTCCTCAGCTTAGGTCTCGAGCTGGAAGGGATTCAGTGAGCTTTGCACATCTTGCGGACACGGCCGCGGTACTGACATTTACCATTCGCGACCACGTCAGACGAGCGCTTCGCGTGCAAGCCAAGGACAGTGAATCCAAGACGCCGGCAGGAAGGCTGGCGTTACAAGAGAAGCGTCATTCTCTGCAGCATCGCATCCGTGCATGGCAAGGCATTCAAAGAATATACATGCCGGCCGTTGCTGCTCATCTGGCAGCTCTCGCGGCTGCCGAATCGTCAGGCGGTCCAAATGCGGCGGGGAGCAGCGTCGGAGCCGCTCCAGGTCCTCCAGGTGTGTCTGCCAACTGCCCGTCCTATCAGTAGTAACTCACGCGCGATCCATGTCCCCCGCCCTACACGATCTCTCTTGCAATGACAACGACGTCTCGTGCCTTGCCACCCAGTCCCGCCCGGACCTCCGAGCATGCCTGTCCCGGCAAGCGCGCCAACGCGGCGACGGGGGAGAGCGGCGGCGGCGGAAGCTGACGAAGGCGATAGCCTGAAGATCGAAGACGAGCCGTTGTATCTGCCATCTGCCATCCCGCAAGCCATGTGGGCGCAGGGCTTCTCGACAGGCCTTGGTGAGAAGTATCGCCGCCTTCGTCTCGCCCAAGCAGAGGACTCTCTTCACAATCTGCGTCGCCAAATTCGCGTTCGTACGGCCCAAATCCATTACCGGCATGTCTTTGTCGACGGTCCTGGCCAGTCAGCGAACACGCGGGCGCGGAACCAGATCAGCAAGCTACAAGACCGGATCCGCAAGCACGCGATGCAGTATCGCGCTGCGTACGACGCGCTGTGCATTGTTTGGCCTAATGGCCCATGGGCTCAACGCTTGCTCGAGCTCAAAGACGAGCACTTACGTCCTCCGCGCGAGGAGGAGGCGCGAGCGGGAGAGGGTCATCGAGAGATGACCTGGATATGGCGGGCGATGCCGCATGACGTGCGGGACATACCTGGGCAGCCGGAGGACATGACGGAGGACGAGGTGCATGAGAGTAAGTACTCTTCTGTCATTGTTGCTGGTGTCGATGGCCAACTGACATGTTCTGAAGCCTTACGAGTAGACTGGGCGAAGGCTCGGGCCCGGGTGCGTCGCTGGGATGAGGAGATCCAACTCCTCCGAGAGGAGATGCGACGGTCTGTGCAGTTCCTGCATGGCAAAGCGCGCTGGTGGCTCGACCAGGGGGAACGTCGTCCGGACGCACCGGTGGATATCCGTGATGGGTTGAAGGCGTATGCGGAGCGACACGCTTCCATGTACACGGCCTTAGCAGCCTCGTTTCAGGCGATGTGGACGAAGGCCTTGGACACTCACAACCTGTCTGTCGAGTGGCCGACGGTGCCGGCTCCGCAGGATGTGCTCATCGACGCGGGAGAGGGCGCGTCGCTCAGGGAGGACATCGTAGGAGGTGACAGCGACAGCGACTTTGAGTCCGAGGCGTCATCATCATCCGGAGACAGCGATGCCGAGTCAGTTGGTGCCTCGGTGCTGAGTGACGAGTCCGACTGACTGTACCGGGGCTGGTGTGTGCCGTTGGATAGGATAGGACAGTGCTGGGACTTCGTATCTGCATGGCATGTTTGTATGTACTATAGTGAAACCCTACAATGCGAGAGTGATTCTCGACTTGCGCGTTTGCGAAAGTTCATGACTACGTACTATAGTGTATCGCCGAGACTGCCTTGCACGACGACTCGTGTATGGCTATGTACTATAGTAGTCTATCTCCAAGACTGACTTAACACATGGCTGCTCGAGCCTTTGCCCCTGTGGGGGCGGAAATGCTATGATGCTGAATTGATCCGTGAATCCTTTGGACTGAATATGCGATAGGATCCCCCACAGGCTAGTGGCCGGATGTCTCGGGGGCTAGCGAACGGGGGGAGGGTATTATTGCTATTCAGTTACTGAGTCTCCGATTGACTGTAGTGATAAGTCGCTCACGGCGCACTATAGTACATGGCAGGAATCCGAGCCGTAGTGGGGGGAAAGCCGTTCCCCGGCGGAATTCACTATAGTATACGTGCGCAGCCTGAGGCTTGTTCCACTATGGTACACTACGAAGATACAATACGATTCACTGCAGTGCAATGCACCAGAAAGGCCCGGGGGGCAGATGTGCCTAGTAAACGTACTACAGTAGGTATAAATTCGCATAATCTACTAGAGTACATGCTATTTGAGCCGGAACGACCGTAATGTACGATAGAACTACTACAGTGATGCACCAGGAAGGCCCGGGGGGGCAGATATGCCTAGTAAACATACTACAGTAGGTATAAATTCGCATAATCTACTAGAGTACATGCTATTTGAGCCGGAACGACCGTAATGTACGATAGAACTACTACAGTGATGCACCAGGGAGGCAGGCCCGGGGGGCAGATATGCATAGTAAACATACTACAGTAGGTATACACTCGCATAATCTACTAAAGTACATGCTGTTTGGGCCGGGGCGACTGTAGTGTACAATAGGACTACTACAGTGATCATAGGTATGTGATCTACTACGCCTACTCATATATACACTACCCCATCCCTATTGTGTAGGACCATAGTACTACTAAGAAAGGCCCCAGAGTTGATGCCGCCTGCATGACAGCCGCCACTGCATCAGGCGCGGTCGCGCCGCCCGCCCATATCGTCCGCCAGGCCGCCGCTACGCGACACACAGGCACCGCGCTGCAAGACGAACGCAAGGCACGCACTCACAAGCGCATTCACAAGAATGCACGCCGCGAACGAGCTCGACTCACCACGGAATCCGGCCTTCCGATGCCCAGGCTGAAGTCGGCGAAGAAACTGAGCCAGCCGCCGAAGCTCCCAGCGGCCATTGATACGGGAGCGCTTCCTGTAGCCCGTGGGGCCTTCATCGGCAAGGGCGGCGTCGCGCCCGAAGCTAGGCCGTATGTGGGTCAGGTCGTGCACATTGACACAGTGCTGAACGTTCTCAAATTCGAGCGCAAGCGGTGGGCCGGACGGTGCGTAGCTTGCTGCCCGCCTGCTACCCATGCTGATGTTTCGCAGGCACAGCGAATCCATCGTGGACCAGGAGGGCGCTGTGCTCGCCCAGTTGGTTGGAATGCCACGCGACGATCCGTTGTGGCCGGCGATGGCGAGGAGTGCGGCCAGGGAATCAGCTGCTGTGGCAGAGGAGTATGGCCTGTATGCTCCGTCTCCCTCTCCCCGGCGCGGCTCCTACCCTGCTCTGTCGGTAGGTTACTCTTTCGGAGGAGGGCCCTCGGTGAGCACCTGTGCAACGTGCGTCCGCGTTGCGTGACTGACGACCTGAGCTCCAGCACCCGTTCAACATCCCTTCCAAGTCCAAAACGCACGCTGCTGCAAAGGCGCGTCTGCTTCGCCATCCCGGCTTCATGAGGCTCGCAGGGCTCGGAAGCACCTCCCCTATGCCTCTAACGCAACAGGCTGCTAATTGCTCACAGGCGCATACATGCTTGCGGCGCCGCGCCAGTTTCAATTCATCGACACGACTCTCCTCGGGGTTTGCCAGGACGACCCATCCCTGCAGCGCCCATTTGCAAACAGCGTATTTCCGGCCGCTACATTCAACTTCGGGCCTCGGGCGCTCACCGTGCCCCACCGCGACTACAAGAACGTCCCATACGGATGGTGCGCCGTGACCACTCTCGGCGACTACGACCACACCAAGGGCGGTCACCTGATCCTTTGGGAGCTCAAACTCGTCATCGAGTTCCCTCCCGGGGCCACGATCCTCATCCCCTCAGCACTCATCACCCACAGCAACACGTCCATTCAAGACGGTGAGGTCCGGCATTCGTTCACGCAGTGGTGTTCAGGGTCTCTGGTCCGCTGGCACACTTATGGGTGCCGCACGGAGAAGACGATGGCCGCGGAGGACCCAGAGCTTGCGCGCAAGCTGAAGCAGAAGGCACCGGAGCGGGCGCGCGAGGCTCTCGGCCGCTTCTCGAAACACGACCAGCTGGAAGCTGATGTGCGTGCTCTGTACCTGCAGCCTTAGCTTAGTGTGGACTCTCGCATTGTGTACCTCATTCTTGGTTTTGTTATATACGAGGCCGGTGTGAATGTGGCTTGACACGCGGCGCTGCGCAGGGGCTCGGAAGCAGCTCGCTATCGCCAGGGGCCGGAGGTCCCATCGCCGGCGACATCGCTGTAGGGAATGCACTTCCCTGTTGCACACGATCACGCGCTGTTCACAGAGTCAGACCGCGCGGTCGGCCCAGGTGCGCGCCACGATGTGGCGGGCACGTTGTAGGGATTCGCCCGCTCAAACCCAGAGCCTTATAGTTCGTCCATGTCGCCGCCGGATGCCTGCCCATCCCCCACCTCTCGTTCCTCCCCCGCCCTCAAGTGCGCCGCATGTCGGACCGTGCGTTTCAATCGTATTAAAAACATTCGTGGACTAATCGAGCGGTGTCTGTAGAGGCCCGATCGCAGCAGTCGCCCCTGCCAATCCAGCCCGCCTCCTTCCCAACCCTCCGTCCCCTTCCACCGCTGCCCAGCAATCCGCACGCTCCTATAGCCGATCCCTCCTCGATCGCGAGCGCGCACGCCAAGGAGGACACGTATTACTACGTCATGAAGGCGGGCCCTAACATACGGGTGTACGATGATTGGTGCGTAGCATGTGCCCTCTGACTGCAGCTTGTGCTACTAACTACTGCTGTGTTAGGGATGACCTGTGTGGCTCCCTCTCAAGGTCAACGTCCTGTCACTACGATGTGTACACCAACATCATGGACGCCTTCTCGGCGTGGCTCCATGAGCTGCACCCTCACTACGCCGCAGCTGCAGCTTGGGCGGCGGCTCATCAAGAAGAGTTTTGGGCTGCGCACGGCTTCAACACCCCCTCGGAACCCTCTTCCGCGGACCAGCAGCAGCGCCCTCCCAGCGCGTCACCACTTCCCCCCACGCCGGCCACGACTGACGTCTCGTTGGAGAAGTCGGAGACCAGCGACTGCCTCGCGACGTATTTCGTCCATGGGCAGCGGGTCGACGTCTCCATCTGGCAGACCATCTATGTCCACGAGGAGGCCGCCGACACCGCATCCGCCTTGCCGTCCGGCGAGACCTACGCGCACGTCTCGCCCCGTAGCTATTCCCCGCCTCCCGTCGATCGGTGGCCGTCGGCGCCTCCGTCCGAGGTGGCACCTCCGTCCGAGGTGGCGCCTCCGTCCGCCGTGGCACCTCCGTCGCCCTCGTTGTGGGCCAGCAACCTCGCGAGCCCGTCCCCCGCCAACGCGGCGCCTCCGTTGCCAGCGTTGCAGGCCGGCTACGCCTCATCGGCAGGCTCCCTTGGAGGGTTCTCGCTTCAAGACACAATGCGGCGGGTCAGGATTGACAGCGCAGAGCCAGGGGAGAAGTGGTTCGCCGTCGTCCATGGCTTCACGACTGGAGTCATGCCAGGACCGTAGTAAGCAGCTTCTTGTGTGTTGCCACGTTCATTTTGCTCACCTTCATCTAACAGTGACTACCAGGTTGCCGAGTCCGTAGTCAATTTCAACGGCGCGTTCTATCGCGGGTTCGCTGACCGGCAGGCATGCGTCGAGTGGTTCATGGAGCATCGGTATGATTGAGGCGGTCCGGGCACGGTGGCCCCTATACGCAGCGCAGAAACCATGTACATATCCCCCGCTTCTTGCGCCCATTGGGCATATTTATTGTATAGTCGTGTCTAGTGTTTGCCATACACGCGGGTTTTCTGAGCAAGGCTGTGGACACGTGCGCGGTGTGCCGCGAACTCCGGACGCGCCGTCACCACGACCTTTTGCCCCTGCCTTCCACCGCCTCCACCAGAGCTTACCGGAAGCATGCCCAAAGCCTATCAGTGTGCCGGCTGCCCCAAGAGCTTCAAAAGCAGGAAGGCCCGAGCAAGCCACACCGCACAGTCGGTCAGGTGTGCTTGGGTTGCTAGAGAGCGCCTCGCAGCGAACCCCGACCCGCTCAAGGAGTACGGCGATCCGAGCGACCACGAAGATGACCCTGTGAGCCACAGCGAACCGGACAGTGAGCAAACGGATGCGTTGGGAATTGGGGAGGTGTTCAGAGAGTACGAAGACAGCGGAGGCGATGAAGGTGCGTGCTACCACTGTTGCACTTCCTCTGCATGCTAACGGATGCCTCCCATCGCAGACATCAATATGGCCCCACCGGAGCAGCCTGCTGCTCCAAAGGCTCCGCAGGCCAACGATCCGTCGACTACCTCGATCCCGTACCGCGGTGCTGCCAAGATACTACGACGCGATGTGAACGCCCGTGCCGCGTACCAGGCAAAACTCAGCCATGGGGCTGGTGTCAATCCCTACCACCCGTTTGCGAGCAAGGTGGACTGGGAGGTTGCGAAGTGGGCGAAGGAGACCGGCGGGCCAACCCAGAACTCGCTGACGAGGCTGCTTGGCATTCCGGAGGTAAGCTATCCTTAGGTCTCAGTGTGCTCACACAGGACTCATGTTCATGCTACAGGTCCGCGATAAGCTGGGGCTGTCCTTCAAGGACTCTCGGTCGCTGAACCAGACCATTGATGCGCTTCCCAAGTGCGCCAGCTGGCAGACGTCGCAGCTGAACATCAAGACACCGAACGGCGAGTCTCGCGAGCAAACTCTGTACTTCCGGGACCCGCTGGATGCCGTGAAGACGCTCTACAGCAACCCAGCCTTTGCGGATCACATGGCATACGCTCCGGAGCGTCAGTATAGCAGGGAGCGGGAGGAGGACATCGACAGCAGCACATACGATGACAGCGATGAGGAGGACGCAACCCATGGCAGGGTGTATAACGAGATGAACACTGGGAAGTGGTGGCATTGCACGCAGGTGAGCTCGACAATCACCACCCCTCCAACAGAACGCTCATTGCCGCGACACCGCTAGGCTCTCCTGCCGGACGGCGCGACCGTGGTCCCCATCATCTTGAGCACCGACAAGACGCAGCTCACCTCGTTCAATGGTGCCGAGTCCGCTTACCCCGTCTACCTGACGATTGGCAACATATCGAAGGCTATCAGACGAAAGCCCTCGCACCACGCACAGATTCTTATAGGCTACCTCCCCACCCCTGATTTCTCTGACTTGTCCGCGTCTGCGGCGCGCATTCTCCGTGCTCGGCTTTTCCACGCCGCCATGGACGTCATCATGAACACCTTGCGAGGGCCAAGCAAGCAAGGCGTTGAACTCGCAGGCGGGGACGGCGCTGTGCGCCTCTGCTTCCCCATCCTTGCGTGCTATGTCGCGGACTACCCGGAGCAGTGCCTCGTCGCATGCACTCGCTACGGCACCAGGTGCCCTCGGTGCCATGCGAGCGTCAACGAGTTCGAGGAGCACGATCTCGACTGGGCGCCGCGGAAGCAGGCTGACACACTCCGGACGCTTCGCCACGCCTCAAAGCTCTCCACAGCCACGAAGCGCGAGGAGGTTCTCAAGGGCCACGGCCTAACTCACGTCGACAGTCCGTTCTGGGCAGGCCGCCACCTCGCCAACATCCACAACGCCATCACGCCCGACGTGCTCCATCAGCTCTACCAGGGCGTCGTCGAACACCTCATATCGTGGCTGTCATCGGTCATGGGCCGAGCCGAGCTAGATGCCCGCTTCAAGAGGCTGTCGGAGACGCACGGCGTGCGTTCTTTCATCAAAGGCATCAGTAGCCTCGTGCGCATCTCTGGGGGTGAACACAAGGAGATGTCAAAGCAGCTCCTTGGGTGCCTCATCGGCAAGGCACCGCCGGCCGCCATTCGGACAACACGAGCGCTGCTCAACTTCCTCTACATTGCGCAGTACCAGAGTCATTCAGAGGAGACTATCCAGTACCTCCAAGATGCCCTCGACCTGTTTCATGCAAACAAAGCGGTCTTTTTGGAGCTCGAGGCTCGCACAGGTGCGCTTCGTTCATGTGCATGCTTCCGGCATTGTCGCTGACCACAAGCCGGACTTGCAGGCGGAAATTTCAACCTCCCTAAGCTTCACATGCTGCAGCACTACGTCGATTGCATACGCGACTTTGGTACAACCGACAACAGCAACACAGAGGCGACCGAGCGCCTTCACATCGACTTTGCGAAGGACGCCTATCGCGCAAGAAACAAAAAGGAGTACCTGCAGCAGATGATCTGGTGGCTTGAGCGGCACGACAAGATGGCCATGTTCGACGTCCACATCCGATGGCTCCTCGACGAGCTGCCTACTGCCACCCCACCTCCTCGACGCCCCCGTCCCGCTGTTTTCATGGCTAAGCATCCGAACGCAACCCATGTTACGTTCTCCGCGCTGGCTCGGTCCTTTGGTGCTAGCAAATTTGATGTGGCTTTGCGCACCTACATTGGCTCCATCAGCAAGGTTTACGGCAGCCGTCGGGAGGCTCAACGCCGGGGCTCTTTCAGCGATGTCGCGCTGCCCTTTAACACGGTTGATGTATGGTACCGCCTCAAGTTCTCCCTCCCGAATCTCCAGCTCGACGATGCTCCGAGCTTCACCAGCGTGGCCCTCGCCCAGCCTGGAGGCTCAAAGGACAAAACAAGCGGCCGCTTTGATACGGTTCTGATTGATGAGCGCGGCAAGGCTGACCACTAGGAGAGGGGCGCACGGGGATTTTCACCGAGGCGTTCCCCGGGGTATGTGATCACAGTCACCTCCCTATGCGGGGAATGTAAACTACTGGTGCTTATAGTCACCGTCATTTCCGGTATAGTAATATGGGTGAATGTCACCTCGAAAATGCATCATTTCAACGTAAGAAATCTGGGACTGACATGAGTGACATTCCCCGTATTTCGGGGTGACAAGGCACGACATTTTGCGGTGAGCATGAACGGCACGCATTCGGTGAAATAGATTGACTTTCGTGCGGTGGATGTCAACCAGTGTTTGATGATGACATTGTTGACAGCGCACGGTGATTGCCAACGCATTCTCAAGGTAAAAACAACTTCAATTTCGATGGAAAACCCTGTAATGGGTGTTGTACGCCGGCGTACAGTACTGGTAGCATGCGGGACAGTGACATACATCAAATGAAGGTATAATGGAATTGTCGTGGAAACGGAAAAGAGAGGCGGGGAAAGGCGGGGAATTAAAGCCAGGATGCACAGGGGCGTGCACCAGCGCGTCCATTTGCGTGCACAGATGAATGGAGAGTTGAAGTTGGAATGCTTTGCTAGTAGGTTGGCGCACGAACACTGCAGAGCTCGACAAGATGATGAGCGAGTTGCGCGTGGGTGTAAAAAGCACTGTGCGCACTGCTCATTGGCTGTCAGTAAGCGCTTCTCGTAACGAACATGTACGGACCCGCAAGCGGAGCGCGCGTTTATCGATTAGTCGTCGTCGTCGTCGTCCACGACCATTGCGTCGTTGTCGTCGTCGTCGTCGCTGCTGGAGCCGTCGCTATCTCTGGCCGGCGGCACATCAACATCGGAGTCGGCATCGCTGCCTTCAGCAGCCACCTCCTCGGCTTCGAGCTCTTCTATGTCAACGGGTGCGCGACCCTTGCCCTTGCCCTGACGTTTTGCGATTAACTTGGCCTTCTTTTTGAGGTATCGACGGCGGTTCGTGATGAACTGCTGCAGGATTGCCCTCGATGCCCATGAATTCTTGTACTTGCCGAGGATAGGGAACTTGGTACGCAGCTTTTACTGTAATGAGCTTGTGTCAACTGCTTTGGACAAGCTACTCACCGCGCGACAGAATTTCATGACTTTCTCGTCATCTTGCTTCGAATATGGTTCATCAAAGTCAATTTGCGCCTTCAATGCAGTGTTGCGAGCCTCGAACTGAGCCGCATGTGGCCCGTGAGTAATTCCGAGGATGCTCGAGGGGTATTTTAGACTCACCAAGATGCTGTTGTAGCTGTCGTCATCATCTGGACCGTTGGTAAGCCCCATGGCCTGCTTTATGTTATTCCCATTCTTCGTCCCGAAGCCGCCCTTTGGCTTAGGAGTCTTGACCTCGTCAGAAGCTCGCTTTGGGTCCAACTTCAGCGCGTCCTCAAGCTGCTCTGGGTAACGTGAGCAAGGAAGTCTGAACAAAAGGGTTGGTATTTACTTCTCAAAGCTGCTATCTCTTTCTCCGCATCTTTTGAAGATAGGGTCTGATGCTTGGGGCCCTTCTTCGTAGACTTCGACTTCGAGGTACTGGCCGCTGCAGTGGCCTTGTGTTTTGACGACGGGCTGACGACAGGCGGAACATTTTCGTTTCCTCGAGCGGGCTTTGCGGCTTTTTTCTTCCTGGTCGAAGGCGGCGGCGATGACCTGGCCATGCTGTGGGTATGCAATGTGAGTGGAGAGCTTGTGTTTGAGCTGATGGGCAAGGTAAGAGCGACTGCGACGCGCGTTGCCAGGTCTGACTTGGTTGATTTCGATTTTCAGAGACACGTGGTTCGCTGTGCGCGCGCACGGACTCCTATGCAACACAGAAATCCTATCCTATCCTATCCGCCTGCCCCTGTCTCTCGCAATCACTCACAATGCCCCCCCGGACCGCCCAAAATACAAAGAGCGGCAAGTCCTCAAAGGTCCTGTGCGCTCACTGCGGCGAGATGGTCCATTGAAAAACCCGCCTCCGCCACTCAACTCTGGCAACAATTCCTCAGGTCCACGGCTCGCCTGCCAAGTTACTCGACGATTTCAAGACGCCGCTGCAGCCGACACTGAAGCGCAGGCGAGGCCGAAAGGATTCGTCGCTTGCAGTGCGGCCAACATTGCGTCAGAAGTCTAGCGCGGACACGCAGCCTGAAGAGATGTTCAGCAATGGTGCGCTACTCTCTTTTCTGAAGTCGAGTGTCTCTGACAGTATCACAGAAGCTGACAATATCGGCGCTGGTGCCACTCAACCATTGGCCAAGAACAGTGATGTCGCCGCATGCGCAAGTGCTGCCCTTCCAGAACATTTGCATTTGTCTCCCCCTCCCATCTTCCCCGATGTCCTGTCACCGATTGCAGGCTCATCAACCGCTCCGGACGTCATGGTCACGGCCTGGTCAACCGCTCCGGACATTGCGGCAAATGCACCCGGATCGCCAATTGCAGGCCCATCGACAATTTTCGACCCCGCTTCCACGCAGGACAACACATGCGAGCAGTCTTCCACAGGGGTTAAACGGCCGCCAGTGGTTGAGATCAGTGACGCTGAAGACGAATCTGACGAGGGCAGCGATGACGATTGGTGGAACGATGGCGAGTGGGACTCCGATGAGGATGTGGATGATTCTTTCGGAGTCGTCGACCCTCAGGACCCATTCCTCACGGCCTTTGATATTCTCAACGAGGAGTTTGAGAGGGACAACCAGCTGACCGGTATGTTCTGTTGCCAGGTTGCTACTATTCCGCCGCTGACAAACTTGTCAAGGTGACGATTTGGATGACACCGACCACGCTATCTTGAGACAGTACGCATTCAAGCTACGCCACCACCTGACCGATGACGCATACCGCGACCTACCCAACGCCTTCCCCGACCAAGATGTGACGTCGCTGGAAGCTGCACGTACGCGTATCGCATCGCTTGCAGGTTTCAAGCCGCAAATATATGACTGTTGCATGAACTCATGCTGCAGCTTCACGGGAGCGCACGCAAAGCTCGATGCGTGTCCCTACTGTCTTGAACGACGCTACAAGGCCAACGGAGAGGCGCGAAAGCGCTTCACCTACCTTCCCATCATTCCTCGACTCCGTGCGATGGCTGCAAGTAAGCCTGTCGCGACTCAGATGCAGTACCGCGCCTCCGGACATGTCCCGAAACCCGACAATGTGTCCGATGTATTCGACGGGAAGCGTTACCGTCGGCTCTGCCGCACGTCCGTTGTCGTAGACGGCAAGACATTGCCACAAAAGTTCTTCGGAGATGGGCGAGACATTGCACTCGGCCTGTCGACAGACGGGTTTGCTCCGTTCCGCCGGCGGAAGACGACATGCTGGCCGCTCATTTTGTTCAACTACAACTTACCTCCCGAAGTTCGCTTTCACATAGAGAACATCATCTCCATCGGTGTTATACCCGGCCCCAAGAAGCCCGTCGACATGGATTCATTCTTATGGCCACTCGTTGAGGAACTCCTTCAGCTCGCGGTTGGTGTCCGCGCATTTGATGCCCTCACCCAAACAATCTTTTCCCTCCGTGCATACCTCATTCTTGTCTTCGGCGACATCCCTGCAGTCTCCCTGGTGGCTCGCTTGAAGGGTCACAACGGCATTCAAGCATGTCGTATGTGCAAGATTGTTGGTCTCCGTGATCCTGGCGCTGCAGGGACTGCCCACTACGTCCCCCTCGATCGCTCTCGTCATCCCGACACGATGAACGATCCAAGTGCGGTCTTGTCATACGATCCTCGCGCGCTGCCGATGCGAACTCATGCGGAGATGATTGCCATGGCTCGAGAAGTGGACGGAGCGCGATCAACAGCTCACAGTAACCGCCTGGCAAAGGCGTACGGGATCAAGGGTGTCCCCATTCTCTCTCACCTGTCTTCGATATCCATGTCGAAGTCTTTTCCATATGACTTCATGCACCTTATCTGGGAGAACACAATCAAGAATCTCGTCCTTCTCTGGACAGGTAATTTCAAGAAGCTCAATGAAGGCGAGGGCTCCTATCAGCTCCAGTCGAGTGTGTGGGATGCCATCGGGGCTGCAACGGCGTCATCGGGTTCGACCATCCCAGGTTGCTATGGTGCACGCCCGCCAAATTTTGCTGCCGACAAGACAGCAACGACAGCAGACTCCTGGTCATTCTGGACACTGTATCTCGGACCCGTCTTGCTTCACCGCCGCTTCCAAGACGAGAAGTATTACAGGCACTTTATCAACCTTGTGAAACTGCTTCACAAGTGTCTCGAGTTTAGTCTGACTACCAACGATATCAACGACATCCGCGAGGGTTTTGTGACTTGGGTAGAGACATATGAAACGTGCGTTGCCCTATATCTCTGCAGAAAGATTGTCCTGAGCTCATGGCATGTCTAGCCTCTACTACCAACGGGACCCTGCACGTATCTCAGCCTGCCCCGTCACTATCCATGCCCTCCTTCACATTGCCGACTCGATCGAGGCTTGCGGGCCAGTTTGGGCGTACTGGGCATTCCCAATGGAGCGGTACTGCGGCCTCATACGCCCTGCGATCAAGAGCCGCAAGCATCCGTTTGCGTCGCTCGACCGCTTCATTGTCGAGAGCGCTCAACTCCTGCACATCCGCCTCGTCTACAACCTCACGGATGAGGGCATATCTCTGCGGTCCAGACCTGCCGGGCCGCGTCAGCAGGGCTTCCGTGATGAGCACTGTGAGTATTAATACAACTCGCACAGTCTTCGTGAATTTAACATGCGCGCACACCCACCTGCAGACCCAATGTGTGCTCTTCTGCCACCGGTTCACAAATCACCGCCGGATGAATCTAGTCTCGGGAAGCTTGCGAAAGCCCTCGCAACCCGATACGACAAATCAAACAACATCCGACTCGTCAAGGCTGCTCTCAAGGCAGCAACAATAGAAGAGTGGGGAAAGGTTCGCATTGACGACGGCGACACAATATCAGCAGCAGTGCGGGCCCAGGTCGCTGACGATGGGCGCCGTGATGCAACCTATGTTAGGGTATGTCTACTATTCCTTCGTCGTAGGTAACAGAGCTAACATTGCATTGCCTTTATTCCCCAGTATGAAGTGCTCGTCGACCAGGACGCGCGCCGCAGAAAGGTCGCACCGCTGTTCAAGATGACGACATTCTATGGCCGCGTCCAGCACATCTTTGCCATCCATATGCCGCGATGTGCGGAACTTGGAGTGGCAGCACCGGAGACAATCTTCCTTGCCGGCATCACTCAATGCCAGGTCGAGGCAGCCCACAGCGAGCTTGACATCCACTATTACAAGCAGGAGTCAAAGACCGAAGAAATTGTTGACATTCAATGCATCCAATGTCTCGTTGGTCGTGTGCGAGATGTTGGCGGCACTCGCTGGGCAATCATCGATCGCAGCGGCTCCCTCTCATGGGCGTTATATGACCCTGACACGGAGTAAATTTCCAGTGGTATGCTCACCTATCTCCTATGCGCTCTCTCTCCACTCTAACTTTGTCCGCAGCCGCTTCTTGCCACCGCCTCTCCGTTCTCTCGCTCACTGCCCCTAGAGTTCTCCAGCATATACATCCCCTTCCGATCTCCATGCGCCTCGCTCCGACACCATATCCGTCCCCGCGCAGGTGCCTGCGTCGCATACAGATATATCACCGTGCCCGCACCAAAGTCCACGAGCTGGCACAGGAAGTCATCGTTGCAGCCCTTGAGTCGCGGGTTGACGACGGCGACCGGCCCATGCACGCACGCGGGAACCCGCCGCGTAGCTGCTGACTGCTCGGTGGCAGCAGGTTCTGCATGCCGTTGCGCGCGGCGAAGCAGATCGAGTGTGCGGACAGGTCGATGCCTGCAACCGTAGTGAGTCGCAGCGTCACAAAGGGCCCCGTGCCATGGTATACATCGGCAAGTTGAAGGTGCATCGACGGCGGGGTACGAAGAAGAAGCCGGCTTGGTACTCGACAAGGTTGTCAGACCCACGCGCTAGCGACGTGTTGCGCAGGGGGTCCCTGTGACGCTGATGTGCTTTGGCCATCTCATATGTACAATAAGACATGTTTGAAGTCGTTGTTCTGTCAGTACTCGCTAGTACATGTACATATGTTATATGAGTGAAATGGGTGAAATTCACCGTGGATACAACGAGCTGACGACGGTGAATGCATGGTGTTCCGCATTCACCGCCCAACGTGCATGTTAACCGTGAGTGCCGGTGTTCTGGGCCCGGTGATTGTGATCGTACATCAACCGTCACCGAGTTGTCACCGCATCCACCGGTGAACGCGCAATTTCACCCACTCCCTGGGTGACCTTAACCCCGGACTCGCTTCATAGTGTGACGATGCCGGGCTGAAAGGTGTGTCTCTCATGATCTGCTATGTACTTCAATAGTGTGCTGACCTGCATGACTGTACACAAGGTATTCGTGTCGGCCGACTGCGTGTCATATTTCGTATTCCACCACAGATTGAATCTGCCGTCTTGAGGCAGCATGGCCTCTCTCAACCCTTAGGTGTGCTCGCGTATGTTGAGTGGTTCAGTCCGTTCAACGGAAAGGACAGTGATACAAATATGTATCCGATCTCAAAGGGTAAAGATGTCGCGGTACTACCAGTCTCCTCATTGCGGCGTAGCTGTCAGTTAATTCCTAAGTTTGAAGCGCAAGCAAATAGGGCTTGGACATCTATGAATGTTTTGGATAGGGCCGCACATTTCTTTGTAAATAACTTCACAGACCATCATGCCTACCAATCAATATGGTAAAAAGCCGAGTGCAGCTTGAAAACGACGGTTGGTGTGTCCTGTTGGTGAGAAGCTATAGAGAACATAGTACGTACTTGTGACAGTATAGCATGGATAGCACAGATAGCAAAGCTGGGGCGGTATATTGGAGCTATACCCCAGCACTACAGCTATACACTGCTAGATATATGCAATGCGGGACTCTACATGCTATCAAAGCTAGAGACCACTATGTCACAGAGCTGGGCAATTATGGAGCCTTTGTAGATCATGTAATGATGGCTGGGAGCTATATAAATTTGAGTTTTTTCAGATGCAGTTGGTGCTGAATCTCATCAAGAAAAAGGCCATGTTCATGAACTAAAAGAGCACGTATGAACTTGACATCTCCACTGGTGAGGATTCTGCACCGGCCAGAGCGTTGAGTGTGCGGGTTGGAGACCACATCAAATCCATGGTAATAGTCAAGTGTCTGATAGACACAGGTTTCCTGAACACCAAGAATGGTGCAGATCTCCTTTACTTCATAGAAGAGAGCGAAGGTAAGGTATGCAATTTTTGAGGTCTTGTGAAATGGAAGGCATGTGAAAGGTGGAGAGTCAAGTAAGCTCACTCGAGAATGGCCCCCAAGTAAGATATCCCACGGTATTTCGCACGTTTCATTGCACTCAGGTCTCTGTTATACGCAGATGTATATACTCAAATGACCGCACGATCCGTAGCTTTCCAGTGGTATAATTTTCGTAATCTAATTCGCACTGTGTATGGAATTATGATGGCATCTTTGTTTTTTTAATGCTTTAACCCGAGCGTAGGGTTATCGTTTGCGCGCATGCGCAGCGCGGCGTGATTCTGCGCCATTATGCAAACAGCTATAACATAGTATTTATGCCATATCTCAACAACACCTCAATTGTTTCCTTTCCTTTCTTCAATATAATAAAGCTCTCAATAGTGTTTACAAGCACATATTAGCAATGCTAATATAAGCACTGCTGGAGCCGCTGTGATACTTGCAAACTCACAACAGGAAATAATATATTTATATCTCTGCCATCTGACATTCAATCAACTATGTCTTTTTTTAATCTTGAAGTACTCAACTAAACGATTCTATGATGCGGGCCACTTTAAGGCCGCTACATATGTACAGTGGCCAAATTGGCTGGGACCCGGAAAATATATATATATATATTATTTAACTCTGGTAACGGGACAGAGCGGAGATCACAGAGAATGAGGTTAACCTGGGACACGACAGAGGAAAGGCATCGCGATGCGAGGCCTTGCAGTACAACTATACCCCGTGGGCCACCTCTGCATCTTCTTACCCAAGTTTCATTGTGAACTCAATCCTATCGAGTTCTTCTGGGGTGCCGCCAAGCAGTACCTCCGTGAGAACTGTGATTACACATTCAATACTCTGAAGGAGAACTTCAATGCTGAAGGCCCTTGCGTCAATTGACATCAAGACAATTCGGAGGTGGGAGCACCGCATAATTTAGTGGATGGAGGCATACAGAGAGGGTCTCAGTGCTAAGGAGGCTCAGACAAAGGTCAGGAAGTTCAGCTCAACACTGTACAGTACACGTCGCACAGACGAGTCCCGGAGACCAAGTTGCCCGCCAGTTTGACGCTTAGTTCCATATTAGGAAGGTGATTATGTCAGCTGGCCAAATCTCAGACCTGCGAATCAATATCTCGCTCAATATTAGATATTTTTTGAAATGCTCTGGCACATTGGTAGATATCAATAATTCGAGCATTGTGGCTAGAGGATATCAAGATTGGACTGATTGCGGTGACGTCATTTTGGCTGTACAAAAGTAGCGGCCTTAAAGTGGCCCGCACCATAGTTGTACTAGCCATTTTATTGCTCTTTACATTGATATTGGTGTAGCGCGGATTTCCGCCGCATAGAGTAATATGTGTATGTGTGTATGAACAATTTTTGTGTTGTATCTTTGTAACTACAATAGCTAGAGCCAAACGGGCAACAGATTATTGAATGCGAGCCCAATACGCAGGTGCTCATGAAGAAACCAGAAAAATATTGCATGCTCCTAAAAGTATAATTGGTTAGACAGCTTTTGTACACAAAAAGCTAAATAGAATACAAACCGAACTTCAATCATGTTCAGAACCTTTGCTGATTTGTGAATACGGCAGTTATCCATAATTATCATTAACTTGCGTTGTGGGAAGGGATTCCTGTGGTGTAGCAGTCTCTCCACAAATCTGCCAAGCTTTGTTTGATAAAAGAGCCCGACTCTATCTCAGTCACTAGAATCCTGTCAAGGGATAAGGCAGAAAGTGATAAGTCAACCTTAGTTGAACCAGATTTAACACGGTACCCTAAGCGCGCTTCGGTCAGATTTAATGCGGTTCGCTGAATAAGACTGCCCTGACTGAACTGTGAGTTCGCTCCGCACTGATGGCCTGAGGCCACTCCCTCGTCAAGAATGACCAGGTGCTGGTCGTGCGCTATCCCATCCTCAGTCACCGGGGGATGTTCCACGTGGCTCACTAGTAGCTACGGTGTTCCTACGCAATATGCTGCCCCCTTATTCCAGTCCAACGTCCTCCTTTCCCTATTAGCCTTTCTTTTTGCATTCTCCGTCACACCGGCATGTCACGGTCGAGCCCTAAGAAGAATAAAACGATCGCCCATCAAATAGAGTCACCCAGAGCTGCCGCCAGGAAGCCCCGTAAAGCAGCGGCTGATGAGAGTGCTCCAACGCCTGAGAGCCTCCTCAACCATGTACAAGTCACGACGGATGCATGGTATCGCGCCAAGACGACCACCAAGCAATACGCTAGCTACGTCAAAGCTGCCATCAAATGGGTTAAGCTCTGGTGCTCACAGCCCCATGTACCGAATGCCGGAGCCAGTACTGCCCTGCCAGACATCCTCCGGGTCGAGCAAGACGTTGACCTTTCTCTTATGGCGGGGGCCTTCGAAACCCTATCTGAGCAGACTCCTCTTGCTTTGCAAATGTACACCGCATTTAAGTGCGACTTCGAGGGACATGGGTATGCGACAGCGGAGGGATTGCGCGCTGCCTTCAAGCAGTATTTCGAAAGGTGCGTCTGCTGCCATTTCCTCTCCTTGTCATCTTCCAAGGCTCATGGCCCACTCAGAGTGCTAGGCTGTCAAGGAGATTTCTGGAAATTCAACTCTCACACGCAAGAGTGGGAGGGAAATCCCGTGTTCGAGCCTAAATTCAAGACGTAGCATGAGTCGCTCAAGCATCGCCATCAGCAGACTGGAGTTCTCAACCAAGCTCTACCTATGCTTCCAAAAGATCTGAAGGTCACCATCGACTACATCAGTACTTCAGAAGCAGCAGAAACCATGTCTCTCACAAAGCGGCTTTGCTATGCGGCATTTGCCACCACTGCCTTCAACCTCTGGACACGGCAAGTTGATAGGGCTGTCTACTATCTCTTGAGAAAAAGCTGACTTTCAAGAATAGATGCGACGAGCTGATCAAGCTGCCTTCTGAGAATATGGTCTTCACCACTACGGACAAGGGCGGTGATCCGTTCATCAACTTTGACTTGGTATTTCGCAAGACCAACAAGGACAAAGAGAACCGTGAGCTACATACAGTTTCAAGTCTAATACTTAAGACACTGACTCCGCGCTATAGATCATCACCTACACATCCCTCCGGACAGCGCACACCCAGAGATAGATTGTTATAGCCATATGACAGCCTGGGTACAACATCTTGAGGCAGAAATGGGGCGAAAGCTTAAGCCTGAGGATTATGTCTTCCCTGCTATTGCATCCACCGGTCGCTTGAAGATTGGCGAGCCTATGACCCACACCGGCATCGATGACCTCATTAAGGAAGTCATTGATGGGTCCAATCTGATGGATGGTCGGCGTGGCAAGTTTACGACACACTGCTTCCGAAGGGGAGGTGCACAATACAGGTTCATGTGGGCGGACCGTAAGTGGAGCTTGAAGGCAGTGAAATGGTGGGGAGGCTGGTCCTCAAGTGACGAGGTATGTCCCCTTTACTAGTACGATCAGAGTGGGCATACTCACGAGTGCCGTCAGGTTGGGACGGTCATGCGTTATCTCCTTGATGAGCTGATTGCATATGAGGAGGGATTCTCCGATATTCTCATGGCAGATAGAGCAAAGGATCGCCATGAGACCTTTATGGGGGAGGCACCAAGTGGGTCCAGTGAGCAAGCGCGCAGTGGGTGGGCGACAGACAAAGATATACGGCAAGACATCTTTGCCCTTAAGAACAAGATAGAAGGCCTGGAGGCGTTGCTACAGGAGGCCTTGGTTATGAAGACACCGACACGCTCCCCCACACGTACGCTCATCAACACGCCAACATTGGGCACACGTCTCCCTGCCCTCCTGTCAGATACGCAAGGTGAGTCTTTCCCTTCATTTTGTAGTACGGAACGTCTGCTGAAAATGGAGCAGAGATTGACAACGGCAGTGACCACTTCTTCAGTCCAGGTGCATCTCAAACGGATGAGGCTTATGCGTCTCAATTCAACAATAGCCGCTCGCCTTCCCCCACACCAATGCCACGAGGTCGAGGTCAGACCCCGTTTGTACATGCATCATACTCAGCCATGGAGCCTGCTACCAATGTTCATTCTTTGGCGGACATGCCTCCAACAAACCCAACACCCAGCGCCATCACGATGCCAGGCTCTTCACATGCGCCGTCCAATCATGCCGTCCCAAGGATCCCAGAGACGAATACTCTTGATGATGTCATTCAGTACTGGGAGATTGGCTGTCCACAGAAAGGGCTCACTGTCCCCCTCCGACTCTGGAAATCAATGTACACTCCGAAGCAATATTCTCGTGAAGCGCAGAAGTTATCTCAAATAGGCATCATCTATGACGAATTCAAGAAAAGATACAATGGTGATCTCATCGAGTTTGAGAGAGCGTACCCTGGGCTGTCTGGAGAGTACACCAAACTCAAGAATGCGGTGAGGAAAGCTCGAATTGCTCGAAAGGAAGCAAAGGGGAGGAAGCGCGATAATATGGAACGGGGCCGGAGTCGTCGAGGAAGAGGGAGACATGGATAAGGCTATAATACGGTCACTGTATTATCTATTGTAGCTAGTCAGATACACACAACAAGTCAATAATGACATTCCCAAATTAGACTGTTTCAATAATTGTGTGAGCTGCAATAGGTCAAAAGTGACTAGGCACATTGGAGCGACCAGAGATGATTTGCGACATAGTGCTCCTGTACCCAGTTGTTAAATCTTCACATGCTAAGATCACAATCAGCAGTGGTTCAGAGCTTAGGTCCCATAGATTTAACCAAAATTTAAGAATCAGATTTAGGTAACAGGGAAACCAAGATTTACAGTAGTAACCTGTAAAGCTCGCCCGTCCACAGCAGATGCCGCATCTTGTGGTAGACCGTTACTGGCCTCACTCTGAATTTTCTTCTCTCAGAGGTCAAAAATACTGTATATCAATCAAATGATAGCTTGTTGATTCCCAGAACTGTTACATTGAGCATTACTAGTCAATCTCAATTACGTCGGCCTCTTCGGTGATACTGCTAGCCTCCTCAACCACTCGCCTGGGATCATCCAAGAGGTCCTCCAGGAGGGTCAAGCGCATCCCTTCCAGACTAGTGGCTTTGCTATCTGCCCTCCATGAGAACTGATAGCGGTGAGGCACTTTGTTATCGTTGACCCCGCCATATAGAAGATGAAGAATGAAGACAAGAGAAAATACGCCGCAGTCAACACCATTATCTTGGAGAGGAACCTATTATCCTTGCGCGGTTGAGAAATAGTACCTCACAGTATCCAGGAACCTACGCACCTTGACGTTCGCATTAAACACCCATCCTGACCAATCAGTATGTTCCTTGCGAATCCCGTTCACAAACTCCTTCAGGATCTGGGGAATACATCAGGATCTTCTCTGAGCTTATGCAGAATAAATCACCTGGATCCAGAGTCCATGATTTCCCGCTGTGCTTGAGAGGCTATCGAAGACACATATTGTCTTCCTCTCAAAGTGCACCTCTGCTGTGATCCAATGCTCGTTCTTGTAGTTTATAGGTAGGATCAGATTGGTTGTCTTCGACTCTGCGAGTACAGTGCCCTGAGTTGGAAGTGAGAAAATAGCGCAGACAAAGAAAGGTAAGATTGCTTGATAATACGCGCCTTCCAAGTTTTTTCGTTTACCAGCTTCTTCAGATGTTCGGGATTCTTGTTTTCATACCATTTCTCCAGGCGCTGGCAGAACAAGCTGCTCAAAACCAGGCCGCTCTGGCTCTTCACAGACCAGACCTCTCCAAAGTAGTTGATGATTTCGTCATTGAAATACTGCTCAACGCCGAATCGTTTGAGGTCCTTCTTTGTAATGAAAGCCTTGGGAATGGTGAATCGAGGTGCTTCTTGACTGATTGTCTAGTATATGAAACATATCAGTCTATTTTTCCTCTGGGTTATGATCATATTACGCACCTGGGAGAGCACAGTTATGACACTTTGACCACCGGTCGCCTTCCAGGCGAAAATCAAAGACTGCCCAGCTGAACTCAAGCCACCGACAATATGATGGGCTCGGTTCAACCGGTCTAGGATTGGGATGATGTGCTGATTGATGTCGACAGTCTCAGCGATGATCCTCTTGAGCCGCTCATAAAGACCGTTGTGCTCCTCCACGCACGCCACCATAGTTGCCTGCTTCTCCAAGACTTGGAGATACAGCTTCCGATTGCCCTTAGACAAGAGCTTGTTATAATCTCCAGTAAGGCGGTGATGCAGATCCATCATTTCCTCATTCGTCAATGGCGAAGAGAAAGAAGGGAGTCCTGCCTTCAGCAACCATTCCTCGACCGCCTTCCCCACAGCGAGAAGGCTGCTCAAGGCAGATGCTGGAACTAGAGTGTGTGCAGGTAGACCAAGAATGGCCGAGGGAATAGGGAGCATTTTCACTGAGGTAGATGGCGGCTGTGAAGACGACGAAGAAGACGATAGATTCGAAGGAAGACGCATCGAAAGTCTTTTTTCCAGAGACTCCGGTGTTTCCATTTTGATCTGGAGCTTATTCTCAGAGGGCTGTGAGGCTTTCTCAGCCTTCTGAGTAGCTCTCCTACTATTCAAAGGGTTGGTAAGATATTTCACATTGACTCGAACACGTATTACGAACGCTCTCTGTGCAGCTGCCTTTTTCTCTCTGGTGGCCTGAGCCTTCAACTCCTCAGGTGTGAGGTCTCTCTGTTCTGAGCTAGCCATTCTAATATGTGAGGCATCAGAGAAAGCTCGGTGATAGGAATAGGGCGACATACCTGATTTCAGATAAGCGACTGGGTGTACCTCCCTGCTGCACACTAGTGGATGGAGTAGTCGATAGCGGGTAGAGTAGTTGGTAGCCTCTATAGCCTAGTCAAATCTGACTAGTTCACTAGAGTCTAGTCAGATTTTGTGGCCTAGTCAAATCTGACAAGGCCTCACCTGAGAGCAGCTCTTCCACACTTCCAATGTTGACTAGGTAGACAAGCTTGTATCCAGGTGTCTTGCTTGAATGTGTGTCTTCAAGATAGAGACTAGTGCCAAGCTGAGTGTAGCCAAGGAAGAGACTAGATGAGAGGTGCAAACTGTCTAGGGCGCAGGGTTGGGCAGGTATTGTGGCTGAGTCATCGGTTACGTTCCCACGCCCATATTTGGTAGTTTCACATGAAGCCTTGCCTCATTTATATTCAAGCGCTTCTCTATTTATGTTCCAGTTATCTCAGTATCATTTATACTCCTCTGTAGGGTTCACAAATGCATTGTGTTGAGTCTCAAAGGTCTGTAGAAGCTACTGTCTTGAAAGAAAGACTTTTCTGGTCTGTGTAGGGTGTACTGCTATCGCGTCAAATTTGACCCAATAGCCTATGCGAGAAGTGCAAAAGAGCGCTAGTCAGATTGACGTCATAGTTAGATGGAATAGACATGGATGTGTATCCAGAGAAACAGTACAGTATCGCACCGGGTGTATGAACCTAACCTGTTGACGACAAATCATCAGCCACAAGCGCGTCCGACTTGGAGTCGGACGCGCTTGTGGCTGATGTGGGAAAGTTAGCTCTCTCTGTATATTTCCTTGGCCGGCCAGTTAAAAATGACAAGCAAGACCCTAAGCGGCCTTGTCAGAAATGACCGAGCTCTGTGAATATGCTTTACTGGCTATCTGGTCAAATATGACAAGACCTCAAGAGGCCCAGTCAGTCAGAGCTAGAGAGATAATATTGCAGCGGGTCATCGGTTACGCTCCCATGACCATATATGGTAATTTCTCACGTAGCTTTGCCTTATTTATATTTATATTTATATTTATATTCTCTTGATTCATGTTCTGAGCTCCTCTCTACATTAACTCTTACTCTTATGAAGGGGATAGAAATAACTAGATCAGAAATGCCTGTGACTGAAAAGCTCATAAACTAAAGGTTAGCCTCTCCATCCAGGCTTTCTCGGCTTCTACGTCAAATGTGACGAGACCCTAAGCGGCCTCGTCAGAAATGACCAAGCTCTGTGAATATGCTTTGCTGGCTGTCTGGTCAAATTTGACAAGACCTTAAAAGGCCCAGTCAGAAATGACCAAGCTATGTGCATAGGCTTTGTTGGTTGCCCAGTCCAAATTGCTAAAGCTCTCAGTCAGAATTGACAGGATGTTATGCTAAAGTAGCTGGCAAAGATGATTTGTTCTTGACACAACCGCTTACAATGTATTGTCTCATACAAATTTTTCTCTACGCCCCAGTCATTGTTCGGAAACATTCGGATCAGATCTGATCATATGATAATACAGCCCTGAGGTCCTTAGTGAGTTTTGACGGTGCATGCTTTTTCATCCCTTGTATTATTCTCTCCAGTACATTGCTTTCTACTAGCTCTCTACACACTTCAAACTATGGACACTCTCAGTGATCTTCGTGAAAGAAGAGCTGATGCACTTCGGTGTCTTGAAGAGGCCCAGACCGAGATCGATAAATTCAAGCAAGCCAATCGAACACGGCAGGCAGAACTCATGAACAAAGCAGGCATGACAAAGAATCGTGAGCATCTGTTGTTATTCTTACTCCTACATTGAGTTTATACTGATGGCAAATTCTTCAGAGTTCCGCTCGCAGCTGTACGAACAGCTAGATATTCAGATCAATCGCCTCAAAATGCTCGACGCTGAGTTGGAGGCAATTGCCGCCGTGAACTCCACACAAACAACGCTTCCTGGTGGACCACTTGACCCTCAGGCTTCAGAGAGTAGACAATACGGTGAGCAGGCATCCTATAAACAATACTGGGTAGTCTGACTCTGGTTGTCTGGCTACTAGATACTGAAATCAATGAGTCTGTGATAGCCGGGACTGAGTCTGGCATAGAAGACGCATCCCAAACTGAAGAAGGTGAGCTATGTATTCTAGTCAAATCTGACGGGTTGTCAGTGATTTCACCACATGTCTGCTTATCTTGACCTTGCCATATGTCTCGTCAGATGTGACTAATCTTTATTGTCCATTTACTGAGTGGAAATTATTCTTTAGATGTTATTGATCCATCACTCAAGGACACGTCGGTGGAGCCCACCCAGCCTATTGCAATGGATGATGAACTTGAAGAACACCGACTGTCGGTTGAGGCCACCCAACCTACTGCAATGGATGTCGAGGAACAGCGCCCTCTAACTATTGCAAGTGAGTTTTTTCAGAACTCGTCAAATTTGACTAGTCATTGCAAATACATTGTATCCATCTGGCCTTGTCAGATATGACTACAGTTGACAACAGCTATCCTTTGTTCGATGCATAGGCTGACAGACCGCATCTCAGGTGAATCAATTCCAAAGGCTGTCCCTTCAAAGGCTATCACTCCAAAGGCTGTCGCTCCTGTATTGAAGGGTGTAGCACCAACCAATGCTTCTGGCAATAAACGCAAGGCCAAAGCCAGTGATATTTCAGCCAAGGAACGTACTATGAGAACAGACACTCTTCCTGCCGGTGAGTTAGCATTCAACGTCTGTTTCCAAGTGCATTGTGTCACGCGTAATCTGTAAGATTCTATCAAGGCATTTGTTGGCGAATTCAAACTGGGTGTTCCTATGAAACTCAAATCTGAATACAAGGCCTATCTTGCCGCTCTGAGCCCCGGTGTCCTTCCGGAGCCATCCAACGTATTGAAGGCCACATATGAAATGCATCTTGCCGCGCTTGAAGCATTGAAATCTGGTTCTCCTGGTGTTCCAGCAGCGCTTGAAAACGTCAACTGGCCTCTTAGCGAGAAGGCTATACTTGTCGCCCCCGAGAGCTCAGAATCTGTCACCGTCGAGGAGAACATCATCACGATGTCGGACTGCAGAGCGCTCATGGCCTGGATTCAGAAGCATATGGGTGGAGATTTCAGTGAGATTGAGGAGGAAGAGTACCAGGCCGGTATGTGTATTTCTCATTGTACTTCCTCTTCATGCTTCTAAAGCAGGGCTAGGGAAACGCTCCATCTTTTACCTAGACTCCAAATGGCATCACAAGGTTGAGATGACTAGGAAAGTTATTAAGGAGGCGCACAAGGACCTGGGTAAACATGTAGGCATTGTGGAGGGTGGGCTCCCCTTGATAATCGAGGCACTGAAGAACACTGTAAGTCCATCTTCATTCTACATGATATGATGCTTAATTTGTCATCTTCTTCATCTGTTAGGTTGACACTGTGAAGTGCTTCTCTTGCACCAATGGCGCCAGAGGCAACTCAAAGTCATCCAAAGCCAATGATCTTCGTGGTGAAGGAGTCGGATACTTTCACTGCGGCTGCCCCATGGATCTTGCCGCCCTTGAACTATGGCTGCTCAAGACAGCCCAAGCTTATAACCATGATGTTCCAACTAAAGCCACAACTCCGAATCTCAAGACTAATAAATTTGGCTTCAACCTCTACAATCTATCGTACGTAGCGGCCGCCATCCTGGAGACATCCGGTCTTTCCATCCCTCAGCTGCTACAGCCTCCAACCAAGAGGAAGTTTGACAGCGCTATGCAATTAATGGGGGATTTGATGCAGCAGTTGGAAGGCATAGAGAAGAAGGAAGAGGTGGCAACCCATGTATCGGCTATCAGAAAATTGCTAACAAAGGAGCTGTTACAGTAAATTGTATACATGACAATTTTCTAGGCTATAATGCTATTGAACTTTGGATAGATGCTGTAAGTGAGCGCTCCACCCATTGCGATCGCGATAGTTCCAAGCATTCGACGCCTTGTCTGTGCTGAAAACAAAAGACGCTCGTAGTCCTTCATAAGAAAGATTGAAATGTGTAATATCTTGAGAAAGGAACACTGTAATATCTCCTGAAAGCAGTGGAATGACAAGGCCAGTCTCATACATACACAGCTCACCACCCTTCCAGTCTCCAATTGGGGAAACAACACAGAACCCCAGGTCCATAGGGTCTCTATGGCCGAGTGTGGCAACGGACAAGTTGAGAACAAAGCCACCAAAGGGGTGAACACCGCTAGTGGAGTTGTATGGCAGGTTGTCGGCGAACACTTCAATGGCAGCAATTTCATCGGCAAGGTAATGAGAGAGCTTGGAATAGCAGTGCGTCAGTGAAATATATTATCAGACAAAGAAGACACAATATACCTTGATATGAATCATCTCCAAGAGACCTTTGAAGGATTCTACAACAAGTGTCATTGCTTCTGAATTCTCTACCATCTCCTTAGATTCTCTAGGGATGCGTTGGACCTTTTTGGCAAAGAAATCACCGTCTTTCCAAGTCTTCCTAGGTTGAACACCCGGTGGAACATCCTTTCCCTAGTGAGGATTAGAAGCATACTAAGAGTTTAAAGAGAATGAGGAGCTCACATTCTCACTGTAGCGATTGTACCAGACAAAATGCAGTGCAAGGAAATCATAGTCCTCTCGAGACGATTGGTCGACAACCAGTTGCGTTGGAAAAATCAATTGTAACCTCTCAAGAGCAAGATCATACTCCGCTTTGTAACACTCTGCGTAGTTGGTCATAAGCAGAAGCACGAGCTTCTCATCTTTGTCTCTGATCAAGAGATCTTTTCTATAATAGTGTAAGATGAGTGGAATTATACAGATAAAAGATATTGTTCTCACTCATTGAAAAGTTCTCTTGGTATTTTCAAATATGGAAGGTTTGTGACTTCTCCACCCCTGATTTGTAGCTGTTCTATCTTTCAGTAGACAGCAAGAGGAAGATCAAGAAGAGAGCCACCTTGTTTGTGAATTCTTCAAGGGAGTCAACAGTCTCAGCCTTTCCGGCTTTCTCTCTCTGGCCTGAGGTCCACTCCACCTCATTGGATGCGTTGACAGGACATCTGGATTTGGGAAAGCTATGAGGCAAGTTGATGCGTTCACAGGACCCTATGATTTGCAATCTATCGCGCTCTCCTAAGGTTGGCATTTTGTGGGCGATATTCCACAACGGTGATCGATCCGGAAGTGACCATGACCTGAATTAGTGTTAGCAATGATATTTTCCATTACGATGTTACCAATCAATACAGAAGACTCACCTCGAGTCTGTTTCAAGTAGTACATCTGACGCGCTCAGGTCAGAAAATTTGATGTTCTTCAATGACCCAGTGTTATCGACAACGGTAATCGTATACCTGGAGTCATTCTCAAACATGTTTCCTAGCTCTTTTAGCATTGGAACTATACACTCTTTGAGGACCTTAGGAGCTGTGTGATCTTGTAGTAATTAAGCTAATGCACCTTTAAGTGAATAAATTGAATATCCACTCACCCGGCAGAGTTCGCATGACATAGGCAACTTCCGAGAGCTCTCCAACAGTGATCAAATGTTCCTTGTCGCCAAAGATATCCTTCTCAGATGTCGAGAGAACAGTAAGCATGTGTAAAGAGCCTAATATTGATCATTAGCAATATTTTCTATTTGTTTATCATAAGACGTACCAGCCTGACATAAATGTGCAAGTTTGGTGCCTTTAGAAACCCAGCGACGCCCAACATCGGGGCTATTGCATGCTACTTGCCTCCACAAGGTTGTGAACGCGGGGTCGCGCGGCTTTTTGCCCCTCTCTTCAGCAAGCTTTCTTAGACGTTCTGTTTGAAGATCTCGAAAACTATAAGGCTATAAGACATTCATCATCTTTACAAGGGTAAGATGAACTTACCGATTAAAGACTAGAGCTAACTCGACGTAGGATTTGTAGCGTTCAAATTTTGTAGCGCGTCCAATTTTGTCCCAGAAGTCGCAGGTGGTTACTATCTTTCCAGCGCTCAAGCAAAGTTCTTTTTCAAGTGAAGGGATAGAGTCGTCAAGTTCTGTTTGAAATGTGTCGACAAAAGAGGATGTCGTAGGGATGTCAGGGGATGTTGCCGTCATAGCTCGAGACACAGATATGAGATTTGGAAAGTTTGCGGAAAGGTTTGAGATCTCAACCAGGAGAGCTCTTGCTCCTTGAGTGATTGGCGGGATTTCATCGTGCTCTATGCGAGCAACCTTCTTAGTATTCTCCTTGTCTCGCTTGTTACTCTTCTTCGCTCCTCGAGTAATCTTCTTCTTTCCTCCAGTGGCTTGGCCCAGAACTTCGTCATCATTTACAGATGTCTTGTAGCTCTCCTGGTTGACAACAAGACCCTCTTCATTTAGCTGTATGAATGTAATTTAGTAGGCATCTGGCGTGGCTATATATAATCAACATACGTCAGGGAGGTTCTTAGTCTGAGAACGAGTTTGAGAGCCTGAGACTGTGTCACTCTGATGATCTGGAGTAGGGCCAGCCTAGCCAGTGTTATTTGAGGTTGACTAGTCAGAGAAAATAATAAGCTACCTCAGACTCGTCCCTTGAGCATAAGCTTGCATCTGTAGCGCTTCGTTTTCTAGACTGGAAGGCTAGCCCTTCCTCGAGTTCTGAGAGCTCCTCAGTTGTGCCCCCTGGCGAGCCAAGATGAGGTGACATGGAGGGCATCAGGGTAGGAGATGGTGCCGTCGAAAGCGTTAACACAGATAGGGCAGGCGCCAGGATTACAGGCATTGACATAGTAGGCGTTGCAGGCATAGGTGTGGTAGGCGTCGTCAACCCAGATGTACCCTCTGGGACCAGGGTATTGGCCTGCACTTGTGCTTGAAGACGTCTCTGAATAGAAGCCCAGTGAGGACTAGGACGTGAAAGCATCATGTCTGGTAAGGCGGCCAAAAGGAGATCAATCTCGACTGGGGTGAACTCCATTTGAAGCGATCTATTATTGCCCTTGTCAGAAGTGACTCTGGTCTTGTATGATACCTGACTAACGGATGGTCTTGATGCCGCCTCAGGTAATGACTAGTAAGAGGAGAACACAGTGAGAAGTAAGAGCGAGGAGTGTTGAAGAGCGTACGCCTAGAAACAGGGCACAGGGCAACATTTCCCACACTATTGATTTGAATCACTCAATTAGAATATGAAAATACGACCAGCTACGCAATCGACATGCCAATGTACTACAAAGTAAAGAACAACATCCAGTGTTCAAGTTGGTGCACAGGCATGCAGGCGGGGCACAAACACTGTACTACAAGTATCGACATGCACACCAAGTCATCAAAGCATTTATGCCAACAAGAAACCTGCGCGCCCCTCCAAATTCCACCATGACAACGAGATCCAATGGCTATGGAAGCCAAATATGACGCCGAGGAGCGGCAGGCGTGATGCGCAGCCGGTGCAGGTGTTGGACGGGGCGCCGGAAGGGGAGCATGGCCGTGCTCATACACACACACGCATGGCGGCCTCAACTTCGCGTGACAGCGGCGAGAGGGTACTGCGCATGCTCGTCCTGCACGTCGTCCTGCGCGTGCTTGTTATGAACGTCGTCCTGCGCATGCTCGTCGTGCATGCCGTCCTGCGCGTGCTCGTCGTTCGCCCCGCCACCGCGCACAGGGCTGGAATCGCCCGGACGTGTCATGAGGTACCCGGGCCGGATGTGCTCGCGCAGGTGGCAATGCGCCTGGCGCGCGTTGAGCAACTCGGGGCGTGGCTGGTGGGCGATGGAGTGGCCTCAGAGACGAAGACGGGTCATCGGTCCAGTCGGCGATGTGGAGGTCCATGGGAGAGGAGCGTGCGGGGCATGCGAGCACATGTCAGTGCGGGGACGCCGAATTGGGTTGGCGCGTGACATATTGGGCATTGCAAACGTGTCGGCATGGGGCAGCGCAGGCGATCGGTCAGCGATCGATGGGGGCTAGGTGGAGCAATCGCTGCGCGAGAGCTTGATGTGCGTCGGGACCGCGCTGGCGCACCGGTGCCAGGAGGCGGCGCGAGCTCTTGACGGTCGGTTGGTGGGAAGCGCCTATCGTGGGGGAGGGCGGGGCGGCGTGTTTGCTGTGATGGCGCAGGGTGGCGCAGCCTCCGTTGTGCAATGGAATTCGGCGCAGGGGTGGTGACGACGGGCGTGTGACAGCACCACGTTTGTCAGCGAGCGGGGTGCTCGCGAGCGGGGTGCTCGCGAGCGGGGTGCTCGCGAGTACGGCGGCGGCGGCTTCGGGAGTGCGCGTCGCTGCGCGAGAGCTCGAGCGTCGGGAGGCTGTGTGCGCTGCGGACCTCGGAAGTCACGAGCGCCGCTGACCGGCTTGCCGGTGAGAAACAGGACAGTGGGCGGGTGCGGGTGCGGGTGCGGGTGCGGGGGCGGGGGCGGGGGCGGGGGCGGGGGCGGGGGCGGGGGCGGGCTTGGGCGTCTGGGCGGTGGACGGAAGGTGGGGGATGAGCGGGTAGCAACCTGGCATGACGACGTCGGTCAGCGTGTGAGCAGTCAGCGTGCATAGCGAGCACACTCACCATGTACACAGCAAGCGCAGTGGGGGCGCGTGCGATGAGGGCGGTTGATGCCACTTGAGGCGCCCGCACCGGCGCGGCGCTTGGCGCTTGGCATGATGGCGGCGGGGCCTCCAGCCACAAGCGCGTCCGACTTGAAGTCGGACGCGCTTGTGGCTGACGAGCTGTAATCAACACGGCGCGTCACGCAGCGCGTCGCCTTGAACGGGCGAGAACGTGCTGTGATGATGAGACATGGCTTGCTCGCGAAAAGGTGAGTACTTACTCACTGCCAATGAGCTTGTGCGCCGCAATCCTTCTGGGCGGCCGTTCTGGGCGGCCGTTCGCCCGCGCGTCTTGCGAGAGAGAAGAGGCAAAACGTAGGCAGCGGCGGCTACAGTGTCCGGCGGCGATGGGGCGCCATGCGTTGGCGGTGACGGTATGCGGCGGTGTTGGCCGAGTGGAGCGTCCGGTTGCGGGACGGCGTTGCCAAGGCGAGTGCTGGGTGTGTGGACGCGTGAGGTGGACGTACAGAGGGGTGTGGTGGTGGGGCGACACGCGCTGCGGCGTGCGCTGGACCGGTGGGTTGCGTGGCGGCCTTGCCCTGGCGACGAGGGTGTGGGGACTCGTGCGCTGGTGGGGACGTACGGAGGCGTGTGTTGGTGGGGACGATGCGCGCGGCGGCGTGCGTGGGACTGAGCGGCGGTGATGTGTGGATGATGCGCACGGTGGCGTGCGCTGGTGCGTGTGTTGGTGGGGTCGCGCGGAGGCGTGCGCTGAGGGGGACGATGCGCACGGCCGCGTGCGCTGGTGGGTCGGGTCGCGCGGCGACGTTGAGGGGACGATGCGCGCAGAGGCGGTCGTGCGCCAAGAGGGCAGATGCGCGTGGCGTGCGCGGCGGGCGTGAGCTGGCAGGGACGACGACGCGCGGCAGGCGTGGTGGGGCTGGCAAGGGTTGGTGGGGAGGGGACAGAGGGTTAGCGACGAATCGTACGATGCGCTGGCAGGCTTAGCTTCACATCCCATGACCAAATATGGCAGTTTCCCGCGTAGACGTTGCGAACCGGGGCGACGCGGCTGAACCGCAAGCGTGCCGCGGTTCGTTTGATGGCCCACCAGCTTGCCATCAGACCGACTGTGCGCCTTAAATTTCGGCTTCATCGGCACCCGCACCCGCCCGTTAAATCCCCAAGAATAAGTAACTGTATCATGCATATTCCCGGTGAGTCAGAGACTGCTGTTATGACAAGAGCGCTGACCATTTTCCGCGTACAAAGTCTGTGCCAGAATATGCACGTCCTTCTCAAACAGCCTAGTTGTCTCTTTTTTCTGCAGTTCGTTTATCAACACTGAACTCATTCAGGAAGACCAACTGCTTTGGAGTAAACTCCTGATCCACATAATACATAAATTCTTCGCGCTTGAGTGCACTTCACTCTCAAACATTCCAAGTCAGCTGTTTCAATAAATGAGATTGCTTAGAGTTATACTAGTTATCATTCACTGGCCTTTTTTGATGAGAGACCAGCACAAGTAAGCATGCATCAAACAGTTGAGATAGATACGTGCCAGTCTTGTATATTATAAAGTAGCTCCTATATCTTGTCTAGATAATAGTCAATATTCTTTGCAAGAAGATGTTGTATAAGCTGCTCAAAAGTCAATAAAACGAGGGAGAACTCTTGCTAGACACTAGTTATCTGCAGGTCCTCTATGTCTGTCTTTCAAGGTCAGCCTTTCAACCCGTGCTTATCTTGACAAAATGGCAACCTAGTGTAACATCACAGTGCAATAATTCTTTGGACCTAGCGCAAGCTGACACCGGTGTAGGCAGCAATCTGAGGAGAGTCAAAAAGTGCTGACATCTGAACCTCAGTTCAACAGAGATCTTCAAACCAAGGGACTCCATGAGGCATAGTTAAAATAAGTTGATTCATAATGATGTGGTAACAGTCGTGAGCAACGCACATTGCAAGAGGCAGCCAAGTTTGGTAGGTAGGCTATTTCTTGCCTGCATTTGCCTGCCTCAAATCATCTTCTGCAGACCTTTCAGGGTTCTCAAAATCTCCAACAACCTTTTCTGAGTTGATGTTGACACATCCTTATTGTTTTTTGAATCTTCTGGCTTATTAGAAGTGATGCAGAGGTGACGACACAGGAAGGCTAGGGTAACGAGAAAGGGGTTCACCTGGTGCGGCCCCCATGTTGTCTGATTTTATTTGCTCTTTTATTGATGTGTTTGCGTTGTCAGTGTGTGACATTTGCATCTTACCTCGTGGCGATTGGTGCCCTGCTTGTTTCACTATACTCTTCTCATTACCAGCACAACATTCATGTCCTCAAGGCTCTATCAACCCCTTATCTTCTAGATTACCACTCCTTCACACTCTGATAGATATATAGCACACCCTCATGTATTAGTTCCGCTCCTCAATATACTGCTTTTGTCATCATGAGCTCTTCATAAGATCCTTTTTGTTCTCAACAAAGGAAGAACATTTTGACCTCGTTTTTTATGTGTGCATCTGCGCCTGACCTCTTTAATTACTGAGGAGTCTTTTGTTGGCATTGAGATGGTCTAGATCTTGCACAATGAGATAGAAGTTGCTGGGGAGGTGAATACAGCATAGGATATTCAATTTTGATCTGATTTCTGTTGTTTTTATGCGAGCATCTGCACGTTGATGTTGCAAACACGGGGAGCCTGCTTCTTTGGACAATTTTCTCTGGTTTCTTCATGAGCACCTGCGCATTGGGCTTGCATTCAATAATCTGTTGCTCGTTTGGCTTTAGCTGTTGTAGTTACAGAGAAACAATACAAAGGTTGTTCATACACATACATACACATATTATTATATTTAGTGGAAATCTGCGTCATGCCAACATATGCACCCACTTGTTGCTACTATATGTCAATGCTTTACTCCTCCTCTTAGTTAAAATAACTCTGCTGTATCTTGACAAAAAGATAGTTGATTATTTTACTACATTTAAGCTCTCAATGGTATCCACAAGTACATAATCTAAGCATAGCGATGCGAGCGAGCACTGCTTAAGCTGCTATGGGCCCTCAACGCTTACATTGAAAAATACAAATATATTTATATCTCTTTTATCTTATATCCAATTGCCTTTGTATTTTTATAGTATTGCCCTAGTAGGTTCCATTAGTACTAGATGCATTCAACTATTCTCATATGTGGCCTCTGTATGTCATTACCTTTTTTCATCTTTTATTACTTTATTATCTTTGAAGTGACTTATAACTTGATCAACTTTTAGCCTGACTGGTTGAAAAAAAAGAAACAATTAAGAATAATTGTAACTTTGTGCCTGACTTGAAGGTCTTGGTTATAGTTGTGGTTGTAAAGGTTAGGCTGCACAATTATATGAATGATAACTAAGCAGCGATACTACGTCTCACTGCAGTTAGCTTGATACCTTAGTGCTTCATACCTTACATCTGTCAATGTGTAATAGATAGCTTGATGACCTTACGATCTCTTAAAATGAATACAACCAGTGTGTTCAAATTGACAGCAGTGAATGCGTACAAAGTAGAGTAGATGTAGTCGTGCCTTCTTGAGAGCGAGGAGACACAGCCTAAATGCCTACAATTTAACAAATACAAACAACCTGTTAGGCTTCTGCGCCAGCCCAACTGGCTACAGGAAACTGACGTACTAACTCTATGCATTGGTAGCCTTGTGTCGTCGCTTTTCGGTCGCTACACAAGTGTGCTACTTACCTATATATATTCGCTTGCCTTATACAATGCTCATCTTCAATACAGTTTATGTAGGCCTTTATGTCCCATCTTCATTATCATAAAGCATCTATATACTAGTGATATAAGTGTTGAACTCTGTGTTATGAGTCTTCATAAGAAGTTGATTAAAAAAGATGTTGACCTAATTTATCCTGTTTGTTGGTATAATAATGCTTCAAGGTTAGCTACAAAAACATTACATAAGATGCAAGTGTTTAGTTAGTGCAAGGTGTCTGCACTTAGGATCATATCAGCTTACCTAAGAATTTCTAAAAAAAAGCAATAACTTGACTTGATCGTGAGATCTATTTCTGAACGTGACTTATAATTTGTTCAACTTTTGGCCTGACTGGGTTGAGAAAATAGGTTGAGACAGAAACGATCAAGAGTAATTGTAATTGTATGTCACATGTAATCGTCTCGCTTCACATTGCGAGCTTGTTGATTATTAACAAAAATCGTGCTTAAAGTGCCTTGCTCTTGTGTTCCATCTGTCTCATCCACCACACGCTAATTCTCTTTGCACAGACTCTCCTTCTATGCCTGAGTATCGAGAAAGCATAGCTAGTGACATCTACTTGCAAGAAGCCTTTGAGGCAAACCCCAACTTGAACTGGAGCCTTGCCTTCCTTTAATACAATGCAACTGGCAAGAAGGTGAAGGCCATAAAAGCTCTAGACAACATGTATCTACTGTTAGAATTAGTCACATGACTGGTCAAGCTTAACGCCAGCACTTTCCGGGTACTGTACAGTTCGCACGAACCTTATTTTGTATACATGTAGCTGGCTCATAGTCTACACTGTTCTCTATGCGATTGTAACCCAATCAACCAATTCCCCTTCTTTCATTGTTCTTCGAGTGCACTGCGTCCTCTCATCGTAGGTCATGCAGACCCCATTTCCTCAACATCCATGACACAATAAAAAACAGTGTCAAGACCTTGTCAGAATTCTGAGCCCACAATCCAAGGCACAGCATAGACAGCTGCATAGTCAGACATCTATCCGGCTGTCTTGAATACGGATGAGCTCTGTAGGCTTATGCTCTACAGTATCAAGGCAACCTCATACATTGTTCTAATAAATTTTGAAAAACTCTGTCTCTGTTATTCACTGCATCTTTCTGAGCACCTTGTTCAGCAACTGTACGTGTTTCACATTGGAGTTGCATTTGTATTTCAGGACTTTGTCATATTATTTAATACTCATAATAATCTGTTCCAGATAAGCATTCTTATTGCAAGGCGATTATCCATGCATGTTGTTAATTTCATTTTGATAGATGCGCTGAGAATTTTCCAACAAGAAGGTCTCATATGAGTTTATCAATATTGTGGAGTCGTTCTCTGTCTCCTGGTAGACTGAATCAAGCAGATCTAGATAAACTACAAAGCTGTGCACCACCACCTCATTATTGATGTCATACAAAAAATGCGAGACATCTTCTTTGGGGTTGGTCTTTATACCTCATCAAAAATTGCCTTTCTTGCTGGTCTTCCTCTGTGGCTTATCAAAGCGAATGTTGTCAATTGTTCGTCACATTGTGCTTGCTTGTGCAAGGCTTTTTACTGTTTTGTGTGAACCTCTGTCCATTGTGTCTGGTATGCTGCTCGCATCTTTGTCCTTATCTCATGCTTGCTCATCTGGTCTTTGATGCATAGGTCAAAGCTTGTTGTTTCTTGCATTCATTATGGCTATGGTATTCTTGCATCAACTGTGAAAGAACGTATGCAATATAACATGTACTTGTTTGTGTATGGCAAGAAGATGGTGCGGACCTTGTTGCGCACCGTGGAGCTTATTGAATGAATGAAGATGCACCATTCATGGCTCAACAGTTTCTAGCTTCTATCTGATAGAATCAATCATCAGAGGTGTAACAATGTCTCCAGCTCTGAATTTTATAATGCATTTGAGCCGTCTTATCTCAAGACAATGGAGGGCCATCTTGGTCACCTCATTTTTGGAGCTGAGCATAGGCAGGCCATTTGCCCGGACCAGATTGCAGTATCAGTTAGTGATCTGCTAACCGCATTATATCACATAGAAGGTATTTCTTCAGCTCTACATCTTTCTCTATGTGTGATCTCAACTCTCACAAAATTCTGTAGGACTTCTCATATTGCCAACCTGCCTCTGTGCCACACTTTACAATGCGAGCAATTTGTTTCTTGATGAAGCAACAATGACAAAGAGATATCCTCGCACCAAATTATATTTAACCAAGAAGCAGATGTGGTCTGTTATTCTATCCACTGTTCTTCCTAAAGGGTACCCTTTCTCTGTTATCACTTAGGCCACTGCCTGACCCCTAGTTCTGACGACAACATCATACAGGATAGCTTTGAAGCCTCAAAAAGGCAACATGTACAAGGAGAAATTATTTTTTTATATCATCCAGCATACAAAGAATGTTGTGATTAATTCGTTTGAGTATTGTGATAATGGGGTTTCCATCAAGCTGCTGAATGGTGTATCGCCAAGGTATGTACTACACATGCGTGGCGTGGCCTTATGCATAGCTGCTAACATTTGCTCTCATTAGAGTGATAGCCTGTCAAAGTGATTTGGATCCTGCTGTCTTAATCTTCTATGTATAGAAAAGCACAATATCTGGAGCATTAAGCAAAGGACACTGTCATTGGACGGCCAGTGCAAGAACATTGTGTCAAAGGCGGTGAAGACATGATCAACCAAGAAAATCACTGCCTTGGTGCATCTGTGACGCACTGTTGTAGGCGGTGACCATGCGTCATCCTTTACTTCATCTCCAGATACCGGCCGTTCTAGTGATACAGAAGCGACTGTGACATGTTTGTTATCAGCAGTCAAAATACATAAGAGTGCTGATGCTGCGGCAGTTTTTCAGACAGCAGTATGCATCATCACTTCGGTCAAGCAGGTGTGCTTGAAGTGAGGTATTGTCACAGACAGAAGATGACACCTTAATGACAATCACTTGTTTCTTTATTAATCATATTTTACGGGCATTATTGGTGTTGTTGTATGCGCTTAGTATGCAGTGTCTATGTTTCTTGTATGCAAGACTGCTGGCATCAATCTTCTGCATCCATACTACCTGCATCACAGTCTATAATTCTTTCTCCAAATCCTCTGCATCTGAACCACAGCACTGGACACCTTGCTCAAGCTTCATGAGCACTTCAATTGACTGAGACAGACGTTGAAAGCAGGACTGAGTTGAGTTTAGAGCCTGAGCGTTTGAACAGTTGAACATATTTGGATGAAGACATGAAGACTCAGCACACCAATTAGAAGCACAGTGATAGACCAGGATTTGGTAAAACCCAGAAAAGCGACACAGGCCAGAATCGAACCGGCGACCCTGTCAAATGCGCCCGTAGTGCTCTAACCACTGAGCTACTGTGTTGTAGTCAACCTTGGCTATAACCCGTATTGGTTCTAATTCGCCAATGATTTTTCGCCAATGATCAAGGGTACCACCCATCGTAGGTGCGAATACCCTATCAACGGTGTGCTTTGAGCGTCGCACGCTCAGCCTCTCATCACTTAGTAACGGTTGGTCAGCCTGTCAGTTTGTGCTGTTCGTCTTGCATGACATCATCTGTCAATGATTTGTGGGTCTCCCTCCTCCCGCTTCTTCGGATCCCAATACACATTGTGTCACCCGACGCATGATTTAGGTAACAACCCCCAGCCCTTACCAATTCTCTATATGGCTTGCAACCATTGCTGCATCAAACCTTGTTGCATTTGTCATTGTGATTTACTTAGTGTCCCTTCATGGCCTTGATGGCCTCTCCCTCCCACTAAGACAAAGTAAATGATTTTTCTGCTCTGTACACAACAGCAACCAATGACGATGTGACAAGCCAGAGAACCAATGGATGCCAGAGGTCAACGCAGGAGTGTATAAAGGTTTGTTTGTACATTGTCATCATTTCTCTTAACTCACTTTGTCATCGTCAGAGTCTTGCACCATGCCTTTGCCCTCTATGATTCACAGCTGGCACTCTGACACCCTCCCTTTGCCAAATGTATTGCCCTTGCGCTTTCTGGGTGTCATGCACCACCGGTCAAACCTCATCTGAATCTGTCGAGCAACCTGCTCTTTATGATTGAGGACTTTGACGACCCCCCAACTAGTTGTTGTTATATGCTAGTGAGTCTCCTCCACCGTCTAGCTGATATGCAAGCCTGACAACCACTGCAGCCTTTGTTAACTTGCCCTTTTGGTTCTGTGTCATCAAGACCAGCATCGTTAAGCGTACCGTTCTCCTTGTCCCCTCAAGCCCAGGCTCTGCCAGCTGCGGGAAGATGGTCCTCACCTGCCCAACTTTCCAGGACAGCTACTAATGTAAGTCAACCGGTTGATTCCTCTTAAGCGTATCGTTTTCTTTGTCCTCTCAAGTGCGGGCTCTGCCAGCTGCAAGAAGATGATCCTCACCTGCCTGACTTTCCAGTGCAGCTACTATTGTAAATCAACCAGTTGATTCCTCTCATTTGCAACTGACAACGGATGCAGAGGTCCTGGAGGAGATGCTCACGATCAAAGATATGCTGGTCAACTACACGTACCCTCTCCTGGGCTACATCTAAGAATATGTCCTTAGTAAGTTGCACCTGCAATTCTGTCGACGCTTCAAGTCTGATTGATGGCTTGACAGCCAGTACTTGCTATCGTCCGAAATAGTTCACCTGAGTAATTACTCGCCGTTGACCTAGTTCAATGCTGACTAGTACAGGTGACTATTTAGCACTGTTCAGGTTGTTGAAGGTAGGCATGAGCGGTCAGAAAAATATACCAACTAGTTCGACGGCACCACTATGAGCTAGTTCACATTGAACTACTTATACTAAGGTTCATATTTCTGCGAACAACTAGTTAGACCACTACAAGTACGTTGACAACTAGTTTGACAAACATATATCATAACTAGTTCAACAAATACGCGGCCACCATCGACACCCTGCGCATGCGCCTGCTCCATGCGCCCTTGCTCATCGCCCTCGCCACACTTCTCTGCTCGTTGCCCTTGCCGTGCGTCCCTGCTCACCGCGGCCCTTGTCATGCGCCTCTGCTCGCCGCACTTGTTGCACGCCCCTCGTTGTGCTGCCGTGCATGTTGTCGCCCTTGCTGCACGCCACTGGTAGCTGTTGTCGTCCTCGTCGTCGGCAACTTGTCAAGTAGCTGAGCTGTGCTGGACATGGTTGCATGGTGGTGAGGTGCAAGGGTGTGGATGAAAGTACGGGGGCTCAAGGTGAGGGCAGTGGAGGCGTGTGGCAGTCACCACGGGTATTGGTTGCCGAAATTGAAACCGCGCACGGTCACGTGGTTTGTGGACTGCCCATTGTGCCGCTCAGCACTTGTCCCTCCGCCACTTACCCTCCTACTTCGCTTCTGTACCCTCACGCTCCACCCCGAAGATTGCACCTTCCAACGGGCAGCCTTGTATGGCGCCACATCAGACGCCTCCTGGCTGTGCAGCGAGGACGACACGGATGGGCGCACAGTGAGGGATGACAGGGCGACGCGCAGGAGCGCACAGCGAAGAGGATGAAGACGACGAGGGCGAGGACGACGCGCAGGACGATCAGTGAGGACGACGAGGCCCGAGCAGAGATGCGCGGCGAGGGCAACTGGCATGCGCGCGAGGCAAGAAGGGTGCCGGGTGCAACGATGCGACGAGCAGGGGCGCGCAAAGAGCATAACGGGCAGGCGCACGCGGCCGCAATGAGCAGAGTCGCGGGGTGCGCAGCGAAGGCAATATGCACGAGCGGCGGTGAGCTCATGGGGCGCGCATAGACCGGGTGCGGCGGCGACAGCAGCGGCGGGTGAGTCGAACAATTTTTATGTATAGTCACATGGCTGACATTTAAGTAGTTCATTGTCATCGTGAAATACTTCATTATGAACTAGCTCATCGCCCCGTCGTACGAAATAGTTCACCCCCCTCCGTCACGAAGTAGTCCATTTTGATTCTTGAACTAGCTCATTCCCCACGTCTACGAAATATTTCACCTCCTATCATCTTGAAGTACTTCATCTTGAACTAGTTCATTGCGCACCCATACGAAGTCAAACTATTTGGATCCAGCTGTATGTATGTATATTCACTAATAGTCATATTGAAGTAGTCCGGTAGCGAGTGAACTATTTGACAGCTGAGTAATTACTCGGCCTGAACTACTCCGAAAGATAGCAACGGCTCTGACAGCTTGAGGCATTTGAGAGCATCACCCCTAGTGAGACCCCGCATCCTTGGACCACGGGCAGTCTCATCACTGACAGTCCGTCCACGCTGACCAACACACCAACCAATACGCCAACCAAGCGTGCTGAGATCAGTAGGCGCGCCCTAGCAGAGATTGCCTATGTGTCCTTCAAAACTGCCGCCACTGCAGGCTTGTCACCGCTGGCTCCCGCAACATCCTTCGTCTCTGTGGCCCTCCCTCGCACGCTCACAGCCCCACACCTCCCCATTAAGTATGAAGACGGCGGTGTATTCATGCAGGCATTGCCGCCCAAGAAGTGCAGGGCCAGCCCTGACAACGGCAAGGAAGACCCCTTCTAATACATTCATGTGTTTCATTCTATTCAACCTCACAAGGGATGAAGCTAATGGACACGCAGCAATGATGCACAGGGACGAGACTCTCCTCTCGGAGTTGCTCATGTGGTACAAGCCCGGGATGATTTTGTCGGTGTACCACGTCAACTGCCTCACCGACAATGACCAGAAGGACGTCGTGAGGTGCCTCAGCAACTTCAAGGCACCCGGTGTCACTCTCATTAAGCTCATCAGCGCCTTTGGTAAGTGCCCGCGTTGCGGCCTCATCATGGCGCATGAGTTCCTCCCCATCCATAGCTGCCGCTTTGGCAAGGATGCCAACAACAACAACAACAACAACGCCAACGCCAACGCGTCTGCCCTTGGGCCATTGAAGAAGTGCAAGCTCAATGCATAGATTGCATCTGCTGGACTCAATGCCACACGCAGGTACCGGACCCTTCGCACTTTTGGCACTCAACTTTCCATGTCCTGGATGTCCTCGATGCATCAGACGCTACAGCACCACAGTGGGGCGCTACATCTACGGCATTGCTTAGCAGTATGGTGAGAGTCACCACTTTGTGACAAATCCGGTGACTGAAAACTGAAGCGTTTATAGAGTTCGGTAGAAGATGCCGACAGGGCTGAAAACTTGCCAGTGGGTAGGTGGAGATGTAGTGTATAGATGTACAGGTCACTTCCTTGAACGGAGAAAATTTGGATTCCTGAGCGTGATTTGGCTGCCAAATACATCACGTGATGTCCCTTTTGGAAAGCATCGGATTCTCCTTCATGTCTGCTCTGTCGCAGATGTCTTCAGCCGTGTATTCAGTGCTTGCAACCACTCCTCATTATGCCCAGACCCTTGACACTGGCAGCCCGTAAGAATGGAGGAAAATTGTCACCACTCAAACCCGCCACCTCGTACATCCATGACGACATTGAACTCCAACCCGACACACTACCTCTCAAAACTGACGGGGCATCTCTTGCATACACCTTGGACATGGAAGACAAAGAACCTGGTGACAATGACGCACTCTCAGATGAGGAATAGAAGGAAATAAAGCTTCCACTCACCTGAGACGAGCGCATTGAGCAAAAACAGGCCAACCACTCTCATGTGGTTTAAGAAAAACTAGCAGCTGCCCGGAAACATGCCAAGCACTTGCTGAATGGACCGTTTGAGCAATCTGAGGGTGCATACGACAAGACAGGCAAAAAAAGGGGGTCTTTATTGCATTGGAGGTGACTCCGAAAGGTCCGCTCGGAGGAAGCGGCGCAAAATGAGAATGGATTTTGCTGTCACAAATGCTGACAATGCAGCCGAGGCGACAGGCAATCTAAGCGTTGCCTGGCATCAGTAAAGGCTTGCAGCAAGTCCTCTGGAAAGCAGAGCAAGCTCACTTCATTCTTCTCAGCCTTTGTGCCCTCAGCACACCAGGAGACGTGCACGGACTCCGACCCAGGGCCAAGTGATGACAAGATCAAGGTCCTAGAGATGAAGGATGGCCCAAAGCGAGTGGTAAAGCGCGAGGAGGAGGAGGAAGAGACAGATATAGAGGTGGGTGAAGGATGCAACAGCAGCAGAAGCCGACCATCATTGGAACACGCCAACGTCACAGACGCTGCTGCACTGACCAAGGCATTGGATGAAATGGAGGTTGCTGTAGAGGAGGAAGGTCATGGAGATGTTGATGCCGAGGTTATCGAGGCTGCGGAGGAGGTGGAAGTGGTGGCTGAATGGGTGGATGACGTTCTTGATGACGCGATATCGAAGGTTCCAACACAACTGCAAGCCATGGCTCGTGAGTGCCTCAAGAAGGCAAGGAAAGCAAAAAATTACCGCTCTGAAGTTATTTTTGCTTCACTCGTCAACTTCTACCAGTGGATTCCCTGACAAGGTTGTGTCAGGGTTGCTGCACGTATCACTCGTAATCTTAGGTGGGGTCCTGCGTTTGCGCGTGTTCTCTGTGCTCAAGTACGTTTCTTCGAGCAGCATGGCGCGCTGCGGGCGGGTCATCAAGGCCAGCGAAAAGTGAGTTGAGCCTGGCTAGATGATGAAGCAGTCTTCATAGGGATCTAGTGCTGGCTTTGAACTCTCAAAACTGGACAGGTGAGCGTAGCATTGTTGAGCACAGTATGATCACTCACCAAAGCCGATAATTCAGGTAACTTCCCGACTCCTTCAATGTCACCTTGATGAGTAAATACTGCCATCCTTGAAGACAGCAAAAACCCGCATAAGTCTCTCAACTGCTTGTCATTGGCTTTTGAGGCTTGGATATCGCCGGCGCAAGCATTTGAAAGGGATATACTTTGATGGGCATGAGCGAAAGAACATGCGAAAGCGATGAGCAGCTTATCTGCAGGAAATAAAAGACATCTCACGGTCAGTGTTGTTGTCTCGTACAGAAACTAACACATTGATGGAAACAGTAAACAGACTGATGGCACAATATGAAGGGCCGGAGATGGTCGAGACACTGCCGATGGTGGAAGACGGTGAGAGGGAACATGTCTGGGTGTTCCAAGACAAAGCAAGCTTCCACACAAATAAGTTGTAAAATATGGACTATTGGCCCAAGGCCGGGGAACATAACCTGATGGTTTTGGGGTATATCTGCGAAAGACATGGAAATCTTGCGCTGACGGATAATATGATTGAGGCTAATAAATCCCTCCCTGAGGGCAGCCAGCTTGCGGTCACAGACTCTTGGGTCATTATATATCCATCTTTGAAGCCAAGAAGCAATGCCTATTGGAATACAGACCAAATGATAGCCCAGGTAAAGTGAAGAATTGAACATGCACGCAATAAATCTCTTATTAAGGTCTACAGCTGAAGATTGCTATTCCGATGGCACACAGGCTCTTCCCGAATTGCATCATCCACTAGGTGCATGACAATTCATCATGCCATAACAGCATGCCAAAAGATGCGCTGTCCGCTGCAAAGATGAATGTAAACCCTGGCGGAGAGCAGCCACTCATGCACGACACCGTCATCTCACTCGATAATCCATTTGGACATGGGGGCCAGCCACAGTCCCTTGTATTCTCTGCAAATCTTCCCTCTAACCATCCCTTCAAAGCCCACGAGGGGAAGCCAAAGGGCATGCATGTTGTCCTTGAAGAGCGGGGGTATCTCCGTCCCGGTGGAAAGAAGCTCATTGACTATTGCAAGCAGTGCAAATTACGGAAGGCACGGAAACCGAAGGCTGTCGCAGATCCGAAGGACGACATCCCGTCGAAAGACTCTGCAAGTGATGATGACGATGAGGTCACTGATTGCTGCATGCGTCAGATTTTGTCAACGCAGAAGGACTTTCAAACCCAAAAATCCTTGCTGGAGCTGATGAGTTCTAGTGCTCATCAGTAACTTGTTCTGACCAAATGTTGTAGACCATTGAAGAGGCAGGAGATGTCTGTCATTTCCTGCCAAAGTTTCATCCCGAGATGAACCCCATTGAATATTACTGGGGATGGTTGAAGCGATACTTTCGGGAGCAGTCAACCGGTCACTTTCAGAAAGGGAAGGCGCTTTTACATGAGGCGCTCAATGCCTATCCCCTTGTCACCTTACGCTGCTTCTTTCATCATGTCAGATGATACATGAGTGTCTATGAGCTGGGGGCTACAGGGGTTGCTGTCGAATATGCTGTCAAGAAATACAAGTCCCACCGAGGTGTCTCTCAGAAAGATCTTGATGCCGCAGAGGAGGAGAGGAAGGCTCGGGAGGCAAAACTTTGGACCGGGAAGGGTCAATGACCTGGCCATAATTTGGCCGCTATGGTGCGGGACGCTTAGTCACCGCTACTTTTGTACAACTCCATCTACCCCGTTACGATTACTCTTAATCGTTTCTTTCTTCAACCAGTCAGGCCAAAACTCGAACACATTATAAGTCGCTTTAGGAAATAGATCCCACGGTCAAGTCGTGTCGTCCCACCTGCCTACTCCGGTAATTCTTACCTCAGCAGCTTCTAACACTACACTTTTTACCACCTACTACACTCTAAATCACGTTCAGTCTTTATCTAGTATCTGTTGTCCGCTATACATTGGGAAGCTCGCTTCGGCAAACAACTCGTAATATTGTCTCGCCTCTAATGTAGCCATTTCTCCAGTGCACTAGATTTGTTTGATACACCTTGACTCTTCAAAAGACACTCGTTTCTGCGAGTATTTTGTGATTTACAAGCTAACCAGCGACAATATGGACTTGGTTTGAATTGTTCTCGAGTCAGAAAAGAAGGCTTCATAGTTTCTATTTTTTGTAAAAAAATTCCCACGGTTGGCCATATGTACGATAAACACTGTGTACCATGCGGAGGTCGGCGACAGGCACTGTACCTGTCTCCGCATGGTGCACTCCAGTCAATGCCTTACTCGATAGCAATTCTTCACATTAGTAAAAATGGCACTGACAAGGATTGAACCAGCAGCCTCAGCATAATTATACATGGCGGTTGTAATTACCACTAGACTACAAGGGAATTTATGTGGATACGCTGCACATTAGCTATTCTCACCTCCTATCCATTTTTACCTGGTGATATATTTCACTCTTTTTATCAATCCCCTTCTGTTTTCTGAATACAATATATACATATTATATATCGCCGGAAAGCCAAACATAATGCAAATACAATGGTGATGGTCCTGGGATCAAGATCATGCGGGAATTATAACCGAATGTCTATTTACCTCCAGCATTTAGAGTATTTTGATTATTATAATGCATACTCTTGACAGATTACTGTGTGTTATATATGGTGTATACCAGTCACGTACACTCTGTAATGCAGATTTAGCTTCCCCCCACAGTTGAGATCTCATTCAGAGCTCAGAAGTCCGTCTCTATTGTATAGTTAGCTTGCGCTAGCTTCTTCGTTATCGTCTTCGTCTATCATCTTCGTCTCCGCCGTCGTCTTCGTATATCGTCTTTGCTTATCATCCTCCTCGCTCTCATCTTGTTCCATCGTCATCCCAGTTATCCTCGCGCACTGCTACGTCGCTGTGATGCGCTGCGACTTCTGTCATTGTTCTAAGCATCACCGTCTGCGATCTCAGTGTTCTCAGTCCAGTTGAGCACACACCACCCTTGGCCCCATTGTTGCAACCACAGTTCCGGTGGCGTGACCGCCACAACACCTCTCAATCACGCGTCCACTCTGATCGACCTTGCTCCAACCGTGTCACTCGCACAGTTTGTTGTTCTGATTGCCTTGTGAGCGCGGTCTACAGGCATACGAGCATCGCGTCCCTACGGTCGACCACTGTTCTTGCCTCCGACTCTGTTTCATCATCTCAACCTGTCTCCCCTTCCGACTCGTATTCCTCAACCTTGCGTTCGACTATCTTTCGGTTGGTCGCACACATCATCCCAGCCCCACGGCCCTTGTTCCATCTACGTAACCACCCTATACGCCTCGTGACCATGCTTGCAGGCTCTCATGAGCGTCGCCTCGCTTGCCCTCAACGATCAACTGTTCTATAGTTCAACCTCACGCGCACTCGATCTTGGTCGTCCGACCGCAGCGGTCATTGCTCGACACTTTCGCACATTTGCGACCACAGGATATCCCTTCACTTCTTTGCACACCATCATGGTCGTGCAATCTCCACTTCCTCAGGACCCTAATGCCCACTCGCGCACATACACACACGGCACCCTCCCCAGCGCTCTAGGGTTACCATTATAGAGAGCTTACCACCCTACTACCTGTGGGTGCCCATCACCGGGTCTCTAGTACATGTTGTTTGAGTCTCGCAGCCATTGCCTCCACCTACGCAACCGTCCTATGAACCCTGCTCCCCTACTCACGGGTTCTCCTGAGTGTTGCCTTGCTCACCCTAAATGATTGACTGTTCTCTGGACGTTCTCATGCCATATCATCATGTTCTATTGATTGACTCCATCCATTTGACGTCTCCCAACCTTGTGTACACTTGACCTTCCATAGCTCAACCCCAGCCACCGTTGCTCAAGGCATTCACACGTTCCGATCACTGCACTTCCAATATTGTCACACACATTGTGGTCACATGATTGACAGGTTCCGGTTACAGAGACATTACTGCCCTACTACCTGTGGGTGCACATCACTGTGCCCCAGTCCATCATGTGCACCTGCTGTGCCTGGATGTCCTCCTTGCCGCAGGCCATGCCAGTGGAAGCCGCCAAGGCGTGGCGGCAACACTGAGAGCGATCACGCGATAGAAAGGAACCGGCCCTGATATTGCAGGGATGAGACGACGATACAACGGGAGGACGGTAGTCGTGGTATGGGGGGGAAGGGAGGCCTAGCGACTAGCGTACGAGCACTGCGTATATGTGACAGCGCGCGAGCGACACGTTGCCGGAACGGGAGGAATAGAAGCATGCATAAAGTAGCGAGAAGAGACGAGAGTCTAAATAGAAAAGGACGTATCGGAAGACGGGAGCGGATCTAGATACGGAGAAAACATACGGAGAGACATGCGGAAACCGGAGCGTAGTAAACCGCGCGAGGCGTCGGTTTACACCCAGTCACCCTCACCCTTGCCGCACATCCCTGCTTGTCCTCCTCACTGTGCTGTTGAGGATCGGCTCCACACACAAAGACAACAAGGGACAACAAGCGATGTTTGAATTAGTGCCTGGTGGCATATACAAAGCTGGGCATACTCTGTAAGGGACATCTCAGGAAAAGAACTAGTTACATGTCCACAGAATGAGGTTCATATCTACTGTACAGTACCCGGAAGATGCTGGTGCAGCGTTGAGCTTAACACACACATGATATATGTTGCACTCACTCTTGGGACAATGTCTACCTCATGGACATTACAATGCCTTTGTTGATAATCTGTAACTCAGTCCATCTTGAAATCAAAGAAAATGCCCCCCTCCCCTCCTCCCTCCAGACGATTAAGAGTAATTGTACGGCCATGCATGCACTGGCCCTTTCACACCAAGTCAAATCTATTTCAATCCCTTATTGCTCTTGCAGAAAGACATAATATAAGAACAGCAACAATACTGTAAGACAACTTTCCCAAATTCTCAAAACTGAGGGAGACGACACCTCTGGAATTGGCCACATTTCTTGTTTTCGCTGAATTGCACAAGCTTCTGTGGATCCATGGCCCACTTGTTGGACCGCATGTATGAGCGGAGCTCTGCGCATATATTCGGATCACTGAGAAGCGAGAAGACTTTGACGTGGCAGCCCCTCGATGATGTGGGCAGGTCCCTGTTCTTGATCCACGCAGCCACCCACAAGCGCACCATCCTCCCTCCCCAGTTCGCCGCAAATCCTTGACTCTCTGCTGCACGCTGTGATGCATCAATTATTGTGCGGTCGTTGACAATGACCAGACGCAAGCAGGTTTGAAGAGCTCGTGCTTGTGATGCTTGAAGACCATTTCGGCCAGCTTCGAAGACCTCGCGCTTCGACCGTATCTCCTTATCAATCTCCTTCAGTGCGCTCACCATCTCCTTTGGTTTGGCCTCTTGCTTATTTGCACGCACAACGCATGCCGGAACATCAAGTTTGCGCCGCTTCAGTGCAGGAGGGAGGCGCACGAGAAACTGAGGAGTCGGCAATGGGGCAGGGTGTGCTTCCAGTAGGGCATCGCCGTCCGACTTGATGCTCTCTTTGTCACTCCCCTCATCCTCCGACAGGAAGGTGCCGTCTTCTGAAGCTTCTGAGTCATAACCTGTGAAGATCTCGTCGACATCAATGACCAGCAACACGTCAGCGATGGGCATGTCGGTGGGAGCCGAGGATTGGTCACAGGTGTTGTTGTCATTATCATTTCTGCACTGCGGTGTTTGGCTGACAGTTTGTTTCGTGAAGAAGCTGCGCATCAACGCGGCGCCCTTACTGTTTGATTCAAGTGAGTCACGGCTCTTGTGAGATGCGAGGTACTCACGTTTGTCGCAACACAGCATCTTCTTTGGCCTTCTTGCGAGCTTTCTCGCCGTCGCGGCGACGTGTCCGTGAGGAATGGCCAGTATACCCCAGAGCCCTGTTGCTCTCGGCCTTCTTCCACTCGGATGCTGTGATATCGTGCCGGAGAGGGTTCTGTGATGCGAGAACATTGCGATCAACGCTGGCGGACTGTTCTCGGGCCAGGTTCTTGCGTTGCTCTCGCCTCTCCATGGCTTGCTGAAGGCTTCTTTGCAGCTCCGGGCCCTCAAGCTCTTCAATATCCCCTGAATCGGAGTCCAGGTCACCCTCTGACGCCTTGACATCTATCTCCTGCTCGTCATCACTGCCCGGCATGCAGTGATTGACACCACCCATCCATGCACACTCGCCATTCTCGTCCTCCTCTTCGGAATCAGGGTCCCTTTCGTTGTCACTGCCCTTGGAGTCGGAGTCGGAACTGATAGTGATGTAATTGGGAGATGTGCGTCGTCGTCCTGCACGAGCACGGGCTGCGGCCGCTTTCTGGTGTTTTTTGGTTGGAGGCATGAGGTGATTACCTTTGAGTTGTGCGCCCACTGTGACTCCTCCAGTAGCTTACATATTGTATACTACTTCCTGTGTATGTGAAGGGCTGATCCTACCCAACGGGAGCGCAGACTGCCTCATTAATATGATTTTATTGAATTTTTTTTTTGTGGTCGGCCAATTTGGCCACTATCACTATGTAGCGTTGACTAAGCGTCCCGCACCATAGATTACGGTTAGGGTTAGAAAAATCGAAAAAATCCAACTCGGCGGATATACTGTTACGATTCCCTGAGGTACGAAGTAGAATCGTTTACTAGGAGTGCTCTTAAGTCCGTGCCTGTATCTATTTTTACTGGTTACCCGGGCCTTTCCGAATTCGGTTGGTTACCCGTTTTTCCCCGTTCCTTGTTATCTAATCTATTTTTCTATCTATCGTGACCGTCATGTTCTCGAGACGGTCTGCAAGCTCATCGGTGGGAACATCGACGGTGAGCGTGATACGGGTCATGGTGGTGGCGACGAAAGAGATAGAGCGGGGCGGCAGGGCGCGTGTTGGTTGGTTTCGTACATACGCACGGATAACGGCTCAGATAAGTGGCGTGATGTGGCATCGAGGATGCCCAAAAAAGAGGTGCATAGGCCGTGTTGAGCGAGCTCGAGAGCCCAGGGATGTCATGTGCCAGCGCGGGCAGCCATGTCACACGTACGCAAGGCCCGCATCCATGCTGGCAGAGGCGGTGTAGCGTCCACAAGAGAACGAGGCTGCGTGGCCACGAGGTTTGCCGTACATTGTAGTCTGTGGGGAACGAGCATCAGTACCTACTGTAGCTGGTTGAACGAGAGCTCCAGACGTCGAAGGGGTCACGCATCGGGAGCGTTGTGGACGTAGACCCGGCGTTGCGCAAAGTCGAGCACCCAATAGCCATGGCCTGCCTCAATGCGTAGCGATCGCGCTGAGCAGGTGAATCGGGACCTTCACTTCAATTGTGCAAGGCGATAAGAGATTTACAGACTAATACGGTTGTCCCTGCTCGGTACGGTAGCCTGATGCGGCATGCCTTGGAACGAGGGTGAACTCGGCGCACTACCAGCCGTATAGCTTGAAGAAATTGACGGTATTGACCCTGCATCGCCCGTGAGCTTACTGAGGAACGTATAGAGAGCAGATACGCGCACCTTCTTCCCCACAGCAGTATCAAACGCAGGTCCTCCAGCGCAGCGCGCCGGGCATCTCGTCCCTGTTTTCCTAGCTCCTGCTCTTGACGAAGGCCTGCCACGAATCGCCGGAGATGATGGAGCCTCACGGGGTTCGCGCCCACCCCTTCGGCGATGATGAGTTGAGCTTCGGCAACGTACTTGTCGATCCACGATTGCAGGGTGCATATGTACTCCGGCACCCAAAGCTCCTCGCCGAGTCGGTCGCTTAGGCTATCTCGCAGCTCCACAATGTCGCCGATGAGTATTTCCTCCGTGTCGCAGTCTCGACAAGGATCGTCTGTCGAGTCACTATGAGAAATCGTGCATCTGTAGGAACTGCCCAGCATGGCAGATTAGTACATTCTTCACAACGCACGAACGCGCCACGCACCTGCGCATCCCGCACTGCTCACGCCTGCGCTTCTCCGTCTGCGCCTGCCGGGCAGCCTTGCTGAGCTTTCGGCGACCTTTTTTGGCTTCGTAGTAGAGCTTGCGATATTGCTTCCGCTCCTCACGGTTGCTTGAGAGCGGGCGTTAGAGAGCACCTCGCGAAGACGAACGAACACCGGGCATACCGATCATAGTACGAGCCTTCCTTAGCGGCTGCGGCTTTCATGGCTGTAGTTGAACAAGCATACACAAATGTCGAGGAGTTATCTGTGCAGTAGTTGAGAGGTACACAGAGAGGTGAGGGAGGGACGTGCAAAGATGGTCGGTGTGAGGAGGCAAGTGCATGCAACGTGAAAGCGCGTCGTACCTGTAAGGCTGGGCCCCCTACCATTCACCTGTGCACGCCTGACTGAAAAACATGAGGATATTGTTCAACAATGGGGCAGCTCCTTAGATTACCGCTTAATATTTATCGAATTGTTCTCCAACGCAAAGCGTAGTAACAGGTCCGTCTGCCATTGTTTCTGGTTGCACGGGCCGGCGAACCGCCCGGAGCGCTTTGTCCCAGCCGCAATGCCGGTTGAAGTCCGCCACTTGAAATGAAGTTCACCGCTCCTTGAGAGCGCTGCTTGCATTCCCCGCCCTGCTGCCTTACTCTACACGTTCCCCATTCCCGTCAGCACCCTCTGAGCTAGGTGAGTCAGGCAGTCTATTTTTTCTCCCTGTACGTACCCTGTCTCGAGTCTACAACTCCCGGACAATGCAGGCAGTGTACCCAACCGGGTCCTTCTGCTGCGTCTGCGGTCGCTAGGCCTCGAAGTCCAGCCTGTCGAACCAAACTCCCTGGCTCGTTGTGTCGAGAGCCCGACAGGGACCGCATGACGCGTCGGGGCGCGTTCGTTGGGCCGTTCCCTTGACTTCTTCGCCGGCTTCGCCTCGCGTGTGCACGCTAACTCTTCTCTTTAGATCTAGACAGACTCGTAATTCTGCGCGGGCACTCGCGTTCCTGGGCGCGTTGCACTGCTGCTATGTCTCGAACGGTACGTCTTGTTTATTATACGATGCTGCAGGATCTTTGCTAATTAAACAAAAGACGCGTTCCAAACGCGTTTTCTCACCCTACGACATCGACCCCGCCGCCCTCCTGCCAAAGGCCGCCCTGGTTGTCGACGAGGGCTGTAATCTTGACGCGCTCATCGACGATGCGTTCGAACGCGGTGAAGACGTCGACCATGCCGAACGTGCCGAGGCCGACCGTCCCGATCCGGAGAGCGGTGACGACCACGCGTCCGAGCCAGCCCATAGCAACCAGCCCGAATATCCGACACTCCCATCCGCGATTACCGACGGCCATGCAGCCATGGAGTCTCAAGCAAAGTCTGCTGCCCAGCGGCACATGATCGTTCGTCGCAATGCCCTGCGACAGAAGGCGCGAATGACGTCGCGGATGGTCAGTTACAAGGTCCGCAGCAAGCTCATTGCCAAGTATGCCACTCCGAAGAAGATCACGGTTCGCGTGGTCGCGGAGAAGATGCCACACGCGCGCGGGGGCTGGGTGGGGGTGAAAGGCGGGCGTTTGTTGGTCATAGCCCGGAGGCGTCTGACGACTTTGAGGGCGAACAACTACCGGTATTACGCGTGGAACGGAAGGTGAGCCATCATTTCCTCACGCATCCCTGCCTCGTTCTTATTGCTATATGAAGGACAAACCACGCCATCCTCGACTTGAAGAATCGGATCATAGGTAGCTTGGCGGGCCGTCCGGTGGGCGACAAGACATGGGACGACGATTGCGTGCTGGCGTACAACGAGCTCGGTGAAGGCCTGGACTCGCTCAAGCTCTCAAAGGACCAGCGCTATCATCGCCGCGGTAACTATCCCGCCCTGTCCACGGGTATTTCGTACGGTGGAGGCCAGACGGTGCGTCTTTATCTACGCTCTCCTCGCACCGCCTGAAGCGTGGTTCCATGCAGGAGCCTGCAGAGCTCATGCTCCACAAAAGCAATCTCCCAATCGTGAAGAAGCTTTGTCGTAGCCGAGGGGTGCACCGGATATCTGGCTTCATGAACGGTGCGAGCCGCGCCCTCCCCATACGCCTTGATGATGCTAACGTATGGTCAAAAGCAACGTTTGCGATGGCATCGCCTAAACAGTACAAGAATTACGAGTACAACATGGGCGAAATACTGGCGCGGCACCCTGAGCTCCACCTTCCTTACGACAATTCGATTCGCGCGGCCACAACGTTCAACTTCGGCCCCAGCGCCTTTACGAAGCTTCACGTTGACTCCGCGAACCTGCCCAGCGGTTGGTGCAGTATTGCGTCGCTCGGGGAGTTCAACCCGAGGACAGGCGGGCATATCATCCTCCACCATGCAAAGCTTATCATCGAATTCCCGCCTCACTCGGTCATGCACATTTTGTCCGCGGCGTTCCCCCACGAGAACATACCGATCCGGGAAGACGAGACCCGAGCGTCCATCACGCAGTACACTGCTGGCGCCCTGTTCCGGCGCGTTGCATACGGGCATCGGACGGAGGAGGAGTTTCAGGCGGAGGACCCCGTAGGGAAGGCTGCCATGGACGCGACTAGACGGCGGCGGTGGCATGAGTCGGTGGGGTTGTTCTCTAAGTATGACGAGCTGGCGAAAGATATCGAGAGCGTGTTTGGTGTAAAAAAGTAGCACGAATAATATCATATTTGTTGAAGCCCCGTCGCGTGGACTCTGTGTCCGTTGATAGCAGGTCAGGTCGCGGTCTCGTGACCTGCCTCCCTTCGCACTCTCCCTCGTACCTCCCATGCCGCCCAAGAAGAAACCTTACGGCTTCTTCGAGAGCACAAGCAAAGGTGGCACGCGATCTACTCTGCTCAAGACCTCTGCCGACGGTCTTCGCTTGAATCCCGCTGTGTCCGTCATACGATCGCGCGTCTACACGCAGACCCTCCCCGACCCCTCCCCCAGCTCGCAGCCCATTCATTCACAAGACAATCAGCAGTTACTCCTCGAGGGCGAATTCGACGGAAATAGTGCGGGCCTCGCACTCGACGACGGCATCCTCGGCGTTGATGAGAGTGGCGAGGTCGTTCCGGTGACGGAGGCAGATGTTGCTCTCGGTCGAGCTAAGAGATATCAGAACTCGGTACGTTAGCTTACAGAATGCTAGGAATTCAACTCATGGACCTACAGGACTTTCCACTTCTGTCCTGGATACCGCTCCGAGATGAATATCTTGACGAAGTCTTGCGATTGGAAGGGCGAGGCCCGCATGCCGGAAGACTGTGTCCCAATTGCCATGCGAATGCAGAGCCGAGCATCCGCTGCTCTGATTGCATTGGCGGTGAGCTATTCTGCACGGCTTGCATTGTCAAGCTGCATGCTCGAAATCCTTTGCATCGTGTAGAGGTACGTCCCACTCGGGTGTCGTGTCCTCACCAAGCTGATGGAATGTATTCAGAGCTGGAACGGTACTATGTTCGAACGGTCATCGTTGGCATCACTGGGTTTGCGGATCCAGCTCAACCATCCGCCCGGCACGGTCTGCGGCCATCGAGAACCAGCTCGATCCGACTTCGTCGTGATCCACACGAACGGCATCCACAACGTCAATCTCGACTTCTGCGGATGCGGACGGGCATCCACCCTTCAACGGCGCCAGCAGCTCCTTCGGTTTTCGTGGTGGCCAGCAACGGTGATCGAACCCAACACCGCCGCAACGTTTGCGGCCCTCAAGAAGTACCATCTCCTGTCTTTGACTGGAAAATTGACCGGCTACGATGCATGGCGCAGTCTGGAGCTGGAGACCGACAACACGGGAGGCTCCAATTTGCCTGTGAGTTTGCTTCAGTCCTTCGTTCGGTATGTGGTTGACGTTCAAGGTAGGATCGCTTGCCCTCTTGGATGATTATGATTCGAGAATGGCGCCATATCACTATGATGAAGCGGGGTGGACGAGGGCACGATGCGACGGGAGTCGCTGGCACGGCGGATGGCGAGCTTGCGGTGCAGTGCCCTGCGTGCCCGTTGCCAGGAATCAACCTCCCGGAAGATTGGGAGGCCACCGCTTCCAATCGCTCGTGAGTTCTTCTTTGTCTGTGCTCTGGCTCTTGGCGACTAACGTGTTTGCAGGTGGCTTTATCGTCCCATCGTCGCGATGGATGCAAATTTTCGCATGAAGAATCGCTTGCGGTCCTCCAAGACGAAGGACCCTGGTCTTCACACCGGGATGGCGTACTTTGTCGCGGACGACAAGTACGACGAGCATGTCGCTGCTCACATTGATCAGGAAGAGGTACGTGTCGCAGTTTTATGCTTTGTCGATACGAGCCAATGAACGCATAACAGATCAGCGGTTGTTCTCGCTTTGCGGCGCTTACAGCTGCCAACTTGAAGAGCACGAAGGGTCTTAGAGTGACGGGTGTCGGCGGGATTTTCGATGCGAGGCACGAATTCTGGCTACCTAACGGTCTTGGCGACCTTCAAAAGGGAGAACGGTGCGTTACTCTCCCCTCCCATCCTCGATGTACGTCCTAATCGTTGGCTAGATATTGCAACATGGATTATATGTTTTTCAGTGCTATCAGTCGCTTCAAGACGAAGTCCCTGCTCGTGTTGTATGACATTGCGTGCCAGTGGCACAAGAACCTTTCGAAACGAGCGGACGCAAACCCCAATTGGATGCTCCCGGATGACATCGACTTCGTCGTGCCCAAGTTCCACATCGCCGCGCATCAAGAGGAGTGCCAGGACGAGTTTGACCTCTTCAAGATGATCGGAGCCGGTCAGACGGATGGCGAGGGGCCAGAACGCGGCTGGTCGAATGTCAATGGCGCCGCCGCGAGCACGAAGGAGATGGGGCCCGGCGGTCGACACGACACCGTGGACGACCATTGCGGTCACGCGAATTGGAGGAAAATCGTCGGCCTCGGTAAGCCTAGTCATACCATGGCGCATTGACGGTCTGACGGACGCCCACAGGCCCTTCCTTACTCCGTCGATTGAAGGCTGCGATTGCACAGGCAGCAGAACACGGCGACATATATACAGAGTTCACGATGTCCTTGGAGCTCGATCATCCGGAGAAGCTGGCCGAGTGGAGAGAGCAGATACAGGAGTGGGAGATGCACAGGCAAGGCCTGAACCCGTACAAGAAGCCGGAGTCAGGTGCGTGACGGTCTACATTCAGCATTACCGCCTGCTGATGCTTCGTGGCTTCGTTTTCAGATATCACAGTGGCTGATGTCCGACTGGAGCTGGCTCAAGATGATCACGACGGCGTTCAAGCCACTGAAATTATCGCGTCCCTGCCGGCCGCCAGCCGCTTCATCTTGTCCGGTTTCCGGCTTGAGGTCATGCAGTAAGTAATCAGCTTCTAAGCTACAATCGGCTGACTCGAACACGTCTCTCAGACTCAAGCTTCGCCTTGACAAGACGAAGGATCGTGAAGGCACCTCGAATCAGGCGGCGCAGCTCCAAGAGAGTCGCACATCCATCCTCCGCCTCCTCCACCGCTTCCGTGCAGATCAAGATATACATATGCACCACGTTGCCAGCATCATCAACGTCGACGAGTCTACTCAATCCCACAACACCATCAGGCCTGAACTCATCAAACTATACCTGCCCTCGGACCTCAGCGCGGTCGAGCGCGCTACTGCTTGCGATCCAACATTGACAGAAATGGAGGCAAAGTTCCGCTACGCAGGTGCATGCCAAGCCCTCGAAGACGTTCGCCATCAGCTACGATTCCGAACATACGTTAAGCGTTTCAAAATTAATAACGTTGTCGGGCAGCGGAAGAATACAAGAGCGCGATCATTCCAATCACGAATCGACGACGCCGTGCACCGTGCAGCGGCGACATATCGGCTGCATAGGGCTGCGTACCACCGCCTGGTGGGCCCTGGTTCTTGGGAAAGGCGGCTTCGTGAACTCCAGGACGAACATCTCGTCAGCCTCGGAGAACGTCTCCTAGATCAAATCGACCTCGCCGACATTGAACGCGTCAAGGAGTATCTTCGCAGTCGTCGCGGGCCCTCTTCAACCGGGGAGAGCCGGTACACGCTCCCATGGATCTGGTACACGGCGGGTGGTGGAGGCGACGGCGACGACGACGATGCGGAGGTTGGAGACGGTACGCTGCGGCCTCGATCGTGGATTCAATAACTAACAGATGTTCTTTTCAGACCTTAAACTCGAATGGTTCAAAACTCGCGCACGGTCCACAAGGTGGATGGAGGAGGTGCTTCATCTTCTCGAGGAGATGCGGCGCGTACCGGTGACGTTCGAGTTCTGGGCAAACGAGTGGAGGCAGAAGGCGTCCGAGCGGGGTGGAGTCCCTGCAGATCTCGCCGAGGGACTGTCGGCGTATGCTTCCAAGCAAGTCGCCATGTACCACAATCTTCGACAGCGCTTTTCGGACCAGTGGAAGGACATCCAAGGGACCGCGACGGGGTTCCTGTCCAAGCGACAAGACGATGGTATCAATATAGATGCTGAAGCGCTTGAGCCTATGGCTGTCGGTTGAGTTTCTGGTGGGTTTTTTGTTCATATCCCACCCATTGTGTACTAAACATGTCCTGGTATGTCTTCAGGTTTCGAGTACCTAGATTTGCGGGCCCCTGCAGCGCTATCCGGCCTGTAATATATGTTTTTTGTGATTATCCTATGAATTTTAATGTTTCCCAGTCTTTCTGTGCCCCATATGAAATGAATTCAAATGTTCACGTGTCCGCACATGCCAGGACCTGCTGTGGTATATTTCTGGCATTTTTGCGAATTTTCTGCCCGCTGTATAGGCCCATTAATGCTGAATATCGACAATTTGAATGTATTCTCCGGATTTGGCCCGTGGGAACCGCATTTGAGTGATCATGTGATTGATCGCGGATCCTACCCCCCGGCCCCGGTCCCCCCATACTGTGGTATTATTTTCGCTATTTTATCTATTTTATCTACTGCCCCATTTAAATGGATGTGTTACCGGTCAGTTATTATAACGGTCCGACCGGTCAGTACCGGTCTTAATATTAATGGACCTACAGGGACGCCTGTTGGGGCGGTTTGCGGGGTCCTGGCAGCCTGGCACGTGACTACACCGTGTCTTGAGAGCGACTGCAGCGCGTTTGAGCAGCCTGGAGAGCGACAGAGTCCTTGAATTATCGACGTGCGCGGGTTGCAAGATAACAGACGGCCCGCAAATGGCTTGCGAACGCAGGAGACAGACCGCCGTGGGAGCGCGCATTTGGCAGGGTGCGCACGTCCGGCGACCTAGCGCGGCACCGGCGATCATCGGGGCGGGTTCTGGCACGCCACTTGCACCACTCCGCTAGATGCGCCAATGATCAAGACGCGTTCTTGAGCTGGAGGAATGCGACGGGGGCGGAATGGTCGGGCTATCAGGCGCTTGTAGACGAGCAGAATGGGGAGAGCGGCTGCGAGTGACCAAATGTAAGTCAAAGCCATGATACCCAAGCAGTGTCAATATTGTATTTCCCGGCATATACATGCAATCAAAGAATTAAAGGAATCGTACCGCCATGCATAGCAATGGCTCTCTCAAAGCTAGTCAAACAGAGGGTAATTTCTTATCAAAATATCATTATGGGAACTCAAATATTTTTGCCCGGGGTGACATGAAGTGTTGACTCCCACCATACTACATAGGCAGAGTTGCAGTTTTCAAATCAGCAGTGTCGCAGAGTCTGGCAAAAAGTCTGGCCAACAATTCTACCTCACTACACCGCCGTTCCGGCCAAAGTGCCCGTGGATCTTGTGACGTACTCACTGACAGAGTTCCCGGCAACACTTCCCGGATCTGCGACAGACTCTTCACGCATCTCGATCAGTCATCTACAGGCAGCTTCGCCAAGCGCAAGCTCTGGGGCATATTCACCCGAATCTTCCACAAGACTTGCCTTCCAGCTGCCGGTAGTAGGGCATTATATATGATTAATTGCACAATATTCAGAACAATTATTTAGCTTTGCGAGCTAGCTCTAATGCAGTACAATGTACAGGATATATATTCAAGAACACTATTCACAATGCTGCAGTGCTATGTGTATATAATACAGTACACCGCCAGGGCCAAGCACTCGCTCTCATCACCAACAGCTCCGAGTCGTCTTCCTATCTCCCCTCCTCGCAACTTCACATCACGCCAATCATTGAACCCCGACTACATGATATGCGAACCTAAAAAGAGGGGTAGATTGTAGTAAGAGGTTAGCGAGATAGCGAGATCTAGAGCAGGCGGCCACCGGACGAGTTGGAGCACCAAGAACGTGAGATCCCCAAAGGCCGAGCCCAAAGCACGAGATACAGTAGCAATAGCACAAGAGCATGAGATACTAAGGACGGAAAGGGGCGAGCGACGCGCTGTTGACGACAATAGAGCGACGAGGAAAAGGGCGAGTCGCAAAGTCAACATGACGCGCGTCTCGTCTGGCATCCGGTCCCACGTGCCGAAAGCGGACCTACCGCCACCTCGGGTGGCGGGTGCATCATTACGATTCCCTGAGTTTACGAAGGTAGAATCGTTTACTAGGGGTGCTCTTAAGTATGTGCCTGCATCTATTTTTACTGGTTACCCGGGCCTACCCGAATTCACTTGGTTACCCGTGTTTCCCCGTCTTCATTTATCTAATCTTTTTTGTCCTATCTCTCACTCTACCGTCTCGCTCTTTTTAAAACCACTCTATTGTAGCTCGCATCACCAGCTGCATCAGAAGGATTATATGCCGTGTACGTCTCTCTCCTTCCTCCGGGACGTTTACAGTCCCCGCGCGGTCCCGATGCGGGCGCCCGACAGTCGCGCGCTCCCACGCGTGCACCGCCACCGCGCGCGCCGTACCGCACACCCCCGCCGTTGACGGGGACCCCGCGCAGCGCGAGCCCGCCCCTGGACGCGCCCGCGCCCGTAACCCCACCGCCCGCCAGCGCGCACCCGCGACCGCACCGCCGCCGGCGTGACGCCCGGTCACGCCGCCCACCCGCACCCTTGCCGGCGCCCGCCTGGCGACCTGCCGCCGCTGCCAGTCGAGCGCAGTACCCAGAAACAGCGCGCGCACGCTTAGAATGTCCCAAAGGTGAGCCTCGCGCTCTCTCGACCATTTAAACGACGATGCCGACGCCGCAGGAACTCTGCTAGGACCCGTCCAGCGAATATTACGTAATCCATACGCGCCAGCTCAGCAAGTCAACACCGCTGCTTCCCCCCGCAACCCTCCCCCGCATCTGGGGCACCATACGACATAGACACGCGCCGAGCACTTTACGCGCCGTCTCGACGAGCCCGCGCAGCCTTGCTAGGTGTCAGACCTGGCGCCTCTCGGCTGCGCGGACATCTCCCGAGGACGTGCCGACTTGCTTAGACATGCGTCCACTCACATTCCGAACGTTCCCAATTAACCCCGCAGTCAAGTACAGAACTCCCTGCATGAGGTCCACCGCGCTGCCGCCTGCGCCGAACCAGCTTGACTCTCGGCCACCACCTGCTGCGCCGGCCGCCAGCGCGCCTGTCCAAACTCGCGTCCGAGTTCCAGTCTAGGCGGCATAGGACTAGCGGACCACCCTGAATCGCATGGAGGGGAATGGTTCCGGAGCAAGGATGGATTTGCAGGGATCGAACCAGGGTGCGTATCAAACCCCCCTTCCTCTGGCGATCACTCACAATGCTGGCAGTGACGATGATGACGACGACGAGCGCAGCAGCTCCTACATAGAGCACGGCGACGACAACGCGCACAGCAGCTCCCGCCGAACGACGACAACACCGCCCGCAAGCCGACGTGCATGATGTGCGTATATCTATATTCCCTGGCCGCGGCGGCATGCAGCCCAAGACCGTTGACGCATCCTTCTAACACAACATTGCTCAGACAACCCATTGTTCAATTGGGGAAGGGGCCTTCCGAAGGGCGCGGTGTTCAACGCCGCTGGAATGGTGCGTTTTTCCGACTCCCTCGACCGCGCTATCGTGTACCAGACTGAATCGACTGCGCAGAACGAGCTCGAAGCGCCCCTCGCGCTCTCGCGCCCGCCCGACGTGCACCCCGCGATCCCGCCCACGCGCCGCTCGCTCGCACTCACGCTACCCACGTGCACGCGCAATCCCTCGCACCTCGTACGCCAGCTCTTCCATGCGCCGGACCTCACGCCGCGCCCCTTCCTCTCCGGCACGCACGCCGAGGCGCTCTCAGCGGAGCCGCCTGTGTCAGACGCGTACTTCTAGACCGCGCAGCGCTGGTGCGAGTACCGGCGCAGGCTCGGGCTGCCGAGGAGGACCGTGTCGAGGGAGTGTAAGAGGGACAGTGTGAGGAAAACGGAGACGGAGATGGCGAGCCCCTCCTCGATTTTATGCCGGGCGGCGCCGTCGGCGCCGTTGCGCTCGACGCGCGCGCGGGTGCCGCGCGGTGTGCACGTCCACCGGCGAGCTCACGAACAAGGCGCATCAGCGACACACGACACCTCGGCGCGGGATTCTGGGCGAGCGAGTGGTGTGGCACCCGCAGGCAGCGCTGGTGGCCATTCACGCACCCCCAGTTCAACTTCCAACACGGCGGATACGGCGACACGACGCTGCCGGACGCGACAAATCAAGCATATTTTTATCCCTTCTACAACCCTACCCAGTACCGGTCTCAACCGCTTCCCTACGGCTTCCCACCGGCGCCGTTGAATGGCTCCCCACCCGCTCCGTACAGCTACACTCCCTACCCCGGCAATGGCGACTACTTGACCAGCACCAGCCAACCAGCGGAATTCGCCCCAGCACAGTTCGCCCCAAGCTACTTCGACGGTAGCGGACAGAATCCACCTGGACGACAGCCACGAGCTCGAGCAGCGGCGCTCGTGGCGCATCATCGCGTGGACGAGGCTGCACGGCGCCGCGGACACTCCGGCGGTGGACTAGACCGCCAAATCCTCGTCGGGGATGTGCCGCCTGCCAGCGCGTGGCGCAAGACGCAGACCGGGACACGCTCGAGGGCGCCAGCGGGGAACTAGGGTGACAAGGCGTGCGGCTGGGACTACGCGGCGGGCCCGCAGGGACCGGACGGGGCCCGCGACGATGCCAGCGATGGCGGGGTGTTGTCACCACATGCGCAAGTTTGCTTGCTACCGAGGTAGGCCATTGTAGATACTTACATTAAATGATAATATATATTGTCAAGCATATTCAGCAGCTCAGCTCCGTTAGCTGACTCGGAACAGCACTGATCAGCACTGACCGAGCCGAACAGAGCTGATGGCACTGAACGAGCTGAACCGATCTGGTCAGCTGGTTTCAGCGTGTCAGTCACGGACAAAGTACATACTGATGCATGCAATTATTATAAAGGAATCGTACCGCCATGCAAAGCAATGGCTCTCTCAAAGCTAGTATTATTGTTCGGGTGAGCGAAGGGAGCGGCAGTATATATGGCACACATGCAAAAACTGGGCAAGCACGCTGACAGTTTCCTGAGGACCTGAATATGCTTGAATTACTGTAATGTACAGCGCCGCACTCTGCAGAGTAAAGACCGGCGCTTCGCGGCTCAACCGCGTGTCACGAGACTTTCACGAGGCGAGACACGAAAGCCACTCGACCAAGAAATCAGCAGGCAAAAAATGATATATGATAGGGAGAACGGACGACAGCGTGCGGTAGAAGGAGGGCAGCGTGCGGTAGACGGAGGGCAGCGTGCAGTAGGCGATGGCAGCGCGCGGTAGTGCAGCGGCAGTCGCGGCGGGTTCAAAGGGAAGACTGAGACAAGCGGGATCTCGCCGTAATATTAGCTATAACATCCCCAATATATCTACTTGGATCTCTGTGAAAGAGCGGCTGGCGCTTTCAGCCAGCTGCCACTGTACATAACGTCCTGAGCTTGGCACACTCGTTGGCAGATCGTGTGCGAAAATCTTGTGAAATAGTAGGCGTCGAAGATCTTGGACATATCCGGTCGGGTTGGCGGTGTACTTAGGGATGCATAGCTTGTGATTCTTTTCATATTGTCTTTTCCATTGGACATGCCTACTTGCAACTCGATGTCATTAGAAACCTTACGGAATCTCCGGGATGATCCCTGGGCTCCAAATCAGTTGCGTGAAACATCCTCATGATGCAGGATGTATCTCTTCTTATCACCTCAGTCCTTTGCTACCTAGCGCAGCGATGCCTTGGAGCTTCGTGCACTCACACCCCCAAAGCCCGCAGCCATCCCCATTCCGATCTGCCCGTCGTCCCCATCCCCGCCCGGCTGACTTACACCAGCACTCGCGTTCCGAATCGACAGGAGCACCTCCTTGCAGTACTTGAGCTTGTCAACGAGGCGTTGGTTGAACTTGACTTGTTCCGAGTCGGTCGACGGCGGCAGCAGCGCCTGCGCCATGATTTGGCTCAGCGTCCACCGCGTGATGCCATAGTTCTTGTCTATATGGGTGACGACGAGGCCGTGTGATGAAAGAATAACTTTTGAGTGGTCGTAAAAATTGAACTGCGCATGGATGTCAGACTAGGAGCAAGCAAATGAAACAGAGAACGCGCACCTGAAGGACATCGTGACTCATCTTAAATACAATGACATGCTTCATGCGCAGGTACTTCTGTACGAAGTCCATGCCTTTCGTGCGGTCCGTGTCGTTGAAAGTGTACCCGTAATCGCCGTAGAGGCGAGCCATGATGTATCGCTCGAAGTGCTTCAAGAGATACACCTTGCCCTGGAGTTCCTCCGGGTATGTGGCTACTGTGTGACTCTTACGCACGTACACAGTGCCCTGGCGATGGGAGGAAATATAGTCGAAGTGCCTGATAATCACTGTCAGTGCTGTGCCAACAAACACAAATAGTGACTGACTGTTTGTCGGCGGAAAGGATAATCGACGTGCTGTCGTTGAAGTGCACGCCGACGGACCCGTCGGTCAACGCATAACCCATGCCATATTTGTTACAATAGTCGACCCAAGAGACGATGAACACCTTCTCTTCGGGCAGGTCTTCATCGTCAATCGGTGAGTGGAACAACCTGCCGGCAGTAAACGCGTCAAATGCTGCAGACAGCGTCTGCGCTGCGGCGTCGAAACTGTTCAATCTCGGACCGGATGGCGCGATTGAAGGACCTGTCAAGCATCCTCAGCGCACGCACGACGCACGCTCATAATTCACCTCACCTGTCACAGTGGCTTCCTTGACCCTAGCTTTCTCCTTGACACGCGCGATTTTGCGCTCCACAGGCGCGACATTCTCCGCATCGTCCCGCACCCCGTGTCCGGACCCAGAAGGAACCATCTGCGCGACGATCCTCGCCTTTTGGCTCTGTAGCTCCTTCTGCCGCACCTCCTCCTCCCTATCCACGTCTTCCTCCTCGATGTTTTGCAGCGGCGCAAGCCGCGTGCGCGCCGGGGACTTGGCCTCCTTCGACGCCGCCTGCAGTTTGCGGAGTAATGACGGTTCGCGTGGACCGTTGCCCGGTGCGACGAGGAATGGTTGACGGGCAGAGCTGAGCAGGGCCGATATCGGGCTACCTGGCTGGACGGCTTTCTGGAACTCCTTCTCCTGCTGGGCCAGACTCGACGTGACGCTGGCGGAACTGCTCTTGGACCGCGGCAGGCTGCCTGCAGGCGCAGTTGCTGGAGGCGCCGACGGCACTGCGATCTGTGTCTCCTGGTCCTCGTCAAGGAGAGCGGAGTGACGGAGCCGTGCTAGGTTATGCTGCGAGGCGAGGCGGGAGATGTGGCGGAAGTCGGGGGTGCCATGAAGGGCGCCGACGGGTATGGACCTGGGCACGGTGCCCTGCGTGAAGAAAGCGTGGTCGATAATTTCGTGGAGGGAAGGACGCTGTTGCGGGTCGGGGGTGAGGATTTGCTTAACAAGCTCCTTAGCCTCCAAGGATATTTCGCGGTCTGGTGGGAACTCGTATTGGTTGTCACGGATGCGCCTGTTTCGCCTCAGCGAAGTGATCAAACATTGGCAAGTAGTCTGCACTCACTGGTAAATCTCCTTCACATCCTTCGTCTGGAATGGCGGGCGCCCGACTACGAGGGTATAGAGAATGACACCAATGGACCAGGTGTCCACTTCAAAGCTATGCCCGTTGGCCGTATCGAACAGCACTTCCGGTGCGATGTAGTTCGGCGTCCCACAGATGGTCTTCTTGCGCTCGCCGGGGTTCTCGATGAGCGCCGCCAAGCCAAAGTCACCAACCTGGATGTTCATGTCGGCGTCGAGGAAGATATTGCCGAGCTTGAGGTCACGGTGGATGACCTGGTGCGTGTGCATGTAGTGGCACGCGCCGATGACTTGCACAGTAAAGAAGCGAGCCTCGGGCTCGGTGAATCGCCGGCGACGACGCAACATGTCCATCAACGAGCCGTTCGGGCAAAGTGCGAGTGTCATGTAAACATTCTCCTCGTCCTCGAAACAGTCGCCGAAGCCTACGATGTTCGGATGAGTCAGGGAGCGGTGTATCTTGATCTCAGCGTACAGCTAAGGCAGTATCAGCCTCCCGCGTATGAGCGCCAAGGGAGCGCAAGGGATACACACCTTGGTCTTGGCTTTCTTCGTCTTGAGGGAGCTCTTAGTAACGACCTTGCAAGCGAGGCGGTGGTTGTGGGTGTCGCGAACTTCGTACACTCGTGCGAACCCGCCCTGGTAATACATGAGCAAAGCCTCTGAAGACAGCCAGGCCCAGCGCACCTCTCCTAGAAAACTCAAGCGCTGGAAATGAACTGAGCGCGTCTTGTCTGTGATAATCGACGGCGGGGAGGGTGGTTGGACTTTGGCGTTCTGCCGCTGGAGGGGCGGGGAGCCGGGCGCATGCTTGTCCTGGTATATTGGTTTTGGAGGAACCGGTGGACCCGCCTGGTGCGGGTTGTTCATGGCACTGGCGAAGGGGTTGCGGCGAGGGGCTGACGAGGAGGCGGGGGGAGGAAGGCGAGCGTGAAGATGTGCGTGCATGGTCACTGTGGCCTAACACCTGTGACGACGAGCAAGTAAATAACGAGCAGCGAGCTCTTCCTGTGAAGAGACGGCGGGAAGAGAGAGCGAGCGGTGGCTGCGAAGCGAAAGCGAACACGCCGAAGCAGCGTGCCGCAAACCAGTCACGGGATCGCGCGTCTCTCGCATACAGCCGGCCATGACACTCGGCCCCAGCGCACTCTCTCTGCTACTTGCAACATGGCGGACGACGACTTTGATCTCTACGGCGAAGACGATGGCTTTCACAACACAATCTCTCAACCAGAGGTGGGTCCGCCTGGCCTTGAAGCCTTCGTGCACTGACCAAACTCAAAGACCCTCGAGCAAGCACACTCTGTAGCAGAAGTAGGTCCTCGCCGCCCTGCAGCCTACGATCGCTGATAACCCTTCCCAGACACTTGACGCACCGTCTGCAGATGAGCCAGCTCAACCACCTCAGGACAACGCCGGTGCCCCAGTCATCGGCGAGAAGCGCCGCAGAGAAGAAGACCAGCACGACCCTCCCCAAGATACCGCTCACCAAAACAACGCCAACAAGCACACCCATCCACCAACAGGTCCTTCCGCGAACGCTTCTGGCATGACTATGGCGCATCAAGGCCCCAGTGCGGGCCAGAACCTTGGAGCAGGTGTGGAGGGACACGACGCCCTTTACATCGGAGACTTGCAATGGGTGCGTGCTACTGCAGTGCGACCTCTCACGGCGCATACATTCTAATGCTTCCCCAATTTCAACACACAGTGGACGACAGACGAAGATCTGCGCCGCGTCGCACTCAACGTCGGCGTCACAATTGACCACAAGGACATCACCTTCTCAGAGCACAAGGTCAACGGAAAGAGCAAAGGGTGCGTCTGCGCTAGTTCTTCTCTTTTACCCTCACTTAGTCCGCCCTCATCAGTATCGCCTACATCGAGTGTGGCGGGTACGAGAGCGCCGTCGCTGTCAAAACCTGGTTTGACAACAAGTGCGTCCGTCCTTTCTCCCTCGGTCCTCTCTTGCCTTACCTCGCCATATTCAGCGACTTCCAAAACCGCCGCGCTACCGTCAATCTCACAAGTTCCTCGCAAGGGAACCCCTTCCGCACGCTTCCGAAGGGTACGCGCGCATACATCCTCATACCTGCCGTTATTCGCCTCTGCTGACTTCCATCGCAGAGCCCCCGCCGCGCGACAACCGGCATCAAGGCAACACCGTCCCTACGGGCCCCGTCAACAACGGCGCGGGCAGAGGCGGTGGCAACTTCCGCGGGGGCATGGTGAACAACGCCATGGGCAACATGCGCGGTGGTATGATGAACAACGGCATGATGCGTGGTGGGATGCCGGGCATGATGAACGGCGGGTTTGGCGGGGGTTTTGCGGGCGGGAGGGGTGGGATGATCCCACAGGGCCCGCGCGGAGGCATGTTGGGTGCTGGGAACTTTGGACGCGGGGGGATGATGGGTGTGGGCGGCATGGGTACGGGTTTTCCTTGACGGCTTGTTGTGATTGTGGGGAGTGTACGCTTACGAAGTCTGTCGCGTGTATGCGTGCGTCTGCAGGTAACATGGGTATGATGGGCGGTGGCATGGGAGCCGTGAACCCAGCGCGAGGTGGGTTCGGCGGCATGCAAGGCCACTTCAACCCAGCCTTCATGGGGGGTGGACAGGCTGGAGGGTTTCCGGACGGTCCGAGAAAGAGATATCGGATGGATGACAGTGGATAGGTGGTCGTCATTTCTCGTCATTTGATCATTATTGCTGTCGCGCACTCAGTACATTATCGTCATTATCATAAAATTCCAATGTTCCATGCAAGAGGAATGGTATTATTACAAAAGTGCAGTCTACTATCCGAGTGAGGACCTTGTACCGGTGAATTACAGTATGGTGTTAGCAGGCGCTCTAGGAGCACTGGCGCAGGAATCGAAACCAACGTAGGAGGTCTAAGACGTAGAGATGATCCACGAAGCATCTTGTGCAGCAAAAACAAAACATAGAACAGCACACCGTTCAATAGCCCCGGCGATCCCGCTCCTTCTTGCGCCGACGCTTCTCCTCTTCTCTTCGTCTCTCCTCCTCCTCGGCGGCCTGGTCCTCTTTCCTCGCGAGACGCGCACTGAGCGGACGTCGTGTGAGCTGCATTTCGATCAAGCAGATGTATCACGGACCTTTTGAGCTCTTCAGCCTCAAGAGAGCGAGCATCCGCCTCCATGTCCTCATCGTCACTGAAAACATCGCGCTGCATGTAGGCATCACGGTTCTTCCCAAACATCCCCCATATCTCGGCGCTAATACTTGGCTGACTCGCCTTGCGCTTGCGAGGCGGTGGGCTCATCGATCCGTATGATTCGTCATCGGACGGCGAAAGCGAGCGCGTGCGCTTCTTCAGCGGAGGTTTGGAGGAGCCAGAACGAGAGGAGGCAGCCTTGTGCTGAGCAGGGCGAGAAGCGGGCTTCGACGACGCCTTCGAAACGGGTGGCAGGGGTGGTCGCGCCTTCGAAGAGGAGGATGGAGCTCCCTTGGCAGAAGCCAAACTCGTACGAGATATGGCCTGTCGCTTCGGGGATGGCAAGATGGATGCTTTGGATGGCGCACTGGGTGTATTCGAGCGAGAGTCGGAGAGAGAGGCGGACCTGGACGACTCGGCTTTCTTCGCCGACGCGACGCGTTTGTCCTCCTTCGACTTTCCGAACCAATTGTGGAACTCCTTCGCCTCGTCGCCGTCCAGGACCTTGCCATCGCGCGCCTTCTCCCTATCGCGGAGGATCTCGTCGATGGTGCGAGTATCGCGCTTGACGACATTGAGCTTTGTCAGGGTGTTCGGGATGGCGGCAAGGCGGGATCGCACGCTGCCTGCAGCGTCGGGTGGCGTGTGTGATGAGAGAGGAGTGGCCATGTCGAGAGCACCTCCGGGAAGGCGTCTTCCCGACTTTGAATATCCGGAATTGGAGCGACGGCCAGAGGCCATACGGTACTCGTTCGCGATGCGGCGCTGGCGTTTCTCTTCGCGAGTGAGGGCATTGCCCGCAGAGTCCCCATCATCGTCGTCGTCGTCAAGACCGTCGTGGAACCTGCGTCTGCGCAGCTCGTCCCGGGTGGAGGCGGAGGAGGACGGGTACGACTTGGACCTCTTGGGGCCATGCAGCATGGACTCGCGGTGGTCCTCCTCCCGACGCTTGGCCTCAAGCCGCTTCGCCTCCTGTGCACGTTGCAGAGCGGCGAGACGGTCCTTCTCGCGCTGCTCTGCCTGGAAATGTTGTTCGCGGAGCTTCGCCTGGAGTTGGCGCTCCTTGCGGTCAGCCTCCTCCTGCTGCTTGACCCGCAGGGCCTCCTTGCGCTTGCGCTCGGCGAGGGCGGCTTGGACGGCGCGCTCTGATTCTTCTGTCTTGAGGTTGCTGTATGCGATGAGCGCAGAAAAGCTGCTCGACATTTTGAGGGAGGACAAGGAGGATGACAAGGGGAACAGGGCAAGAGCTGGCGCTGCGGTGGCTTTTGTATTGTAGCCGACCAAATGCGGCACAGCTGCATAGCTCATGGACGTCCTTAACCCCCGTGCCGCCCTCCTCTCCAACTTCGAGGTCCTTGCCCTCCTCCGCCAGCTCGAGTCTGAGCACCTCGCACGGTCGAAGTCGGCGTTTCGTGTCAAGAAAGAGGACGAGGCCGCAGGCGTTCCGCTGCCCACAGCCGTCGACCAGCTCGACGCGGTCTCGGAGAACCTGCGCACCCTCGAAGTCGAGGTGCGCCCCGTCCCCCGCCCTTCTTCCTCTCTCATCTCTGTCCCTGCAGGCCATCCAATATCTTGCAGCAGACTACCAGCCAACTCGTCGCCAGACCCCCGCGGCGATCGCACAGCTCGTCAAGGACCTAGCGCCTTTCGGCCTCAACAAGTCCGAGAAACTCCAGATCGCGAACCTCGCACCCACAGAGGCAGTCGAACTATATGTAGTATGTACAGCACCGCTGTCGCAGTTTTCGGCTCACGCAGTTTGTAGATCGTTGAGGAGCTCGAGGACCGCCTCGGCCCACGCATGGAGGACGTCCTCTCGCTTGTGCGCTCGTCGCTCGTCGACCCTCCGCTTGACGAGCCTGCCTTCGACTCTGCGCCCGACTTCCTAGATGAGACAGCAAACTATCTTGCTGACGAGGAACACCCTGCGGCTCACCAGGAGTGGACTGGAGAGGAGGATGTCGAATTTGACGATGTAGGCGAAGGCGTCGGGGTTGAGGGTGATCTCGACGTAGAAGATGACTGAAAACGCTGGAATGGCGGTGAGCAGCCTTTCTACCCTTTCCGGGGCGTATGCCCGCCCTCGTCTTCAGACATTGCAGTGATCCATCCAGGTATCATTGGATATACTACTGTCTACAGACATGTCGCCGACGTGCTCGTAATCGTAATGTCATGACGGGTCCCCCCGATTTTATTTTCCCGCTTGGTTGTGCCAAACCTGACGCGGCAGTGTGTAAGCCAGACCCACAGACGCCACCGCGATCCCGAACAACACGATGTACACAAGCCTTCCCCCGATGTAATTGTGCTGGATCGACAGCGAATACAGCGAATTGGCGGCTGCAGGCCCGACGGCGCGCATGACGGACACCATCAGCTGGGCCAAGCCGTTCGTCGCACCCAAAGATGCCCTGTTCGGAGACGCCGCAGAGAGATAGATGAAGATACACCCTGCAAGCCGACGTAATCATGCACTGAACTAGACGCAGATTATCACCACGTACCATAGCACAGGCTCAAGCCCAACGAGCAGATGATCTGCAGCGCCACCAAAATCCACACGGCCATGCTAACGCCTCCGTCCTTCGCGAGCATGCTCATGGCCGGGAAGAACGTGAAGACGGGTATCGCCGACATCATGCCTGCGATGAAAACGTTCCGCGTCCCCCACCGGTCGTGGATGCGTGCAAAGAAGAACACCTGGAATAACCCATTCAGAATCCCGAACGCCGAAAGGATTCTGCCAATGATAGGCGGGGCGAGGCCAAGGCCACCGAGCTCGATGGGCGTCGCAAAGAACAGCGGCTGGACAGCACGGTACGCGATGTCGACAAGCGAAAGTGACGCATAATTGGCAGCCGCGATGAGGACGCGCGGGATGAGGAGAGCCCGCAGAGGATAAGGCTGCTCGTCGGCGTCGATGGTGCGAGAGCTTGAGCGGCTCGATGCAGGCGTTTCCGCGTAGTCCGTTGTTCCTGGCTTGGAGAAGAAGCTGCGGAGCGACACTGCGGAGGGCACAGTCTGGAAGATACACGAGAACATCAGCCGACCGCGCCGAAGCAATATGCCCGGCTACAGCGGAAGAAGCAAGCACGTACCTCCTTCAGGAAGAAAAGAGTGACAAGCCAGGCAAAGGCGGAGAAAGTAGCAGGAACGGCGCAGGCAAGGAAGTAAGGGTACTTCCTCATGAACTCAGAGTCTCCAAAGGTCTCTGGGAATCGTTCTGCCGGGCGGGATAATGTTCCGCCGATGATGGGACTAGGCAATCATTGAGCAGACCGCAGAGAACAGGACACAAGGACTCACCCAATCGTCCCGCCGGTGGCCCATGCGATGGGCATGTAGGCATACACTTGTGCAAGATTAGTAGAATCTGTGATCTCTGCAATCATGCTTTTCAATACGCCGATGTTCCCGTTCAAAGCTCCGTTGAGGCTGCGACTGCAGGTACTCTGTGAGCCCGCGGCTGGAGGTGTATGCAGCAGAACGCGACGAACCTGAAGACCGCTCCCCAGTACGTTGTTGATAGTCCAAATAGATACATCGATAGGGACAACCCACAGAGGCCGGTCAGAATGACCGGCTTGCGACCGACAGTGTCTGATATTCGACTCCAGTGAAGGACGGTCATGGCCTGTGTTGCGAAAAAAATAGATTGCTGCAGAACATGTTACACCACCAGCATGTTGCAGAGAAGAGGCGCGACATACCATGAGGCCAACATAGTATCCAACGCGACCTTCGTCTCCGTGCGTGATGCCTACTTTCCGTACGAACTGCGCACACCAATGAGGAGGATCGCAATTGGATATCGCAAAGACGACGTACCTCAGGTGCGAATGGATATACAACCTGGGAAGTAAGGGGCTCTGCAAGCTGAAGGATGAGCAGGATGGAGACTTGGGCCCACGGGACGGGAGTAGGCTGCTTGTGAACGGGGGGCTCGGAGGCCAGGAGAGGCGTCTCCTCGTCGACATCTCGCACGTGAGAAACTGTCATGACAAGTATACAACAAAAAGAAAAAGGTGCGGGAAGAGAGAAAAAAGACGGGGGACCGCGACAAGAGGCGGCGATACTAATAGGATTTGACGTCGGGCGGCTGGGCCGAAGTCGAAGGACTCGGAACGAGTCATGCCGTGCGCCTTACCTAAAAGTTTTACTAAAAGCCGGTCAAGACCTTCCTGAAGGAATTCTGCCTCCCATCGGCTTTCCAAGGTCCCTAAGAGCACTGTGGGTTGTCGCGGCGTACTGTGAGTTGTCGTATGCGTTCAACGTGCGTCGAGCGCCTTTGCAGCGGCCCAAGGTCCAGCTCCTAAGATCACGTGCTACACCGAGTACAGATCCCGGGAGCTCTAGACTCTAGTTTGTTGCTTTAACTTAGCCTTGTGCAGAGCAAGTGCAGAGCTTTGTTTCGACGAGTATCTACGCGACGGCAGCGCTCAAAACCCTCTGCTTGTGTCGCCGCTATAGCGTAGGTACTCTATCAGCGCCTGCCCGCAACGTCTCAACGGCAACACCGCTTGCCCACGCCATGAATACATCCTCCGGATCCTCCGTACCTGTTGACTTGAATGCGCGCGACAGGAAGTACGCTAGCCCCGCGGCTAGCGTCTCGATACACGTAGCCTTGATGAAAATCTCTTCCAGCTCGCTCTTCTTCCTCGTGAGAGGCAGATGTTTCGTAAGAATTGGCGCTGATGATTGGCTGTTGAGGAAGAGGTGTCGATGGAACTCGGTCATAAACTTCTGTGTCTGAGCTTTGAGACTCGTGAAGTCGACAGGCTGAGACGCGAACGTGAGTGCTGGACGCCATGAACGTGATATGAGAATCAGGGTACCTTATATACCGCGAGTGTCACGCAATCCTTCGCGACCCACCACGCGTATGCCTTCGCCACGTTGCGCAGTCGAGTAGGCGAGACGGTTGTCACGCCAAAACCCGCAGCGTCGTCTTTGAGCGACTTGACGATCTCCGCGCCTCCAACATTTGTTTCCCCAAGATCGCGTAGGAAGTCCCACAGGCAAAATCGGAGCGTGACCTTGTATGAGTGCGACGTCTGGCAAAGCCGTTGGCATACGAAAGCGTAGTATGGGTTGTAGGTTTTCTCCTGCATACCGACGAAGCCGTCAGGGTAAGTCGTCGATGCAGGAGGACATTAAAACTCACGTTGCCGCAGCAGTGCAATATTACACGCACGACCTCCCTTTGCTGAATCTCCGTAAGACCTAACTGCGCGAGGCGCTCACAAGCGTCGACGAAATCCTGCAAAACGATGAGCATGCCGGTCGCATGGCATTATCTCGGATGGCGCACATCACTGCTCATAAGAACGACGAAGATATTGCGCCTAACGTCCGTGTTCATACCCTGCTTCTTCGCCAGCTTGAGCAGAGCGTCCTCCGCGGCATCGTCTGCGGAGGGCACAGGAGGCCGATCCGCGGTAGCGCGATCGACGAGAGGGTCTCCGCCCCAGGCCGCGCCGACAAGCCACCACTTCCCTTTGCTCTCGGCAGAGTGAAGGTCGGCAAGGCTCACGCGTAAGGGCTCGCTAGACGCGGCTACAGTAGTGAACAGAATGAGACACCGCGTAGGGAAGATGTCAGAGGTGTGCCTACCATTACGTCTCTTGGCAAGGCCAGATAAAAACTTTTTCAGGCGATCCGCAGCGACGCCACCAGCATGCTGAGTAGCCGACCGCTTGACTTTGTTGTTTTTGAGATTAATCAGTGTCTCGATCATAAACTGCGTCCGCGAGCTGCATATAGTAAGCTTTCGATGAGTTCCGCATGGCGCAACACGGTACCTCGACGCTTCTTTGCTACCGGAAGTTTTGTTTTGAACGATCTGGACGACATCCTTCAATGCAGAAGGATCATCTTGACGAAGTTGCTGTCCAGAATCTGTGATCAATCAGTAAGTGCAACACCGTACAACCCAATCACACTTACTTCGCAATAGCTTCAGGAGCAATTCGACGGAGAACTCTGTTAGCTCTTTGTCGAGCAAGCTCCGAATAATGTCATAGATGAGTATGCATGAGATAACCTGGAAGTTATAGAGCTCGGAAAGAAGAACAATCAAGTTCGAGCACTCTTTTCCTTGGGTCTCGTCTTCGCGCAGTGCTCCACCTTCCGCGTTGGCGAAAGAGCTATGGTGGCGCTCATATGACGATACAAGATTCTGTACAAAGTACGCAGCTTAGATGATATCATCAGAAGAAGCCGTGGACGAAGAAAAGAACAGAAACTTACCGAATTCAATACCCACAGTTTTGTGCAGGCTTGAGATCAATGCGGCATGAAGGACAACGTAGGAGTCAAGCAAGACTGAGTGGGCAGCTATGCTATCGATGATGAGGGAGCTAATTGACGAAGTGACATCTGAAAGGCAATAAGTGACATATTTACAACGGTCTGGACGGCATATACTGACCATGGCGACGGTTATGTCTGTACAGCTCCTCGATGTCGGAAAGGATGCTAGCTATGTTCTGTTCACTCAACCTGTGGGAGCTCTAAATGGAGTGACATCTTATCAAGGTTGGCAGGGCGTACCGATTTAAAAGCCCCTTCAGCTGCCTCGATAACTTGGCCAACGTTTCTGAGTCTTCGTCGCTAGGACCCGTATTCCTGAGATGTGGGGTAACATATCGCGCAGCTGAAAGACCTGTGAGTGAACCTTTCGCGAAAATGAAGGTACAGCAACACGTACCTGGCGCAGCACTGGATACAGGTCCCACATCTGCTGCATGACTCTCCTGTGGGGGTTGATCAGCCAGGCCGCCACGGTCACTGTACTCAGAGTCAGACGACTGAGCATCGAGTGGAGGAGCCTGCGCCTGAGGTGAGACGCGCACTCAATCAAACAGGCCAAGAGTGTACTCACCTTCTGCGAGTACAAACCTTCTAGTGTATCAAGATCCTGCAATAGATCTGATATAAAAAGGCATGAATTACGAATCTGCAGGAAGGATGAATTACAGCGCACCTCCGAGTCCATCTTCATGAAATTCTTTGTCTGCCTTCCCAGAGTTTGAGCCAGATCGAAGGAGTCCCTCTAGATGCGCGATGTGTTTTTCCTCAACGTCCTCTTGTCGGGTGCGAGGTATTGTTGGCGCCGCATACCGACGGGAGAGCCGTGTGGTCCTGCCTTTCTCAGCGCGCAGTACAGAGACCGCTCGAGGAGGCCCCGAAGCGGCTTTCTGCTTCTTCTTCGCCTTGGATGAGCTGTCCAAACTGTGTAATTTGCGGTTCTCGCGGTTCTCTGGCACCGAGGTCAGCAGCGTACTTATTGGCGCGCCGCGAAAGCAAGCACACGCACCTTCCCACTTCTCATCCTCTGCCTTTCGCTTCTTGGCTGTGACCACCTCTTCCTTCTTGTGTGGCCTAAAGACCTCGTTTGGCGGGTTCATCTTGACCGTCGAAACGACGTAGCGGGAGTCTGACGCCGCCGGACCTATTCCTCTGTCAAAATCTCTCTCGACCCCGTGCGCAGCTGTTCCTTGAAAGACCGCACAGCCGGTTGAGTGGCGCAGTACTTGAACGACGCGAATATTCAACAAAACGCGGGGCTGATGGGACGCGACGACGGTGAAGAGGAAAAGAAGAGTCGCGACACCGCGAGCGTTTGAAAGATTAGATTAGATCTTCAGTTGACCGTCAAGTCGGCTTGCCGCTCTCACCTGCCAGCTATGACGACCTCCCTTCCTTCCTACATCTCGCCAGCGTGCTTTCAATGGCAAGCACACGCTCTGTTGCGGGAGCGACGCGGCGCGCGGGCACCCCCTTAGCGTTCTCGCCCCACCCAAAGCCCACGATGACCATGGAAGAGTGGGAAGCGAAAGCGCCGCTCGGCGAGATAGAACTCAAGAGCGTTGCCGCCGTCAAGGCCGCCAGCGAGAAACCTACGCTGCCATTCCAAGTGCGCACCCTCTCGCCATCTCTGCTGCACCTAGTGTACTCACCGCCTGCTAAGTTTGCCTCAGATGAAGCCGGTCCGACTTCTCGTCCATCGACTCCTCTTGCACGCGTCAAATTGGCCCCGGGCTCGCGTCCGTCCACACCTGGCGTCCCCGCATCGCGCTCTCAGCCCCTCGGCCCTACGCACGCCCTGCACCCAAAGCAGCCCGTGCAGACTCCGCAGCAGTTCTACGACTGGTTCGCGCTTATTGACCGCTCGGTCGCGCACAGCCAGGAGGCGCACTTCCGACAGCACCTGCTCAGCGTGTCCGAGCATCTCGAGATGTGCGACCGCCTGGTGGATCGGATCGAGCAGGTCGACAGGGAGGTTGACGGCATGCTGGAGGGCTGGAGGAGCGTAGAGGAGGGCGGGAAGAGCCTGCAAGACGCGAGCCACAAGCTGCTCGAGGAACGCGATCACCTCGTCGACTTGCAGGAGGCGATTGGCACGAAGCTCGACTATTTCCAGGAGCTCGAGCACGCGACACGGATGCTGAACCACCCAGGCGAGTCTCTCGTGCTCCAAACCGACTTCCTCTACATGGTCGAACGCGTCGACGTCTGTATTGACTTCCTCAAGGCACACGTACGTCGTGTTTCTACAGTCGTCTCTTTCGTCACTAATGTACCCGCCAGCGACACTACCGAGAGGCCGAAGTCTACCTCCTGCGTTTCCAGCAGTGCCTCACGCGCGCCATGACGCTCATCAAAATGTTCTTCGTCGGCTCGCTCCGCGCGCTCACGCAAGACGTGTCCCGTCGCCTCGCAGAAAAGGACGTCTCTCCCACCGCCCAAATGCACCTCCTTTACACACGCTTCACGACGGTATCCGCCCAGCTCGCGCCTCTTCTGGGCGAGCTCGAGCGCCGCGCGCGCGCCCACCCCGACGCGCTAGGCGCATTGCTCGCGGAATGCCACTCTGCATACTTCAGTGCGCGCAAGGACCTGCTGGTCGGCAGGCTAACGGAGGAGATTCGTGGGCTCGACCCGGCTCGCACGGAGCTCGTCGAGCTCACACGAGCGGGCTGCAGCTATCTGAAACAGCTGTGCACGGACGAGTTCGACCTTTATCGCGCGTTCTTCAGCTCCGGCAAAGACATGCTGTATCAGTACCTCGAGAATCTCTGCGACTATCTATACGACGACCTCCGCCCACGCATCTTGCACGAACCCCGGCTCACAGCGCTTTGTGAGGTCTGCACGGTGCTGCAGGCGCTCATGGTGCTGGACATCCCCTCCCTTGAAGACGGAGATAACGACGAGGATGAGGACTACGGCGAGTTGAACTTGGATTTGGACGAGCCGAAGAAGGAGCGCGGGCTTGGCAGGCTCCATATTCGCCAGCTGCTGCAGATGGTGCTCCAGGACGCGCAAACCCGTCTTTTCTTCAAGGCGCAATCCGTCATACAGTCGGAAATCCGGTACTACCAACCAAAACCTGAGGATCTGGCATATCCAGATAAGCTGATCGGTGCGTACTCTCTTCACTGAGGTGGGTCCGTCTCTCTGACAATGGCACAAAATAGCTGCGAGGAAGCCTGTGACAGGATACGAAATGCGAGAAAAGGAGAGCATCAGCCAGCTTTTCCAGCTCTCGAGCCTCGACAAGCGCGAAACATGGTTTCCGACACTGTCTAAGACCGTGTGGGTGCTGTCCCAGCTCCATGATTTTGTCCAGGTGCGTTACGCCCAGAGTCGCTCTTCTGCCCACCACTTACACGACGTCAGCCTGCCATTTTCGACGATCTTGCGCAGGAAGCCGTTAGCCTTTGCCGCATGTCCCTGTCAGCGGCTGCGAACATGCTCGGATCTAAGAGTCCGCTTGACGGGCATCTGTTTTTGGTTCGACATCTGCTCATCTTGAAGGAGATGACGCGCAATCTGGATTTGGTGCAGAGGGATGCGCCACGCGGCAGCAACGATCCCTATGGTGTCACTGGTGCGTTCCACCGAAACTGTGGCGGCATGCATTTGAATTGACCACACGATAGACACCCTGACCAACGTGCTTTCACGAACGACAAACATGCTGCCCAACTCCTTATTCGCTTCGTTGGGCATGCCGAGGGGAGACGACATGACGGACGCCAAACACGTTGGTTATCTCTTCGCCTTGCATCTCACCGCCTTTCTGACTGTCGCACCAGAGCATCGATCTCGACCTCAAGCAAGCCTGCGAGGCTGTCATCGCGCACCTCTCCGACCCTGTCTGCACCCCGCTCCGCACATTCGTCGACCGCGTACACGCGCACCAAAGCAGCGCCGGGCTGCTCGCTGCGCAGGAGTGGGCGCGGCAGCCTGTCGCGGAGGCGCTCGAGGCGGATGCGCGTGCGGCGTGCCAGCGCGATGTGCGCGGGGGCATCGCACGCATGCGCCTTTACCTCGAGGACAGGCGTACGGTCGATGTGCTCGTGCAGCATGTGCGCGAGCGCGTGCAGGACGAGTACGGCGCGTTCAGGGAGGTCGTGCGGAATATGTATGCGGGGGCGCTGCGCGAGCGGTTGTTGCCGGATGAAGGGGTGGCAGCGTTGATGAGGGATGTCGCGGAGGACCCATCTAATTGAGGATTTCCGCTTGTTTTCGTCTTCTGCTGCCGCAAGGTCCTATGGATCTCACCTTCTGGGTGCGTGCTTTCCTGCAAGCTGGTCCTCGCAAGAGTCATCGAAGGTCAAAGGTCACTGTAGACTGTTCTGATAATGGCTGAGGCTACAAAGGTGCGTGCGATGATGGGACAAAATGCAGAGGTGAAGTCGAAGTGCTCGAGCAGCAGGCAGAGTAAAACACGAAGCCAATACCCAGAAAAAAAGATCAGTCACCCCAGCTGCGTGTCAGAGACCCCACGTCCGATGTCTGCCCTGGCGAGGCCTCAGCCTGTAAAAAAAAACAGTTCAGCAATCGCGCGTATCGCGGAAGCAGATAAGCACGTACCTCGCCGCTCTCGTCGACAGCGAGCCCCTCACCGTCGCCATCGGGCAGCCCCTCTCGTGCAGCGTCCGCATAGCTCTTCCCCTCTCCCTGCGGCTGAGTTGGCGGCGGCGCTGCGCCCGGACTCGTGCGCACGCCGCGCACACTGCTCCGCCCGCGCCGCGCCGTGCCAAGCGTCGAGCTCCCCGTGCGCCGGACGATGCGCACGCCGAGAATCGGCCTGCGAGGCTCCTCTTCATAGCCGGGGTGCGCGGAGAGCGAGCCGGAGGACTGCGAGGTGTCGACGGACGGCTGCGGTGACGGGCCGCGTCCGGAGCGGGAGGTCGACGGATCGAGGCGCCCGTGCAGGGCCTTGTTGTGCAGATTGAAGGGCAGGGCGGCGTTTAGGTTGACCATTTTGCTGGGATGTCGAGTCAGAAGTGAGAGCGGTGAACGGTGGGTGGGTGCACACACCTCTCTTTTGACCGCACAATGACAGTGAGACGCTCCTTCATACGCTGGTGATCAATGACTACATGACGCTGCGCTGGCCTGGAAAATGTTTCCGTCAGGGAATGCCTAGACGATCGCTGGAAAACTTACGAAGTGTCCTCCGTGGGCGGGATAAGACGCGTCCGCTCGTCAGGTTCTGACTGCTGCACTCGATGAGCAGCGACAAGCGCGACAACGTGAAGGACATACTGTGCTATCTGCACGGGGACGAAGGCAGCAGAGGATGTTGGAGAGGAAGGACATGGGTCGGGATTCGGGCGTGGTCAGAGTCAACCCGCGACATTTTCGTCTGCTGGGCTTCCAGTCAGGCACATCCGAGCGTCTTCAAGGCGCGCCTCGCCCCGCCTCGTGGTGACATCACCGCCTCGTGTCGACCTGCTGCCAATGTATGTAAGTAGGGAGGTCTATGGGTTCGCATCACCCCCCGCGAACGCTAGGGTCTTGGTATGAGACTAGGGGGTCTGGTAGAGAAAGGAAGGATGGTGCGAGTTGTAAGGTTAAGCAGCTACATAACTCTCAGCACCCTGCTTTACCGTGCACCAAACTACACACCGAACTACACAGTCCATGAGGTGATGAGCTCTGAGAATATACAACATTGCCTTCAAAACAACTGGAAAACAAGAAACAGCATAGCGATGCCACCGTACGTAGATAGCGAAACTGGCGAAGACAACACCTTCGTCAGCGTAAAGCGAGAATCCCCGACCCCGTCACGCCTCCCTTCCCCTCCCTGCTCGCCGTCTTCTTTTTCACCACAGGAACCTCCCATATCCTCCAAATTTTCAGCGATTCGTCCCCGGCGCCTGTGCACACCACATCGCCCGCAGGCCCCATACAACTGAAGAGCACGCGCGAATCATGAGAGTCCCTAATCTCTGCAACGCGGTCCAGAGACGGGTAGGCATGGACCATGATCGCGTTATTGGGATAGCCATGCGTAGTAAAGATCTCTTTCTTGTGCGGCGCCCACTGCACAGACGTGACTTGCGAGCCCGTTTGGAGAGAGTGCAGACGCGCGCCTGTTGCGCTGTTCCACACGTGCACCGTCGCATCGTTCGTTCCACCTCCGCTCGCCAGCAGGGACGTCTGCCACGGACACCACGCGAGGGCCTGTACTCATCCGTCAGCGATACCACCAGCGTCAACCGCACGCCACGCACCTTCACGGCGGCTGTGTGGTTCCGTTTGGTCCACTTCGCCATCCCCCGCGAGCCTTCCCCAACATCTCCCAGTCGACCGTCCCAGATATTCACCACGTTGTCGTTGCCGCCGCTAGCGAGGAGCTCACCATCTGCGCGCCACTTCAGCCCACAGACCTCGCCCGAGTGGCCGAGGAGCTCCATGACCTTGTGCCGCGCGATGCGGACATCATGGTGCCAGATGCTCCCGTCCCCGCAGCCCGAGCTGAGGACATGGCCATTCCAGCTGAGCGTCCCGACTTGCGCCTGGTGGCCGCCCATCGACCTCAGCTTCCGCCCGGCCTCCACATCCCACAGCTCAACCTCGCCGGTGCCCACCCCGACGCCCAGGAACGCGCCGTCGTTGGAGAAGTCCAGGGCGGAGACGTACGTGTCCTCGGGCACCGTGCCGATGTGCGCGACCGTCCCCGTGTCAGCCTTCCAAATGTATGTGTCGCGCACCAGACCCACGGCAATCACGTTCTGGACGGACCAGCACAGCACGTTGAGGTAGAAGTCGTCGATCATATGGGGGGCATCGAGCACGCGCTCCGGCCCTGTCGGGATCTTTCGACTCTTGCTCGTCGTGGCGCCGTTGGATGACGGGAGGCTGCCGGGCCTTGCGTACAGCGGGCGGGCGAGCTCGCGCTGTTGCGCGAGAGTGGTGTCGGCGGCCGCTGGGGGCGCCTCGTGGTACGCGAGCACGCGGCGGTTGAGCGGGACTCCCGTGGCGGCCACTAGGCGAGCGGTGTGCCCTGGTGATGCGGATTTGGCATTGAGGGAGAGAAGGTCCAGGGTCTGCGCGACGTCCGACTCGTCGCGAGTGGTGATAAACCGATCCCTAGAGTCACGCTGCCATCAATCCAGTCAGCAATGCAGCTGTACAAGGAACGCAGTTTTACGCACGTTGACAATAGCAGGAGTTGAACGTGAGCGCTTGGGCTCAGTTCTCGGTGGAGGTACATAGTCCCTGGAGACGACGTCGAGCTTTGCCTCGATGCCACCCTTCCGAATAACTCCTGCACTGGCCTGACGTTGTAGAGTATCAGAGACATGAATGCTGCCCGTAGTAGCTCGTTTGATGGGCGAAGGAGGACGAGAGATGAACGGATTAGTGACGTCGGCGCTGGCTTGCTTCTTCCCGCCTGTCTTGGTAGGGGACGAAATGAAGACGTTGTTCAAGCCGGAGATGAGAGACGGTGTGAGTGGGGTTTTGGCGGCATCTGAGCGAGACCGATGGCGCGACGGTGTTTTGGGAGCGAAATTCATGGGGAGAATCAAGGGAGAACTGGCGGGCGCGAGTTCACTGAGACAAACTCAAGTCCAACACCAGTCACGTGACCGCGAGTGCGACCATCTCGGTATTTAAAGGTATTTAACTGCCTCCAAAGCTACATTGTGATGATTGTGAAACTACTCCCCGGTACAAAGAAGCCATTAGGGATGATATGATGTGATGCGTCAAATACAAACAGAAGACAGGCCCGCGTTCTACTTCAGAGCCTTCCGCATTTGCTGCAGGCCAAGTCAGACATTGGCTTTCTTTCCTCCAGAACGGACAGACATACCTTCTCCATCTCGTCAAGATCCCCTGTTAAGACGCGCTCAATTTTCTTGCCAGTCACAGACTCGATCTCCTCCATCTGTTGCCACGTCCGCTTGTCGTGCACGAAGTTGATCGAAATCCCCTTGCGCCCGAAGCGGCCCGTCCGCCCTAGCCCAATGGTCAGCGCGAACAACGTACAGCCAATACACGACGTACCTATGCGGTGAATGTACGTCTCAACATCCGGGCGTAAGTCCCCCGGTCGCTGCTCTTGCGGATTCAGACGCTCAACCAGCAACGGGAGGTCGTAGTTGACAACCATGTTGACCTGCTGGATATCGATGCCCCGCGCGATGACGTTCGTCGTAATGAGCACCTTCTCCTTGCCCTCCCGGAACCCGTCGATGATCGCGTCGCGCTCGCTCGCGTCTTTCGCACCGTGCAGCGACGCGACCTTGTGGCCCTCGGCGGTCATGCGCTGCGAGATGCGGTCCGCAGTCCGCCGGTGCTGGCAGAAGATGATGCTCTGCCCAATCGTGAGCAGCGTGTACAGCGACACGAGGATGTCGTATTTGTGCTCCTCGTCGCGGCAGTCCATGTAGAACTGCCGGATCGAGTCCACGGCGAGCTCGTTGCGCTTCAACTCGATCTTGTTCGCGTCGGGCGCGAACTTGCTCGCGAAGGCGCGCACGTGGTCGGGGAACGTCGCAGAGAAGAGGATGATCTGGATGGGGCGGTTGCGGGGGAGCATGCTATGCGATTCGGGCCTTCAGTAACTGAGGAAAAGATCGATGGGGATAGGCAAGCGCACTTCTTCACTCGCAGCGTCTGATCACCCAAGCCATCCTTGTCCAGCATGCTATCCGCCTCGTCGAGCACAAAAACTTTGACCTCCGAGACATCCACCACCCTCCTCCTGATCAAGTCTGTCATCGTGCCAGGCGTGCCAACAACGATGTGTGCCGTGATGTTACTCACACCCTTCGGCAGATGGTCCTTGATCGCATATTCTGTCTGCACGGGTGTGAACTTGCCCATGGCCGCGACGACAGACATGATCTGCCGTGCGAGCTCGCGCGACGGTGAGAGACAGAGCGCTTGTGGTTTGTTGAGGCTGAAGTCGATTCGCGAGAGCATGGTCAGGACGAAGGCGGCAGTCTTGCCGGTGCCAGATTGCGACTGGCCGATCATGTTTTGCGGTCTGCGAGCGCGAAGCTGGATTAGGATCACAGTGCAGACGTGATCAGAAAGTGAAACGCACGGATTCTTAAGGAGGAGAGGGAGGGCGCGCTCTTGGATCTTCGACGGCTTCGTGAAACCCATGTCGAAGATCCCCTTCAGCAAGTCTCCATGTCTACGAGCAAAGCACAAATCAGTGTGGCGAACGCTAGCGTTCGTACGCGGCGACGCACAGTCCAAGCTCCTCAAAAGACTTCACACTGAACAGTGGAGAAGTCGGATCGAGCTGCTGATCCGCTAATGTGACCTGGATCGGCAGGATGAAGTCATGGGCGCAGGAGGAGAGGGTCGCATGCTACTCACGGTGACCTCAAAGGTCGACTTGATGAGATCGTTCTCCTCCTCATCCACTGCTACGTGTAAATTTAAGTGTCATGATGTTCTAAAGTGCGAGCAAGGCGTACCAGTGGCCGGCTTAGCCTCTGGCTTTTCCGCAGTGCTGCTGCTAGTGGCACCTGCACATCGAACTCAGTGAAACAAGGCGAAAGATTTGGGGAAGAATGCGGAGTACCTGTTGGGCCGGTGTAGAAGCCGTCTGGATCCTTCTCCATGTCGTGGTTGGGAAGTGGGTGTAATTGAAAGATCGGTCAATTGTGATTTGAATATTCGAGTCCTCTGAGTTGTTTACCCTTGTTTTGGCGCTCGCCGCTACTGATCTTGGCCAACCTTTGGCTGCCAGTTCCTCTCACACACCAGAAATGTTTCTTAGAGTCGTGCCAAGACAATCGAGTACCTGTGGTGAAAGCAAAATTTACTTCAAATTACTTACAAGCATGGAAAGCGTCGAAAACGCGTCCTATACCCGGGAGTACCGCCCGTGATCGTGTCTACGGCCTCGAATTCATGCAAGAGCGATTTTCCTGCATCACAATCAAACACTACTTATCTTGCCGCTGTCAGCGAGAGTGACAACCTGATGCCGTACCGGAGTGGGGTATGCGGCTGGTATGCGGCAGGGAAAAATTGTCAGGGTTATGCAGCGAGATGGGGAGAAATATCTAGATCTATTAGGGAACTCGAAGCCTCCAACGCCACCAGCCATCGGACCCTTCCTCCAGTCAGCAGCCTGGCAAAGGCAAGTTTCGCGAGCATGTCCTTCAGTCAGGAGATCTCGACCTCCGTGTCACTAGTCACTGCATGAAACTAGGGGTACCGTCCCTTGGTTTGGCGAGGTGCAAGAAAACATTTGGTAAAGAAGGCAGTAATGATTACATGACACACCGAGTACTTTACAGGCGCCTAATCCATCCGTCCTTTCAGTGTGCGCGTGATGACTTTGTCCGGAGTACTGGGGAGGGAGCCGTAAGTTGAGAACTCGGGACTCAATATCGATGACTCACATAACATGCACTACTGCTCCCCAACCCGAATACGCATCACGATCCACCGCATTCATGAGCGTCTGGCTGATCGTCTCAAACAGATCCTCCGGCTCCAAGTCAGGCTCCCACAGGCCCTCCGCTACACCGAATAATTTGTCGGATGCCGTGCCCGTCACGATGAAGTCCTTTGCGAAGTTCAGGCAGCCGATGAGGTCCGCGCCGACGATGTACGGCTTGTAGGATCCAGACGGCGTGCGCTCCAGGCCGGCGAGAACAGGCTCGCAGAAGTAAGGTCCGAATCGTCGCTCGTACAGCGTCGAGGAGACGAGATGTGCAAATGTCGAGGGCTCGAGCGGGCGCGACTCCTTGATGAGGAACATGTTCGTGAGGTAGCGGAAGCGTTCCCGACTTGGCTACAGGTCAGCGGAAATGCTAGGTACGCGCCAGTGAGAAACTCACAGAGTAACCACGTCAGACGCAAGCCCTGCTAAGCCCAGGTACATACGATCCGTGACCGGGAAGATCTGGCGCAAGTGGCGTCAGCAGGTGCGGGAGCAAGCTAACCAGTTCGGTTTACCTTCTCGAAGTTTGTCGCGATCGTCTGCGCACCTGCACCAAGCCGGAGGTCGCACGCGATGGCTACGCAGTTCTTGCCAGCCATTGCGACGACCGAGCCGCCGTTATGTTCCATTATCGACTGTCATTCGGTTAGTCAACGGCTATTGCAGATTGAACTTATGCACACCATGGTGAAACGCTATAAAAGGGGGAGGGCGACGAGAGGTGGGCAAGGGAATGGAGGTGGTGGACGAGCAAGAGCGGGCACGCCGCGTACGCGTCCTCCAGACGGCGTGACGTACTTCCAAATCTGTGACAGAATGTGACACATGGACTACCAAACGTTACTGTGGTGTGACGTCCCGCGTCAATGTCAATGGGTGTGACACTCTTGCTCTCGAGCCCGCACACACGTTTATTTTTTTCAGGTGCTACGTGACACGTCCAAGCACAACTTCCTCGAAATACGACAGAGGGCGAGGCCTCCCAATACAGATTTTACATCTATGCCACTGGCGTGGCAGTCGTGGTGTGGTGGTCATGCGGTCGGAATAAATAAATCTTCAAAATACAGTTTTCCGTTTGCGACCTGTGTATTTGGAGTCGCGAGGAACGTCTTCCTTTCCCCTTCTTCGGTATAGCTAAGAGCCACGCCGCGGCTGTCAGCAACAGTTTGCGTGCGGCATCGAAAGGGGGACGCACATCTTTCTTTTTCAATATCCATTCCTTGCCCTTCGCCGCCTTCTTCTTCCCGCTGCGCTCCTTCCTCACCTCTCTCTGCCGCCTCTTCTCGAACTTGGCACGCGCGCCCGCCTCCTCGTCCGCCTCACCGTCGAGGCCCTGCGGCACCTGCGCGGCACCGCCGCCGCCGACGAACAGACAGAGATACACCTTCCGCGCCTTGTTCGAGTTGGGGTAGTCGACCACGACGCCACCGCCAAAGCCCGCCTTCTGTGCGATAGACGTGATGAGCTGCACCTGGTCGTCGGACGTCGGGTAGAACTGCAACACCGCGCGCGAGGGGTTGCGCAGCGCGGAGTGTAGAGTGGTGAAAAAGCGCGTCAGGCGGTGCGGGGGCGATGAGGTCGGGTGGGAGGTCTCTGCGTTGAGGAGCCATTGTATGACGGAAATGCTGGAGGGGTGAGGACTGGTCAGCACCTGCAGGCGGGGTGTCGGTGCGGCACGCACCTGATGGCACCGTCGAAACTCCCGGGGCGAAATCCAAAGCCCTGCCCGATGTCTTGCAAGAAAAGATCGCCTTCCACTTCGCGCTCAAGGGCCACCTCTCGAGCACATCCTCAGCCATCGCCGTGCAGATGCGAAAAGGAGATTGCTCACCCAGCATGCTCGGAGCAATGTCAACACCCGCCCATAGGTAGCCCTCCTCATCTAGTATCTCTCCGGAAAGACCTGAGCCGCATCCGATGTCGAGAAGGAATGCAGGCTCGTCTGGAGGTAGATTGAGCAGCTCGAGCGCACGGTATGTCATCTCCGCCTGTATCTGTTGGATACGCGTGCTTCACAGAGCGATTCAGTAGTAGACAAACAAATGCATCGGCTACATTCATAACGTACTTGTTGGTGTACTTGGTTGCCTCCGAGTCGCCATAGTACTGGAGGAAAGTCTCAGTGAGTACGACTGGAGAGAAGAATCTGAAGCTCACCTACGATTTCTGGAGGTGCCTGTAGCTCAGGTCTTGACATGTTGTACAGATATTAGCACAAAATCTTTGGATAGTGACCAGAGAAAAGTTGAAGTAGATGAGGATTCAAATCGTGAATAGAAAAGACTCGGCTGTGACAACGTGACCTACAGTACATGGCACCTGCCAAATAGACGCTGTGTGCGACGAACATGGCGACTACGAGCAAACAGCACAAGGCCATCGGCGAGGATCTCTGGAAGGGCAGGACGGAAAAGATCGTGCGTCTTGACCATCTCTTCTTTGGCCCCGCTGACCTCTAACCCCAGAATGCCGAGCTATTCGCATTGACATATGGCGCGCTAGTCGTACAGCTGATCCAAGACTATGAAGACTATGCAGAGGTCAACAAGCAGCTCGAGAAGATGGGGTACAACATTGGAACGCGTCTCATTGAAGACTTCCTCGCGCGAAGCAATATCGGGCGCTGTGTCGACTTCAAGGAAACTGGAGAGGTGATCGCCAAAGTGCGTGCGCCTCCGCCTCGTCTGCTCTGTCCACAAAGCTGAGCATGGCTGCGGAAAGGTCGGCTTCAAGTCGTTCCTCAATGTTACCCCTACTGTCACGCACTCTGCTCCGCAGCCATCGCCCTCGCCCAACCGGACGAGCACGCCGTCGGCACCAGGCGCATCCACTGCTCCCACGCCGTACTTTACTCTGACTTTGGACGACAATCCGTTGGCAGAATTTGTGGAGCTTCCGGAGGAGGCCCTCGAAGGTGGTTTGTGGTTCAGCAATGTGCTGTGTGGTGTACTGCGAGGAGCACTGGAAATGGTATTCCCTTGCGCCATCATATTGGTGTTCGGTGCTGACGAACATTTCAGATCCAAATACGCGTGCAGGTTGAATTCTTGTCTGACGTTCTGAGAGGTGACGAGAGTACAGAGATCCGCGTCAAGCTGGTGAAATACTTAGAGGAAGAAGTTCCCGTCGGTGAGGATTGAGGAGCTTCAAGTTGGCAGCCTGTACGATTATGATTATGATATGAAGCGTCCGCGCCGTCTTTCCATCCGTTTGTTCTGACTCATTGCGTGGCATAGCTGAGCTATCATCAACAAAAGGTGCACACATCTAGCGGCCGGTTATTTATAGGTGGTTATACCCTTCGCAAGGTCCGCAAGATACCCGGGACTCAAGAATCGCCAGAAGGCAGACCCGATTGTAAGTAGTTGAACTAATGCCCTCCAAGCGGCAACCTGGTTGCAGCTACCTATGAGAACGCACCAGATGATCGAGAGGATACCGCAAACCTTGCCTCGAACGCGTGCCTTTCCAGCGCTTGCAACAGGCGGTAGGCGCTAAGCACTCCAAGTGCTGTCAAGTGCTTGTTATGCTTTCCGGCACTTTCGGGGCTTCTATGTAGGTTCCATGAGCATGTGATAGTGTTAGGAATATCAGTCGAAGACGAGTCCGCCTACACGTACAAGAAAACAAGAGTATCAAGAAACCGCCGGCGGAGAGCACAGGAGCATCCGAAGCACCAGATGACAGCGCAGACGAGCAGAACAGCGAACATACCACAGCGACACTTCTCACCCTTCATCTTCTCCTTCCCGCCGTCTTGTTGCCAGACGACTCCTTCTTCTTCGGCGGCGGCGGCACGATTACTTCGTCCGACGGGGGTAGGCGGCGTCTGCGGCGTGGGGACAATGTGTCCTCCTCATCGAGTGCATTGTCTTCGTCGTCCGACCAGGGCTTGCGCCGCCGAGGCGAGGCAACAGGCGTCACCATAGTCGACGAGCTGGCAAGCTGCAGGGAAGGCGAAGACGACAAGAAGTTCGAAGCCAGTATTGAGATCAGCCGAGGTCGGTATCGAGGTCCGGCAAATACGTAGAGCCGCCATATACCCCTCAAACCCCCGGCGATGTGAATCCTTCCAGTGCTCTATTGCGCAGGCATTGAGCTCGAGGAGGCGGTGCGTCTGGCCGTGGCGCGCACTGTAGTGCCAACCTCGGATTCACCGTCTTCGTCGTTATCATACCCGTTAAACACAGCGCCTTCGTTATCGAGAGCGCCTCTAAGTGCCGATACGTCAGAGTAGTGAAGTCAAGGGTTGGCAGACGTTTGCGGAGCCACATGTCCGCCCCAAAGTGCAGAGAGCGCAGCGCCCTGAGTGCGTGCTGCATTAGGCGCGGCAGGGCCTGCTCCCAGAAGTCATCGATCCGAACCCAGAAGTAGATGTCCGTTTGATATTCGGCTCCTAGCGCGCTGCTGTGAAGTCTTGTAGCTCGCCGTTTATCGACGATCACGAGGCGGCGGCGTCGTACAGTGGGCCGGGGAACGGCGCGATGTCAGGAGCCGAGGGAAGGGAGATGGTAGGTATAGAACGCAATTACGCCGCGGATCGGCTTGGGAACTTCGCAACCTCTTTCAACTTCGGGCTGACCTTGAAGGAGAGTGTATAGATGGGGACCGGTGGGGAGGGAATATGCGTGCCATGGTCGGGACTCGGCCGCAGCAAACGCCCTTCGTAATCCACGCCGTTATCAATTTCTCCGTAGAAATCTGGTCGGACAGGTCAGTACAGCTCGCGCGCATGTTATTTGCCGCACGACACACCGCAAGGTGCTGGATTCGCAGGACTGGGCAGCATGTCCTCGTCAGATCGAATCTCTTGGAGACTTGGAAGATAGCGAGGGCAGATTGAGATTGAGGATGTCCCAGGAGATCTTGACCGTCCCGCCACGGTGACGATGACCAAATTTGAACCAAGGCGCAAACCTCTGTTCCACGGCGCGCGTACGCTGGCCGTCTTATTTGTTGTCAGGGCAGACCGTTCGGAGCCGCGCTGTGGGTAAGCGCTAGGCAGCCGCCCGTGACCGTGAGACATCTAGATAAAATGTAATTCCCTGCGTGCTATCAACATCCTACAGCCATCTTGGTATCTGTACAAGCCTCGGAAGCGTAGATCAGCGGCTCTCGGCGACTATTCAATGGCTACGGAGAAGCACCGACCTTCTACCCGCGGAGCACTCGGTGACATATATAATCTACTCATCAAATGGTCCCTCGCTATGTTGAATGTTTTTTGGCGTTCAGCAGCTTGCGTCCTCTTGAGCGTGTCCATGCCCTTAATCAAGCCAAGCGTAGTATACTAGTGCATCACAAGCTTGCCCTTATCATTCTGCCGCACGACATCCACACCCGCGGACTGTACCGCCGCGCGTACGCTATTGTGGCGCGTCACCTGCTGAGCGGTCGGCGCTGTATGGTGGGTGAATGGTACTGGGGTGACTGCTTTGAGGGCGAGGAAGACGCCTCGGACATGGCTGAGGGCAGTGACGTCAAGGAACTCGGGCTTACCACACTGTGCCTGCAGGTGCCTCTGATTTATGACTGCCTCGCGTCCAAGGCGGTGACCATGACGTTGCGACTGAGGCAAGTGGCGGCAGGAACTGAATGCCCAAGCATGTCCACGACACCGGAGCCGGCCGCTTCCCTTTCGCCTGCAGACAACCCGCAGGATCCCGCACGGCAGTAGACGGCAGTTCCTGGGCTCGCTTGGAACCCGTGGGGCGAGATCGCTCAAAAGAAACCCTCGCTGGGTTACAATCTTGTCCCGCAAGTTTGGACAGCCGACAGAGTGCGTAAAGTCCGCGTTCTTGCGCCGTGTCCGCATCTCCCGCGTACGCGACAGGCCTTTTGCATAACAAAGAGACGGACCAGCGCCAACCTGGCGCCTTCGATCCTATGCCGGCCGCCAGCGCGTGTGCTCCGTGAGTTCCGTGACCATATGTGTATATCTCGCCAGTTCCACCGTTGCGAAGGTCGGCACAGCACTGAGCAGAAGGCCGTCACGCGTCACGGGGGCGGACCCTTTCGAACCTCACGACCTCTCGCCGTGCCACAGCCGTGCACACGGCATTACTCATGTTGAGTACCCCATTTCCGCATAAGTCCTGTCTTTTCCGTGCAGAGGCGGAGCGAAGTCCTTTTTCCAGTTCACTCACAGAAGTGCGCTCCAGAGCATCGAACGGACACATGCAACGCTGATTTGGCGAGGCGCGTTGATAAAGTTCGTCTTCTTGTTGTCTGTACGGAGGTCTAACCTGAATGAGACAGAAGACCAACATTGGCTACACACGGCGCCGCAAATTTGCCTTAAAAGTACCCGGGCAACATATGAGCCTGGCGCGCTCAAAAGCTCACTCCTACTCGAGGGCACTATTCCTACTCGTTCGAATTACAACTGAAGTGTTCGAGTGTCACGCTAGGCACATGGGGCCTTCTGAAGGGTTGTGGTCCAGCATCGAAGGGGGCCCATTTCTTGCAACGTCGGTGCCGCCCGCCGTCGCCTACTGGCAGTATCCGAACGCTTCTATATTGTTACCTCACCGCCGCAACCGAATCAACTAGTATTCCGGAGGCCGTTGGACAACCCGCACCTCGCTAACGAGTAGGAATCAGGGCCACAGCCGTGGCTTCTTCATGGAGTCCCAACACCAACCGGGCCATGAGGCTGATCACCAAATCCAAGATCGAAGTATACTTACACGACCACCATGCGTCATAATGCCAGGCGGTGTAGATTGAACGAAACTTTCCGTTGAGCCCGCGCCTTATAAGGGTCAGGCGTTCTTTGCTCGCTCCCAACACACCTCACCGCTACTTCGCGCAGGGATATTCATGGATCATCGCCACCCTCCCTATAACGCCAATGTGCCGCATTTCATGGGCTACGTCGAGACGACAACTGACGCCTTGCGTCTCATTATGGCGGCCCGACAAGGGATCATACCAAGAATCACCAGGCGTTTAAATGATCTGGAACGCAGATCGATGATTAGGAGTGGGGCCGTCTTTGTCTTCTGTGTCGAGGAGAGTGGGATCAAGCGATGGACGGAAGGCCTTTCCTGGTCCCCGTCCCGTATCATTGGAAATTTTCTGGTGAGTGACTGCTGCTCCCTGAGGTAATGGCAACGTGTATACCGACCGTTTTGGCAGGTCTACCGGGAGACCACTGACCGAAACGTGGGTCGCGGGGCGGAGCCTGCGATCACAACGCCTGGCACCTCGTCGTTCCAGCTGTCCTCGAGCTCTCCGGCACAGCGTTATCGGCATCGATCAGAGGTGGGTATGGGGAGATCCGGGCAGGCAACTGCAGCGACCAGTGGCGGGCTGATTAAGAAGGTGAAGACTGGGAATATGCTCGATAAGCATGCACTCACTGCAGTCCGCCAGACCATCACCGTCAAGGTGGAGGGCACCGACCACCATCTCGTCTCCTACTACCGCGACGAAGATCTCTACGTCTTGCAGCGTCCAACTGCACGACCGGACATCATGGCGCTGAGCATCCCCCCCGAGATGGTGCGAGCCACGAGCTTCCGCCACCCACCCCACATCGAGGTCGGACCAGATGGGAGAGCGCAAATGTGAGCGATCTTTCCATGGAAGCCACATGCTACGAGGAATGCAGATGCTCATGTGGGCAATGCCAGATATGATGCCGAAGAGACGGACACCGTGAGGCGCCAAAACGAGAGAGCTTCGTCTTCTCCCGCAACTTCTTACCAAGCCCCCACCGCTCCACAACTTTCTTCGAGCTCCAGCGCCGTCCGACAGCCTCCGTCCCCCATGGCCAGCCCACCTGCCCGTGCCGACGCGGCTGGCCACGGAGGAACACAATCCAGGGACACGTTGTACGGCGACATGGCCCCAGCCTTCCGAGGCCATGCCAGCGCGAGGCCGTACAGCTTGGAGTCGCCGGGCTTATCCACTCCGTCTGGCTATTCATACGGGCGTGAGGCGGCGACTGCGCACTCCATGCGCTCGCCCACGCCATGGACGCCACCTCATCCCAGCGGGCACCCGTCGGACGCGCGCTATTCGAGCCCAGTTCCACACCGACAGCCAACGCGGCCGGGTACGCATCTCCCTGCTCCCCCATCAACACCAAGGAACGCGTTCTACACGGGCCAGGAGCAGCACTCACAGGATGTCCCAGAATCCTCGTCCCGAAACCCGTACTCGCCCCGCATAAATCCCTCTCCGTACACGTCGCCCGTGTATCCACATCGTCCGCCATCCACAATGCCCAGGGACTACCGCGCCGGACCCCACGATCGCTCAGCAGACGGTGCCCCTGCTATTTCGGCTGCAGGCTCTGGTGCATGGAGCCTGCCCCATGCGCAGCACCCCCCTGCGGTCTCCGCCGCCCGCTCCCCATCCGTGCCCGACTTCTACGAGAGGGACGGTTCTGCCGACGCATCGATCCGTTGAGATGACGCGAATGCAGGCAGGCAGGGGGTAGAGGCGATGCGTCCGCGTAGCCTCGGAATTTTGGTGGACAACGCGGGATGTGGGCGTGGGTGGGTGGTCGGAGGGCACCTGGCACGTGGCGTATTCTAAAATATCATGGGCCGTCTGGTTTAACGATTTTTCCCTGGGCTGAGCGGGCGGACAGAGAAACACGCACAATCCGCCACTCACGTTGGTCTGCATTTTACGTCGTCGTCCGATACCCTTACATGCAGCCGTCGGGGCATTTGCCAGAAGATCTGCTAGCAGAACTTACGATAGGTTTCACCGCGATCCATGATCGCAAGCCTGGAAAATGCTACCGCGATCTGTTTCTGCACAGCGATCGGACCCGCACATGCCGGGGTTGACCACAGTGATTCCCGAGGACCCTGAGCTCGAGTTGACCAAAGTCCGAGCGCCGGCCTGCGAGCGATGTGGTGCGATCGTGCCGTACAAGAACCCACCTTGCCCGATACGCTCGGACCTTGTCGTGCCAGCCCGGCTGCGAGATGAGTGGTCATTTTTCAACATCGAAGTTTGCACTGCGTGTCTACTGATGCGACGGCCACAAAAGGCATGACACTAGGCACTGTCAGGAGGTTATGACATCCTTCTTGTATACACAGCAAGACAGATATTATGACGCACTGAGATAGACGGCCCGATTGCCACCTTTGACTCGGACCAGCGCCCCCCTCCGCTCGACTTTACCCGTTGACCCCGGGATTGCCACCCGTACGCCGCTCAATGAAGCCTCTGATATTCGCATGCCCTTCGAGGCGACCAAAGAAGCACCGCTTCGCCGCATTCTCCCAAATCACAGTGTCCAGCTGCTTGGCGTAGTTGAGGACGTACTCGTAATCGGCATGAGAGGCGAATTGGGTGTATAGGTATCCTAAAAAATGCATCGATAAGAGAGAATACTCTGCGGCGATAGGACCTCGACAGATGTAGGCCCCACGGCAGGTGTCAGCCAGCGTACCTTCCTGCGACTTTACTCTGTTTCTCTCAAGTTCCCAAAGTCGAATTTGATCTTGCACCGTGACAGGGAGGAGAGGTTTCTATAGAACAAACGGCTAGAATTCAGTCGATTCAACCGGGAGATCGCGACGTACGTTCTTCCGCATTTGGGGATGGGCGTAGGTTGTCAGATAGCTGATGATCTGTGCGAGCAAAAATGAGAGGCATGAATAGGCGGAGAGAAGAGCATCGTCCGGTGAAGCGCTTTGTCGGCGCTCGCATTGTATGCAGTCGCGGAGCACACACCTGCTCGGCCGTAATTCCATTCGCAAGCGCCTTCCTGACACTATCCCGCGTGATAGACCCCACCACCAGATTCGGAAAGCGGGACTTGACCGACACAAACAGATTAAGGACCGCGGTTTGCAGTGGATTGTCTGGAACCGGCGCAGGGAGGTCCGCGTTAGCCCTACGGATGAACGCCCCGAGCGCACGTACCTGTATACGCATACAGCCGGTAATTCGTCTCCAGGATGATGAATCCTTGAGCTTGCCCACTCCTGCCTGCGCCGGTGCCCGCCGCTGTCGGCAACGGGGGCAGAGATGACGTTAAAGTAGTCGCTAAACGAGTAGGGCTGAATCGGCGGGAGTTCGCCTAGAGCCTATGGTCAGGAAATTACATGCATACTGTCACGTCGTACCTTCCGTTGCCATATAAGGCCGTAGTCACGCAGGTCTTCAAGCATGGCCTTTTGCGTCTCACTGAGGAACTCTGTAGAATAATCCTGAAATCTCCACGGTGAGCAAACGACCAACCGGATTGACAGAGCACGGACCCGCCCAAGCTCCATGGTCGAAAGCATGAAGAGAAAGCTGAGCACCTCGACGAGGTCCATTTGGCGCTCCTGCAAGACGTCAGCCCCACCCTACAAGCCAGCACACGGCGCACACCTCGACCATCTGCAAATACTGCAGCAACAGCTCCCACAGCTGTGCATGTGGCGTGTGCAGCAAAAACTGGAACCCAGGAGACGTGATCTGCAACTGCGAGCCGCTTCGCGCGAATTCAGCGAGGCGGTGTGGCGCTGGCTGCGTCGACTCACTGGTTCGGGGCCATAAGCCCACTGCGCTGGAGGAGGTACAGCACGCCCTGCGACGGCCGACTCGGCGTCTGCCCGGTCCCCGAGGACACCATATAGTGCAAGATCGTCTGTTTTCAGCATGAGCAGAACGCCCGCGCAGCGGCACAGACACACGCGCACCTCCCACCTCTCCAACGCGTGGTTGTCGAGAGCCTCGACACTCGGCGGCGCGCGCTTTTCGTCGAGCTCCGCCGGCACACCGAAGCTCGCGCTCGCGCCTCTGGCCAACGGGGGGCGCGCTGAGCGGGGTGCCACGATGCAGCGGGAACACGGGACAGCTCACCCGCCGGTCACCGCGTGGCGCATGCTCGTCTTGAACGCCGGACTCAGAGTCAACTTCACCGTGGCGTTCGCCAGGATGTGCAGCCCGGTCAGCGTGGCGAGCGCCTCGTCGAACGGTCTGCGGCGGGCGTGAGCACAGGTGGGTGGATCGCGAGACGGACGGCGGCGTACGGCTTCCCCTCGCGCGTGACCCACGACGCCAGCGCGGACGTCGGCACGGACGACTCGAGCCACAGCAGATTCATGACGATCTGCCGCTCGATGGCGCCCAGGAGCCTGCAGCAGCGTGAGCGCGAGCCCGCAGCGCAGCGCGGCGCGACGCACCGGAAGATGGACAGACACGACGAGGGGCGCTGGTAGAGGCGCGTGAGCGCGGTCTGGGACTGGGACTGGAGGAACGGCAGCAGCGCGTGCGTGCTGGGCGGCGCGGACGGGGGCGCGGGCGCAGGCATCGTCGCACTCGGGGCCGTGGGCGGACGCGCGGACTCAGCGCGGACGGCAATAATGCGGCTGTGGCCGCCGTGCGCCCGCCTGACGTAACCCACGAGCCAGCGTCTCCCCTTCGTACTACTATCGTCTTTTCCTCCTCCCAGCTCTAGCACACCTACACGATGAGCCGCCCACACACCGTCATCGACGTCGACGCCCTCGCGGACGACATCCGCCCGCCCCGGCGCCCGCCGCGCCCCTCTCCCTCTGAGATCATCGTGCTCGACAGCGACGACGACGACGACCCGCAGCCGGGCCCGTCCCGCCGCCCAGGTGCGCCTGCCCGCCCTTCCCTTCCCTCCACATCACTCACCGGCACCCCGCGCAGCGCGCCTCGTGTCCCCGCCCGCCCCCCTGCCCTCCGCCGCCGTGCCCCCCGTCCCCGCGCTCCCCGCGCTCCCCGCGCTCATGCGCGGCGACCGCGCCCGCGCCCGCCCACCCCCCGCGGGGCTCGTGCGCCCCAACACCGCGCCCTTCGCCTTCGAAGCCGCCTGGCCTGCCCCCGCGCCCCCTCCCCCCTCCGCCCCTGCCCCCGGCGCGGCGCCGCGCTCGCACCACCGGCCCACCATGGGCTTCGGCGGCGCGCTGCTCTCGCTGAACGGGCAGCACGCCGCGGAGGCGGTCGCGGCGCAGCGCGCGCGCGAGCTGTACTTCGCGGGGCTGCGGCGCGCGCGCGGGCTCGGCGCGCCGCAGGGCTTCCTCTCGCGCGCGCTCGACGCTGCGGGCCGCTTCCCGACGTGGCTCTTCGGCGAGCCCACGCAGGCCGAGATGCTCGACGCGTTCGCGTTCGCCGCCGCGCACGACGACGGCGACGGCGAGAGCTTCGGCGCGGTGCTGCGCCGCGCGGCGCCGCAGTACCGCGTCGCGTACACGCACCCCTATCCGCCGGCGCCGGGCTTTGCGCACTCGTTCGCGCCGCCGGCGGAGCGCGCGCCCGCGGACGACGAGGTCATCGTGCTGGACGACGCGCCGGGGCCGAGCACCACCACCGCCGCCGCCACCGCCAGCGCGAACACCGGCGCGAACACCGGCGCGGGGGCGGAGGTGAGCATCTCGCTGGTGTGCGCGCGGTGTCTGGACCCGCTCGTGCTGGGCGGGAGCGACGACGGCGCGGACGAGCGCGCGCGGACGCGGCTGTGGGGCCTGCGCTGCGGGCACATGCTGGACGGCAAGTGCGTCGCGGAGCTCATGCAGCCCGGCGCGCCGCTCGAGCTGGAGAAGGACGGCGTCGAGATCACGCCCGCGGGGCCCGCCGCGCCGCCGCCCGCCGAGACACACGCCGGCGCGCCCGCGGAGCAACACCACGAGCACGAGCACGAACGCGAACACGAACACGAGCACGAGCACGAACCCGACCACGAACACGAACCCGCGCGCCCGGCGTCCGTGCCGCCACACACGATGCGCTCGCGGCTGCGCCCACGTACCGCGGACGGGCACGTCGCGCACGCGCCCGACCCCGCGCCGCGCACACGCCCGCCACCTCGGCGGGTGGGCACGGGCAAGGGCAAGCAGCGGGCGGTGTCGCCGCGGGTCGCGGCGCAGCACGAGTGGCGCTGCCCGGTGCCGCAGTGCCGGCGCGCGCACCTGAGCGTGCAGCTCGAGGGCGGGCGGTGGGCCATGGACGCCGCGCGCGGCGCTGTTGGGATATTCGCGTAGGCACAGCGCGCGGCCGCTGTAGGTGCGCTGGCGCGATACCCCCCTCCCTCCCCTGCGCGCGCTGACCCGGTCGCGTTCCGACTTGCAGGCCGCTGATGATGTGCACGGGGGAGGAGGTATATTTACATTACACGGAATCAGCGCGTGCCCGCGCGGTGTGATGTTAATCAACGCGATGTTGCCATTACGGTGCTGTTCGGTCCTGGCTTGAATAGGGCGCCTCGACGCGTTATGCGCATCAGAGCGCTGCGAGCAATTTGCGTGCGTGGGTGCGTGAGTGTCGCGGCTTCTGATTTACAGACGAGATTCGGGTTCGGATTCTATCGCAGGAAGACGGCGCCAGTGGGGCCGCGATACCCGCGCCGCTCATCTACTGCGTGCCGGATGCTGGGATGCATATGTGTGTGTGTGTGTGTATAACAGTGACTTCGAATTCTGTTCTGCGCCGACGGTGTCGGTGGTCTGGTGTGCAATTCAGATTAATTCGCGCGGCTGATGTCGGTGACCCGTCAAGACCCGTCATTACCGATCGCAGCAGTAACTGGCGCAAGAACGCAGCGAACACGGACGGCTGATATCGGTGACGGTCAGGACCCGTTATTTCGGTTTTAGACTTGGTTTATATGAGTCTAATCGACTGGCCCTCCGCGGGCGACTCATTTTTGCTGGCAGGTCCGTCCTGCCTGCGCTGTCGCCCTCCGGGGTTCACAGCCCGAGACAGGAGTCACGAGCCGACTGCGGTCGTTCCGCTGAGAGTCGGTGAGTGTGGGACCCTCTTGTCGGCCCGGCGGGGAGCTAAAGCATCGAGACAGGGGCTCCGGTCCTCTCTGGCTCGTTCTTCCTCCTCGCCAGGTCAGTGCTCGCTACTCAGCGTTTCGAGCATCACTAACTCGTGCTTCCTCCTCGCCAGTTGTTGTCTTTGTGTATTGTGTCACTTCGTTCTCATCTATCGAATCAATATTGTCTTTCCCTTATGTCTGAAGATGGTCAACGACGCTCCCGCACTCAACCCTCCTCTGATCACGGAGAGGGAAACGACGACGACTCCGGTCATGAATTCAATCAGATTTTCGTCGATCGAGCCAACGCTCTCGTTGAGGACTATCGACGGGGGAAGAAGACCAAAGCAACCACCACGAGGAGACTCCTCGAGCTCATACGTGCAGAGGCATTCGCTCACCCGGATGATCACACGCAAGTCCAACTCGACCATGCCTTCGAATCTTACTTCGAGCAAGTTGAGCAGATTGAAGGAAAGGAACGAGCTGCGGAAGACAGAGGAAGATCCGGGATTAGGAGACGAGCGGAGGAGTCGCCGGAGAAGAGGCCCGATGACGGTGGGCGACGAGAGCCTGCGGATGACTCGGAGAGCTCGGGAGCAGAGGATGAAAACCCGCGCAAGAGACTCCGTGAAGACGAGGGAGACGATGTTGGGGCAGGGAAGCGACAGCTCGACGAGTCCCTACTCCCCTTCATGCAGAACACGCCGTCCGTCTCTCTTAGCGCGTCTCAAATCCGCACCCTCGAGCTCAAGTCCAATTACCTCCTCGACATCGCCGCCGCGAAGCGACTCATCCTCTCCCGTCACGACTGCCCGGCCGTCCCGGTCACTGTTTGGAAGGATGTCCTCTCCTCCACTTATGTTGACCTTGACAAACTTTTCTCCGGACACTACGCCCTCGACGGAGACCCCCGAGGCATCCACAAACTCGGAGACTTTGAAGTCATCCTTGGATCGTCGAAACCTGACCGACACATTCGCTCACATGGAGACTGGATGGTCGCCTGGGCCCCATACGCCGAGGCAGTCACCTATGCGTACCCACATAGGGCTGCAGAACTCGCTGCCTACCAGGACCACATCTCGAAGCTGTTTGCCGCCTCTCAGCACGCTCCATGGAGAGTCATTAATTACGACAAGAGCATCCGGTCACGAGTCGGGCGCAGCAATCGATATTCCCTCGACGATTTGCACCTCTTCAACGATCTGTTTGTCGAGCACTTTGTCTCTGCCGGACAAGGAGGTTCAACTAGCAAAGCTTCTGCGAAGACGCCGGGCTCGGGAAGCCGAGGTGAACTCTGCCGCAAGTTCAATGCGGGAACTTGCGTCAACAACCCCTGTCGCTGGCGACACAGATGCTCGTCTTGCGGTGGAGAACACGCCGCTTTCAGCTGTTCCGGTGAATCCGGAAAAGGTGGAGGGGTTGAATCAGGACGCCCGCAGCGGAAATAGAGGACCACGGCTGTATCGCGGCTACCTGTGGGAGAACTCGGACGACTTCAATTTCATTACACCGTCGTCGACGGATACTGAGACGGCGGATCCGATCCCCGGTCCTCCTCCGTCTGTGCTGTCGGACCCAATCGCGCTCGGCACTCTTCGCGACCACCCGAGTCTCTTCAAAATTGTTACCCCAATCAATGTCGGCCGCTTTGAAGCGCTCCTCGCGACCCATCCAAACCGTGCATTTGTCGAGTCCGTGCTTCGAGGGCTCAGAGAGGGTTTCTGGCCGTACGCGGAGGGGGACCCCGCTGCTTATCCCGCAGTACGTGATTTCCCGGAGCGAAATCTCTCCCCCGAGGACCTCGAGTTTGCAGAGACTCAATGCCTTGAGGAGGAACAGCTTGAGCGGTTTTCTAAACCGTTCGGCTCACCCGGGGACGCGCTTTTGCCAGGAATGTGCAATGTCCCTGTGCATACCGTGCCGAAGAAATCGGGCAAGCTTCGTCTTGTAGTTGATCATTCGGCCGGCGAGTTTTCACCCAATTCTCACATCGATCATGACGATGTTCGCATTCGTTTGGACACGGTGCAGCACTTGGCGCACAATTTGATCGCTGTCCGTCAACGTCACGGCGCAACTCCATTGTGGCTGTGGAAGTCTGACGTTCAGCAAGCGTACCGGCGCATCCCGATGCACCCTCTTTGGCAAATGCGTCAAGTTGTGACCGTCAACGGAATTCGGCGCGTTGACCGATGCAACAATTTTGGTGGGCGTGCGTCAGCGAAGCTTTGGTGCGCATTTATGAGCTTAGTGCTCTGGATCGGCATCAATGTCATACGAATCGAGGCACTTCTGGCCTACATTGACGATTCCTATTCGTTTGACCTTGCGACTCACCTCGCTTACTATGCGCCTTACGATGAATGGTATCCACACAGTCAAGTCCGCTTTCTTTACCTGTGGGATTTCATCGGCCTACCGCATGAGAAGGCGAAGCAGGAATTCGGTCGCACCTTGGTCATCATCGGGTTCCATGTCGACCCTCTTCGCATGACCATTTCCTTACCCACGGAGTCCATTGCGGAGCTCGTCACTGCCATTCATTCTTTCCTTGACGCCCCGGGTCGCAAACGACGGCTCGTTGAGTGGCAACGCATGCTTGGGTGGATGAACTGGGCCTTGAATGTTGCCCCATTGCTTCGTCCGGCGTTGTCCTCTGCCTACGTTAAAATCGCTGATCGCTGCCTTCGTAACGCACCCATCTACATCAACGCAGATGTCACCAGAGACTGGCTGTGGTTTGCGGCGACACTGCAGGATTGGTCCGGCGTACATGTCATGCACGCTCGACACTGGTGTCCTGCTGACGCTGATCTCTCGATCTATTGTGATGCTTCCTCTGTCGCGATGGGCTTCTGGGCTCCGTCGCTCTCAGAGGGTTTCACCGGCAGCCTCCCTGTTGCACCGCCAACAGCAGATACTATTTTCTGGTTCGAAGCATCTTGCGTTCTCGCTGCGCTCGAATGGGCCTCGTCGCTACCGAGTCGGCCTAACCGGCTCGCGATTTACACGGACAATCTTAACACTGTCCAAATTTTCAACTCGTTCAAGGCGCACGGAGCGTATAACGACCTCTTGCTCTGCGCTGCGCGTGTTCTCCTCACTTCAGGTCTTGACCTACGGGTTTTCCATATTCCAGGTGAGGATAACATCGTGGCCGATGCCTTGTCTCGACAACTCTTCGATGTTGTCGCACACTACGCTCCGCAACTGCGGGTATTCACATTTCCACCCCCACGTATCACGCTGGGGTATGCGAAGAGATGTTGAGTGCCCCGCGGTCGTCCAAGCAACCGATTCGGGAAGCTTGGCCGATGCAGCGCCTCGTTCGCGAGCGCGCTATTGCCTTGGGGTTTGCAATTGACCAATCAACCGCTGTCACATACTCTTCGCACTTGCAATCCTATCTCACTTTCTGCAAGCTGCACGACTTTCCCATTGAGCCCACACCTGACACGTTATCTTTCTACATCACCTTCATGTCGACTCATATTAAACCGCGATCCGTCAAATCTTACCTCTCGGGCATTTGCAATCAACTTGAGGCCGATTACCCATCCATCCGCGATGTCCGGCGTCATCCTTTGGTGACAAAAACCCTCTCGGGCTGCCTTAAGCGCTACAATACACCGACGTCGCGCAAGGACCCGCTCACCCTCGACCACTTACTCCAACTAGTGACCGCACATCCCAACCCGTCCCACAACTCCCTGCTTTTCTTGGCCATCGCGTTTGTTGGGTTTTTCGGCCTACACCGACTGGGTGAGCTCACGGATGCGGACCGTGTCAACTTGCGCGACCCTCGAAAGACCATCGGGCGGGCCAGTGTACGCTTATCCGCAGAGTCTTTCAGGTATTTCCTACCGGGTCACAAAGGCGATCGCTTTTTTGAGGGTAACACCGTGATCATCGCACGACGAGCTGATCCTCTTGACCCACTCTCCGTGTTCAAGTCCTACATTGCCTCGCGTGACAAGCGTTTTCCGTATGACCCTGCCCTTTTCCTCACGGCTCACGGCTCCATCCCGACTCGGTCGTGGTTCTTGCGTCGTTTGCGCAAGTTCTTCCCCACTTCTATTGCGGGTCACTCTTTGCGCGCTGGGGGTGCTACGTACTTTGCGTCCGCAGGTTGGCCTGACGACCGCATTCAGGCCCTAGGACGGTGGACCTCGGACACGTTTCGAATCTATATTCGCAAGAACCCCGTCCTTCTACAAGCCCTCACACATCCACCGCCGCCGGCGCCTGCGCCATGACACTGTCTCCCTCTTTGCACCACCAGCCCACCCTTCTACCTCCACATCCTCTACTGCTTCTACCGTCCCAGTCACGGCTACATCGCTACGCGTGCAATGTATGGGCGCCGAGTCAGGTGCTGGTTGGGCCTAAACACGTCGGTCTTTCTTGCTCGTCCGCGAGCTTTTTCTCCTCCGGGAGCTACCTTCCGAGGTACGAGTCGATTAGTCGGTTTTAGACTTGGTTTATATGAGTCTAATCGACTGGCCCTCCGCGGGCGACTCATTTTTGCTGGCAGGTCCGTCCTGCCTGCGCTGTCGCCCTCCGGGGTTCACAGCCCGAGACAGGAGTCACGAGCCGACTGCGGTCGTTCCGCTGAGAGTCGGTGAGTGTGGGACCCTCTTGTCGGCCCGGCGGGGAGCTAAAGCATCGAGACAGGGGCTCCGGTCCTCTCTGGCTCGTTCTTCCTCCTCGCCAGGTCAGTGCTCGCTACTCAGCGTTTCGAGCATCACTAACTCGTGCTTCCTCCTCGCCAGTTGTTGTCTTTGTGTACCCTCCCGCCCTCCCGCTATTTCTCTCTCGTTTCTATCATACACGCAAGTCTCTCCTCTGTACGGCTACATCGCTACGCGTGCAATGTATGGGCGCCGAGTCAGGTGCTGGTCCGTCCCAGTCACGGCTACATCGCTACGCGTGCAATGTATGGGCGCCGAGTCAGGTGCTGGTTGGGCCTAAACACGTCGGTCTTTCTTGCTCGTCCGCGAGCTTTTTCTCCTCCGGGAGCTACCTTCCGAGGTACGAGTCGATTAGACCGAACCCAACAGTGACACTGTCGCAGAAATGCAGCACGCACGGCTGATATCGATGGCATTCGCGGTCAAGACCCGTCATTAGCGAACCAGCCCACCGTCGCAAGAGAACACAGGCAGAAGATATCGATGGGAGGGCATGCAGCGTCAAGACCCGTCATCAGCGAACCCAGGTGGACCCGGCGGAGGAGGACGCGCGGCGGATCTTTGATGACGGGGGCTCGGTGGACGGCGCGCGGGCGCACATGCACGCACGGATCAGTGATGTCGTCGCAGCACAGCACGACCTTAACCCTAGGGCAGCTTCGTCGAGGTGACACCGACGAGGCCGACGGGACATTGTGTGGCATCGCCTGGGAGGACGGCGGGTGCGTGGGAGGGTTGGGTAAGGGCGTGCGCGTGGGCGTCATTCCAACATCAGGCCAACGGACAAGTGAGACGGGGCCGTGCGAGTGTGTCGGCGGAGAGCGTTGTGGCGGTGCTGATGGCAACGTGGGATCAACGGGCAGCGAGACAGCGCGACAAGCTGGACAGCGACATGTGATGCATCTGATCCACGGCACAACGGCGCGCAGCATCTCGACATGGCCCACATCTCGGCATCCCCGCCCTCCGTCGGCCCATCCGCCGCTCGCGGGGCGTGTGTCACGCCCGCCGAAACGCCGGCAAAGAGGCCCGCCCCGGCCGCGGACCTCATCATCTTCGGCGGTGGCCGACGATCTCAACATCTCGCCAGACATTTCCCACTGCCACCGCCCCCTTTATAACCCGTCCCCGCCAGCGTCCCCGCTCACTCTCCCGCCCCGCTCTCCCCGCCCTCGCTGTCCCCCGCCGCCCCCGCCCGCCATGCTCACCGACGACCTCCCCTGGCCAGAGCTCGGTAACGTCTCGCGCGGCGCAACCCGCGGCAACCAGGGCCAGAAGGGCGTCCTCTCCCCCCCAGACCACGACGGCCGCTGTCTCCTCCAGCTCCGCGTCCAGCCCGGCGTCCTCACCGTCCTCCTCAACCGCCAGGCCTCCGACTGGTACCGCAAGCTCGACCAGGAGGTCAACCACGCCCTCAAGCTCACAAAAACATACTGGCGCAAGGCCCGCCGCCGCCAGGACTACGACCCCGTCGCCGACCAGGACCACATGGAGCTCCACGAGTGGCTCCAGCAGCTCAAGGACAAGGTCATGTCCCACCTCGAGCTCCTCATGCAGCGCGGCGACATCAAGGGCCCGCCCTACATCATGCCCGACACCGTCGAGCTCTCCTTCCTCCGCAAGTTCATCGAGCGCGAGGCCGCCCACGTCCCCCACAACCCCCGCCTCCGCAAGGCCTTCTACGAGAACCGCTACTCGGCCCCCGTCCGCCCCAACCTCGACGACCAGGACACCCCCGACCCCTCGGAGGACTCGGTCCTCGGCGCCGGCTCCGACGACGGCTGGGACGACGAGCCCAAGCACATCTCCAGAGGTCCGTCGCAGCCCTACTCGTCTCCCGCAGCGCCCTTACTCAGCCGCCCCGCAGACCCCGCGCCCGCGCGCTACCACCCCGCCCCCGTCCCCGCCGCCGCCGCCGCCGCCGCCTACCCGCCGCCCGTCAAGTCCAGCCCGCGCATCGGGCCGCTGCCCAGCCTCGAAGACGAGGTCGAGGCGTCCAGTGCGTGTTGCCGCCCATTTTTTGCCGCGCGCGCCCGTGGCCACCGGCTCATCCGTTCCCCCACAGAGGGCCTCCTGCAGAGCGCCCGCGGCGCCCTGCGCCGCGCGCAAAAGGCCACGCAGGACTCGTTCGCCATGTACACGGCGTCCATCGAGGCCGAGCGCAGAGCGTGGCAGGACGTCGCCGCAGCCGAGGACCGGCGCGACAACCTCGGTAGATTCCTCATTCCCGCCTGCGCTACCCGGAGCTAATCGCACGCGCCCCCAGTCTCAATGGTGCTTCGCCAAGCGCAGATCCACCGCGCGTCGGGTACGTCCTTCCCGGCCCCTCCCCGCCTCACACGCACGCGCTCACTCACTCACGCCGCGCAGACCCGTACGCGCGCAAGTTCTCCTTCTCGTCCGACAGCGAGGTCTCGCGCTACTCGGCGTTCCACGTCGAGCACCCGCTGAGCACCGCGCGCCCGCGCACCGCCGAGCACGCGCCGCCCATGCGCAGCGCGTACGGCTGGGACTCGGAGGAGCGCTTCGACACGACGAGCCAGAGCCGCTCGGGCTCCAACGCGGGCTCCCCGCGCACGCCCAGCGACAGCGCCTCGCCCGCCGACGTCGCCATGGCCGTCGACCCCTCGCCCGCCGGCCGCAAGCACCCGCGCGTCTGGGACGGCGAGGTGCGTCCCCCCCACACCCACAGTCACACTCATCCCCTCGCACGACGCTGACGGTGGCGACCTGCAGGACCACGCCGCCGCGCCGATGCTGCCGCCGCGCAAGCGCTCGCACCACGGCTCGCCGGCGCTGCCGGCGAGCGGGCTCGGGCACTGAGGCGCGCGCGCGCCCGCTGATCCCATCACGGTGCGCTGGCGCGCTCACGACCCCCGGCCGCCGCACCCGCCCGCGGGCCCCCCCATACATACCCTGCGGCGCGCCGGACGACCCCCACGCCCACACAGGAAAGACGGACGGACGGACGCTCGCTAATATGCTCGTGCTATGTGACTGGCTCGTTGGTTGGTTGGTGCTACTTGGTTACTGCTTTGCTGCTCTGTTATTAGTCTTACTACTTGTATCGCGTACGAATCCGATACCCGGCGGGAGGGCGCGGCGGCGCGTTGGCTGGCTTCGGGTGTACATATACTACATGTACTGCATCTGCTATACCCCATCACGATATCATCTCATCGTCCAATATCAGGACATTTAGAGGCACGCATGTATGTCCGTCCATCAGGAGATAGATGCGTGCGTGTGCATTGTCTGATCGAAATGAAATGTTGCGGTTGCGAACAAGTAGTGGTATGGGCATTGGTATTGATTCGTGCGGGTTTATCTTGTGCAGGACGCGAGGAGTACTCAGTAGGTAGCCGGCCGCAGCATCACACGGCGCTCTGCGCCCCCTCCGCGCCATCACGCGCGCCCCCACCGCCATCAGATCCCGCGCCCGCGCCGGACTTGGGCTTTTGCGTTTGCTGTTTGAGCAGGTCGACGGGGTCGGGCGGCGACTGCGCCGCGTCCACGGACTCCTGGTGCGGCACGAGCGTCCAGTACTCGTAGCTACACCCCCATCAAATCACATCACATCACATCATCGTCAGCACAAATGCACCGGGACACGGACACGGCGAGGGACGCACTGTTTGAGGAGCGTGTAGAACGCGACGGCGAGCAGCGCGCCGAGGTACGGCCCGACCCAGTACTACGTTGTGCATTCGATCGTCAGCGTCAGCGGGGAGATTGGGGACATGGAGGGGGAGAGGGGGGAGGGAGGGAGGGCGTACCACCCAGTGGTGGCCGTCGCGGAAGCCGGTGACGGCGGCGGGCCCGAACGCGCGCGCGCTGTTCATCGCCGCGCCCGTGTAGTACACCGCGAACCTGCCCCGCGCCGTCAGCGCCAGCGTCAGCGTCATGGAGCCTGCACGTACAGGTGGCCGGCGAACAGTGTCAGCCCGATGCCGATCTGGTGGCGTGCGGTGAGCCAGTGAGAGTGAGCGGGGTAGAGAAGGACGTACGGGCGCGAACGGCGTGGTGCGGTGCTTCTCCGCGGCGAGCATGAGCACGGCGAGCACGAGCGCGGCCGTGACGAACATCTCGATGAACGTGCCCTGCGCGACGTTGACGCCCTGCGCGAGCGACGTGCTGCCCACCCCCCACCAAATCCAAATCCAAGTCAGCTTCCCCTCCACCCCTCGCACACACTCAACACAAAACGCAAAACGCATACGCACTTGACGGCGAGCGGGCCGGGCGTGAGCGCGAGGACGAGCGCGGCGGCGGTGACCGCGCCCGCGAGCTGCGCGGCGGTGTACAGCGCGGCGCGGCGCGCGCCGATCACGCCGACGAGCAGCAGCGCGAGGCTCACGTTCGGGTTGAACAGGCCGCCCGTGACGCGGAAGAACAGCCACGCCGCGACGAGCAGGCTCAGGCCCATCGCCGTCGCCGTGTACAGCACCTGCGTGAGCGCGCCCCCGCCGCCCGTCTCTGCGGCTGCGGCGGCCGATGCTTGGATGCCGCCGAGGCCGAGCAGCAGGAACACGGCGGTCCCGACGTACTCGAGCAGCGCGGCCTGGAGGTCGTTCGCCAGGGGCGTGGAGAGGCGGCGGCGGGGCATGGGGATGAGACTGTGAGACTGAGAGAGGGAGTGGTGAGCTGCAGCTCGATGCGCGCACCGCTGCCCCGCCGCGCTATTCATACCCTCGTCGAGGGCGACTTCGCCAGGCCAAGGCCCCCGTGGGTGACGTCACGCCGGTCTAAGCGAGATGAACGCTGAGCAGGCCCACGACAAGGAATGTTGGTGGTGCGATGTCGCTCAACGAGGCCGGCTATGCCTCTATCGGCGTGCACACGTACTGTAGGTCCGCGCGCCTGCTGCTCCCAGCGCATGTGTCACCGCTCACTCGTCGCCGCGCGAGGTCCTGTTCCGCTTCACTTGGCTGCGGTGGTCCTTCTGCTGCCTCCGCCGCGCCTTCTCCGCGCGCTCGAGCGCGCGGACGCGCTCCTGCTGCGCGGCGGAGGGCTCGCCGCGCACGCCCTCCGCTGACGCCGTCGTGATCAGGGCATGGAGCTGTGTATGCATGCACGGCGCCCCGTCAGCGTCGTTGGCGCGCGCCGGAGCTCCATCGCGAACCTTAGATAGACAGTCGTCTATGTTCTGCGCCTGCGAGCGGTGGAGGGTGGACGTAATGAGGATGGACTGGGACGCCACCGCGTAGTAGGGCTGGGCGCGTGCATCTGGTCAGCGGGGGGCACGATATGGGACGGAGCGAGGAGCCAGACCGATCGGCGCAGGGCATCTGTCGCCCAGGGGGGCACCCACGGTGCGTTTGGCGAGCACCGCAGCGTGGCCTTGGTGTTGACCTTGTTCACGTTCTGCTCCACCGGGTCAGGAGTGCCCAGCGGAGGAGAGGTACGCGGCACGACGAACCTGCCCGCCGGGGCCCGAGCTTCTGGAAAAGGACAACTCGACGAGGTGTTTTGGGATGGCGGCCCCCTTGAAGCGAGCGAGCCACTCGCGCGCGGCCTTGGTGTCCTCGCTGTTCTCCAAACGAGGGAGGGCCGGCGGTAGGGGGAGCGTGCCGCCGCCAGATCGCATGCCACGGCATGGCGCGATGCAGAGGCCTCGCATCATCGAAGACCGGGCGAGGAGCATCCTGCAGACATATAAGACGATGGCAAGGCGGACTACACGTCATGGAGACTCACCTGGGCTTGTCCAGACACCGACGGTGTTGGTGAGTTGCGAAACGAGTTGCGCCGCCAAGTGAGCGCTCATCACGTGAGACGCCGGTGGCTCGGACCGTCGAACGACTCGACGCACTCATCGTCTGAGCTTCCAGCACCAGCGTCGCAGGCTCAGCACAGCTCAGCACGACAGTGAGTATCGCCGACGGTCACACAACATGTCGCTCGCCGTGTCGCCAGCGTGTCAACCGCCGTATTCTCTGCAAACTCCGCAATATTGACCTTGTCCGCAGCTCGCCAGGCACTCCGTCGGCGTCCCCGGGAATTGCCATCCTCCCTCGGACGCAGACGTCGCTTGCCAGTGCGCGTCGTCCACCGACCCACGACGAAGCGCCCATAAGCCGTCACCGTGATCATCTGTCCGTAGCCAACATTGACACCTCGACACCGCACCTCGCCTCTGCGACCGCTGCATTTCCGCGCACGATCATGGCTGCCTTGGGGACTTCGACGGCGCGGCAACCCCAGCGTCTCGGCGAGATCGTGCTGCTGCTGCCGCCCGCCGAAGACCGTCTCCAGGACATCTCCTCCAGCCCCAGTGATCCAACGTGAGTCCACAGCGCACATGTGCCTCGAGGCCGACGCAGTCTCACGTCTCGCTCCCATGTGCTCACCCGATCATCTCCCCACTCGCCCCCAGCCTGATCATCATATTCGGCTGGCGTAGGTTTCTATCATACTCTGCGCGCGCTGACTCACGCTGACGGCCACATATGTTCGTCATTCAGTCGGCGCGCAGATGCCGCATCTGCGCAAATATACCCAAGCCTATACGTTGTTCTATCCGCGCGCGACACAGATCCTCGTGCGCTCCCCACCATCTTTCTTTTTCCAGCCCGAACGTTCCAAGGTCTGTCTGTTCCCACATGAATGACACCCCGTCTTCTGACTCCGGTGCTGATGGAATCGAATTCCCTGCATTATCACTACCGCTATTCGTTACCGCGCCATGCGAACAGCGGAGACTTCTCAATCCCGTCATTGATGCTCTGAAAGCGTTCGGATATTATGGCTCGTCCGACGGCAAGTCCACGGTGTCCCGCGGAATCCTGATCCACGCGTTTTCGAACGGTACGTCAGAAATGCTCTTACGGGTGTCACGACCGCAGGCCCTGACCTCCCACTTGCCACGCTATCTCCGCCTCAGGTGGAGCGTATGCGCTGGCCACTCTCTCCCAGGCCCTCGCCCGCGCCCCGACCGCACCCCCAGCAGCGAAGATCCCCTGCGCCTTGGTCCTCGACTCCGCCCCCGGCAAGACCTCCCGCAAAATCGCTGTCCGCGCGTTCACCGTGCAGATACAGCCTGCGCCCCTCCGCTATCTCGGCGTCGCCTTTTTCACTTGTGTCTACTATGTTATGGCGTTCATAGGAGTGGTGTTAAGGTCGGAGCCCCCCATAGACTGGTCCCGGCGCGTCTTGGGCAACCCGACGTTCCTCCCATGGACCGACGTGGCCACGCCCCGGCTCTACGTGTACTCGGACGTCGACGAGCTCGTCCCGTCCGATGCGGTGGAGAACCACGCCAATGAAGCGGAGGCGACCGGGGTGTCCGTTCACAGACTACCGTTTGAGGGCACCGCTCATGTGGCACACATGCGGTCCGACCCCGATAGATACTGGGGGGCGATCAGGCAACTCTGGACGAAAGCTCAAGAGTGATGACCGGTCTATAGATTGATGTGCGCCATGATACCAACATATGTCGTTCAATGTGATTGGTGTCATCGGAGTATCAACAGTACGTCGTGTGACGCGAAACAGGCAGGCCTGAACAGCTGAACGAACATCATATCTTTCTTCATTCAAGGAGCAGCTACTCTGTACAGACGAAGGTACAGACACTCTGCAGACGACATACATGATGGACGATAGAAGAGGTTGGACTTACCTTCAGGGTCCGGGTTTCATGTTAACAGAGCGGAGAACGTACTGTAAGAGAACGGCGGGTAAGCGGCGAATACACACATTTCTCAGCGAGGAAAGTCAGTATAGCAGGAGATACAATCACGGCCGAAGCTCAGGAACAGCTTCTAGTTGATTATTTTTACTGGAATCATCGTACAGTACACCAGCGCAAAAAGAGACAACGTACGAGATAGGTCCACAGTCTCGGCGCGCACAGCCAAATCACAGTAGCAGTCCTGCGCAATCGAGATGTCAGCGAGCTGTCGGAATAAGAATAGAGCGAGGGGAATCAGAGGGGGTGCCCGAAAAATTGAGCTGTGGCGGGCACTTTCGGCAGTAATGATACGAAGACCGTCGTGATGAGACATCATGCAAGCAACGTGCAGAGACACACGTCAACAAGGATGAACATAAGCTACTCACCATGCAGGTCCGTGAACATCGGCAGCTGACTCCTGTCGCGCGGAAGGTGCGATCTCTGAATCAATGTCTGCGAAGGAGATGTCAGCATTGCGATCAACGACAAGCGACGATCGAAGATCAGTAAAGAAAAAACAGCCATGTTTCGTCGTCAAATCCCCACAAAGAGATGTGAGGTCAGGCGGTAAATCCATAAGGAGCATCATAAGATGTTGGGCAGGATGCGGAACTCACCGATGATGACGCATGAACTCAACATTGAAACCTATCGCAAGGAACAGTCAGCACGTCACTCGAGCCGAGGGTGACAGAAGCGAGGGTTCAGGATAGAAAAGAATATAAGCATGGAGCTGCGCTCTCATATACTCTAGTTTGAATGATTTTGATCATCGTGAAACAGGAGGGCGGAAGCGAGAATGAATGATGTCGACAAGGACTCACCCGTTCAAGAAGACGCGAGGGCTCGGTTCCATCTCCTCCTGGAAAGAAAATGAATCAGTCAGAGGTCGATGACGGAGAGGCAAAAAACCGATCAGTGTAACTATGACAAAAAGAAATCCTCGCGCCGCCGAATAGGTAGGACGACGGCGCTCGCGTAAACAAAAATGGACATCACGCCGTGAACGTGACGCATGGATAGAGACTCACAGAGGGAGGGCCCGAGGCAGGACGGTGAGCGACGAACGGTGAGCGACGAGAAAAAGAGCGTGGCAAAGTTTTCAACTGGCGAGCCGGTTTAGGGCAGGCACGTCGGCGGGCCGGTGACCGCGTCGCCCTCTCTTGCTCCGCGCCATGTCGCGTCTCGCGATCTCTCTCTCCGGTCGCGGTCTTCGCTCTCAGCAACCTGCAGCTCGCGGTCTTGGCTACCTACAAAGTCAGGCCCTCCGACCTTTTCTCAAGGCGCCAGTGTACTTACTTTGCCGACTTTGCCTCGCAGGATATCTGTCAACCCGCATCGAACCTATCGATCTTCATTACGATGTCGTTCCGCCAGCAGACGGCTCCAAGACGGACAAGCCACTTGTCATTCTCCATGGACTTTTGTGCGTGCTCCCTGTCGCGTCAGCTGCACTCATACTGAAGGCACTGGCAGCGGCATGAAGCGCAATTGGCAATCCCTGACCAAGGCTTTTAGCAGGGATTTGAAGAGGCCTGTGTACGCTCTGGCTAGTGCTTTTGTCGCTGCTACTTTATGTCCACTTAAATGTTTTCGCTTATAGGACCTACGCAACCACGGTACCTCGCCCCATGCGGAACCGATGACATACGAGGCGATGGCGTCGGACGTCCTTCACTTCTGCGAAAAGCACTCGTTGACGAATGTTTCTCTGCTCGGACACTCTATGTGCGTATATATCACTGTCGGGTTGGCTTCTATGTTCTGATCATGGCTACCGTAGGGGCGGAAAAGTGGCCATGGCAGTTGCGCTATCACCATCCCTTCCGCCAGACCTTCTGACTCATCTCATCGTTGCCGACATCGCACCATCACGCGGAAATCTCTCCTCAGAGTTTCAAGGCTACGTAGAAGCCATGAACAAGATCGAAGAAAGCAAGGTTTCCTCGCGCAGGGAGGCTCAGGAAATTTTGGCTCCTTACGAAGACGTGCGGTAGCCTGCCTAGTACCGGTTTGCCCTCTCACTCGCTCGTCACCCAGGATGCCATGACCCGGGCGTTTCTCCTCACGAACATTGACGCCAAATCGAACCCCCTGAAGTTCCAAGTTCCCCTGCATATCATCGGACCAGCAATTCGCGAAATCGGCTGGTTCCCGCATGAGGCGCAGGACGCGACGTGGAACGGCAAGACTCTTTTCATCAAGGGAAGCAAGAGCAAGTATATCAACAAGAACAACCTCCCATTAGCGAAGCAGTTCTTCCCTAATATGTCTATAGAGATCCTCGAGGCGGGTCATTGGGGTCAGTTTATTTTCTATCCAAACGCGGTCGGCTAACAGTTGTCTTTGCCAGTGCATGCCGAGAAGTAAGTCAACTCCCTGGATCATGCATCCCTGACTGATTCGTCTGCTCAGGCCTAACGAGTTCCGGAAATTGGTCACCGACTTTGTCACCGCGTCATAGGTAGAGCACCGACATCTCGCCAATCATATTTCACGTCACTAGAAGCATCCACAATATAATCGACAATCATATTCTACGCAGCGCGATGACCAGGGCAGGAATCAGACGGCAAACCCGGCGCCGTCCGCAGCAGCGGCGTCGACGACGTCGCACTGGTCCGCCAGCCGGTGCTCAGCCTCGAGTGAAGCGTCGAGCAGCGAGATGATGTCGTCCAGCTGCGGCGATCGCCGTCTGGCGTCCGGCAGGGCCTCTTCGTACTCGCGAGCTCGGGCTTCCGTCTCGCTCATCACCGATACGCTGTCCACAGACGTAATATGCGACTCTGGCCGAGACTGCGCCAGCCCCAGCTTCTGCGGCAACAACAGCATGCGTAGACCTGACTCGCGGCGCTCTGCGAACAAGGAGCCGACCGAAGAGCGGGCCGACCCGTCCACCGACGGCGTGAACCGCGCTCGAGCGATGGAGCGGAGGTACTCTCTGTCCGCCAGCGTCTCGGGGTCGACGTCTGTTGTCGAATGCATACTGGCTTGTACTGACTGGCATGGCGACATGGACAGTGGGGCCGAGTGAGGGATGGACGGCAACACCGGGGACGAGTATGAGACGATGCCGTGCGTTTGGTACATGCCTCTGCGCTTCCGTGCGTTCTCCTTCGCTCTCGCCCTTCTGTCCTTCGGCGTCGTCGGGCCTGGGGGGCTTGGAAGCGGCGCCACGTACGCGGGCTTCGGATCCTCGGATGGCCCGAAGACTGACGTTCCGTAGATGTGGAGACCCGAACTGACTGGCTTCGTGCGTGGAGGCGTCCTGGTAGCGTTCCTGCTGGATCTGACGCTGGACCTGGCAGGTACGTGTCTGTTGTAATGCGAGATGTCGTATATGTTTCCGATCGCCGCGCCGACATCTTCTTGAATGTAGGACTGCCCGTACGTGGAGAATGGGTCTGTGTCTTCAAAGTCCGGCCCTGGGCTGACCGGGGGGCTGGGAGGCGTGCGAGCAACGAAGCTGGACAGGCGTCGAATCCTCGCTCCGCCGGACGTGAAGAATGGCGACAGCGGGCTCAGGCTTGACGAGAACGATCGGATCGGAGGCGGCGACGTGAAGACCTTTCCGCCGCGGAAGTTCCTGCGCTCCGCAAGGGAGCTCCCGCCGTGGTCAGCGCCCGGGGCAGGAAACAGCACCTCGTCGGGAGACGGAGCGTAGGGCGTCAGAGGGAGCGAGGATTCGGTGGAAAGCGTCGGTGAAGGAGTGTGGGTAGGGGATAGCACTGGCGTCGACATCCAAGCTCCCAGGTGTGGACGAGCCGCGGCGCTGTCTCTGAGCAGAGTATGGCCTGTGGATATCCCTAGAGAAGCCGGCGGTGCAGTGTTCGCATGCAGAGATGGAGCCTGAAGATCAGCAACGACGACAGGCAGAGCGGAGCGCTTCGACGCCATAGCAGGCTTCTTCAAGCGATGCAGGAGCCTTGCCTTGGTCTTCAGGTTGCGGGCGTGACTGTTCCTGGGGAGCGTCGACGCGGGAACAGGCCGGCGGTCACTTCGGGGGCGGGCGGCGGGCGGCGCAGTAGTGGCGGCTTCCAAGTCTGTGTCGCTGGGCGCGGCGGGCTGCAGAAGGGCGGATGTGCGAAGCCAGAGAGAGCGAAAAAGAGCGAGTATGTGTTTCAAAAGAATGTGGGGCATAGCAATAGCTCAATGGGATGGACAGCGACGGCGGAACGAACGAGAGCGTGCACGGTCAGCCCCGCGCGCGAACAAAGTACGGACCCGACAGGATGCATTCCATACTCCGCGCCGTTCAGCCGGATCCTCCTGCCTCGTTGCACTGGACTCTTCGCCTCCGACTCTTGCATCCACAACCATCTTGAGCTGAATCTGGGCGCAGTGGTACGTCCTAGCAAATCTGCGTCTTTCTTGCGCGCCAGATGTCTAAGCCGCCGAGCCGATTGAGGGTAACGCTGATATTCGTCGCGTCCGCCTCACACTATAGAGACCGATGGTGAGAGGATTTCTGGAGTACGTTACGCGCCATGCAACGGTCAAAAAAATCACTGTGTTATGATATGGAGTCAAAAATGATATTGATTCCTTCACAGAAAAAAAAACAGCTTTGTGGCTCTGTGCGTTCTAAAGGATGGAGAAAAATCAATAGTTATGAATATGCTTGGATTTTCAATGTCCTTTAATCCGGTATGGTGTAACGGCTAACATTGCCGCCTTTCAATCGACTCGAAATTACGTAAGTCGTGAGGACGCGGCAGCTCGGGGTTCGATTCCCCGTACCGGAACTTTGCTTTCTCCCCAGTTCTTTTAACCTTTTTTGACGAACAATCTTTCATGGTTGTATTTTCTCGCCAGAAGGCCCATGAAAGAGACATGCGAGAGTGATGGTACCTGGCGTTGCCGCCGAGGATTGCGCCAGCAGTGCGAGTTGGAAGGAGACCGGCGATTTGCAGTGCTTCCACAGAGCGTGCTTGCACGACGCGGGGTCCACCAGGATATCCCTCACACTGACTCACAGGAAACTTCAAGCCCGCCACCGCCCTCCATCGAATCCAACACCAACGCATCCTAACAACATAGCATTATAGCGCAATTAGTTTGAATAAACTGAACATGATCAAAGCAAAGTGCACAGCGCGACAAAGTACGGAGTATATCATAGTAACAACAGACAGCAGCAGCAAAGCAATCGACAGCAGCAAAATCACAGCAAAAAATCAGCAAATAACAAATGCGTATACATGAAATAAGATGGTGTTCCGTCGGTACTCAGCACTTCCGCTTCCTCACATCACGACCGCCCTCCCCCCGCGTCCGCGTCCGCGTCCTCGCGCGCGCGCGCGACGGCGCCCGCGCCCGCGCCGAGGCGCTCTAGCCACTCGACGGCGCCGCCCTCGCCGCCCGGCTCGCGCACCTTCGTGAGGCTGCCAGACGGCAGGCGCACGTACTTCGTGCCGGGGCGCGTCGGCGGGATCACGAACTTGCTCGCGCGGCGCTGCATCGCCTCCTCCTCCTCGCGGTCGCGCGCGCTCTGCCCGCCCGACCCCGACGCGGACGCCGCGGGCGCGGGCGCGAGCATGCGCTGCGGCATCTTGTACGGGTCGCCGAACGCGGGCTGGCCGAACGCGAGGCGCGGCGCGGCGCGCTCGTCGAACGACTGGAACGGCGGGAGGCGCGCGGTGTGCCGCTCCGACGGCGAGTACGGCGCCTGGAACGCGTGGTCGCGCGGCGGCGGGGACGCGCCGGGCAGACCCGGGAGGCGCAGCTCCGCGCGCGCGGCGTCGTACGGCGCGCGCTCGCGGGGGCCGTGCGCGTAGCGCAGGCTCGGGTCGATGTTGCCTTCGTAGATGCCGGGCAGGCTGCGCGTGTTCGCGGGGAGCGCGGGCGCCGGGGCGGGCGGGAAGCGGTGCTGCGGCGACGGCGGGCGCGCGTCGTACGTCGTCTGGAGCACGGTCATCGCGCGCGGCTCGTCGTCGTGCGCGTAGTAGCCGCGCGCGTCGTACGCGGGCCGCGAGCTGGTGCTCTGGCCCGGGGGGCGCGCGGCCTTCTGCGCCTCGGCGGCGGCGAGCTGCGCCTTGGTGGGCTTCTTGTTGCGCTTGCGCACGCGCTTGTTGCCCTCGCCCTGCGAGAGGTCGATCATCCAGTAGCTGCCCTTGCCGGGCTCCGTGATGGGGCGCTGCACGCGCAGGAAACACTTGCGCAGCGAGAGGTTGTGCCGGATGGAGTTCTACGCGCGCGTCAGCATGGGAGCGCAAGCGCGACGAGGCGGCTCACCTTCCAAGCACTCTCGGCGGTGTTCTCCCTGAACCAAACGAACCTGTCCTCCAGCGCGGTGTAGATCTCCTGCAGAGTCAGCCGCTTGCGCGGGCTCCCGTGGATGGCAAGCTTGATCAGGGTCGGCAGCGGATAGTTGGGCTTCTCGCCGGGCAGAGGATCGGCCAGTGCATGCAGCCCCACGTCTTCGTTCGGCCCCACATTGAGCAACGCACGCAGGTGCACCGTGGCGTCCGGCAGGTCTGGAGGCGCCGTGGACGACTGGCGCGCCGCCGTGGACGCAGAGTTGGGGGACGGGGACGCCGGCCGACGGTCCGGCTCGGGGCTGTAGTCATCGCTGCGCGACCGCGAGCGGCTCTCTGGCCGGTCCCAGTCGGCCTCGTCAAAGCGGGGGCTTTCGTTGTACTGCTCCGGGGCAGCGTCGTGCTCGTACGCGCTCGCCGGAGCAGACTCGGCGGGAGGGTAGTGGCGGGTCTGCGGGCGATAGTAAGCATCCTGGCCGCGGGGAGGGGGCACGTCGTAGTGCAGGTGTTCGAGGCCGACTCTTCGTCGATGTTCGTCGTAGGCCGGATAGCGCTCTGGATTATAATGAGTGGGAGGCGGATCATGGTGGGAGCTGGAGGGGCGCGGGCGGGGCGGGCTCGGGCTGCGCGGGGTGGGCGATGCTGATGCAGATGGGCCGGACGCGACGGTGCTTGTCGGGGGCGGGGGGTATGCCGGGGACTGGAGTCTGTCGTCCTGGCCGAACGGCTGCGGCGTGCGGCGGCGCGGGCGATAGCGATCGCGGTCGTCGCCCGACGCGTCGTCGTCGTCCTCGCGGATCCTGCGTCGCGCATACCGCGGCGGATCCTCCCGCGTCACATACGCATCGTCGGCGCTCTCCTCGCTCGAGTAGCGACCGAGCGGGGCGAGTGGCACGCTGAAGCGCGCACCTGGATCCGGATCGGATCGTTGGCGCTGGCGGGGCTCCTGCGCGCGCTGTAAAAGCGAAAAGCGCGTCAAGGCGCTGGGACGGAGAGCGGATTGCGCGGAAAGGACGCACCTGATGGTCTGGAATGCGCTGCGCACGCGGTGGGGAGAGGCTGCGTCGCTCGGGGGAATGGGGAGGGTGGAGATGGGGCGGATGACGACGGACGGTGACGGTGGGCGAGCCACTGCGGCCGGGCACAAAAGGGACGTCTGCGTCGTCGTCGCTGTCGTCGTTCTGGTCGTGTTCGTTGTCGTTGTCGTCGTCGCGGGCGTGGTAGGCTCGCTCGGGGGTGCGGTGGTGGTGTGGTCTGTGGGAGGGCGACGGCGCTGGGTAGAAGGGTGAGTGAGTGGGTGGGCGGGGGTGGTCTGGCAGCCAGGGAGGCGAGGGGGCAGGGCCTGGGGAGGGCGAGAGGTCAGAATGGAGGGACATGAGACTGCAGCGGCATGTCGAGTGCGCGGGGAGAGAAGAGGTCGCGCGGGTGGACCCACAACCCATTGGCTTGGCTCTCCGCCGTCTTTTGTACGGCCGTGCTCATTGTTGGACCCACACGCACAAACAAATCACTCACCGCGATGCTGCCACTGCCACAGCCCCGGCAAACCCTCCCCCAATCGCCCCATCATCCTCTGCACCCAGCTCAGTCCCCGTCGTCTCCACGCTGTCGCAGACCACTCACCTTGTGCGATCTCATTCTGTCTTCACACGAAATTCCGGTCGGTCAGCAGTCCAAGGACACCCTCGCGCCCTGGTACACCCAACAGCGGAACGCCAAATTCGCCACGAGCATCGCCTCGCCGCAGCCTTATTGTGCCCCACGAGGACGGGGCAGGTGAGCACTGAGAAACAAAGCAGGACAAAGGTTGGCGGGCTCAGCCGGCGCCAGCCGCTTTCGCAACTGCGCTGTCGACGCAGCATCCAAACAGGATGTTCGGGATGGGCAACTTATAGTATAATTGCGCAGGGCCGCTTCACGGCAAGGCCCGCTACCTTCCCTCATCACTCTGCTATCGTGCTGCAATACTTATGTATAAGATTCTTTCACAGCAATCATCGCTGGACAAGGGGATTCAATCTATACACTCTGTATGCAGATTGGATGACGCAACAGGTGCGAAGAAAATCCACCCATGGGGGCTATGGTACTGTAACAGGGATTCTGATATCCTACATCTGCTATTCGTCCTCCAGCACATAAGGCCGCTCGCTCCAAAACGCATCTCCAATGATATCGCAATGCAGCAAGACTATCTGTGATCGAGTCGCTTTTTTCTTCGCAGCGCCATCGCTTTCCCCAACCAGCTGAAGACGACGATGTCAGCGACCACTCCATCTCACGAAGCCTGTCTGCTTTACCTCTTCGCGCACAAACACAGAGCCCTTTCTAAATCTCTCCGGAAGTGTATTGTAGTTCACGCCGAATTTCGAGAACAGCATTTCGTGCTTTTGGCTAGACACCGTACCCTGTCGCGCCGCAATCAGCACAACAAATAATCTTAGGACGTGACACCCACCCGGAGCGTCTCATGCGCCTCCTTAGTGCTCTGTCCGCCCTGCTGCACCAGCGCCCAAAACACCGTGTTATACATATTATTGATATGCGCTGCGACACCCACCGTCAGCTCGCACGCCCCGCCCCGCCGCGCACAACGCACTCACTATCTGCCTGCCTCCACGCAAAGTAGTCCTTCACCTCCTTCGCCGACGGGTACAGCACGACGCGGCCGTCGAAGGACGGCGCGTACGTGAGGCGCGTCTCGGGGAAGCAGTCCGGCCAGTGCAGGACATACGCCGACGTGAAGAGCGAGACGATCGTCGTGAGGATCTTCGCCTCGCGGCGGTTGTACAGCGCCGTGGACCTGCGCAGCAGAAAACTATACATACACCACGTCGTGAGAGGGAGATCTCAGGGCATCGATGGCCGAGCGCACTACTACGCACCTGTACTCGTCGGACTCGCCAAAGGCGAGCACGACGTCCCTGTACTCCTGCATCACGCTGCGCGCGGCGACATCCATGAGTTGCAGCGCACGCTCGTCGTTCGGCTTGGCGAAGGCATGCTCGTCGGAGAACCTCTGGAGGAGTCGATACGCGTGCGGGCGGGGCGGACGGGCGCGATTGACGTACCGGTGGAAGGCGTGCCCGTCGAGCCGGACGACGATGAACGTGCCGGGCAGCAGCGTGTCGGGCAGCTCGAAGTTGCGCACATACGCGTAGCGCGAGCCCGCCATCGCAGTGCTGTCCTGGTCCAACGAGCGGCTCGAGGCTACTCAGCTAATTATCGTGGGAACGTCGTTTTGTGGCGGCCTCGCCTGCTCCAGCACACGACTTGCTCTTCCCCGTCTGCACCGTCTGCCCGACATCGACGCCCCGCGCCCGCACACCACCACCACCACCCGCCCGCACCCACCCCGCACCCCGCGAGCCAAACGACTGCCTTCCGCGCCCTGTCGCCTTTCTTCCGGCACCGCCCCCTCGGGCGCGCCAACAGTCACCCAACGTGGGCGTGCTACAAGCAGATCCACGCGCTCGGTGGCGAGGACTCCGCCTCGGACAACTTCGACAGCAACGACGCGTGCACGACGGCCGGCTCGGCCGCACGCTGCTTGCCCTTGTTCTTCTGCGCGTGCGCCTTCTTTGCATCGCCTGCCTCGTCCATGTCCATGCCGTCAGCCGCTGCGCTGTTGCCGTGCTCCGCGCCGGTGTATGTCTCACCGTGCTTGGAGCTGTGTTCACGAGGCAAGACCACAACTCGCCGTCGATACAGCTGGAGTCTTGCTCGTCTCTTTGATGGGGCTATAAGACTACGTCTGTTGAATGTTTCATAATGACTCCACGTAACGTACATAATTTGTATTCAATATGTACAAATAGTGCTAACCTGAAATCAAAATGAATCAAAAACAAACTTACTTGTTATCTTCCAGCTTTTTCAAGGCATTTGTGAGGTATTCAGTGGCAGTAGGATTGATACAGCCTTCTAATACAACCAAAGCCTTTCTGTACCAAACAGCAGCTATATCAAGATTTCCTCTTGCTCTATACAAGTCTCCAAGTGATTGTAACACTCTTGAATGTGTATTCAAGAAGTTTTTTTCTTCACAGAAGGAGAGAGCCTGGAGAAAATATTTTTCTGCTACCTCTGGTTGCCAATCTTCTAAATAAACCCAGCCAACACACATGGTGTTATATGCTACTAATTCTGGTTCATTGTATTTCTCCCAGATTTTTATTGCTTTCATCCAATACTCCTTAGCCAACTCATACTCATCCACATCATAGTATAATTTGCCTAGCATGCTGAAGTCTTCTGCTAATGCCTGCTTTTCAGTGCACTTTTCATGAACCACTATTGCTTGCTCCAGATAGTTGATGGCATCTGAATGCATTCCTTCATTAAAATAAGCATGGCCTATTCCCTTAAGTGAATTCCCTTCCTTAACATGATCAATATTCTTTTGATTTATCAATACAGCTTGATAATAGAATTCCAGTGCTGTTTCATATTCCTCTAGAGCTATATGGACCAGTCCAACTGACTGAAGAATTTCAGGGTTTCTTCGCAAGCCATGAATTTGTTTTCTAAGTGCTAGAGCCTTGTAGTAGTAATCCTTTGCAACTTTATAATTTTCTTCTGTGATATAAGAATCTCCAATTTCCTCAAGTGCAATACTTTGGTCACTTCTACTGTTTGCTTTACAAAATATACTCAGTGCCTTTTCATAGCATTCTCGTGCATCATCAAGTTTGCACTCTGATACAAACCATTGACCCATACATATCCAGACACCACCAATGCAGTACTGTTCATTGATACTTGTAAACAGCTCAATAGATTTTAGTGCATATACTTTAGCGTCAAGATATAAGCATAGCAATAAACAGGTTTTACTCAATAAAAAAAGTGCAGTGGCTTGCCCATTGATATCTTTGCATTTCTCATATTGAGTTAAAGCACTCTGTACATATCTTGCAGATTCATTGTACTCAGAAATAGCAATTGATAACCTGCCAAGATACAGTAAAGTCTTAGCTTGACATGGTATATCTTCATGTAGTTCAGCATAAGCCAAGGCATTCTGATATTTCACCTTTGCTCCAACAAAGTCTCCTGTATCTGACAAACATGAGCCCCACTGCAACCAATATCTAACGACCATATCTGTAGACAGCAATTTATCATATTGTTGTAATAACAAAAATATTTCCTCAATAAATGACCCGGTCTCCAGAGATGCTAGCCATGAGTATGATAGGATAGCCTCAAATGTGTCTCTACTGGGACATTGGTCTTTTACAGATATTAATAGAATATGTCCTGTATTTGTGTATTCCTGTAGCTGTTCCAGGCTCACTTCACTGTCAGACTCCAATTCTTTGAGATTAAATTCAACATAATGCCTTTCCAGTAGTTTCATATGTGAAGCAGACAAGGGAAGGTGCTTCTTGCAATAGTACTGGATAAGTGGATGAACATGAAGAGTATCAAATTTAAGATATGCCAAACCACTTTCAAAGAGAGGTTTGATACTATCTTGAATATCCTTTATCTCTGTAAATGTTGACTGTAGCTGATACATCCTTTTGAGAGTCAAACCTCCAGGAAGTATCCCTAAGAGACCCAAAATAAGTAAAGCATCTGGCTTTGATCTCAATTGATAACCTTCAATTGAGAGGTAAATAGAGGTTTCCAAGCTTGTCAATCTATGACCCTCGCCTCTTTCCAGGACTCCAATATTAACTTTCTCCCACTGCTCCCACAAGAACTTGCACTGAAATGACTGCGCCAGATTTGCAATTATTGTGATTGCAAGGGGAAGCCCGTCCACAGATACAACCAACCTTTCCGCCCATTCATCCCATTTATTTGATATTTGCTGAAATAGCTTTTGTGCAATATCAATAGGAAATGGTTCCAATGGGGGAAGTAATGGCTGTGACCAAGTAATAAATTCTGGATATCTCTGACCTCTCATAGTAATCAAAAGTGACACACATGAAATATATCTAATATCATTTATAAACTGTTCTACCATGCTTTTGACAGAATGATCTGCATTCCAAAGTGTCTCAAAATTATCTAGACACAGCAAGGTATCAGAAGCAGATTTTAGATAGGAAAGTACACTTTTTTTAAGTGGACCTCCATCTGAAATGTTGTCTATATGAAGCACTTTGGCTAAATTTTGAACTAGCATTGCTTCAGATAAACACCCTTCACAGGATATAAAATGAATATGTTCCCCAAAATTTTGGATAACCATGGGATGATGCAGAATTGCTAATGCCAAAGTAGTTTTTCCAATTCCTCCTGGACCAATGATTGCTGCATTTGCAGGCAGCTCATGCTTATGCCCTAATTGCCTTACTACAGTTTTCAAATGACTGTCACGACCATAGAAGACTGAAGGGTAAGCTGGTATGTTGGCATTTATACTGAGAACAGTTAGTTCAGATGTGATAGACTATTGACTGTGATTTCATACCTATTCGCTGAGAGAAAGTTCTAATTCAATAAATTAATATCACTACTAAGAAAATGCTCTCAACAGATTAGCCATACCTGTGCATTTATACTGGTCTCAGCCTGAAGAGAGACTAGTAAATTTGTCTGGCACATCCTTTAGTCCATCTTATGAATAGCATATATTTTTTCACATACTTGATAAGATTCAGCGAGCTGCTTCAATTTATCATTGCAGTGCTTGATCTCTGTCATTGGGCTTCCAATATTGAAAATTCTCTTCCAACTGGACCTTTCATTTTCTTCAAATTGCTGCAGCAACGCTGCAATGCATTCCAATTCTCTGAGACAAGAACAAAAGTATGGTATCAGACATCTAGTTCACTTCAAGATGAGAAAATCTGAAGCTTACTGTGGCCATAACTCCAAGATATTCTCCACATCTGGTGGGATTATCCAAGCATGGCTGCTGGCATACTCTGAAACCTCCAACAAAATTGCAGACATATGCTTGATATTGTTCATAAGCTCTTTCCTTTGTTTATCCCTTATACTGAGCTCCTGCACATTGCCTCTGATATCAGTCAAGATCGACTCATTGAAAATGCCAGGAAACAAACATCACTGATCACCATGATCCTCAGTAGTATGCCTGCAGCACCTTTAATATATGGCACTGCACTACAGATCTCACCAACTTCCCGAAGTATTGCAAATGATGTGGTGAGGATGGCTTTGCCATGCGATGGATCATTGCTGTCCGGTTCTGAAGATGGATCTGTTGCAATACTAACCATGAAGTAACCAATGGGAAGCAAATGTCAGAAACTTGCCTTGAACAGAGTGGAAGCATCGTGCAAGCTTCGATACGAGTGTTTTGCTGTGCTTGAGTGCATGCATCTTAGAGGGGACAGTGGAAGTAGAGGAAGAACGAGGCGAGATGCTTATCAGCCACAATCACTGGTTGGACCGCCGCGCGTTTACATAATTCGACACTTGCACCTGGCACGCGATGATGTCTACCGGTCTTTGGTTTCAATGGTTTGGGCGATATTGCTAACAGCTCAATTTCTAGGAAGCCTTGTCCTATTTCAAGTTGATTTTGAGACCACCCCGGCTAAGCATACTATGTCACCGACCATCCGTCTATCATCATCTTTGTGCATCTCTATTCCACGAGCAACCAAATGATATACTCAATACTGAAACCATGCCAGATCTTATCTACACATCCCAATTGATGTCTGCTCCTCCAAAATGAACGCGAGTCTGTCGCCGGACCTCTCATCGACCACGTATGCTTCGCTTGTCTCGGCACCTACTGAATTTAGACCGAAAGCGTCCGACCTTAGTGACGCACGCTCTTGGAAAATGCATGGGTGCATCGAGAGTATCGTGAAATGGGCGCTGTCTTCGTAAATGCTGATGAGATTGGACATTGCTTCCGATGGTCAATGCGGACGCGCCAGCCTGAGGATTGAAACTTCGGTGGCCTTATGTCGACGGTGCGATCCAGCAGATGCAGGTCACTGCGAAAGGGAAAGGTGAAGATGGAAGAAGTCAGGTAGAAGGACGTACATGATCGACAGGAGCCGGAGCTCTATCGGCTCGTTCGCAACCAATTCGCAACAGCTCTCGAACGGCTTGGGGCGCGCACGCCCTCAGGCTCAATCCGAGGCCCGACTAGAGTGGGTATCTCTGCCCTGAGTCGACCGCCCCCTGCCCGATCCTGGCTGCTCTGCCCATCACCACCTGAGTCGACCGCCCCACCGCAGCCCTATGGCATACTAAGTACCCTCAAGCCTCGGCGCTGTTTACACACCTTTCGGGAATCGCCAGCCCTTCCGCGCGTACAAGCCAACGACGGCCTGGAGCCCGTGCGATCACATTGAGCGTTGTGTGAAGAAATGCGACGTATGCGCGCCAGCGGATGGTGATGCGTGCGCGCCCAAGGTCAAGCATTGAGATCAGCAAAAGGTGGACCAGAAAGCCTTGAAGTCCGGTGAATAGTACTCGCCAAAGGCAAGCACGTCGACCCTGTACTCTTGCATCACGCTGCGGGCGGCGAGATCCATAAGCTATAGAGCACGCTCGTCGTTCGGCTTGGCAAACGCATGCTCGTCGTAGAACCTCTGAAAAGAGTCGATATGAGTGCGGGAAAGACGCGGCGCGAACGTACCGGTGGAAGGCGTGGCCGTCAAGCCGGACGACGATGAACATGCCGAACAGCAGCGTGTAAGGCAGCTCGAAGTTGCGCACATACGCATAGCGCGAGCCCACCAGCGCAGCGCAGTCCAACAAGCGACTCGCCTGCGCAAGGCTGGTAAAGCTAATTATCGTGGGAACGTCGTCTATGACTCTTTGTGGCGGCCTCGCCTGCTCCAGCACCCGACTTGCTCTTCCCCGTCTGCACCGTCTGCCCGACATCGACGCCCCGCCCACGTACACCACCACCGTCACCCGCCCTCACACACCCCGCACACCGCACTGCACACCATGAGCCAGACGACTGCCTTCCGCGCCCCGTCGCCTTTCTTCCGGCACCGCCCCCTCGGGCGCGCCCCCAGCCCCCCGACGTGGGCGTGCTACGAGCAGATCCACGCGCTCGGCGGCGACCAGTCCGCCTCGGACGACTCGGACGGCGACGACGGCGACGACGACGACGACGACTCGTCCTCGGACGCCGCCGCGTCGTGCGACGACAGCGCGTGCTCCGAGGACGGCGAGGCGTACGCCGGCGCGGCGCACGGCAACGGGGCCGCGGCCGTCGACGGCATGGACATGGACGAGGCGGGCGATGCGGAGAAGAAGGCGCACGCGCAGAAGGATAAGGGCAAGCAGCGCGCGGTCGAGCCGGCCGTCGTGCACGAGGCGCAGCAGCGCCGCAGGAGGCGCAACCGCCAGCGCCGCCAGCCCGTCGTGACGCTGCGGCCCATCCTGACCATCCAGCGCAGCCAGGGCTTCGTGTGGAACCAGGTCCGTGTCGCCCCGTGCGCGCAGCGAGCACCCACTGATCGCCTTCCTCCCGAGCAGGATCTCTTTGTTCCTCCGTATATCAAGGATCGATGTGCGTATGCGTTTCTCTCGCTTGCGCCTAGCTGTTGAAACGTGGTGGCCATGTGTTCCTAGACGTCGCTTCCACCTCCCCGCCGAACTCGAAGGAGTTCCTCTCGACATCCGCTTCGTCGACCAACTCCGCGCTCGAGAACTACGAGATCGAGGTGGTAGAGATCCGGGTGCGCGAGGGCGAGCTCGACGACATCATCCCCTGAGCGCAGCGGCTTATCGTCGGAACGTTGCGCGAAGCAAAGCTGCAGGCCCTCCTTCCTACTTCTAAACATCGTTCCTGGTAATAATTTCTGAAATCCCCGCTTTCTCTTCTCCTTCGATGACTCGTCCTCTATCTATTCGTCGCTGTTCCGTAGAGACGATCTGCTTCCCAGTTCCTGTACTCTTCTATCTCCGGGCCCGACTGCCTTTACACTTTGATTGTATCACTGCTATCTCCGGAACCGTTCGTAGACGTTACATAACCTGACTGAGCTCGGCGAACGTAAATAATGAATATTACATGTGTACATGCTGAAGGATCGTGCAAGGCCTCAGACCGTCGCGAGCAGCTCGTCTTCCACCTCCCGCGCACGCATGCGCTCCTTGCGCTCCTCGGTGGCATCGCGGTCCTGCTGCTTGCGCACCCGATCCGACTTCTCGCGCTCGCGCTCGCGCACCGCCTCCGTCTCGCGCGAGAGAATATAAGACGGCTTCATCTCCGGCTTGTAGTCCAGGCGGCGCTTCACGTAGAACGCCATGTAGATAGGCGCGGAAGGCGGGTTGAGCACCGCAGCGAGCGTGGACGGTGTCACTCTGCCGAGAGACCGTCAGCTTCGTATCAGACACGTAATGCGCAGCGCGCTCACTTCTCGTCATCAAAGCGATACCACTGGACGAACAAGTCAACATCACGGCACATCTGTTCACATGCATGACGTACTGCGTCCTGATAGCGAGCAAAGTTTGTGTAATGCCCGTTGTCGATCTGGCCCTCGTGGTTGATCACCGCGAACAAATCATACTCGTAGAGCACCTCAGGGCCCGGATATCTGCCCACGGTCAGCATCATGCGTGAGCGACAAGGCACAAGACGTACTGGAAGATAACGTTCGGATCGGCATTCGGATTGCTCTCGACGGCCGCAGTGGTATATGGCCCCATGTTGATCGTCGCGGGTATGCGCACGGGCGCGTCAATCTTGACCGTCCCTTTGTCGCCGGCACGCTGCTCAAAACGCTGGTGGGAGAACGAGAATGAATGAGCGTGTCGGGCCCTGCTCGGCATCCGATGACCTACCTTGAACTGGAAAGATAGCACGGGAGGAAGTTTGCGTATCGACAGGCGTTTGCTCGCCTCCTACGTTCATCAGCATGACTTCCTGCTTGTAATGGAGCGCGCCGAGCGGGAGCGGGCCCACCTGTGTGAGTTTCCCGCAATGTGGACATGTGTATTCCTTGGGCCCGAGCTTCTCCGGCGTCGTATACCTGCGAAGCACGCCAGCGTCAGCAACCCCCAAATGACTACAGACAGCACCATACCTCTTCAAACAACCCGCGAGAGAGTTCATGCCGGGGCCCAGCCCCAGGCTGATATCCAAGCACGGGTCGATGGTCTCGTTGACGTTTCCGCAGCGCTCGCAGCGCACATCGCTCTGCAGCTGCCCCGCAAACGTGCTGTGCACGATGCAGTTGCACGACACGTTCGTCGAGCCGCGCGACGACGCGTGCAGCGAGTTGAGCAGCGCGATGAGGCACTCGTGCGCGTCCTGCTGCGCGTAGCCCGAGAGCCCGGACGCCGCGCGCCACGTCAGCGCGAGCAGCGCCGTCGGGCCGAACGGGGTCGCCGAGGGCGAGTACACCTCCGCGAACAGCTTGTCCAGCTCGCACGACGTGCAGTCCTTCTCGATCTTGCACGAGCGGTAGTTGTGCTTGTCGCTGAGGAAGAAGTTGCGCAGCAGCGGATTGTGCACGAAGGACTGGAGGATGACGTTGAGGAAGCACGTCTGCCCGAGGTTCAACAGCCCGCGGCGAGCTGGAGGGATGGTCAGTTGGTGGGCGTGGTGAGATGCGGCGTGGCGAGACGCACCTTGGCATGGCAGAGGTACAGTCTGCTCGAGTGCCGCGATGTCACTCGGTGTGGGAGTCCATGAGCGGTACCTCTCGCGAGGCCGCTTCGCCACTGCGCAGACAAGCATGAGTAGAGTTTCGGCTCGCCAGTGTGGACGACGTACCCTGGAACCTTGTATCCTTCTCCTCCACAGACAGCACCGTTGCGTGGTACAAAGAATCAAAAGCCGGCTCGTAAATGAAGTCATCGCACTCGATGCAGAACACCGCGCCCGACTTGGCATCCGTGCCTGCGCGCGCCGGATGGGTCAGACGTCGCGATGGTGACATGAACATGGGGACACACAGAATAGATGGTCTTCATCTTTGAGGTGTTCAGCCGCATGCTCGTCATTCCAGCAGCCTGCATACGAGCAATGTAGGCATACGAAGGGTCTCGCGATGATCAAGGCGCAGGTTCCACAAACTGGAGACGCGATCTGTGCAGACGAAGCTGAGTAAGGGGTCGATCTTGCACGCAAGAGTAAGAATGACCTTTCTACGCTTCGCAGGACGTAGTGCTTCGTGTTGCCGTCGAACGCCCCACGCGACAGCGGTCTTGAACTTGCGGAGGAGAGCACCCTTGGTCGCCGAGTCGACGAAGGCGTCCGCAATGTGTGGACATCGTTGCGGGTCCGGGCCATCCATGGAGGCGATACTATCGAGCGAGCTGGCGACTGGGAGAAGGCTGGGGGTGGGCGACGACGCAGCCATTGTGAGCGCGTGCGCTGCGGCCGTAGTGGCCGCCGATCGCTCAGCATGCCGGAGGCCGGCCCGGGGGCGTTGTTTGTACGTGTTAGGATCCAAAGGTCTTGGACAACAACCGTCAACAGCGACGACGCGATCGGCCGCTTTCTTCGCGTCCGACGCGTCCGACTCTGAGCATGACCCTCTCTTCCTGTCTCAGGCCCAGTGCAGACACCCCCAAACGTGTCTCCGGTGAATTTCTCGAGGATTGCAAGTTCTGCCATGTGTCGTCCAAGAACGGGTTTCAAGTCGTCTACGAGGCATGTCGGGGCCGTCTTGGGAGAGGACAGAAATCTCATCTTCTGTCAGAATCCCGAGTTTATTGCATTTCGAGACCGTAGCCCAGCTGCCGAGCATCACCTTTTGGTCGTCCCTCGTCGGCATATAGGTATAGTGAATATTAACCTACAGATTTTATCGGCAACCAAATTCATTGACGGGTGCGGTCAGGTAGTGTGAAGGCTCTTCGACAGGCCGACGTCCCTCTCGGTAGGCGATCAAGTTCTTTGGATGCAATCTGCTGATGAAAGTCCGGCAGTCAAGCAGATGGAGGAGATAGGGCACGCTTGTCTGGATGACCTTCAAGTGCCGCCGACTCGACGCAGGTAAGTGCGACCCGGTACCTGTCCTGCTTTACAAAAACTTAACTCTCTTCCACGGCCAGGATGGGGTTTCACATTCCACCATTCAATAGCATCGATCACCTCCATCTTCACGTCCTGGGGCTGCCGTTCCGCAGCTGGTGGGTTCGTCACAAATACCCGATCGTAGCCGGCGTGCACGGACATGTCAAAGGTTACAGTTGGTTCGCCGAAGTTTCTCAGACAGTTCAGATCCTACAAAACGGCGATTCTATCAAAGTGAAGTCCTGTTGATTACATGCACCGCCGACCACGGCCCTCCGCATATGCTCTCCGTCCCCGTCGGCCACATCAGGGCCGGCCGCCTCAACCGACTCTAGATATCGCCCTCTCCGCACTTTTGAGCAAATCACGAAGCTCCCGTTCATTCATCTCCGTCCCCAGATATTTCAGCGTCTTGGCGCACATCGCGTCAAGAAGATCGGGTTGGCCGATCACTGTCTTCTTGATGAATTCCAGAGCGAGCGCGGTCGCCCAGAGATTTTCATCTACGCCCAACGTATTCTCGTCCATGGCCTTTTGTCCGACGATGCTTTCCAGCTCCGCGCTCCGCACAAATGACCCACTGAATGCCTGCAGCTGTCCGATCAATTGGGCGACCTTGGGCTCGAGCTGAGGCGGGGCTGCATCCCGTGGGCGATCGGCATCCTTTGGGCGATTTGGACGGACATCCGGTGACGGGCCGCGATTGCGCTGCGGTGCAGGAGGCTCCGCTCTCCTTCGACGCGGCCAACGAGGGGGCTCATCCCAGTCGGAGTCATCGCTCATTAATGTGCTCATGGTCGAGTGCGACCAGACGCTCTCCCCATCGCTATCTCCTCCCCCAGCGCTGTCTCCGTCGCCGCCTCTATACCCGCTGCCGTCACTGTCATCCTGGTCGGAACCGGTGACGTTGCCATCGTCCTGCGTGGGAGTGCCCGCTCGGGATGCGCTCTGCGATGGCATTCCCCCTGGCATAGTACGAGGCGCCTCGGACGACCGCGAGGACTCCCACACCAAATTGAATACGCTAGTAATGGCGTCCAAGGCCATCCCAGCATAGTCACCCCAGGTGTACGTCTGTATAGCCGTGGTGTCGTCGGCCGTGGAGTGCTGTCCGCGCGCCCGACGTGCCCTCCACCGTGCGCCCTTATACACCGCGACGAAGGACGTGTACTCGCTCACGAGCTGGTACGTCACCCCAAGACGCACGATTTCGGCCGTCTTGCGCTCCTCGGGCGACGCGTTCACCATGGGCGGAGGGGCCGTTCTATCTTCGCGGAGGTCGGAAATCATGTGGCGGGCGGTGAGGCAGTGGATGGGGAGGCCGTCGCCGTCTTTCGATGAATACTTTTTGAAGAGCTTCACACCGACGCGAATCTCCAACGCCTCCCCCGTTCCTCCGATGCTCCCCCGTAATACAACCTCCTTCGGGATCGTTTTCGTCTTCAATATAGCATATACAACCTGCCGCTGGTTGCTGTACAATTTGTCGATCGAAGGCGGCGTTTGCTGAACGGACCGTGTGCGCGGGTCAGCGGGTACGTTATGCCGGCTGTCCAGTCCCCAGTCGATGGTGACATGGTCGGCGACTCGATGCATGCCAGCGAGCATGAGCTTGAAACATTTCTGCAGAATTTCCATGTGATCGACGGCGAAGAAGCATAGGCCGTTACCTTCCCTGGCGATGCCTTCGCACATTGCTGTCGAGACCGTGTTCCCTACGCCTAAAGTAAAGACTCGGACTGGTGCTTCAGGCGAGCTTGCTCGCACCACTTCCGCTACCGCGGCGATCGCGTTGTCCTGGTCATGAGCCTACAAGTTCCAGTCAGTAACGACTCTGCGCAGCTAGAGTAACAGATGCGCACTTTACCGTCAGTGAGAACGAAGACCGCAGTGGGCTTCGCCTTGTCCCTCTCACCGAGCACCTTTGCCAGTGCAGACTTGATCTCCGTTCCGCCGTAATCGGCATCCATCGTAGCGATATGCCTCTCCTAAGATAAGACATAAATGAGACATATAAATGGACAGCCACCAACGCCGACATACCGCCTCCGCGCCAGAGTTATTGTCGTAGCTCCGAGGGGTAGTCCACAGCGCATCGCAAGCATTCCCGAAGCTGTATATGTTGAAGCAAGTGCCATCGCAGGGCAGGGCCTTGAGAAGGTAAGACAACGCCGTCTTCGCCTCCGCGATGCGGCTGCCGGTCATGCTGCCACTTCTGTCCACAAGGAATAAGTAGTCTTGATTCGCCACGCTTGGGATTTTGTAATTAGGCACGACGGCTAGCTGGATGGCCACCGTACCCCTCGTCTCGTCGCGCTCCGCAAAGGCGCGTGGTTGGTCCAAATTTCTAGCCCGTATCACGAGCACGAAGTCACTTTCCAAGAAGGACCCGGATTGCACCCTCCCGGTCCAGCGGCGACGAGAGTCTCTGCCGTGGTGTGTCTCGTAGTATCGCAACTTCAGCTCCTTGCCATGGCTGGGGCTAGACACGTCCTCCAGTTCGCCGGCAGTCTGGATGAAGGCATCGATTCGAAGTCGAGTGACGCTAGATGCAGACGCTGCGTCCTGCATTTGTGGTGGGGGTGTGCCATAGCGCATCGCGCCGATGGCCATGGGGAGCTGGAAGCGAACTTCGCTCGCCGAAGCGTTGTCCATCAACACCATGACGCACTGAGCAAGCTCCGTGAGCACTTCGTACGCATGTATGCGTTGATAAATGCACTCACGGTTAGTCGTGTCGTCACAGTCGTCCTGGGAGGGACAGATCCAACAGAAATCGTGAAGACTGTTGTGCTTGCGGTCAGGTTCGCTTCATGGCTTTAATAAGGCGGGGACATACTATCGTCGCAAGCCCACGTCACTAAGGCGGCCTCCTGTCCTGCGGTCACAGCAGCGTCGTATTCTGCCTGTGCCTGGTCTCGCTCCTTCGCCTCACCGACGAGGAAGCCGCCGTCCGACGATCGCATCTCAAACGCACAGGCAGCCGCACTGGCTGGCAAAGGGACCACATACTTCGCCTGCCCTGTGGCTACGTCTTCGTCATTGGAAAACGTATGCCGGAGGACGAACTCCGCAGAAACTGGCGTTAGTCTCAGTGAATGCTGTTCATATAATGAAAGATATCCGCTGCCGGCTGACCGTCCACAATCGTCACACTGATGTCGACCTTCTGCAAAGTGAGGTGGAGGACCTCATTATTCGGCCCACGATGGAGAATAGTCGTGCGTGCTGCTGAGGTGTCGGCCATCGGTGAAGCAAGTTAGCCGCTGGGCTCCCTGGGGAAACAGCGACACAGGCGTTAGCCCGACGACACAGTTGCCCCATATAAAGGGCACTAGAAAGACGCCCTATACGAGCACGTACGAAGTTGGGCTGCCAATTGCACGCTCGTGGGATATGCCATAGCTGCCGAATGCACGAAAATGGTATCGGTGGACGTTGATCGGTAGAGAGTGGGACTGCACGAGGACTAGCTTCGCCGACGCATCCACAATGCGCAGTCGGCCACGCCCTTGCGCCCTCGCACTCAGATACGAAGCAGCGTCTTTAAGTCTCCCAATCCGCGAAGACATGGCAGCTGAAGGGCGTGTTCCGCAGTAGTTGACTGCGCCAGATCTTTGACTCTTGAGCGCAGCGACGCAATCGTGACACGGATTCCGGTTCCCCATGCTTTGTGCATATGTCAAAGACATTCTGGTGAGACGCCATGTATTGTATGAGCTCACCATGTTTCGCGGCCATAGGGCAGAAGCCGCGTCCTGACCGAGTCCGAAGCAGAACGCAACTGCGCAATCGCTAGCGGCAAGCGAACTGCAAGTTCAAAGAGAGTTCGCCGTAGCTTATGTAGCAATACACAGCTATTGCTACACTCACAAGTACGCACAACCAGCATCGCACAACCTTTAGATCGGAAGCTTTCATCGACCTAGCTTGGGCTTCAACGTTCACGTTCAACGTCTCTCAACGTTCAGACGCTCATCGCGAGTCATCGTCAAACGCGCCCATATGAAACTTCTGACCAAGCTACTCCTGAAGACAAGTTTGGGCCGAAGCCGATGTGGGTCGCACACGCTGAGTCGGACGAGTCTATCCTCCGGCCACGATTTGGCGCGCGACTCGACTGCAAAACCCTCTATTTCTCGCCAAATGTATCTCTTTCAGTGACCGCCAACACTCCAGGTCGCCATAAACCTCGCCGTGAACTACCCTCGTAAGTCATTGCATGCCAGAACTTGTCAAGTACTTCGCAGCCCAAACTTGCATCCCAGGTGACGTCGTGAACGATTCTCGACGCGTCTCATGCCTCGCACACTCTACAAACCTCGCACGCCCCGTATCTTTGAACAGTCGCCTGTAATCAGTGACACGATTTCCGGACCTCCCCTTCCTGCCGAGCTCTTTCGAGAAATCGCCCTCTTCCTGCCGTCTACACGCGACGTCATCACTCTTTCTCTTGCGAATCGTTTGGTTTACAACGCGCTAGCAACAGCCGCGGTTTACAAGAGCCGCATCAGATTCAATGGGTGGGATATTGAAGCATGGGAGGATGAAGGTTGCGACCCTGGTTGCCGCCTGAGTCTCCCGAGATGGAGGCGGATCGATTACATTCATTCAAGAACGCAACAGCTGTTCGATGAAGCGGCAGTCGACGGATACTTCTTGAAGTCTTCTTCGGATGTAGCGCCGCCGTCCCCAGAATTCTCCTGGATTGATTGGCCGCCAGACGCCGGCGGAGACGTCTCCGAGGGAGTCCTCCCGCAGCAGGCCACTACAGACCTCGCACCTGCTATCGATGGTTTCAAGGCCACTGCATGGCTGGAGAAAATCAGTTTCGTTTTGCCATCCTTACTGGTTCATCATCGTGCGTGTCTCTCCTGCTGTGCCTCATCGCTGGCTCACTTCGCCGACAGGTTCAAAAAACGTCCTGCGCTTGACAATCCCGAAGTACCGCACGTTGCTGCGTACAATGCTTCGTGCTCTGACTGAGCTGTGCTTCTCCCTGCGGCTCACGCCTCCGAAGTCGAATCTGACAAGTCTTTGGATCGTATTGGACACAGCGCCGAACACGTGGTTTGAGCGCTGCAGTTTCTGCTTCGCGACGTTACTTGTGCACTGTACGTTTTGGTTGTATGCTGTCAAGACTCCCTATTTACCGCGACTGGTTTCCACAGGCAGTCGCAACACTCTGTTCGAACTCTTTGGAGACATAGCAGGAGAACTCAAACCCTCATTGGCCCGGCACGTTCGCAGCGATTATACTGCCTATGAATTCCACCGCAGTATCTTCACGACTGGGGCTCCCACACATCAACGGGTATCGCGCCGTTACTCTGCATGCTTCATCATCCAGGCGCTCAGCCATCTCAGTCTGCAACTCGACTCTAGCTACCAGAGTCCTCGACTCCGCTCACCGCCCCCAACTCATATTGTGTCTGACATGGAGTACGACTGGTCGTTTGTGCCGAATCGCTTCGCCATCGAGCGCCCGTGGCTGGCCAATGGCGCTGGCGCAACACCTCTCGGCGCGTTATCTTCTGCCGCAAGCGAATGGGCGGGACACTACTGCTATTCACTCACGGGGATGGAGCTCAAACGCCGCGACCCGCCCATGATATTTACTCTCAAGACCCCCGACCCTTCAATACGCCATCAATACCCTGCCCTGGATCGCACCCTCATACACTTTGAGGGAGAGGGATCAGACGGTGTCGGCAAGTTCACCCTGCAAGGTTCGTGCAACGTCGAGGACGGGATGCTGGATGCGACGAAGACGTACGTGGAGCAAGGAACTACGTGGCACTGGGATGGGACAGTGACGCCGTACGGACTGGTAGGAAGATGGGGAGACGAGAACTATGGAGGCTGGTTCTGGATTTGGCCGAAGGAGTGGTGTTTGGAGACTGCGAGCTCATAGGGCTGAACTCTCTGACAAACTTATGCTATGTTACGCTGTCAATTCACGACTGAAGCTGCAATGATTTATTGTAATTTTACTGTAAGGAAAGCGGTTATGCGTGCCTTCGGCGACGGCCGAGGAGCAGGACCCCAAGAGAGAGACGACTGCCGCGCTCTCGTTGCATCCTCGCACGTCTCGTCCTCTCCTCCTTGCCACCGACGACGACAACGACGATGAGTGCGAACAGACAAACCTGGCAGCCTTCCCGACCCGCCTCTCGCGCCGAAGCAGATGATGGTTTCCGTCTGAGGAGCGGTTCCCATGACGGGGCTCCTCCGTCGTTCCAGCATCGTTCAGCTGGGGGAGACGAGAACATGCGTACGGCCTCCAGTCTGCGCTGCCTTCTATACTCATCATCGGCGTGTAGAGACATCCCTTCACACTGGTCCCATCAAGATGCTCAACGTCTCCGGATTCAAGAAGCCTAGGTCCGCGTCCACGTCTGCGAATAGAGCTGGGGACGACCGCGCACCGTCGCGTGGCCCTACTCAGAGATCGCAGTGGTCCCCTCAGCTTCAAGGTGCACCATCTCACCCTGCCATGCATACTCAGGCTTCTCTGTCCGCCTCGCCTTTCGGTGCTGCGCCCTTCACCTTCAAGACCCCGCCTCTCCCTTCTGCAAAGTCAGCCGAGCACCCCAATGAGCGCAAGGAAGCGCATATACCCAGCTCCGACTCGGTCTCGAGGCTCCCCCGCGAGCGAAGCGTCAATCAGTCAAACGCTCCTCACCGACTCTCTCTCGACGCTTTTGCTCCTGGACGTCTGCGGCAGTCCAGCACGTCCCTGGAGAGTATTCCGGAGGCGGAAGACAGCGGCTACTTCTCTACGCCCAGCGACTCCAAGTTATCCGATGAGCAGCTGCCGTACACTCACTTTGTCCCCACGCGCACCAGTTCTCTTGCTGCCCCATCCGCCGACAACGGCCCCACCTTGAAACATCCTTCTCCCAAGCGCCCCGCCGAAGCATTCGAGACCGAAGAGGCCGACATGCTGCCTGCGAGTGGTGCTCACAAGCGTATCAGAGCGTCACTGTCCAGTCATGACACCTACCCATACCCTGCCGATGGCGCCCCTGCGACTCGCTACACGGGCGACGCCAGCCCGCGCAGCTCCTACAACGCCCAGGAGCCCACCGAAGACGCATATACCCAGGTACCCTCGTTCTTCAACAAGAACGCCTCGAACGCCTCGCCTACTCGCTCGGCGGCTCAGCCTGTGGTGCCCCCGCACACCTTTGGTGGTGTTCCTGGGCTGGAGCTTTCGGACGCCGACCTCGCGCGATATGCCGAACTGCACGAGGCTGCGTGCAAGAAGTGGACCGAGGCGACGCTCGAGCAGTGGCATGCTGGCGCCGACGAGCTCACAGCCAAATTCGGACAGATGCTGAACATGGTCTAGTCTTCGCAACTTGCATCTCCCTAACGCTTGCTGACTTTCGGTATGCTCAGGCTAAGGAGCATATGACGTGGGTATCTCGCTTCCTCGCGCGGTTCACCCAATGCATACGACTGACGCTCTCCCTACGCCTGACACCTTTCTCGAACGTCTGGATCGATCTGTACTGCTAGCGAGAAGATGAACATCTACAGCACGCTGCACACGAAGCTGTCCAACCATCGTGCTGTTCTCAGCACTCGCTCTGAAGCTCTCCGAGGCGCGCAAGGGGCATTGGTGCGCGATAGCACCAGTGTCATAGGCTCCGCTCGACTTCAAGGCGAAATGAGCAACTAGACTAGGTAACGTATCAGTTGCGCGGCTGTCTCTTTGCATGCCTCCGAGCTTCCCACTGGCTGTGTACGTGAGGTCTGTTGTACAAGGACGAGTGTGGATTCTGGACGTCGCTTCAAGTTGCCGCTGTTCTCGGACTTTCTTCTGTGTCTGCACTATCGGTTCCACCGCCCGGACTGCCAACTTAACCACCAGCCTTCTCCATGTACTGTATTCTGACTTTATGTATCTCAATTACACGCCGCGCATTCATCCATTTGCACAATGATTGAACGAAGACTTTATATTCTCGCAAAACAGCAATAAGTACAGTCGAGAACGTCAGTAGTCGTAAGTCGTCAGTATCATTCGTCAATATAAACATAGAGGAGATCAATATTGATGATGGATGAATAAATTGGATGAATGGAATGGGTTGGTGATGAATGAGGTATCGCAAATGAAGTGGGAATGAAAGGAAACAAGAGATCAATGACACCGGTTATGTGTAGCTTCCACTATGCCTGTCCGGGACGCGATTCTGCAGAGCGCGCAAGTGATTAGGACTGCTCCAGCTCCCGCCCCAGCCACCGCTCGCAGCATCGTCGCTGTCTTGGTCGACGCCCGCCGTCCACGGCACATGCGGGAAGCGCATCACCTCGCCCGTGACCGGGTCCGTAATGGACGTGTGCGTCGTCACGCTCGACGACGTCTCCCCCGTGCCTGTGGTCCCGGTCGACGTGACCGTGCTGATCGGCACCGGCCCCACCGGCAGCATCGACGTATGCGGCGAGCTCTGCGGTGTGTACGCAGCTGTGAAAGGCCGGCGTTCCACACCGGGGATCATGCTGCTGGGGTGCCCGACGGCTGACAGCGGCGGCGAGATCTCGCCTGGGGGAGAGTGGCGCGATGGTCTGCGCCGCCCGTCAGAGGAGACAGACCCAGTGTGAGCCCCTGATAGGCCGCTGCTGCCGGTCGGCTCTTGCGTATGTCCTGACGGTCGTGATGAGTGGCTCGATGCTGGTGCCGATCCTGACATGCTGAAGACAGTCCGCGGGCTCAGGTGAGAGTGCAAGGAGGCCTCTCTCGACGGCGTGTAATCTTGCCTCGGAGAAACCACTCGCGGCTGTAGAAGTACTGTTAGCAACCCGATGTGCAAGCGATATAAAAAGCAAGACTTACAATGCCGAACGTAGTCCGCTTCTCGTGCTCAGGACCTATTGCCCTGGATAATGCACGCCAGCCCTCCCCCGCTGCAGGAGGTGCCTCCTCCAACGCGTCAACGCTGAACCCTGTGCTGCTGCCCGCGGACAGTGGTGTGCCAACGGAGCCCGAATTGCGCCATGCTTGTGTGTTGAGCAATGCCAGGCCAGGTGGGACTGGTGGGCGCCCGCCACTCCGACTCGTCGATGACGAGGCAGTCGCAAAGGGTGAAGCGGGGCGGGGCACCGGAGTATCAAGGAAGTCTACAACCTTGGGGGAGGTGGGGGAGAGCGTTTGCGATGACGGCGGAGCATGCGCCTCATAGGCCGGAGGGTCGCTATTCGAACGCTCCGGCTCCGGTCTATGGCTGACAGAAAGAGGAGAGGCAATTGAAGGACCTCTTCCAGAAGACGCTGTCCCCGAGGGAAGTGGCGGAACGGGAGGGACATTGCTAGAGGCCGAGGACGCAGCGTCGTAATACACGGTGTTGCCAGAAGCCGCGCTTCTGCCGCTGACGGCAGAAAGCGGTCGTGAGCCGTCTCGGTACCCTATCTCCAACCTCCTGGCAGCCTCAGCGTCCGCTTCCGGCATTCCACGAGAGGCAACGGACGTCGGGCGCGAGCGAGAGCCCACCCGCGAAGAAGTTGGCCGAGAAGAGCCAGCGTTCGACCCCTCCACATTCCTGAACCAACTAAGCCTGCCCAGCTTCTTCAAGCTGCTGATCCCAACGGCTCGTGCCCAGCTTGCGCCGGCCGCATCATCGGTGGGCGACTCGTCAGCTACCGTAGAGAGCCCAGCGGAGCTACGGAGCCGAACGCGCCGGGCCGTTTGGACTGTCGCAACGTCGTGGTCATTCCCAGATCCTTCCGAGGCAATGGATGCATTGGACGGCTTGCGTGATCCGCGTGATACCAGGGACGTAGATGATGGGTGAGAGCGCCCACCGGTGGTGTCAGGATCGAGGGGACGAGGTGGGAGCAGAGGTGAGTCCGCGCCAGGCTCATGTTCGTCGATTCCTTCGGGTGACTTCGGCTCATCTGCGTACATTCGAGCTAGCACGTCGCGGGGAATGATGTGGCGCGCCGCCGGCGAGGGCGTCGGCGCACCTCCCCCGTTTCGAGTATCACCGGACTGCGGAACGTCTGCTTCACGGGGGACGGGCTCCCCGGCCTTCTCTGAGATACCGCCGGCGAGGGCTATGCCAATGGGACCCGATGTATCTGTCGACGTGCGAGGAGCAGTAACGAGTCTCGCGGTTGGTTCGGTCTCCTTCATGTCCGGGGCGGCCGAGCCACTGGGCCGGAGGAAAGGGTCTGCTTCCTCGCCACTGCCCCGAGGGGAGCCCTCTCCGGGTGGTCGAGCTCTAGGTTGTCCGTCCTCGTCCACCATCTCCCACATCCACAGAGGATTATCGTGGCTAGTGCGGCTGGGTGACAGACCAAGGGCACCAGTGCCACGGCCACGTCGTGAACGCCATCGGAGGAAGAGGATCAGAAGGAGTAGGAAAAGGAGCGAACCTAGCACGGCGCCTAGCACGGCACCGATGACAGTCCTCTTGGGCGAAGACGACCCACTTGACACGGGAGCCGAGCTGGTGGGTGCAGCAGCGGAGGAAGTGGAAATGGAAGCAGAAGAGGTGGGGGTTAGAGGGGACGAGGAGGAAGGTGTAAGTGATGAGGAAGGTGTCGCGGATATAGAGGAAAGTATTGATGAAGGGGAAGAGGGTGTCGCTGAGGATGATATCGGGGCACTAGTCGCCGATGCCGTTGGCGGAGGAGATGACAGTCCACCGTAGACCCAGACGCCATCGGTTCCTAAAGGAATCTACCAAGCAATGTGTGGTCAGTACAGGAGCATGCAAAGGCGCGAGTGGATTTCATGGGAAAAGAAGAGGGGAGCAAATCCGAATCGGTGCGCGTTCCTCCAGAGGCGGCGTGATGGCGGGACCCCGCATCCGCACTAGCTCCTGCAGCCGCCTCGCGGCAGCCATGGCAGAATATTGGACTCACAGGAGGCCCATAGTAAGTGAGTGGCAGCTCCAGCAGGGTTGTGGCTGTCGCAGTTGGGTTCCCATTGGCATCAGTTGCAATTGAGGTAGAGACAGACAGCCAGGGAGGCAGCTGCTGTGTAGGAGCGGTCATTGGAGGTGGGCCAAGGGCGGCTTATGGGTGCAGCAAGTGAAGTGCGTTTGCGGGTGTCGTGTGGAAAGAACGTGGATGCCTGTGAAGAAGTGGCATGTTAAGAGCGCGTCTAATCAAAGAGTAGATGCGGTAGGAGCGTACAGCAATGATGAATGACAGAATCGTCGTCAGGAGCCGTGCCGAGAAGCGGTGAAGAGGAAGGGGGAAACGCGCGCGGAGAGTTGATGGGGGTTGGGTGGAAACACGCCGACAGAGCCAGAAACTCAACCCAAGCCGCCGCGCAGGTCACGTGGCCGTTCACAAACCACAGCTCAACCTCAAAGCGTCAATCAAATCATAGTCCATGCCGGACGACTCGCTGTCTAGCGATGATATTCACGTATATCGCGTGCGAGCCAGAACGAATGCACAGTCCGGAATCTGGATCTGCCAGCATCATTTTCCTCAGCGACCCGATAATTGCCTGCTGCCGTACCTCCAGTTCCACGAGGTGTCCACTGCGACATACTTTTACTGCACAGGCGACGCAGTGAGGAGCATCAGCAAACGGCCGACTCGGATGTGCCAGGCTACAAATTACGCAGCCTTCAGCGCCCAAGTCTCACAGCGCCGACTCGGACTCGGCCCTCAGAAAATCATGTCCAACTGCCGCCTCGGATTCACGACGACGTCCACGGCCTTCGCCTGATTTCTCATGGTACATCTTCACCGCTTTCGCTCTGATCCGCGTAGACAGGGCAAACTAATACGTTCAGCATACCGCAGGTCGCCACACGCCTTTATTGCGACAGCCGCCTAGACACACTGGCCGCACGATGTGCAGAGTCCAGACTTGTCATGTCGACATTCCATGTCTCTTAGGCCCACAGCGTTCACCACACCATGCCCTCCCCGAGCGGCCAACCCCACGAGTCACTTTCGCCATCCTCCAAGACAGTCTCGAATCCGATCTTCGACAAGGCCGTGCAAGAGCACCTGCAGCGTCTCCAGGCCTGGGAACTCAACGACTTCGCTACATCGAGCCTGACGGGTGCGCAGTGTCGTTGCCGAGTACCACTCGGCCCATACGAAGAGCCGCCTTCTGCGATGCGTCAGCCGCGTGATCGCGCCGCTGGAGAAGTTCTTCAGCGCCGTGGACATTGGCGTCTCGTCGCACCCTGAAGTCGCCGGGATCGTGTGGGGCGCGCTGAGATTCGTTATGCAGGTGAGTGTCGACTCTTCGCATGTATGTGCCAAATAGTAACGCGTCTACAGAGCATTCGCAGCTTATCGGCGTACTTTGAGAAGATCGGGGACGTCCTGGAAGACATCGCAGAGGCGCTTCCCCATTACCAGGACTACGCCGACACGCTGTTTGCGAAGTCCCAGAGAGTGATGGAGGTGAGTCATACTGTGGAAGCATCGCACCCCTTCCATTGAATCGATGGCAGGGTCTTGCAGATGTCTACGGTGACATTCTGCTAACGTGCACTACAATTCGACGGGTATATAAAAGCGCTCAGGGCATACGCGGTGAGCCATGCTTCGGAAAAACCTTTTCGTGAAGGTTCACATCGCATCTCCAGGATCGATATCTGTTTCTTTTCGCGCTTTGAACCCTTGGGATCATGCTTTAGACGATGTCGTGAGCAGCCTGCAGCGCCGACGTGAGCGACTGAATGCGCGCGTCCGACACGAGGAAATGATTGACGCTCATGAACAGCGGCGGAAGGATGATGAAAGGGAAACCGAGGAGAAGAGGAGGAGAGAGGAGAAGGAGCAGCGCCAATTGAGAGAGGAGCGCGAGCGGGAGAGGCTCAGGCTGCGCGCGTCAAACGAGCGGAAACGCGGTGGGCTGAGTCATTCCCTCGGTCTGTTCACGTGTGCGCCTTGACTGATTCGGCGCTTCGAAGAGTTCCTCGAACGTCTACAGTATGCTGAGTGTTATTCCAAACACAAGGCCTGTCGCGACGTACTTTCAAAGCATCTGAACGGGCTGAAGGAATGTAAGTTAAAAAAAAGACTACAAATGCCCAGGATGGTGCTGACGTGTGGAGAATAGTTTCTCTACGTTCGGTTGCAGATATTGCATCTTCGGAGGCAGGGCACGGTGCACGACCTTCGGGTTGCTCTCCAGTCGCTACCGTTGGGCCTCAGCGCGACGTTCAATCGGGCCCTTCAAGACATCGAGGCCCTACCAGCACAGCGACGCGAGCACGTCAGGAGGCTGTTTCGATGGCTCGCGTGCTCGTTGGAGCCGCCCAAAGTCTGGGAGATCATGGACGCCGTCGTGGTCGACGACATGGATGACACTTGGGATGAAGACAGACGTATCGCGCAGCCTTCCTCTCTCCTCGCTGACTACGGAAATCTGGTCAAGGCAACGCCTCCCGTGTACGATGACTCAGATCAGGCAGCTCTGCTCCTTGCCTCTACGCTTCAATTCGTCCATGTGTCCGTCAAGGTGTTCCTAGTGTCAAAGCTCTCATCCTCCGAAGAGGCACCTCTACCAGCCTACCGCATTACTGCCCTCTATCTGAAGCACGCCTTCCTCTCGTCCTTACCGGGTTCAAATATTGCCTCGTCACGGATCCCGCCCAAACGTCATTGATACGGAATGAGTTGCTGTTGGATGCCTGGGAAGTCCAGTTGCGATTAGCAGGAGAAGATGGACAATATCTACTCTCCGCCTTCCGCCAGTTCTTGGACCCCGGAATTGACAAGAAAGAAATGACTGCGCCATCACATTTCGGTCATGGCACGCAGACCTTCCTACTAGCGTAGAGGACAGGATGAATGGTTGACATGGATCATAAAGGTGTATAGGTTATGACCGAAGGACGCGAAGAAAGTAGAAATACAGTAACAGCCGCCCTGATCATGAATCACAGACCTGCCATGGTAACGTCCTCGCTCACTTCGTGGGAAAGGGCGTCCCGGCGGCCCTGCCGACGCTGGACGAAGTCATCCTCGTCCGATTCGCCGTCATCTCGAGACGCCCGACTTGACTTCTGTCCGATTACTCGTCGGGTGGCGGATGCGAGAGGCTTCTCGTCCTCCTCGTCCTCCTCCGTCTCTATCTCGTCTTCCAACACCACGGGCTTGTCGCTTGGGTCGGATACAAATTGCTTCCAGTGGTCTGGTTCGTGACTCATGCCAAAGGCTGCCATTCGCCGCAGCACCGGTCGCAAGTCTTCGTCGTCCTCCACGGCGACGAAATACGACTCCGCGCTACTCATCGTATGCTCCAACAACTCTTTATAGATATTGTCCTCGATTGGCTTAATCGGTCCGAAGGTCTCGGAGGAGGCGCCCGCCATCCAGATGTCCCAGGACGTATACTTGTCCATGCGACGACGTGCCCCGCGCTTTGCGACCGTGACAATAGGTCGGGGAGATGCAAGCGCGTTGACGATGCAGATGACGGGTACAGGCTCCAACTCGTTCTTTTCGAAGACGCCGACAGTGTACGGATTCATGCCATCAAAGTAGCGGGTGCGTATATTATCCGTGACCGCGGCGTCGTTCTTGATTTGCCACTGAAGTACAGCGACGTTGGACTCTTGCATGATCTTGTCCCGGAGTAAGAAAGGAATGAGAAGATCAATCCCACGATGATTGTTGGCGCAGAAGACGGCTGCGCCACGGGCAATCAGCACGAGCAAGAATCGCCGTGTCAGCACGTGGAAGCTCTGGACCTTGATAAAGTGTGTGAAATAAATCCTCGACTGCTTGAAAGTTTCCCGAAGTGTTGTGCTTTCACATTCGGGGCTTCGGATGCGAGACGGATTCGAGTCAAGGATACTGTCGACAGCGTCGGAGGGTAAGAGCTGCGTCAGGAAGTCCTCGACGGATACGATGGAAGGACAGTCCTCGATGGATGCGGTGGGAGAAGCATTCTTGGCAGCGATTGATGCATTGTCGCGCGCGAGGAGAAGAAGGAGTGCGACGATGAGCTCCCCCCGATCGCCCTTGCTGATGCCAGACGACTTCAAGTGGTAGAGAAGGGCCTGCGGCGCCGAGAATGGCATGACAGAGTGCATGATGGAGAAGGCAGCCTCTGCAAGGAGGGGTTCGGATGCGGCAATGGTGAACATTCGTTCAAGACCGGTGGTGGCGGCGATGCAAAAGCGCATGTGGTGCTCGACCTGGTACCTCTCAACCTCGCTGGATGACCATGGATGGGCAGTGAAATCCGGGCTCAAACGAACACTGAGGCACGCCAGCTGTTCGGCTGGTGACAAGACCTGCTTCTTTGCATCGAACTGGGCCCTCTGCAGGAGCTTGAGCTGCGCAAATTCTCCAATCGACGCTCGCACTTCTTGGTTGCCCATCTCAAACCGCGTCGCCAGACTACAATGCAGGTGAGGAAACTACAACGATTCGACAAGTCAAGCGACGACGTACAGTGGCCGGCCTAGCATGGCCTTGAACTCTATCGACGTAACAGTATCCAGTGTCATGGAACCAGGTTCGAACTTGCGAGCAAATATGTCGAGGCCGAGCTCGGTGAAAGGACCCAGACGCCGGAAAACCGACATGTTCAAGCGAGACGACGGTTCTGCATATGCGGGGGCAGAAAGAAGATGAAATTTTCCACCGGTTGCTAGGAAAACGGCAAAGATAGGGAGGTGTCTCAATTTCGAGAAGGCGCGGCAGAGGTTGGCGTAGTGACTCCACTGTCCATTTGCGAGCTCAGTGAGGATGCTGCACTCGTCAAATTCGAGAATCACAGCTGGGTGGTCTTGATTTCTGTTATTAAGCAATTTGAGCAATGATTTAGCGGGGTCTATCAAGATGGGTCAGATCAAGAACTTCGAGGATAGAAGGGGCTAGTAACCGGCGGCGAGGATTTCACCCGTTCCCTGGACAACCTACGAGACAAACTCAGCAATGAACAGGCAGGGTAAGGAGGCTAGCGCTTGCCGAATTAGCTCTCTGAACGACGGCGTTGTGGAACGAGCGGCGATAGTCGCCGTGACGAAGCCATTCTTGCCCTTCTGCCATCTTCGTCCGGAACATCGCAGCAACTTCTGCAAGGTGGGGAGAATTGTTGTGGAAGGCAACGTGATCTTGGACTATGGCCGCCAGGTGTTCTTCAGCCACTTCGAGAACGGCATACAAGAACGCATTGATACACCGCTTAATGTCCGACGCAGTCGTCGTAGTGTTCCACCATTCGCGCAAAACAGTATCGGGTGGAGGGTATCCTGCAAAAAGTTAGCACGGAGTGGCAAACGCTTCAGGTTGGCAATGCTGACCTTGAGTGCTGTTGCGCAGATTCATGGGGATCACGACATACTCTTTTGCAACCTCGTCTAGCAAGCGCGATTTCCCGGTGCCAGATGATTGGATAATGGGAAAAGATCTGGCGTAGAGATCGGCGGCATTCATAGCTCGGATCATCGTGCCAATTAGAGCGGCTTTGGCAAGGCCCTTGTAGGGTATCGTCCAGGACTTCGCGGTGACTGGGACAATCTTCAGATGCTGCCGACTTCGAGAGGACAGATCAGACTCACCGTCTTTTTCGCTTTCGGAGTCGTCTTCTGTTCATTCCAAAGCTCATTCGTGAATAAAATCGCAGGAGAACAATATTACTGCCACGGACGACTTTGAACGACTGTCGTCGGCGGCTGAGAGGCGCCTGGCACGACTGGAAACGGCACTGCGATCAAGGATTAATCGCAGCGTCTATCCCAAGTTGAGGAAACTCACATGCTAAACGAAGTTTCTTATATGATCGTTGCCACCTGCAAGTGACGAGCAGACTTGAAAGATCGTCATCGGCCAAAAGACTGGTGACGTGCGCGCTTAAAGCTGTTGCTGATGCGTAACGTCGGATAAGCGGCGGGCAGGTGGTGATAGCAAGAGACAGAATGATCAGGGCATCATGCGAGGTTGCCGCGAAATCGGCGTCGAAGGCAAACATGGTATTCAACGCAACATCCCACTCAGCGTGTTCCGCGTCCCCGTAATCTTCAATTTCGAGAGGGGCCGTCTGCATGCCATCCTCAGGTTCTTCCAACATTACAGAGACGATTGTGGATTCGACCGTGATACGGGTGGGGTTCTGGTCCAGGGCCGGTGCTTACTGGCAGGTTAGGACGCGCATGGGAAATTTATAGAGGAATTTCGAACTCCGAACCGTGTTATTCCCACATCCGAATGCGCGTGCAGAGGCGTTTGAAGTGTGCCTGACGTCATGAAGCTGGCAAGGCGCTTCAATCCTCTTCAATCCCTTTCGCATCGCTTGGCCATCGCCCTCGACTCTCTGGCGCGAATATGATCGTCTGACAGCCAAGCCGCACGACCTAGGCCCGCGAGCCTCCACTACCTAGATCATGACACTGCCCACCGAGCCCGGGCATCGTGCTGTCGTCCCCGAGAAGACTCTAGGTCTCGTCAATGGTGCGCACGAACAAGTATACTTACGCTCACCGCCCCGATTCACATCCTCTTCTCCCAGGTATTTCTCTTGTGGTCGGCCTTCAGGTGCGTCCCTACACCTCCTATTGAACGCTATAGTAGCATACTAAAGTCCTCCTAGATTGGCTCCGGCATCTTGTACGCCCGTCTCGCCTTATCGTCATAAGCATCGCCCTCATCCCCGCAACGCAGCTCAACGCCCGGCGTCGTCGTAGCAAACACCGGCAGCGTCGGCGCATCCCTCATCGTCTGGGTGCTCTCCGGCGCGCTCTCGTGGACTGGCGCGAGTAGCTTCGCCGAGCTCGGCGCGGCCCTCCCTCTCAATGGCGGTGCACAAGCATATCTCGGATATACTTTCGGGCCCATGGCATCGTACCTGTACACCTGGACGTCTATGCTCGTACTCAGTCCGAGTACGTATCTACCTGCCAGTATCGTGGGGCTGCAGCTGATCCTTTGGGCGCATAGGCTCGAAGGCCGTAACAAGCTTGATATTCGGGGAGTACTTCAATAGGGCGGTGTGGAATGCGACGCGCAGTGAGGACGCGCCTGCAGACATCCCGTCGTGGGCAATCCAAGCTACAGCGCTGGGGGCGATCGCGGGTGTCACGCTGCTGTGTGTTCTGACGCAAAGCCTGGGCAGGCGTGCCGCGGTCATCTTCACCTCCGCCAAGGTGCGCCTCTGGCCCCGCCTTCTCATCTCACGCGTCTAATGTCCTGCAGATTCTTGCTCTGGTGAGCTCACCATTTGAAGGAAACTCCTTGTTTGGGTCTGACGCGCGCGCAAGATCGCCGTGACCCTGTGTGGCTTCTACCAACTCCTCCGCGGCCGTGCGTCCTCCGCCTTGCGCAAGGACCTTTTCGCCGGCTCTTCTCACAGCCCGTCTTCGTATGCGCTCGCTCTGTACTCCGGCCTCTGGGCATTCGACGGCTGGGACCAAGTGAGCTTCGTCGGCGGAGAGATGCGGCGCCCGGAAAAGAACATCCCGCGCGCAATCCATCTGAGCATGATCATTGTCACCGTACGCATCACCAATTGGATGATGTTTGCGACGCCTTCTCAAGTACTTGAAAGGTTCTCTTTCTGCTTGCGAACCTGGCGTACTTCACAGTACTAGAAAAGGCGAGTCGTCAATATGTCGGTCCTCGAAATCATGGCTTACGCGCGTCGCAGGATGTCGTCGGCCGCAGTAACACCATCGCGCTCGATTTCGGCTGGACGCTCTTCGGGCCTGTCGGCGGCGCGCTCTTCGCGCTCACCGTCGCGCTCTCCTGCTTCGGCGCACTCAACGGCAAGCCGCCCTTCCTCTCTCCCACAGCACCGCTCATATATCTGACTGGCATCCCTACAGGCTCATTCTTCACCGCGGGCCGCGTCGTCCAGCGCGCCGGGCAGAAAGGCTACATCCCGGCCGTCTTCGGGCGCACACATCCCACACGCGGCACGCCCGTCAACGCGATGCTCCTCCAGGCGTGCATCACGTCCACATTCGTCGTCCTGGGCGGCGGATTCCGGAAGCTCCTGAGCTTCGCGGTGGTCGCGTTCTGGGCGTTCTACTTCCTCACGGTACGCTGCGTTCTGTCGAGTTTGGTGCGTGTTCTGAGAGCTCTGGGCAGGTGCTGGGCGCCGTGGTCCTGCGGTTCCGAGAGCCTGGGTTGGCGAGGTGCGAGGCAATCAGTCGTTCCGGCGGACGAGGCTGACAAGGCTTGGGTTACAGACCGTACAAGACATGGCTCATCACGCCAATGACATTCTGCATCGTATGACACCTACTCTCCGACCCCAGAATCTCCCCAGCTCACCCTTTCCTTTCCCAGGTTGCCCTCTTCCTGCTCACCATACCCGCCCTTGCCGCGCCCCAGCGGGTCATAGCTGTTGCCCGTGCGTTGCTACCCACATCCCCTTGCTCACTGACCTGACATCGGATACACAGTATTCGTTGGCGCAGGTGTGCCTGTGTACTTCGTGACGCAGCGACGGCGGGGCACAGGCGTAGGTCGAGAAGAGCTAGGAGAGCGTGAGGCGTTGGTTACTGACACGGCGCCGAGATACGGTTCTGTCGAAGCTGAGGCGACATAAACGCTCGCCTTGCCGGTCTTCAAGGGATCTTCAGTCTTCTTCACTATAGATGGGTTTAGCGGTCAAATACGGGTGAACTTGATGAAGTGGCACAAGTCGTCGACCGGCCAACGTGTGTCTCAAATCCCGCACCGCTGTACGGTATTTGCTGTTGCGCAGAGTCGTCAAATACCAGCAGTCCTCACCCGAACGCATCTCGCCTGATGCTTCCAGACAGATGTCCGCTCCATAGTCGTTTTGAGTGACTTAACTGAGGTGCTGTATTGTTATAAGTAGTAGACGGAGGAGTATACGGAAAACCCCGAACGGCCGCTGCGCCGCCACCCAGTAATCGCTTGTTCTCGTCTGTCATTCAAGTACATGTGCTACTTTGTGCTTGCGACTTTCTCTTCCATGCCTCACACATCACGACAGCAATACGCTCAGCCGGAAGGTGCACCGTAACTCATCACGCGCATCATGTAGGTGACCCCGAGCTTGTTGAAGTTCAATGTTGTGAAGGCCACGAGCGCCTTTGCCCCAGCGCGTCAAACTCTGCTTCCTATTTTCTAGTACCCATCCTACGGGCCACGATGCACTCCGAGTCCGCGCCCCCAAGTTAGGATCCCCTGCTTGTACATTCATCACAGTATGTCCTCCCCGAACGGTCAGCCCCACGAGTCATCATCACCATCCCCGAAGGCAATTTCGAATCCAATCTTCGACAAGGCCTTGCAAGAGCACATCCACCATTTCCAGACCTGGTAGCTTGCTGACTTCGCCGTATTGACGCCTGTGGGGATGCGCAGCGTCGCCGCCGAGTACCACTCGACCCATGCGAAGAGCGGCCTTCTGCGATGCGTGCAACGCATCAGTCGGATCATCGCGCCGCTGGAAACATTCTTCCGTGCCGTGGACAACGCCGTTTCGTTGCAGCCTGAATTCGCCGGGATTGCGTGGGGCGCGCTGCGATTCGTTCTGCAGGTGAGGGGACTTGCCTCTCCATATGCGTACCTCATTAATAGCCAACGCATCGGCAGACCATCCGCGGCTTATCGGCGTACTTTGGGAAGATTGGAGACGTTCTGGAAGACATCGCAGAAGCCCTTCCTCACTACCAAGACTATGCCGACACCCTGTTTGCGAAGTCCCAGAGATTGATGGAGGTGAGTCACAGTCTCTCCGACGCTTCACACTACAGCACTTTCATTGAACAACTGCTAGGGTCTTGCAGGTGTTTACGGTGACATTTTGTTGACGTGCACTACGATCCGACGGATTTATACGAGCAGTCGAGGCATACGCGGTGAGCCACGTTTTGCGTTGAATCCATTTTGCGAAGGCTTACAATCGCATCGCCAGGGTTGATAGCCATTTTTTTTCGGGCCATGAAGCCTTGGGACCACGCTTTCGACGAAGTCTTAAGCAGCCTTCAGCACCGGCGCGAGAAATTAAATGAGCGTGTCCGCCACGAGGAAAGGAAGATAGCCCATGAACAACGGCGAAGGGTTGAACCGCACGACCTCCTTGCGGAACGTGTTAGGCTCGATGATCGCGTGTGCCCGGTCGTTGAAGACGATGCGCGTGAGTCAGACATACGGCTGAAGAAGATATGAAAGTGGAGTTGGTGAAATACACGCGCAGCCGTGGGGCAGCTGAGGCGGTATGGTCATGGCGGGGCGGCTTCAAGTTGTGCAGGCCCGCGTCGACTCGGATGCGGCGGGCCGCGGCCGAGCAGAGCTTTTCAGCGGCCAACTTCAAGGCGCTTATCCAAACGCGAATTTGCACGTCCTCCCTCACTGCACATGCTCATCACCGAATCTTCAATATTTCAATCGCGAGCGGGATGCACCGCACCGCTCCTCAGCACCTCTGCCAAGCACAGCTCCTCCTCCAATACGGTTTGTACCAACGTGTTCGCGCTTGTACTATCGGGCGCCGGCGCCGGCGCAGCGTCAAATCCCTGCTTCTCCTAGTGCCGCCTGTGGACACAGCCAAACCACGAGGCAGATATGTGGGAAACCAATCATCAGTGCTTCGCTTTGGTTTCTCGTAGGCTGCTCTCCCCGTGCCTTGTACCATGTCCTCCTTGAACGGTCAGCCCCCATCGACAACCGCGAAGGCGATCTCGAACCCGATCTTTGACAAAGCAGTGCAAGAGCATCTCCAGCATCTCCAGGCTTGGGAGCTGGCCGACTTCGCCGCGTCGACAGCTGAGGAGGTGCGCGGCGTAGCTGCACAGTACCACTCGACACATACGAAGAGCCGCGTTCTGCGATGCGTGCAACGCATCAGTCGAGTCATAGGACCGCTGGAGATGTTCTTTAATGCCGTGGACAATGGCATTTCTTCGCTTCCTGAGATTGCCGGGATCGTGTGGGGCGCGCTGAGATTCGTGATGCAGGTGAGTATCGTCTCTTAAAATTCGCTCTCTCTTGACTAAAGGCATCTGCAGAGCATTCGCAGCTTATCAGCGTACTTTGAGAAGATCGGAGACGTCCTGGAAGACATCGCAGAGACACTTCCCCATTACCAAGACTACGCGAACACCCTGTTTGCGAACTCCAAGAGAGTGATGGAGGTGAGTCTGAGTCATTCCGCCGCATCACACTACAACCCTTTTATTGAACAACAGCTAGGGTCTTGCAGGTGTCTACGGTGACATCCTGTTGGCGTGCGCTACGATCCGACGGATATATAATAATGCGCAGGGCGTACGCGGTGAGCCATCACTTCTGTAGAACTCTTCCGCAAAAGTTGACGATCGCATCCCCAGGATCGATATCTGTTTCTCTTCGCGCTTTGAACCCTTGGGACCACACTTTCGATGATGTCGTGAGCAGACTGCAGCGCCGACGCGAGAGACTGGACAAGCGTGTACTACACGAGGAAAGGATGGCCGCTCATGAACAACGGCGGAAGGACGAAGAAAGGGAAGTCGAAGAAAGGAAGAGGCGGGAGGAAATGGAGCATCGTCGTATGGCAGAGGAGAGGGACAGGAGGCTCGAGGAAGCTCGAGCGCTCGAGAATGAGAGGTTGCGTGTGTCAAATGAGCGGAAACAGGGTGTGCTTATTTCGTCCGTTCATATGTGCGCCATGGCTAATTCATTGCTTCCAAGATTTACTCAGACGGCTTAAGGAATTCGCGTATGCTGAATGTCATTCCAAGCACGAAGCCTGTCAAGCCGTCCTTTCGAAGCATCTGGACTCTGGACGCTGGCTTCTCAACCGACCTGAATTTGAAAAGTGGGCGGTAAGTTCAGTGTCCGGTATGCTTTGGCTGTGCGGCAAAGGTATGCGTCTCCAGCATGCTTAGTGACTGTCAGTTAGCTAATAGCAGCATCTTCCAGCTGGAGCTGGCAAGACAATACTCTCGTAAGTCATCACGCAGGCTGGAGCTCTATCATGCGCTTACCTGCAGCAGCTCCATCGTGGTGAACTCGCTCAGTGCTCAGCTCGCCCAGACGAAAACTGTCGCATATTTCTACTGTCAGTTCGATGACCCGCAAAAACGTTCTGACCCACGTATCGTCATTGGCACACTCCTTCACCAAGTCATATCACAACTCCCCGCAGAGGATCGCTACATGCCGGCTCTCGGCTCATCACACGCTGCCTCTCCGGATCTTGACGCCTTGCGCGACGCACTGTCTTCTGTCGCCAAGCAGACTAATGATCTATTCATCGTTGTTGATGCCCTCGACGAGTTCGACGACAGCAGCCGCTGGAAGCTCGTACAAGCCCTGAAGAGCCTCTCGCACGATGCAAAGGTATTTGTGACAAGCAGGGACCTACTTCCCAGTCAATATCAGGACGACACATTGGCCCTCCTTCGCGGTATACCTGTGATCCCTGCCGATCCCGAGCATGTCGAGGGAGACATCGTCGCATTTGTGGAGCGCAATGTTCGCTTTATTGAAGAGGACGGATTGGACACTTCTGCCGATCCCGAGCCACCGCTCAAGGTCGCGAGTATTCCATTGCGCGACGAGATTAGGAGGGTGCTTTTGGAGCGGGCTGATGGAATGTAAGTAGCTAAGACTACGCATGCCCAGGACGGCGCTGAAAGATGAAACTAGGTTCCTCTACGTGCGATTGCAGATACTGCACCTTCGGAGGCAGGGCACGGAGCATGAGCTTCGGGTTGCTCTGCAGTCGCTGCCGTCGGGCATCAGCGCAACGTTCATCAGGGTTCTACAAGACATCGAGGCACTACCGCCGCAGCGACGCGAGCGTGTCAGGAGGCTGTTTCGATGGCTGGCTTGCTCGCCGGAGCCGTTCACACTCCAGGACATCATGGAAGCCGTCGTGATCGACGACATGGATGACACCTGGGATGAATCCAAATGTATAACACGACCTTCCTCTCTTCTCGAGGACTGCGGAAACCTGGTCAAGGCAGCACCGCCAGATTATCTCCACGGAGATGAGACTTTTTGGTTCCGTCAGTCTATCGTTCAGTTCGTCCACTCTTCCGTCAAAGAGTTCCTGGTCTCAAGGCCCTCATCACTCGACGAGGCACCTCTACCAGCTTACCATTACTACCCTCTATCGAAAGCACGTCTGCCTCTCATCCTTACCGGATTCAAATATTACCACGTAGCGTATTCTGGCCAAGTGAACCACTTGATGGATGACGCATGGTTGGTCCAATTGCGATTAGCAGGAGAAGATGGACGACATTTGGTCTCTGTCTTCCGCCAGTTCTTGGCCCCCGGATCGTCGTTTAGAGAGAAATGGAAAAATCATAATTGGTCCTTGTCTGCGTGTTTTGGGAACGACTACCGATTCTACGACTTGCAGAGCCCCGACAGCGACTACGACCCTGTGCCCCTTCACCATATTGCTATCGCCCTCCACCTGCCCCACATTGTTCCAGGGCTTGTCAAGCATAAGAGCCGTACCATGGAGTCGATGACCGCAGACCTCGAAGACATAAACAAGCCCAGCAGTTATGGACGCACGGCGCTTCACGTTGCGTGCGCCGCGTTCAGCCGTTTTGATGACGGTGGCTCGGAGCGCATCTTGCGATTCCTGTTGGAGGAGGGCGCGGATGTTGCCGCAGTCGATCGTGATGGACACACGGCGCTTCATCTCGCAGCACGCAATGATTTCAGCCCCATGGAAGTCCCTCTCCAGTTACTTCTAGACCACCAACCGGACAGTGTGCACGCTACCAACAAAACAGGGCAGACAGCACTGCATCTCGGGGTGGAAAGGAATTATGACGGGTATAAGGCGGCCCTGATCCTGATCCACGGTGGAGCAGACGTGAACGCCAGGGATCATAGCGGCCGCACACCGCTGCTCGCACTGTGCTCCACATTATTTGGGCATCTGGAAAGTCAGCTTCACACTGCGCGTGTGCTGTGCGAGCACGGCGCCTCGGGTTCCGTGGTCGACGCCGCCGGCAAGACTGCACTGCACATCTTCGTGGAGAGCTGCGGCCTAGATTCAGCGATCATGTACGGGTGGTGGCTGGTGGGGGAGAAGCTGCTGCAGATGCTGCTCGCGCACGGAGCGGACCCGCGCGCTGCCGATTCGAGCGGCAAGCGTGCAGCTGACTATGCTCAATATGCGGAGATTTATTCGTTCTTGCAGGGAGCAGGAGGCGAAGAGCTAGACATCGACAAGCTACACAAGCTTTGTGCTGTGGACCCTAGGTAATGTGGGACACAGATATGTCTTCACAAAAGGCGAACCATACGAAATGCAAATACTGCGTTAGCTGAGGTATCATGTACTCCAGTGGATCAGCGCAATTTTCTAGAAATCGAGGACCAACGAAATGAAGTTGTCCTTGGTGAACCCGATGAATGCTTCAGTGACTATGCATTTTCTACTCTGAATTAGGACAGCTATTCCTCGCTCGCCGCTGAAGTGGTGGCCGGGAGGATGTCGATTGCAAGGGCAGCGTACTGATTCTTTCGAATCTGGAGGGACTCCCCAGATCGTAGTCAAATTGGCAACTGTTTCAGGTCGTATCCTGTCGTTATCCTCCGCACCCAAAGAAACGCCACACAATACCGAGGCGGACGTCGTGGAGCTTCTTCCCCGAAATAGATTCGCAGCGAGCGACTCGCGTCTTAGATGATCGCCGAGAGCAGTGCCACGAGCGAAGCGCAAAACTGCAGTCCGGGGTATCCTGTCGACGCAAGTCCGCACGTCAATTATCTGTCCTACATATATACAGAGGCTTTGAACATGAAATTGCCCGCAAAAATTCAATAGGAGGTGTCGATAGTATACAAACATCAGAGCTTCGCTTTCACAGGCGCTTGAGGAGATACTTGGACGACCCTGTGCAAAGAAGGTGGTCATTTACTGGGATGCGAATACTGGAAGGTGCGCTGCTTACAGTTTGCCTACATTTCCTCCGTTATACAGCAGTGGCAGCGCCTCCGGCGCTTTTTCTAGGCCCTGGACTATATGATAGCGTGCCTTCAAAGAGCCATCGGCGATCCAAGAGCTCAGGTCCTTAAGTGCGCGAGGGTATTCCTTGACGTAGTCGAACCTGTTCGTATAGCTGTGAGCCTATCTTGGCCACTTGGCCACGCGGTAAAGAAGTTCTTACACAATGAGACCCTCGATTTTCGCTCGCTGTGAGATGAGGTTCATATATCCAGACAGGCCTTTCCGCCGGACAGCGTCTAGAATGTCCATTTAGTTTGTCGCGCGCGGGATGCGAAACACGCCTACTGACTGTAATCGGAAATAGCGCCTATGAACACCATTGTCAGTGAGAATTGGCCTTACGGAGTCGTCGGCAAGCCTACCGCAAAGAACGACGCGGGCATTCTTCTGCATCCTCGAGATCCAAGATGTTGCCGCCGACATTGTCAAAGAAAATGTCAAAATAACTGGCAGCCTCCTTGAACTCTTTGGCGAAGGTCGGGCTCTTATAGTTGACGGCCTTGTCCACACCGAGGTCCTTCTCTATGAGGTCGTGGATGAGCACATAGTTAACTGGTGGCGGTCACGAAGGACGAACGAATGAACGAGGCGGTCAGATGCTGTGAGCGTTCGAGTGATCGTCCGAGTGAATACAAACAGACTGTCATGCCCAGCGGACCGAGGAAGCCCAACGCCTAAGCCCCAGGCGGTACCCTTCAAGACAATCTCAGTGCCAGTGGACCGGTCGACTGCAGTCAGCGTGCGCGCACGTACTGCAGCTTCTAACAAGCCTCAGTGAGGCTTGTCTCCTCCAGCACCACATGTTCGGTCCATCCTGAGCGTGCCGTCGGACATGGCACCCAGTAAAATCACCATGTAACCACGCACCGGGAGCCGCCTCCACGACGTCGCCGCCCCGCATCCGCGCGCGCCCCGTCGCTGACCGCAAACGACCGTGCCCAGCCCGCCCGCCCGCATGACCTCCCCGAGCTTGACGAGCTTGATGTTGCTGCGCGTGTCGCGCAGCCACAAGTGCAGCACCGGATCGGGAGACGGCCACTCCGTCTTCACGTCGAATGGTTACGACGTCCTTGCGGAACATGTTGGGCTTGATGTGCGCCTGTCGCCGCTTGCTGAAGACGATGCGCGAGTTGGCATACGGCTGGCTGATGTGGATATGAAAGCATTCGCTGGGTTGCGTGTGGCTGCCGCGAGCAGAGGGATTGTCATGCCGGCTTGCTGAAAAGAGTTGGGGGCCAGCGCGCCGTCGCCGTGACCGGGCCGAGCAAATTGGCAACTGGCGACTCTGATCACTCTGATCACTTCGGACATATTGGCCCGGGACATAATTCGCTGCTCCGCACGCGTACGATGTCTTCAATCTCCTTCATCTCGCCGCTCAATACTTCGGTGTGTTCCAACAGCGACTCCGGCAATGGGCACATCTCCCAAGGTGTCACCGTGCTCAGCGCTAGGCGGCATCCCTACGCACTTCAGGCTGTACACGGCCATCGGTGGCACCGCGGAGCGCAACAAGAGCCAAGGAGCCCTCAGAGTTGAACTACCGCAACAATAACGCAGGACAACCTGCACAAGCACCCACCCCAAACCTTCGTACTTCGACTCGTCCACTGTCGCCGTGGATACTACGCCCGGTCTCGCAAGCATCCCCCTGCTCGGCCGCTAGACCAGCTTCCTGTCAGGCTTGGTGCAGACCTAGTGTTGTTGACGGGCGCGGCCCCGCGCTCTTGTGGCTGTAGGCGGCTACGTATCGATGCCCAGATGCCGCTCTCCTGGGCTTCCATCATCATATCGTTACAGGTATGGGCATTACAGTGCTGCTACCCACGCCCCTAGTCCCTCTGACCCTCTCTCAGGAAATTTCGACAATGCGGACAATGTAAAGCGCATTTTATAAACCACACCCGCAACACGGTTTGTTCGCGCCGCACCGCGCTGTTGGATTTGGACTCGCGCCCCGCCCAGCCCTCGCCAGCGTCAACTCTCTGCTTCTTTCAGTACCGCCTCTCGACATAGCTGACCACGAGGCAAATATGTGGGAATACATCCATCGGCACCACTAGTATTTGCTCCTCGTACTCACTCACACGCGCAGTTCATACCATGTCCTCCCCCAATGGTCCTCCGCCAACCCTCAAGGCGGTCTCGAACCCGCTCTTTGACAAGGCAGTGCATGAGCACCTTCGCCATATCCAGGCATGGGAGCTGGCAGACTTCGCCACATCAACGCCTGAGGGGGTGCGCAGCGTCGTTGCCGAGTACCACTCGACCCATACGAAGAGCCGCGTTCTGCGATGCGTGCAACGCATCAGTCGAGTCATAGGACCGCTGGAGATGTTTTTCAGCGCTGTGGATAATGGCGTTTCGTCGCTCCCCGAAATCACCGGCATCGTATGGGGAGCCCTCAGATTCGTTATGCAGGTGAGTGACGCCTCTTTCCATGTTTGTTCCAATCGAACTAACGTATCTGCAGACCATCCGCAGCTTATCGGCGTACTTTGAGAAGATCGGAGACGTCCTCAAGGACATCGCAGAGGATCTTCAAGACTACCAAGAGTACACCACCACGCTCTTCGCGAAATCGGAGAGAGTGATGAAGGTGTGTCGCCTCAAGATGACGCTCTCTTTGAAATACTCTGCTAATTGACGGGTAGGCTCTTGCAGGTGTCTACGGTGACATTCTGTTGACGTGCACGACGATCCGACGGATATACAAGAACACTGAGGGCAGACGGGGTGAGCCATGCTTCGGTGCTTACAACCTTTTCGCTAAGGTTTACGATCACATCTCCAGGATCCTTTTTTGTTACTCTTCGCACTTTAAACCCTTGGGACCACGCTTTCGACGATGTCGTGAGTAGCCTGCAGCGCCGACGCGAGAAACTCAATGAGCGTGTCCGACATGAGGAGATGAAGTTAGCTCATGAAGAGCGGCGGAAGGATGAAGAAAGGGAAGCCGAAGAGAGGAAGAGGATGGAGGAGAAGGAGCAGCGTCGTTTGAGAGAGAAGGAAGATGCGTGCGAGAAGGAGAGGCTGCGTCTGTTAGACGAGCGGAAGCGCAGTGAGTGTATTCCATCCGTACATGTGTGCGCTGCAGCTAATTCATTGGCCTCGCAGTGCTCCTCGAACGTCTTGACAGGTCCACGTACGCTGAGTGTGATACAAAACATGAAGCCTGTCGCCGCGTGCTTTCAAAGCATCTGGATGCTGGACGCTGGCTCCTCAACCGATTGGAATTTGCAAATTGGGCGGAAGGTTCGGCTTCCTCGTCCGGCATGCTGTGGTTGCGTGGCAAAGGTATGCATGTACCTCCCGCATGCTCAGTGACTGTCAGTCAGCTAATCGCAGCATCGACTAGCCGGAGCAGGCAAGACAATACTCTCGTAAGTGATACGCATGCTCGACCTCTAATCGCCGTATGCCCAGTGGACTTGGAATTCAATCGAGCGCCCCTTCCATTGGTGAGCAACGATGGAGTCCACTATCCATTCTTCTTCGGCGTCCGGTTCACCGAAGTCGTATGCGGCGGGGATGTCACGGTTGGGGAACAGTGAGTCATCATTAGGTTCATGGGGCCGTAGGAGGGACGCATGGAATACAGGGTGGATCCTGCGCTTGCGCAACGCCTCGGGGAGGTCGAGCTTATAACTCGAGCTTCCGGGGTGGGCTTCTAGAACCGTATACGGGCCCACATATTTTGGCAACAGTTTATGCGCGCGTCCTTTGGGGAGGCGCAGGTTCGCTGTGCTCAAATACACTCGGTCTCCGACAGCAATGTCGGTATCCGGCCGGCGGTGCTGGTTGGCATGGTAAGTCTGCCGCACTCGACTCTCTATGATGGCGTCATGTGCTTGGGACAGGTTTTCCACCGCCGCGCGGGCAAACTGCCGCACTCCTTCGAACGTGCCCTCAGGCTTCAATGCGGTAACCATGGTGGGCATGTACCCGTAGTTCAGTTCGAACGGTGCGTATCCCGTGCTAGCGCTGATACTCGAGTTGATAGCGAATTCCACAAGAGGGATTTTTTGTGCCCAGTCGCTCTGGTCAGGTCGGACCAATCCGCGAAGTATTTGCGCTACGGTGCGTATGGCCCGTTCTGAGGCACCATCCGTCTGCGGGTGGAATGCAGTCGACATCAGTAGCTTCGTCCCTACGAGTCGATGCATTTCTTTCCAGAATAGTGCCGTAAACTTCGGATCGCGATCGGACACTATGGACCGCGGGACGCCGTGGAGTCGCACAATTTCGCGGAAATACAGTCTCGCAAGTTCCGTAGTGCGGGTGGTTGTGACAATTGGGATCAGATGAACCATTGAGGTGAGTCGGCAGATTACTACCCAAAGGTAGTTCGCGCCCTCACTCTCGGGGAATGGGCCCGCAAAGTCCATGCCGATGGAGTCCCACGGGCGGGTCGGTATAGGCATTGGGTGGAGCAATCCGGACGGTGGCAGGTTACTGGTTTTCGTCATCTGACACGTCGTGCAAGTGGCACAGAAACGCTCGATCTCGCGCCCAATTTTGGGCCACCAATACCAACGGCGTACATAGTCGGCCGTTTTCTGAAATCCCAAGTGGCCGACGACAGTGTGCGCGGTATCAATGATTATCTCGCGCAAGCGTCGTTCTCCCATCGTCATTTCAGGCACGCATAATACCTGTCCTCCGGCCCGTGATTCCACCCAGACGACGCCGTCTGTGACGGAAAACGCAGGGTATTGCTCTGTTCCTTCGATTATCTTGGCCAAGAATCCGTCCGCGCGGGCTCCCTTCCGTACTGCGGCTACCCAGTCATCCGGTGCCTGCACTCGTTCGGGCAGTGATGGGTAGCTCTCGACGATTTCGGCCACTGATACATCTTGATCTGGTTCCGGTGGCGGGTCTGGGACCGGCTCGCGCGCGAGGATTTCCGCCTCGCTATCGCGGGGGAGTATCGCTTCCGATATTTGCCTCTCTCGTAGTGCCCGTATTGCTTGCACCCTGATCTCCAGCATGCGATCAGGGGAGAGGTCCTCCCCTTCGGGATCAAGCAGCGAGTCCACATGCACCAGCTCTGCAGTTGGGTCGTCCAGTGACTCGTAGTATCGCGAGAAGCAATCGGCGACTTTGTTCAATTTCCCTTCGATATACACGATGCTCATGTCAAATTTGGACAGAAATTCGAACCAGCGGACTTGTCGCGGCGACAGGTTACGTTGGGAGTTGAAGAATTCAAGAGCCTTGTGGTCCGTGACCACCGTGAATCTGCGTCCAAGCAGTTTGTCGGACCATTTGTTCAGCGCTTCCAAGATAGCGATGGTCTCTTGTTCGAAGGTGCGGTAGTTCTTCTGAGCGCTCGAGAATTTTTTTGACATGAAGCCTGCAGGTCGGCAGGTGGGCCAGTCCAGGCCTTGTCCGTAAACAGCGCCCACGCCAGAGGTGGAGGCGTCGCATATCACCCAAATTGTCGCTCCAGTCCGAGGATCAATCGGTCTGAGTATGGGCGTGCGGCATGCGAGCGCCTTGATCATCTCAAAGCATCGTTCGTGCAGGGGTCCCCACACGAACGGCCGGCCGTTGGAGGTGAGTCCCGCGAGCGGGGTCGTATACGCGCTGACGTCGGGCATGAATTGCGCAAGGTACTGTACAAGGCCTAGGAAGCGTTGTACCTCCTGATAGTTCCGGGGTCGCGGCCAGCCACGGACGCGTGCCATTTTGTCAGTGTCGGCGTGTATTCCTTTATCATCAATTATATGTCCCAGACAATCGAGTCTGACTGAATACAGGTCACATTTGTCCCGACTGAGAAACATATGGTTCTCTCGAAGGCGGTCAAAGACCAGTCTCAGGTGACGCTCATGATCTTGAATTGAGTCCGAATAAATGAATATGTCATCCAGGTATACGTGGATGAATATCCCGATGTAGTCTTGAAATATGACAGTCATGAGGCGCTGGAAGGTAGCAGGTGCGTTGCAGTCGCCTTGCTGCATCACTAGGCTCACGAACGTGCCGTATACGGTGGCAAATGCGGTCTTCCATATATCCGAAGGCTCGACTCGAATTTGCTCATACGCATCGCTCATATCAATCTTTGAACGGAACTTCGCACGCGCCACGTCCATACGTATTTGATCTTGGTCCGGGAACGGTGTCACATCTTTGTGAGTGTTATCATTCCGTTTCCGGGCGTCGACAACCGTACGCAATTTGCCTGATTTCTTTGGTATGCATAGTAGCGGCGCTGCTTCAGGCGCAACTTGCCGCTTCCACCAGCCAGCGTCAACGTATCGTTGTAGTTTTTCTGCTAGCTGTGGCTTCAGCGCATCTGGGCACCGAGGTAAGTGGTACCGTATCTTCAAAGACTCGTCGATGAGGGAAATGTGGTGATTGACCGCTCGCATGGGCGGTAGTTCTGGTGGTACAGGACACATGATATCTTCCGTTCGCCTGTACCAGTTCGCTCGCAACGTCTCAACATCTGCAGTGTTATCCGGCGGCTCCGGGGGTGGACGCTCCTCGTCAGGTGCGCCATGCGAGGTGGCGGGTTCCACTTTCGTGGATCCCACCGCGCGCCCTCATTCATGGCGTGCGGCGAGCGCATTCATCTGCGCCGTGGGGCGAGTTGTATCCAGGCGCGCCTCCGGTCGGCGGCGGCGCTTTGTCACCGAGCGCTCTTCTTCGACGGTGAGTGGTTGAATCTTTGTTCCCCCCACTCTTATCACGTTGTGCTCAAAATCGAGCACCACTTTATACTCCTTCAAGAACGGTGTACCCAGAATAACATCGTAGTGTTCAATGTTGACGATGTCAAAGAAACAAGGTAACTCGCGATTTTCAATGGTAACGACAGATCGCGTGCCAAAATTGACACGCGATTTGCTCCCGACACAGCCCAGCTGCAACGTCATGGGCTCTTTCAGTTGAAACACATCGAGCTTAGCGATGTGGGCGGCGTCGTTACTAATCCCATTTGTAGTGCTGCCACTATCAAATAGAACGTACATGTTGGCGCCGCCAACTCGTAGTACTGCCGCCAATACTTGATGTTTCTGTGCATCACGGATAGGCTGCTCTGCTGCCGACGATTGGCGCCGAATATTGGCGTCGTATTCCCACTTGGGTGAGGGAGCGGCGCCCGTAGGGTGCGCCCGGGTGGCCATGATCTGGATATCTGTTATATCATCGATCATCGGGTCCTCTTCGTCGGTGTCATTCGTCGTGTCTATCCGTCGCGTCGTGATCGGGGCAGTCGCGACCGCGGGTGCGGCCACCTCTTGGAGCTCAGTTGCCACTGTGACCGCGGCCACCTCTTGGGGCTCAGTCGCCACTGCAACCGCAGCATCCCCCTGGGGCTCCATCACGGTTGCGGTCGTGTCAGTGGCATCCGCGACCTCCTCCAGGTCAGGTAGGTCGGCATACGGGTCTTCGCTGTTCTCGCTGTCGTACGGTCGCGATAGCATGTCTGCACGATTCTGCCTCTGGTACGGCCGATCAGCGATGGCATCCAGTACCCGTTCTGCGTATTCTATGCCCTGCAGTCGAACGTCCTGTTCGTTCATGGCCCCGGCCGCGCGCGCAAGCGCGTTCATTGCCATCCGAATACCGTTGGTGATACCATCCTGGTATGCGTCCTCCAGTTCGGACTCGACTGTCTCGGTACTCCGCGGGATCACAGCATACTGTGGGGGCTCCCCTTCCGGTCGAGACTGTAGCACAAGTGTGTCATCCGGATATTCGATGGTTCCAGGAGGGCTCTCTGTTCGTTGTGGGGTTGGCTGCGACACTTCCGCTTCGCCTGTGTTCCACAGCGGCGCCGGTGCGGATGGTTCCGGGGGCTCATAGGTGCCCCAACCTGGCTCCGCGTCTCCCCATCCAGGCGTGGGGGCGTAGTCCCACCCTTCCGCGGTGGGTTCAGTCCCAGCCCATCCCGTCTCAGGGGTGTTCCCGAGGGGCGAGTGTACTCCGCGCGTGCCGTTCGTAGGGACGGTAATGGGAGCGGTCGGTGCAGTGTTCTGCGACTCGTCCCTTTCTGCCTCCGAGTCCTCTTGGTCCTCTGCAGCCGGCTGCAGTCGCATGGCTGCCATGCGCATGGTGGCCAATCGCATTGGGGGTCCGAAATCGTCATCGTCGTCAGACTCTGATGGCCGCACCTCATAATCTTCCGCGTACTCCTCTGCAGATTCATATTGAGCCCCCAATAGGTTGTCATCGCTGTCACTGGAGCTATCATTGGTCTGCGCGTTCGGGGGTTTTGCGGGAGTGCTATCGTCGACCGCAGTGGGTTCGTCCCCATTCTCGGTGCCATCGATTACACGTGCTGCGTATACTCGTGGTTGTCCAGACTTAGGGCACTCTGCGTCATTAGCATAGTGGCCTATCCCACCGCAAGCGAAGCACACGACCGTTTTGCGGTCCGGTTTTGGTCGCGATGAGTTGCGGCCGCTATCGCGGGGCGCTGCACCCGATCGGTCTCGCCCCCTGGTGGTCGCAATGTTTGTCTTTTCGGCCTCGCCCTTTGCAATGATTTTCGACGCAGGGCGGGGTGACTCAGGAATTTTGTGTTGCGCTCGGGACTCCACCGAAGGGTCGCGCGATGATTTGTGCACTTGGGAGGTGATCGCAAGCGTAGTGGTCCGTGTACGATTCGCACTCTCAATCACCTGCCGATATGCACGATTGCCCGCTTCCGCTTCCAACGCAGCGGTGAGTAATTCCCCGGTTGTTCCCTCTTCAGCTACGATTCCTTTGTGTTTATACATGATTTCCACGATATCCGATGGCAGACCACTGACAAACAGCTTGCGGAACGTATAATCATTGGGCAATTCGACAAGTCGGGTGGACCGCGTCCTCAACTCATTGTAGAAGTCTGCGACACCCCCTTTACGGGAGAATCTGGTAGACATGAAGTGCTCCATAGCTGTCTGGTCGCTTTTTCCAACCACGAATCGTCGGAACAGGGCAACGACAGCGTCCATGAATGTCCAGTCGACTTGCGAGCGGGAAGGTGACTCTATCTCGTCGTTATACCATTTTTCGGCTCGACCTGATAGGCATTGCCCTAGCGCATCCAATCGGAGCATGTCGTAGTCGGGGCCCACCGCTTGGCTAAGGCGTAGCCACCGAAGCAGCGCACCTAACCATACCTCAAAAGTGATGAGGTTATCTTCGCCGTCATAGGGCGAAGGCATCGTGAATTTCAGTCCTTTAATTTGGAATCCCATGCTCACGGCCTCGCTTACCCGGGATAGCACCATCTCTTTTATGCGCTCCACGGGATCGAGTACGCCGAAGGTCCCAGACTTTGGGTCCGCCTGCAGAGGCAACGGCTTAACACGCTGTTTCACCGGCGCCACGCTATAAGGCGTTACGCTCGTGTACGGCTCTGCTATGCGTACAGTGCGTTCATCTTTACGCAGGCGTTCTCTATCCGTCGGTACTCCCACAGAAGATATACGTTCTGGGTTGGGGTTGCGCCCGTTCGGCTTCACAATCAACGGTTCTGCGTTGCCTATCGGAGTAGTCTTTTGTATCATGTCGGCCATCCGTGCACGATGTTTCTCAAGATTACGACGCCCTTCCTCAGCCGTTCGGGTGCCATGTCCACTCGGTATCCCCGCATTAGCCGTTTCCGGTTCACTAGGTGGTGTAACCACGATGTTGACTGGCGGCGCTGTAGCGCGAGGGGCAATCGAGCTGAGGTCGACGTCCTCTTCCTCTTGCTTAATAGTAGCTGGCCCGTACTGTGTCACAATGGCTTTTATAATGCTGTCTATCTGAGCGCGTGCTACAGTGGCCGCCTGTACGGACTGACGGGCTTGCTCGGCCACTATCGACGCGGTCTCGACTTGGGACGCGTGGGCTGCGACGTGCATCTGCAAGTCGTCGAGCATGGTTATGAGGCGGGGGTCCATGATCTGGTTGCCCATGGACTCGTGACCGTCCTCGTCGGCGCGGCCCTTGCCCTTATCGCGTCTCGGTGGGGCACGCGCGTCCTCGTATGACTCCTCCAATGATTCCTCGATGTCCGTGAGGGACGTGAGGGCACTACCGCCAGGCGTACCCGGGACGCGTTCGTCATGCGTCATAGACGACCCCGCCATCGCGTTTGGGCCCAGAGGCTCTGCGACGACTACGGGAACGAGCGCGTCGTCGTTGTCAGGGGGCGTCACAACCTGCACGGGAGGGGCGGTTGTATTAGACGAGCCCGACTGCTTCGTGTTCCCGCCAGTACGGGGGGAAACACGTAGCTCCTTCGGTTCTTTGGCTTGCTTGGGTGGCATCGTCGTTGTCTGCACGGCAGATGTCAATGCAAGTGATTCGAATCGATAAACGTACTTTGGCGTTCAAAAAACTGTAATGCGTAGTGGTCTTGATAGCTTGCAGGTCACTCGGGATGAACGGAATCCACGTATATTCGAAGCGAATCGATGGATGCCGAGGTCGTAGAGTGGATGTACAAGTTAAGAAGATGCCCTCCCATAAGAGGAAGGCGCGTCTAACTACGACCTTCATCCAAACACTAGTAAACAAGACCCGTACTACGGCTCATGCTATAAGTATGAGCCACCACGTTACAACCTCTGAACGACGCGCTTACCTGCAGCAGCTCCATCGTAGTGAACTCGCTTAGCGCTCAGCTCGCCGAGAGGAAGAATGTCGCCTATTTCTACTGCCAGTTCGATGACCCGCAAAAGCGGTCGGACCCACGCCTCGTCATTGGCACACTGCTCCACCAAGTCGTGTCGCAACTGCCCGCAGATGATCGCTACATCCCGGCTCTCGACTCGGCACCTCCGGATCTTGACGCCTTGCGTGACGCACTATCTTCTGTCGCCAGGCAAACCGACAGTGTATATCTCATTGTTGATTCCCTCGATGAATTCGACGACAGCAGCCGCTGGCAGCTCGTGCAAGTCTTGAAACGCCTCTCGCACGATGCGAAGGTGTTTGTGACGAGCAGAGACCTTCTGCCCAGTCAATACCAGGACGATACACTGGCCCTCCTTCGCGATGTGCCTGTCATCCCTGCCGATCCCGAGCATGTCCAGGGAGACATCATCGATTTCGTGGAGCGCAATGTTCGCTTCATTGGAGAGGAGGGATTGGATTCATCCGACGATCCCGAGCCCCCTCTCAAAGTTGCGAGTCTTCCTCTGCGAGATGAGGTCAGGAATGTACTTCTGCAACGGGCTGATGGAATGTAAGCAAAGAACCCTATGGACGCCCATGGCGGCGCTGACACATGGAGTTTAGGTTTCTCTACGTGCGATTGCAAATACTGCACCTTCGGAGGCAGGGCACGGAGCATGAGCTTCGGGTTGCTCTTCAGTCGCTGCCATCAGGCCTCAGCGCAACGTTCATCAGGGCCCTACAAGACATCGATGCACTGCCGCCACAACGACGCGAGCGTGTCAGGAGGCTGTTTCGATGGCTTGCCTGTACGTCTTGGCCGCCTACCTTCAGGGATATCTTGGACGCCATCGTGGTCGACGACATGGATGACACCTGGGATAAATCTAAATGTATAACGCGACCTCTCTCTCTCCTCGAGGATTGTGGAAACTTGGTCAAGGCAACGCTGCCACATCGTATCTACCACCCTGGAGATGAATTATATCACTCGCGCTCGTCCCACTGGATTCAGTTTGTCCACGCTTCCGTCAGGGAGTTTCTGGTGTCAAGACATTCACCGGAAGAGGCACCTCTACCAGCTTACCATTACTATCCTCTGTCGGAAGCGCGTCTACCTCTCATCCGTACTGGATTCAAGTATCGCCACATCATGGATCCTTTGGACTACTCGTCATGTTCCTTGATGTCTAACGCCTGGGAAAGCCAATTGCGATTAGCAGGAGAAGACGGACAGCATCTACTCTCTGACCTCCGCCAGTTTCTGGACCCCAGATCGTCGACCCGAGAGAAATGGAGAGCTTATTATCAGATGCCACCGGTGCAACATTGGGAAGCACTGCACTATCGAGGCCTGTATAGTGGGGGTCGGTATAAAAATGAATATCACGCAGCTTACTATGACCTGCCCCTTCGCCACATTGCTATCATCCTCCACCTACCCCACATTTTACCAAAACTCGTCAAGCATAGCCATACCCTTGACTCGGAGCCCACCGCGGACCTTGAAGACATGAACAAACCCAACAAATATGGACACATGGCGCTTCACATTGCGTGCGCCATGTTCGAGGACTGTTACGGCGATCGCGTCTTGCAATTTCTGTTAGAGGCAGGCGCGGATGTTGCCGCAGTCGATGACAGGGGACAGACAGCACTTCACGTTGCGGCAAGCAACAAACTTGAAAGCCCCGTCCCTCTCAAATTACTCCTAGAGCATGGATCGGATGTGCAGGCTACGGACAACAACGGGCAGACAGCACTGCATTCTGTTGTGACAAGCAACTATGCTCCGGGTGCGGCCCCAAATGAGGCTGAAATGGTCCGTTTCCTGATGCGCTGGGCAGCAGATGTGAACGCAAGGGATTCTAACGGCCGCACACCGCTGCTCGAACTGTGCCGCAACTGGTTTTGTGGATTGTCAGGAGCAAATAAGCTTGACACCGTGCGCGTGCTCTTTGAGCACAGCGCCTCGGGTTCCGTGGTTGACGCTGCCGGCAAGACCGCATTGCACCTTTTTGCGCTGCAATCGAGAGTTGGGGACAGCTATCCCGGCCGGTGGCGGGCGGCGGAGATTCTGATGTGCATGGCTCGGCCTGAAGCCAAAAGCCGAGCCAGGCCGAGCCATTATGGGCCAAGCCAAGCCCGGCCAAAGCCAGCTGTAGGCCAACAGCGTTGGCCCGGCTTCATGTTTCGAAAGCCAAAGCCAAGCCCTGAAGCCATGGGCTTTGTGTCGGAGTTGGAGGTCCTTATCTTCTTACATAAACTGTATAGTTTCGGAGAGCAGGGAGGCTGGACTGGTACCGACATCGACAGCCGCAAAGTACAGAGTAATTTAGCCTCGTGATAACCAGGCGAGTGTACAAGTTGACTAAGCGGCATGCCCGGCTCTTTTCGTTCGGAGTTCGTTAGAGCCGGGCAAGCCGCGTCACTTGTACACGGCCTGGGAACACTGGTGGCCGTTTTGGCAGGCCCGCCAAATCTATCTTTCGACTTAGCAAAATTTCGCGTCGTCCGTTGCCGTCTGACTCTCCCTGCTTCCTCTTCCCCCGCATTCACCACGTTTTGACCCAGATTGGTGACATTGAGCCTTCCGAGGGTATACATCAAGCTAATGGTAAGGTGAAAGATAAGCACGGCAAGCTCATCATCAATGCACTGTCCCTCCTCCACGACCTGCTCATTCGTGATTACGTCGACATCCTCAGCTGTGACAAGACACGGCATCGTCGCCACATCCTCAGCAGGATCTTTGTCAAGCTACGCTTCAAAATTCCGTCATCTATTCTCAAGTCGCCATCACCGCGTCGCCTGCGAGTGTGAAGGAGCTCGCCTTCAGAAGTACCGGCATGCGACGCCGCCGATGCAGACGCTGTGAGTCACTCTGGGCTTCAAGTCAAGGATCATCCAACAACTGGAACTCACCTGTTGTGTGCACAGGCAGCTTGGACTCGCTGACTAGCGGCCGCCCACGAAACCGGCGTCATCTTGATGCACTGGACAAGCGGCGACTACGGACCCGTACTAGGGCTTTGAAGCCCAGCGATATGATGTCCGGTCCCGGTGCGTCGTCGTCCGCGAGTTCACGAGCAGGTGCGTCCGAGCGCGGTGAGTACAATGACTCTTGCTAGTTCCTAGCCCGCATATTCCATGCCCCGGCCCCTCACCCGCAAGCCATTCAAAACCTAACACGCCCACGAATCCTTACGCACAGCCCAACGGCAGTCGTCAACGTTCGTGGCCCGCTCATTCTCCTCCATTCGCGTCATCGCCTAATACCCCGTCCCCGGCGTCCACAGCGCAATCAGCATCCGCACCCACCACTCGCCTTCAACCATCCTGGCGGGAACCCCGACCTCAACTCAGTGTTTGCGGTCCCTTTGATGTCGCGCGTATCAATGCCCCGTCTGGACCGGCGCCGACTCCTGGATTTCGCTCACTCGCTTCACTTATAGTTATCGTTGTCTCGTCACCGTCATAATATTCGCCTTTCCAGAGGGATGTTGCCATGCTTTGGCTGCTCAAATAGACATCTTTATTCCTTGTTCACTGTGAAATGGGCAGAATGACAGAAATTGATGAAATGCATTGTGAGGGAGGGGATGCACTGTGGGGGCAGACCCGGGCGACGCGAAATTTGGCTAAGTCAAAAGATCAATTTGGCGGGCCTGCCAAAACGGCCACCAGTGTGCCCAGCCGGTCATGGAACGGAGCCTGCGGAGTTTGAATGACCGGCTGTGTCCGAGCCTAAGAGTAATTTACCTTTCCTCTCTACTCGATATGGCAAGTCGAGGCGCCGACACTGGCGCCAACAACGTCGCTTCCTCCGCTCCGCCAAAACGAGTCTCAATTGCCCCCTCTAAGCTTGCCGATGCATCCAACACTGAAGCACCTCTCCTGTCCGCTCACAGAGATGCCATTCACGCACGCGCGAAGAAGGCTGCCGCTGAAGCATCTCGAAAGGATGCATCCGCGCTGTCGGCAGTCGCAGCAACACCGGAGGCTTCTGGCACTCGGTCTCCAATGACCAGCCAATCACTTGCTCCTCCATCGACCGCTCCGAGTCCTGGCCCTTCCTCTCGTGCCAGCTCCGTGTCTGGGAAGCGCGCTGTAGTTGAGTCCGCCAGCAGTGATGAGAAGTCGGGGGGTGAGAAGTCAGCGGCGTCGGGCTTGAGTGACAAGCAGCGCTCTCGGAAAAAAAGCGGTCAGACTAGTCTATTACTCATGCGTGCAATATGTCTTACCCATTGCTAGGCAAGAAACGGCAGCGGACTCTGTCGCCCGGCGCCGCAGCTGAGGATGAAGTCGACGAGAGCGGCTTCTATCGTGACGTCGAAGTTATCGACATCACAGCCGCATCAACATCCAAATCTCGAAGCGAAGATACGAACAAAGACATCGATCAATTCTTTGGGCCGGTGGTTGAGATGACGAATGGCGAGAAGCGCAAGAAGTATCGGCCCTGTAAGCTCTGCGCGTGCGTAGCATCGTTCCTTTTATCGGATAGCCCTCCAGTAGTAACAACTTTTATTAGCAACAAAGACAAGCTTGTGAGCGACGCCACGACACTGCGACGACATCTTCAGGCAAAGCACAAGGTCTGTTTCCAAATAATCTTCGATGAGGGTCATTGACGATATATGATACAGGGCAAACATGACAGCTGGGCAGCGAAGATTAGCTGGGTCTCAAAGCTGCCCGGGGACGTCAAATCCCGCAAGGAGAAAGAGAAGCAAGCCAATCAGTCGCGCATCGACTCACATCTACAGGAGAAACCGGCCAAAGAGCGGGTAATCCCGTACTCGGATGCGCTCTTTCGCGAGGCGGCCATCCAGTGGCTCATAGAAACAAATCAGGTTCGGTGCTTCACATTTATGAATGCATTGGGCTCCTGATCATTTGTCTTTCAGCCGATACAGGCCCTCGAGCACCCGAGCTTCAAAAATATGATCAACATTGCTTCGCGCGCAACACATGGTGTCGTCATACCCGGGCGCAAAGCGACACGCGCCGAGATCATCAACATGTTCAAGGCTCAGATGACCGCGCTGCGCAAGAGAATTAATGTATGTCTTACATGTTGTGTGGAGACTGCATCCAAGTCTGACTGCGTGCACCAAAGAGCGACGCCGTGAAAGGCACCATCAGTCTAACATGCGACGCATTTCAAGCCAGCAATCTCGACTCGTACTTCGCAGTAACAGGGCACTGGATCGAAGAGGACACCAAGGGCGATTGGACGCTTCAAAGCGCGCTGCTCGGCTTCACCCGCATGAACACATCGCACAACGGGAAACGACTCGGACAGGCGCTCTTCAAGATCACCGAGCGTCTGAATATCACGGAACGGGTGAGCAATACTATCTGCTGCTAGTAAACAGTTCTATTGCTTATATGGGCCCAAGGTCGGTCACATTACGTGCGACAACGCTTCGAACAACGATACCATGATGGAAGAATTCGCCCGATGCTACAAGTTGAAGACAAATAAGGACTTTGATGTCAACGAGCGCAGAATACGGTGAGTGCTATCCGTCTTGTATTGCCGTGTCTTGTCTCATTCATCCGTCACAGTTGTTTAGCACATGTCATCAATCTTGCAACTCAAGCACTTATCACGACACATAGCAAGTCAAAGCACTACAACCCGCATGCCCCAGATGAGCATGTTCCCGATGTCGACTCATACATCCGTGACGAAGTTGGTCTCGTCCGTGCAATCGCGGTCAAGGTGCGTGCAGTCTTTCATTATTGAGTATGTGACTGAATGATGAGTAGGAACGTTCATCATCCAAGCGGAAGGAGCTCTATCGAAGCATTCAGGAGCGCCGCGGTGTCCCGCTGCCAAAGCAGCTCGTGCTCGACATGCCAGTGCGATGGTCATCGACATATGTCATGCTGGACCGAGCAGAGAAAAACAAGGAGGTACGCTCAGGAATCTATCAGCAGCCTGATGTGTATTCACCAGTTGGTCCTGCAGTATGTCAATGTTTTCGTATACGAAATGGCCCTCGAGCAGAAGGATCTCAACAAGCGAAAGAAGCTCGATGCGCTCAAGCTCACCCCTGAAGAATGGGAACGCGTGAGGCTCTTTCTAGACCTCCTGGCAGTACGTCGCTTTTTCCATTCCTCTGCGCACGCGCTGATGTGTTTGAGCCAGAAAGCTGATCGCGCACAACATGCATTCTCATCCGACACTGGTCCGACTCTTCATCTTGCCCTGCCGGCACTCGAAGCCCTTCATAGAGCTTGGTCCACACGCATAGAGCGAGACAAATATCAAGACTTCATCGAGCCGCTTCAGGCAGCTATCGACAAGATTGCGGAATATTATGATCGCACCTCCACGTCGTCTGCATATATTCTAGCCATGTGTGCGTTTTCTTTCTAACCCATCTGCGCATCCACGTTATATCTCATGTAATGAGTTCATAGTGCTCAATCCGGCTGAGAAGATGTCTTATTTCAAGAAGAATTGGTCAATTCATCTCCAGCGGCAGGTGCTGGCCCACGCAGAAAAGATTGTACGTTCCGGCTCCGTGTATTCAGAGCATTGTATTCGATTCTCATCATCTCTAGTTCAAAGCACGCTTCAATGACATGTCTGGTGGCACACAGACACTTACAGCAACTGCTCGTCCTCGCACAAAACTCAACAAGCTGCTCCGAGAAACTAGCGACGATGAAGATGACGTAGGCGGCGTCGACAAGACTCTCGGAGCAACGCAGCACGATCCCGCTCAGCCTTGGAAGGCTGAATTTCAGAGGTACTTGGACACTGTCGAAGACACGCATCCGGATATGTCTGTTGTACATTGGTGGGGTGTAAGTCCTCGACATCTTCGACTCAATGCACGGATTTGACTACTGGTTGTCCAGCGGAATGCTCATAGGTACCCCGTTTGGGCCTCTCTAGCCCGAGACACCCTTGCTATCATGGGTTCTTCGGTCTCCAGCGAGCGCGCATTCTCACAGGCTGGTATCACGATCAGCAAGCGTCGAAGCAGACTCAAGGGGGACATTGTCGAAGCCCTGCAATGCTTGAAGGTACTGATACGACATGACTTACTCTTCCGGAAGCCTCCAATGTCTACGGACGAGACGGAAATGCTGGAGGCCGAGGAGAAAGAGGAAATGGAGGAGGAGGAGATAGATAACTCATGGGATGTGCTAGTAGACACAGATTGTGAATCCGATGGGTAGATGTACTTGTATTCACCGCTTACTCTAGGCTCACGCCGGGCTACATGATATTCTACCTGCGGGCCAACGGCCTGAGCCAGAGCCAAGCCCAAGCCAGGCCAAAGCCACCTTCGTTGGCCTGGCTTATACTGTGGTCGGGCCCGAGCCTATCAAAGCCGAGCCAAAGCCACTGGCTTTGGGCCAAGCCAAGGCCCGTCCATCACTAGCGGAGAAGATGCTGCACATGCTGCTCGCGCACGGAGCAGACCCCCACGTCGTCGATTCGAGCGGCAAGCGTGCAGCCGACTATGCACAATGTGCGGAGTTGTATATATTCTTGCAGGGAGCAGCAGGGGAGGAGCTAGACATCGATAAACTACAAAACCTTCCCGCGATGGATTCTGATGTAGGACACCAATATGTCTATTCAAAAACTGAAGCACACGACCTACTACTTACCAATAGTACTGCCTTAGCTTGTTTATAAGTAACTTACCATCCAGGGGGTCACTGCACGCCTTTCCATAGAAATCGAGGATCGACATGTTCAGCGGGTTGAGATTGTCCTCCGCGCAACTGATGAATCGATCGTTGACCCCCTGTTTCCTGTTCTATATTTCGACGACTAGTCTGCGCTCGTCGGTGGCCGGCTGAAGTGTGGCCATAGGGACGTCGATTTGACGTCGATGGCTAGGCAGCATACCAATTCTTTCAAATCTAGAAGAATTCCCAGATCGTACGCAGGGAGTGTCTACTCTTGCGGTTGGCATACCACTCTATCCTGTCATACCCCCCCCACTAAGATTCACGGTCTTCTGGGCGATAGGATATTCGAGATTGTCGAAGATGCTTCAATACGTCTTCAACGGGTCTTGGGGAACGCATAGCCAGCCCTGCGGCATCCACAATGACATTCTGACTATCTGAATACAGTACCTCCTAGTAGACCGAGAAGGAGCGCGAACGGGCCGAAGGAGAGTCTTTATGTAAAGAGGGGAGGCTGGAAACTTTGGAAAATGGTCGAGACGCGTATCACGTGCGCTCCGGACTTGGGCTGCGACGCGCTCAGACCCGGGGTTCGTTCGTCCGAGTGAGGCTGAGCAAGCGCCGCGCATGCACACACATCATCATAAGTACATGCTTCTGATTCTCTCTTTCCTCCTGCCACTGCCAGCATGCCACCTTTGCAGGCCTAACGACCAATTACACGCCCAACAATCTAGGGCCGCTCTTGGTCGGGTCCTGCCTACGGTCCGACCAAGCCATCACAAGTAAAGAACAAGTTCGAAAGAACTACGCCAAAGTTTGTCTCGTGGACGCCATGGTCGACGAGGTCCGGCTCTCCAAAGGCTGCGAACAAGGTGTGGGTCATCTATGAACGATTACCCCGCGCTTGAAGGCATTGAAGGTCCCGAAGGTACGTTGTGAGTCATATTGTACGCATATATGCCACCTTATAAGACAGAATCCAGCTGCAGGTCGCTTGAAGTGATCCATGTTGCGTTCTGTGACTCTTCCCGTCTCCATTTTGCAATACATTCATCCCAGCTCCCGAGCTCGCAACATGATCATCACTGATAGCGCGCCGCGCCGCCTAGCCCGAGCTGCTAAATCCATTGCGGCATGCCATCCATCAAGGGCGAAGTCCAAGAAGCTGTGACCGCGAGTCTTGAACGCCTACAGTAGGCCGATGCTCAGTCAGCGAGGGCAGCGGTGAGTACGCTCCGATGGAGCCCCAACATCCTCTTCCTTCTACCCTTCAAAACAAGCTCATCAAATGAGGCTAACATAGACAGCACGCGCGCGGACGCACTGCAGCATCTTGAGGCTTTTTTCCTTCAGCACGGCAACTTGGTCCATCCTGGTCGCACAGTCAAATCCCACCCAGGACGGTCATCATATCAATACGCACCAGGAGCCGCTTCCACGCCGTCGCCAACCCGCAGCCGCGCCCCGTCGCCGACCGCCCAGCCCGCCCGCGCGCATGACCTCCCCCAGCTTGACGAGGCCAATGTAGCTGCGCGTGTCGTGCAGCCACGCGCGCATAGCGGGGTCGAGCGACGGCCGGAGCAGCTGAGGCGGTATGGTCATGGCGGGTAGGCTTCAAGTTGTGCAGGCCCGCGTCGACGAGTCGGATGCGGCGGGCCGCGGCCGAGCAGACACAGCTTCAGCGGCCAAGTTCAACGCGCTTATCCAAACGCGAATTTGCACGTCCTCCGGCTCACTGCACAATGCTCAACACCGAATCGTCAGTAAGTATTTCAATCGCGAGCGGGATGCACCGCACCGCTCCTCAGCACCTCTGCCAAGCACGGCTCCTCCAATACGGTTTGTACCAACGTGTTCGCGCTTGTACTATCGGGCGCCGGCGCCGGCGCAGCGTCAAATCCCTGCTTCTCCTAGTACCGCCTGTGGACACAGCCAAACCACGAGGCAGATATGTGGGAGACCAACCATCAGTGCTACGCTTTGGTTTCTCGTAGGCTGCTCTCCCCGTGCCTTGTACCATGTCCTCCTTGAACGGTCAGCCCCCATCGACAACCGCGAAGGCGATCTCGAACCCGATCTTCGACAAAGCAGTGCAAGAGCATCTCCAGCATCTCCAGGCTTGGGAGCTGGCCGACTTCGCCGCGTCGACAGCTCAGGAGGTGCGCGGCGTAGCTGCACAGTACCACTCGACACATACGAAGAGCCGCGTTCTGCGATGCGTGCAACGCATCAGTCAAGTCATAGGACCTCTGGAGATGTTCTTCAGTGCCGTGGACAATGGCGTTTCGTCACTTCCTGAAATCGCCGGAATCGTGTGGGGCGCGCTGAGATTCGTGATGCTGGTGAGTAACGTGTCTTCAAATCGCGTCTTTCAACTAAGTAAGGCATCTGCAGAGCATTCGCAACTTATCGGCGTATTTTGAGAAGATTGGAGACGTCCTGGAAGACATCGCAGAGGCACTTCCCCATTATCAAGACTACGCCAATACGTTGTTTGCGAAGTCCGAGAGAGTGATGGAGGTGAGTTCTTTGATTCGGCCCCCGTCCTTGCAACCCTTGCTTGATTCACGAGTAGGGTCTTGCAGGAGTCTACGGTGACATTCTGTTGGCGTGCACAACGATCCGAAGGATATATAACAATGCTCAGGGCATACGCGGTGAGTCGTGCTTCTGTATACCCTCTCGCAACAATTGACGATTGCATCCCCCTCAGGATCGATATTTGTTTTTCTTCGCGCTCTGAATCCGTGGGACCACGCCTTCGAAGATGTCGTGAGAGGCTTGCAGCGCCGACGCGAGAGACTGGATAAACGGGTCATACACGAGGAAATGATGGCCGCTCATGAACAGCGGCGCAAGGATGAAGAAAGGGAAGCCGAAGAGAGGAGGAGAGAGGAGAAAAAGCAGCGTCGTTTGAGAGAGGAGCGCGAGGGGGACAAGCTGCGGGTGATAAATGAGCGGAAACGCGGTGGGCTGATCTTGTTTGTTCACTCGTGCGCCCTGGCTAATTGATCCCCGAAGAGTTCATTGGACGTCTACAGTATGCTGAATGTCGTTCCAAACATGAAGCCTGTCGCAACGTACTTTCAAGGCATCTGGTCGCCGGACGCTGGCTTCTCAACCGATCGGAATATGCAGATTGGGCGGACGGTTCGGTGTCAGGGTCCGGTATGCTTTGGCTACATGGCAAAGGTGCGCACCTCTAGCATTCGCGGTAATTGACACCTAATCGCAAGCCTCCTCACACAGCCGGAGCTGGCAAGACAATACTCTCGTATGTCATTATGCGTGCTTGACATCCATCATACGCTTACCTGCAGTAGCTCCATCGTGGTAAACTCGCTTAGCACTGAACTTGCCGAGAAAAGGATGGTCGCCTATTTCTACTGCCAGTTCGATGACCCACAAAAACGGTCCGACCCACGCATCGTTATTGGAACACTCCTTCATCAAGTCGTCTCCCAGCTGCCCGCAGACGATCGCTACATGGCAGCTCTCGGTTCATCAGACGCTGCTTCTCCGGATCTTGACGCCTTGCTCGACGCGCTATCATCTATTGCCAAACAAACCAACAATGTATTCCTCGTTGTCGATGCCCTCGACGAATTCGATGACAGCAGCCGCTGGAAGCTCGTTCAAGCCCTGAAGCGCCTCTCACACTATGCAAAGGTCTTTGTGACAAGCAGGGACCTACTACCCAGTCAATATCAGGATGATACATTGGCCCTCCTTCGTGATGTGCCTGCCATCCCTGCTGATCCTGAGCGCGTCAAGAGAGACATCATCGAATTCGTGGAGCGAAATGTTCGCTTCATTGGAGAGGACGGATTGGATTCATCCGATGATCCCGAGCCACCACTCAAAGTTGCGAGTCTTCCTTTGCGCGATGAGATTAGGAAGGTGCTTTTGGAACGGGCAGATGGAATGTAAGTTAAGAGGACTGCGGATGCCCATGACGGCGCTGAAACATGAAACCAGGTTCCTCTACGTGCGATTGCAGATACTGCACCTTCGGAGGCAGGGCACGGAGCATGAGCTTCGGGTTGCTCTGCAGTCGCTGCCGTCGGGCATCAGCGCAACGTTCATCAGGGCCTTACAAGACATTGAGGCACTACCGCCGCAGCGACGCGAGCGTGTCAGGAGGCTGTTTCGATGGCTGGCTTTCTCGCATAGGCCGTTCATCCTCGAGGATATCATGGTCGCCGTCGTGGTCGACGACATGGATGACACCTGGGATGCATCCAAATGTATAACACAACCTTCCTCTCTCCTCGCAGACTGCGGCAACCTGGTCAAGGCAACAACGCGATTTTATTTCGACAATGAGACACGTCGGTTGCTTGCTTCTGACATTCAGTTCGTCCACGCCTCCGTCAAAGAGTTCCTGGTCTCAAGGCCGTCATCACCCGAAGAGGCACCTCTACCAGCTTACAAGTATTACCCTCTATCGGAAGCCCGGCGGCCTCTCGTCCTTACCGGATTCAAATATCACCAGGTCACGGACCCTTCCTGGAAGAATGACTTGATGTATGACGCATGGTTGGTCCAATTGCGCTTAGCAGGAGAAGATGGACAACATCTACTCTCTGCCTTCCGCCAGTTCTTGGACCCCGGATCGTCGTTTAGAAAGAAATGGAAAAATTACGATTGGCCCGAGCATACGTGGTTAGGGAACGACTACCACTTCTACGACTTTCAGAGCGCCTACTACGACTCCCCGCCCCTTCACCATATTGCTATCGCCCTGCACCTGCCCCACATTGTTCCAGAGCTTGTCAAGCATAAGAGCCGTACCATGGAGTCGATGACCGCAGACCTCGAAGACATCAACAAGCCCAGCAGTTATGGACACACGGCGCTTCACGTTGCGTGCGCCGCGTTCAACAACAGTCCCGGCGACGATCGCGTCTTGCGATTCCTGTTAGAGGAGGGCGCGGATGTTGCCGCAGTCGATTCTCATGGAGAGACGGCGCTTCATCTCGCAGCACGCAATGATTTCAGCCCCATGGAAGTCCCTCTCCAGTTACTTCTAGACCACCAACCGGACAGTGTGCACGCTACCAACAAAACAGGGCAGACAGCACTGCATCTCGGGGTGGAAAGGAATTATGACGGGTATAAGGCGGCCCTGATCCTGATCCACGGTGGAGCAGACGTGAACGCCAGGGATCATAGCGGCCGCACACCGCTGCTCGCACTGTGCTCCACATTATTTGGGCATCTGGAAAGTCGGCTTCACACTGCGCGTGTGCTGTTCGAGCACGGCGCCTCGGGTTCCGTGGTCGACGCCGCCGGCAAGACTGCACTGCACGTCTTCGCGGAAACCTGGGTCCGAGGTGTGATCGTGTACGGGTGGTGGCTGGTGGCGGAGAAGCTGCTGCAGACGCTGCTCGCGCACGGAGCGGACCCGCGCGCTGCCGATTCGAGCGGCAAGCGTGCAGCCGACTATGCACATCATGCGGAGATTTATTCGTTCTTGCAGGGAGCAGCAGGGGAAGAGCCAGACATCGACAAGCTACACAAGCTTCCTGCTATGGACCCTAATGTGGGACACAGATATGTCTTCACAAAAGGCGAACCATACGAAATGCAAATACTGCGTTAGCTGAGGTATCATGTACTCCAGTGGATCAGCGCAATTTTCTAGAAATCGAGGACCAACGAAATGAAGTTGTCCTTGGTGAACCCGATGAATGCTTTGACTATGCGTTTTCTACTCTGAATTAGGACCGCTATTCCTCGCTCGCCGCTGAAGTGGTGGCCGGGAGGCTGTCAATTGCAGGACAGCATACCAATTCTTTCGAATCTGGAGGGACTCCCCAGATCGTAGTCAAATTGGCAACTCTTTCAGACGTTATCCTCCGCACCCGAAGAAACGCCACAGAATACCGAGGGGGACGTCGTGGAGCTTCTTCCCCGAAATAGATTCGCAGCGAGCGACTCGCGTCTCAGATGTTCGCCGAGAGTGTCACGAGCGAAGCGCGAAACTGCAGACCGGGATATCTTGTCGACGCAAGTCCGCACGTCAATTATCTGTCCTACATATATACAGAGGCTTTCAGCATGAAATTGCCCGCAAAAATTCAATAGGAGGTGTCGATAGTATACAAACATCAGAGCTTCGCTTTCACAGGCGCCTGAAGAGATACTTGGACGACCCTGTGCAAAGAAGGTGGTCATTTACTGGGATGCGAATACTGGAAGGTGCGCCGCTTACAGTTTGCCTACATTTCCTCCGTTATACAGCAGTGGCAGCGCCTCCGGCGCCTTTTCCAGGCCCTGAACTACATGATACCGTGCCTTCAAAGAGCCATCGGCGATCCAAGAGCTCAGGTCCTTAAGTGCGCGAGGGTATTCCTTGACGTAGTCGAACCTGTTCGTATAGTTGTGAGCCTATCTTGGCCACGCGGTGATGAACTTCTTACACGATGAAACCCTCGATTTTCGCCCGCTGTGATATGAGGTTCATATATCCAGACAGGCCTTTCGGCCGGACAGCGTCTAGAGTGTCCATTTAGTTTGTCGCGCGCGGGATGCGATATCTGCCTACTGACTATAATCCGAAATAGCGCCTATGAATACCATAGTCAGTGAGGATTGTCCTTTATATGAGGAGTAATCGGCAAGCTGACCGCATAGAACAACACGAGCATTCTTCTGCATCCTCGACAAGGCGAGATCCAAGATGTTACCGCCGACATTATCAAAGAAAATGTCAAAATAACCGGCAGCCTCCTTGAACTCTTTGGCGAAGGTCGGGCTTTTATAGTTGACGGCCTTGTCAACACCGAGGTCCTTTTCAAGCCACTGACATTTTTCGTCCGTGCCTGCGATGGCGATCACCTTCGCCCCCTTGATCTTGCCAATCTGGCAGGCAAAGGAGCCGACGGCGCCTGCGGCGCCAGACACTACGAGTGTCTCGCCGGCCTTGATCTTTCCGACGTCAATGAGGCCCTAAACGAGCACGTCGTCAACTTATGTAGTGCGGTTGCGAATGATGAATGAGCGAACGCACGAAGTATGCGGTCAGACCTGGACGGCGCGCCATGAGTGAGAGTGATCGTCCAAGCGAATGTCAACGGACCTGTCATGCCCAGCGGACCCAGGAAGTCCAATGCCTGAGCCCCAGGCGGTACCCTTCAAGACAAGACAAGCTCAGTGGACCGTTTTGACACAGTAGCGTGCGCAGACGTACTGTAGCTTCTTGACGCTTTTCTCCTTCAGCACCGCATACTCGGTCCATCCTGCGTGCGCCGTCGAACTTGAACGCTCAATACAAATATCACCATGTAACCACGCACCGGGAGCCGCCTCCACGACGTCGCCTACCCGCAGCCGCGCCCCGTCGCCGACCGCGACGACCGTGCCCAGCCCGCCCGCGCGCATGACCTCCCCGAGCTTGACGGGCTCGATGTAGCTGCGCGTGTCGCGCAGCCACGAGCGCATCGCGGGGTCGAGCGACAGCCAGTCCGTCTTCACGATCACCTCGCCCTTCCCGGGCTTCAGGTCGAACGGCACGACCTCCTTGCGGAATGTGTTGGGCTCGATGTGCGCCTGCGGCCGCTCGTTGAAGACGATGCGCGTGTAGTGCGTAGGGGCCATGGTGCAGTGTGGGGTCCGAAAGAGCGTGTGGGGTTAAGATTGCCGCAGCGTCTTGCTATTAGTATGAATGGTAAATCGGTTGGACGTATGGATCATTTGGCAGCTGATGTCCTTGAAATATGTCAGCGCTTTCGGTGTTCAAGGGACCGGTGGCCGTGCGTTGTGGGCGTCGAGCCTATTCACATGCTGATCATGATGATGTGGGCTCGTGACACCTTAATGGTAGTACTCTACTCTAGATGCTTGAGCTTGATTTTTACACAAACGGGGGCTCTCAGCTTGCTCGAACGGCAGACAAACCCCACTAGTTGCTGTTGATTATACTTATGAATATGTATGCGATCTTCACGAGAGTCCGCTATCCTTCACCAAATGCGCCAGAACTCCCTGTTCCAGCGTCGTCTCCCACAGCTCTATCTTCGCCCTCTCAAGCTCCACCGCGAGCTGCCGTCGCCGCTCCTTCGCGCGCTCGATAACAAGCTGCTTGTTCAGCTTCGGTGCAGCTTTCTGCGCGACGCGCCGCGAGTCCAGCAGGGCCATGAGCTGACTCGCCGTCGCCAACGCGGGAGGCGGCGCTGCCGACGCCGCAGGATCCACCGATGCCGGGCGAGAGTCGGCATACGGCTGGAGGGGATATGAGAGGGGTGGCTGAACCACGTGGGGCCGCGGAGCGGCGGGGGGTATCGTCATGAGGGGTATGGCTTGCTGAGAAGACGAGTGGGTGGCCATTTCGAGGAGCGCGGTCGCTGCGGCGACCGGGTCCTCTGCTACAGCAGCGACGAGCCGTTGAGACACACGCGGGCGCCGAGGGAGAGCTGGCCGAGACGTACCTTGGTCGGGTCGGTATACCTCTGGTTCCGTTTGCACGTCCTCCCGGGGTGTTACAGGGTCAGCGTCGAATAGAGAGCTTGTCGACGCCATCGGGGACTGGACCAGGGCAGGAGTCGACGAGCTCGCCGCGAACGCGCCGTTTGACCCTACCTCGGGACCCCCTGCGGGTGGCCATGACATCTCCAGCAGCGCAGGGTCGATCATGGCGTCCGTGACGTTGCTCGGGGGCAGTTGGTTCAGAGAGGAAAGTGGCTCGCTTGCGGGAGTGGCTTGATCGACGTCCATGGGAGACAGCGAGCTGCCGTTCAGGATCGCCATCAAGTCGTCGAACTGCGGGGACGAGATGGTCTCAAGCGCGCTCGCGTCGTCTGAAGATCCAAAAAAGTTCGGTTCGGGAGTAGAGGCCTGTTGGGGAAGATGGGGAGAGGACGGACTGGCGTCTGAAGAGGGTTGGGACAACGAGCTGGAGAGGAGCGATGCGATCAAGTTGTCGAAAGGAGTCCTGTCCTGCACGCTCGGGAGGGGGACGTCTGAAGGAGGTGTGGGTGCATTGGTGACATCCCTGATCTCCTGCCGATTCCAAAACGCCCGAGACAAAGCTCGGGAATCCACAGGCGCATTCCCGTACTGCATGTACGTCCTAGCTCCCGCGCTTCGAGCAGCCCCCTTCACCAGGCTGACCAGCTGGGCGAGCAGCTGCTTGACCCTTTCCCGCTCCCAGCGCACCCGATATTGCTCTGGGCCTTCTCCATGCGGGAACGGATATGGCACGTCCCAATCTGCTGCCCCGGCGGGGACATCGTTCAGCTTGCGACGCTTGGCCGACGGGCCAGAGTCTTCTTCCTGTGCGCCTTGACGGCCGCGGCTCCAGCCGCCCTTGGGCGGCGGCGCGGCGCTGCTTGCACCCGAAAGAAGGCGCAGAAGGGACTCGAGGACAGGAAAGACGTTTCCCTGCTTCACGAGAGAAGTTATCACCTCCTCTCCTGAAGGGCGAGGGAGATGGGAGGCGTCGACTGCGTAGGCGCCTCCCTGTCCGAGAGGAGGAGGATTGTATGCGTCCTCTACGACGATGGGGTTCTGCGATGTGCATCCACGACTGTGGCGCTTCGCCAGATTCGCTGGGTTGACGCCACCCACGAGGCCCGCATGGCCGAGCAGTGCCTGTTGATTGCGCAAGAAGTTGGCGGGTGGCGGTTCATCGGGGTTGGGCAACTCGATGGGGGGAGGGGGAGGGCGCGGGGTCGATGCTCGTTCCTTCCCCTTTTGGCTTCTTCGTGTATGAGGTACCCGAGAGTGCTCCCGCGACGAGGACGTCGATCTGCGCGCTGGCTCGGGGGCGAATATCGATTGGCTAGGATGGATGGTGGTCGGGCGTGACGAAGAGGGGGTAGGGGATGTAGAGGGCTCCGAGGATAGCTGACTTCTCAGGAGCAACGCTGCCGGGTTGAGGGGAAGTTCAGAATTATTATGGGAACCAGGAAGTGCAATGGTCCCCACGTTTTCTGCACGACCCGGTCCTGTTGGTAGCGCTAGCTCGGGTGACCTACCTCTGGACGGCGATGGCGGAGGCGAGCCGAAGAGCGAGTCCTCGTCATCGTCAAGGCCGGGTTGCACATGCGCTTCGTCGACTTGCATGTGCTGATAATCGTGCGACGTGGTTGGTTCAGATGGGAGATCGAGGGCAAAACGTGTGAAGCACCTTTTGTGTGGAGGCGCCAGCTTGCTAACGTGCGTTGTGTACGCCTGAAGAATGTCGTGGGCCACAACAGATAGTCGATTACTGCGCGGTCCTAGCTATGGTGATAGATGAGAAAAACGGCGAGGTGGAAGGCACACGACGCACGCAATTGTGGACAGCCTCTGCAACGCACAGCCTGCACCGGATACCGCAGCCTGTACTATAACGCCACAACAAGGAGGAGGAAAAACAAATGCAGGGGGTGCGAGGTGGTGGTGGAGAGCAGTTAAGAAGTAAAGCAACAAGCCCCAATGCGGCACGCGCCTTTTCCCTCATGCAGCCACCCCCTCCGCCGCCCCGCTCGACCAGACCGCACCTCAGCATCCCCCTCGGTGCCCGCTCGCCAGATATACCAAGTCCTTCATCGCCCTGGGCACCATATGCTTTCGAGCTCAATGGCCAGGCCAACAGCTATGACAATCTCGCCACAGGCAGCGCGCGATCTTATGACTTCCCGGTCGCGTCTCCTATGACGCCCTACGCGTCCCCCAGACTCGCGGTGCCCGATTGGCAGCGACCGCGCACGACCAGCTCATTCTCGCACGAATCGGCCACTCTCGCTTTCCCAGAACCTCAGATGATGTACCGCTCAAGCTCGCAGAGCTCGCCGCACCGCCCCATGCACCGCAACTCCAAGAGTGACGCTGGGTTCTCACCACCACCACCGCCGCCGCAGATTTCCTCGCGCTCGTCTGTAGCTAGCTTTAGTAGTTATGGCACCGAGGTACTGTCTTATGCGCGTTTTGCTAGAATGTCATTCCTCATCTTCCATCTCTAGAACGGCGTTGCGAATGATCTCCCAGAGCTCGCGAAACTCAGGTGTTTATGCTGTCGTATCCTTTCTAAGTTTCGACGTGCTAATACATTCTCGGAAGTCTCGATACTGATGAAGGTCTTGCCCGATTTCAAGCAGGGAAGGTGCCGGAGCAAGATGAAGAATGGTCGCGCTTCGTGCCACCCCAAGCCCAGGAGGCGGTAGGGAAGCACGAGGTACAGAGACAGTCGGTTCTATTTGAAGTATTCAAGTCGGAGAAGGACTATGTCAGCGATCTGGAGCTATTTAAAGAGGTGGGGTTTTCTGACGCTTCGAATCGTGCGCGAATTCACAGCCGTATCAAGATATTTATCGATCCGTTGAGAAATTCTGGGACTGAGGTCATGTCGCAAGAGAAGATGAAGGGCTTTACGAAAGAGGTCTTTTGGAACATTGAGAAGATCCTGGCAAACCATCAGCGCATGCTTGGAGCCCTCTTCAACCGCCAACGAGAACAACATCCTCTTGTGCAGAGCGTAGCAGACATTATCCTCGACAGTACGTAGATCCTACTTGCTCCGCGCGTATAAATATTGATCAGATGCAGACGCCCTTATATTTATGCCCGAGTACGAGACCTACATCAAGCATTCGCCTATATCCATGGAATACCACCGCAAGGAGCTCAAGCGAAATCCTAAATATCAAGTATTTATACAAGCGTGTACGCAGGACCCCCGTCTCCAGCGCCGCGACTTCAAGACATTTGTATTCCGCCCTGTCACTCGCCTGCCCAGATTGAAGCTCATCATGGAGCGCGTCGAAGCACTAACAGACGTGGAACACCCCGACAAGGAGACTATTCCCCTTGTCCTAGCCATTCTCGGCGATCTCATCAGGAGCACCGAGCCTGGAATCGTCTCCGCAGAAGGCAAGGTAAAGTTCTGGTCAATATGCGAGAGCCTTGTCTATTCGCGAGGCGAGATCATCGTAGGATATTTTCCAACTCCGTTGAATCGTAGCTGACCACTGCCGTTTGACAGGATATGGATCTGTACGATGACAGCCGAACACTTGTGCACTCCGGTCCGCTGTCTCGAAAACAGCGGTCGGATAACTGGCACTCTTGGACAGACCTCATGGGCGCCTTATTGGACAATTACTGTACGTCGTCCTCGGAATCTCATGCGACGTGACTCTCATTGTGGCTCCAGTCCTTCTTCTCAAGGAGGAGACGCGGCCGAATGGGGCCGTCAAACGACAAGTTATATCAAGAGTAAGCATTTGGATCCGCTATGGAACTCCTTTCTGATGAAGCGCGCAGCCTATACCCTTAGAATATCTCCGCCTAGAATCGTTCAAAGATCCTCCAGAATCCCGGAGGGAACGACCAGACACAGGTTTCATAACTATTAGTTCAACGAAACAGGAGATATATCCATTCACGATTTATCACGCCGGAGCGAAGGGGACGCGGAGGTACACGCTCTATACGACGTCCGCCGCGTCGAGGCAGAAGTGGCATGAGGCGTTTGTGGATGCCATTGGCGTGCGGAAAGTCAGGCAAGAAGCCAATATGGTGAGTACCAACGTGCCGCGGTGGTCAAGACCTACGGCGCTGACGTTCGGATCAGTGGTTCTCTCCCCAGCCGTTGAATGACGGCTTCTTCCGCATTATATCGCCACGCATTCCCTTTGCGACTGGAACACGCTTCACAGGACGTGTTACCTGCGCCGCACCTTTCTGTTCGTGGGCGTTCTATTTCAGGTGATTTTTGTAACTCACAATCCTCCTACGTGCAGCTCGAGACGGACGCAACTATCTCGTTGTTGGTTGCTCAAACGGCATCTACATCGGCCAACGTGCTGACAATTGTGCGTGTACAGGCAGGTCTCGTATTCCCTCTGCTGTATCTGACCGTATTCCAGCGTTCCACAAAGCGCTAAACACTGTCAGCCCGACCTCCATGGTCGTGCTTTCTGAGTTCAACAAGGTCATTATCCATCAAGAATCAGCCATCCTGTCGTACTCGCTCGATCTCCTCCTGCGCGTCTCGCAGGGCCTCGCCACCGCCCAGAGTTTAGAAGCATCGTTGGAGAAGGTGACAACTGAGGGGACTGTGCTCTTCTTCAGAGTAGGTCACATAGCCAGCCGCACGTTGGGTAAGCACGATTATCGAGGATGCGCTGGGACGTGATAGCTGATGCACCTGGTAGTGGTTTATGCGTCGAAGAGCTTCTTGCAAGTGACGTTGCACACCGTTGAGGTCGTCAAGCCTGGCGATACCAGCGGTTTGACGCCTCTACGTGCAAGCAAGGGGTCGCTATCGTACCGACCGTTCGGATCCGTAAGGATGTTGCTCTTTGTCGGCATCCAAGTCGCTGACCTTTTTTTTTTCAAGCCTGCGTACGTCCCACGGAACACACATGATGTAGCGTTCTTGCCGAGCAGTGTCGGCGTCTGCTCGGACAAGGGCATCACGGTCTTGAATCCGACGAAGTACGTTTGATCTGCCACGTTGGATGTGGCATCGCGCTGACCAGAGATTTAAGTCTATCTTCCTCTTCACCAACAGTTGTTCCAAATTTCAGCGACGCCAGCGTGAATCTGCCAATGTCCGGGCTGAAGTCGCGGTGCGAGGCGTGCAAGGTCCTCGGTCTGGTCCGGTGCGACAGCTCAGAACTGCTCGTCATCTACGACGGTAAGCTTCCCGTGCTGTACTGCATCCACCCTCCGCGATTCTGACGGCGCACAGAAATGGGGTGCTACATCGACAAGTACGGCAAGCCCTCGCGATCGTCGGGCTACGTGCGCTGGGAGTGCAAGATCGCGTCGTACGTCCGGCGTGGCACGCACATCCTCCTCGTCTCGCCCGAGTTCATCGAGGTGCGGGATGTGAACACCGGGCGCCTGGTGCAGGTCATCGAGGGGCAGGACATGCGGCTTCTGCATACCGGCCTGTCCGAGAAGGACATGATCGTCATTGGGAGGAAGGGCCGCCTGGAGGACAAGACGGGGCTGAGCGAGGCCCTGGTGGAGCTCGTGCAGACGTCGGAGATTTCGACGCCGGCACCTGCGAGTGCGGTAGAGGGCCTATGGGATGAGTGGGATATGTCGTGAGATCGGTGTGAAGGACAGTGCTTAAATGAATATGTAATGTACTGTATTGCGTAGTGCTGTAGCCCATATGTCTGTTGACGATCTACTGTACGGTCCTTGTAATGCTTAGTGTATTTGTTATGCAAATATGGGAAGCGTTGGCATACCGGTGTGTGGCTGGCAGCCTGTGGGCTGACAGGCTGGGCTGGCGGCTGACGCGCGGCGGGCGGCGGCGGCCAGCGCATTAGCACAGCCACATGGCCCGTGCGCACCCGCGCAGCGTATATAAACTGGGCCCCCTGCATCTGAAAACCTTACCACTCTGGCCTTTTGGCTTAGATCAAGTGTAGTATCTGTTCTTAATAGTTTAACCACTATTATGGGGGCACCGCCCCCATTCTTGGTTATCTAATTTTTGCCGCCCCTGCTCCCTGGGCTCTGCTTGCAACCCGGGGACGCGATGACCTTGCCGCTGCACTACTGGCTTGTGTCGTCGGGGGATCCACTTGCTCTTTTCCTTTGCTGTTCCTGTCGTTGTCTGCCATTTGGTAGATGCTGGGGCCCAGCAAATGAAGTCGAGAAGTGGATCCTTGCTTTTGTCTTTGGTATCTTCGTAGGAATACGATTGCAGAATACAAACATTGTTGTTTCGAAACCACCATGGGGTTGCGTTTGTTGGCAAGAAAATGGATTTATGTGCAGTCAATATTTTGTACTGTGCTAAATATCAGCACTTGCAATGAGTCGTGAGCCTCTCAAGTTAAATATTAGACTACAGCTTCAACACTTCGTGAGCTCAGAAATCAGCTGTCTGACGACCTAGATCATGGTGTTCGGCTCGATGTCGCGGGACCAACCATTGGGATAGGCTCTTCTTGCACCACGCGGCGACGACGTCTCTCCATCGCTCGTCGAGCTTGACTTGTCCTTCCGTTCGGAGGGCGCAGCTGAATCCCTCCAACCCTGGCGCTTAGTCCGCTTCTGCCTGGGGCGCTTCGTTGCTGTCTCCTGCTGCACGAGGCTCACAAGTGGCGGCCATGGCGCGACACTGGGGACGACTCTTGCTCGCTTTTGCTCTTGTACCTCTCCAAGCTGACTATGGCGCGTCCTTGGACGCATACCACACAACCACGCAATAATACTGTGGGGCCTGTAGGGGGGCGGTGCGATTACACAGGTGTCAACAAGACGCCCCCAGTCGCGCTAGCATATATAGCCAGCTTCGAAGGCGCCGGCTTCTGACAACCTCCAGTTTCCCCTCCCCCCATCCCTGCTGCGCAGTTCACCCTACCCAGCGACCCCCACTTAGGTCTTCCAGTCACAAACTTATGCCGGCCGACACTGAAGCGTTCCTGCAGTGCGTGGTTTCTTCCCCTCCTTCGCGTCGGGCCGTTTACTGATGACGTCCTTTTGGCAGAGAGTGGCAGCTCACAGGTGCGACCAGCCGATCCAGTCCACCAGTCTCCACCAGTTGACCCCGTCCTTCTCCTAGTTTGTCACACGCCCAACTTGAAGCAGCTGCGGCGAGGCAAGTGGTCTCCCATCGTTACCGTTCAGGTCGATCGGCATCATCCCTGTGGTGTTGTCCTCGGCGCCGACAATGAGAGCCACAAACGCGAGTACACCGTCGCTTTGTATGTCGTTTGCTCGCAATAGGAATTGCTCACTGAGCTGACCACCACACAGGCCTACGGTCCGTCCGGACAGCACCCTGGTGATTTGCGTGTCCTGTCAGCGCAAGGGCCGATCCAAGGCGAAGAGGAGGAAGAAGCGTCAACTGGCAGCCTCGGCATCGATCACCTTCGCCGAGATCCTGGAAGCACAAGAGGGCGCGCGCTGTATGTTCGCTCCTCGGGTTCGGCGGTGCATGGCTAATCGCGATATCTTTGACAGACCTAGAAATCCCCCTTCAATGCGTTGCTATATCCAGCCACAGGAACTCGCCTGAGAGGATGGTGAATGTGTCGCTGTTCGTAAGGCTCGATTGCCCCGACCCTCCGCCGACAGAGGCGAGCAGCTCGTTCCTCGGCACTGGTGCGGGGCCGACGCCTACGACAGCCTCAATCACCGAGCTCGAAGATGACGGCGGTGAAGACCCTTGGATGGGCGTCTCCGACGGCGAAGAGTCTGTCCATCTTCAAGTCCCATCGAACACTATCCGCCGCCGCCGGCGCGAGCCCCAGGGCTACCGCGTGGACACGCCAGACATCATATCATGGTCTGCTCAAATCAAAGACAAGCTTGAAGAAGAGGTGCGCGTGCGGCGCAGGAACTCCCTGGCGGAGCCTCGGCGGTCCATCATCCTCCCCTTACTCCTACCCCTGCACATCCAGCGCGGTCTGTCTCCTACATCCCTGCAGTCCTTTGCGACATCCGTGGTGGACCAGGTCACGCTCTACCGTGAGCTGCGCGAGGCTCAAGACGAGGCCGCCTTCGAGGCAATACGGACCCGCCTTGTGAATGAATGGACTTTCGAGGGCGCTTCGGTAAGCCTTTAGACATATGACTTTGTCGGTCACTGATCGTTAATACAAACCTCCACAGTTGTTTGCTGTTTTTGCGTACGTATCATTCTGCATCTTATGGATTGTGCGGATGCTCAAGGCTGTTCTCTTCACAGATTGGGCACGACCGTCTTCGGCTTCTCCCCCGACGCTATATTCCCTGTCAACAGCCCTGCGAAGCTCGCTATCAAGATATCCTTCGTCTCTGCGGGCGTCGGCGGCGGCGTGCTTTCGTTGCTGTGGTTCCGATACGGTAGCTGCAGCGCACAGCGACTCCGGGTACGTGCTGCACACTACGACGTCTTTACGGCACATCTAATCTCGGCCCTGTGGCAGGCGCTCGCTCTCGACCAGTACCAGTCATACTTGTTCTTCGCCCTCAAGGCCCGCGTTCCTCTCCTCGCCCTCGTTGTCTCGATCTTCGCCTTCGTCGCCTTCGCCACCGCGCTCATCTGGCCCGCAAAGCCCCTCGCGTACCTGGCCATATTCGGCGCCATTGCTGCTGTCTTCTCGGTGCAGTACATCATCTACTACACCGGCCGACTGTTACGCGCGGTCTGGAAGGGCTTGATGGCGGTGGCGCGGTGGCTGGGCCTTGTCCGTCCCCCGGTCAATATGTCTATACCAGTGGTGCAGCTGCCTGCTCAGCCACAGCCGCCGCACCCAGCATACCCTCCACCTTCCCCGTTCTTTCAGCGGCCACCCCTCGCCCAACAAGCGCCGCCCTTCCCGATCCCAGTTCCGGTCCCATGACAGGGTGAAACCTCTCCGGAGTGTATATGTCACTCAACTTCCCTTCTGGCAGCAACATTGCGTTGCTGCGGCAGAGGCATTGCGAGTCGATCCTCGCTCTGCGCCGTGTCAGCAGGCGGCCTGGAGGCGGCTTTTCGCTTCCAGCGTACTTATCCACATGCGCTGACGCGGACTCGGGGACAAGATTGTGAAACCGTTAGTGTCGATCAATCCCCCTTAGATCATTTCCTGTTCATATTATGGTATAACTATATGGTGATACAATAGTGATGGATGAATCGATACCTCCTGTAGAATGGACACCCGAACCCAACATGATACAGAACACCCACAATACAATAATGCAAATTCAATATGTACGGCATCAACCCGCCGCTATGGAGCAACACAACAAGGCTGGTTTACACTAGACGTTCGATCTTTGATGTTCAAGCTTTGACGAAAGTGGTCATGCCTTGCAGATTGGCCTTGGCTGGTGGGAGATGTCGATCGGATGAGTACGAGAACCGTGGCATTAACGCAGAGTTGAACGTACAGATCGTGAGCTTGGCCGCGTTGGCGGGTCCGGCGATGTCGAGGTTCTGAAGCTCCGACGCCTTGCCAGGAGCATTCACGGACAAGACCTGGATGGAGGTGGAGTTGGGCTGCAGGACATACAGGAAGCTATAGGTACGCGGCATTATCAGTGGTGCACTAAAATGTTATGGAGTAGAAAGCGACGCACTCCTTGCCGTTGACCGAGGCGGCGTCAAGATCGATCGTGGCAGAATCGTTCTTCAAAGGATATTGCTGCAAGAGCGGCAACGTCAGGATGCACGTCTCACCAAACAGACGAAATTGTGGGCACCTTAACGATGGTCGCGTTCAGCTTGTCGTTGACGTTGATCTCCGTGACTGTGGAGGTCTTGATGTCGGTCACATAGAAGTTGCCCGATTGCTTGCTGAAGGTCGCCCAGCACGTCGCACCCTGGCCATCAATCGTCAAGGTCGACGTGCCCTTTGCGTTGGAGTTGTTGCCCCCATCGCTCGAATCGGCTTGCGGCTGCTGGCCGAAGTCAAACACGTCCGCGCCCAGAGCAGCATCGGTGGCGAGGATGGCGTTCTTGCCCGGGATGACGCTCATGCCGAATGGCAGGAGGCCGCCGCTCGAGGGCTCGACCTTCTTGAAGAACTCTGACAGCGTGCCGTCGGTCTGCACTTGCCAGACTGCCAGGAAGCCCGGGTTCGCGGGCGGTCCGGGATTCCCCTTGATGGCGGCGACGAGGTTCTTGCCGTCCTCGGTGAAGATGACGTGGCTGGCGGACCCGGCAGGGCCATTCGCAGGCGTCGTCTGGTTGAGGTTGAGCTGGCGCACGGTGTTGTTCTGCGCGACCAAACCCAGGTTGCTGTCGATCTTGTAGCACCTTCGCACAAATGTCAGCGAAAGCATGTGTGCGACATACATAAACGGCACGTACGACACGCCGTTGATGCGGCCGCCGTTCAACACGCAGAGCTGGTCGCCCTTGCTGTTGAAGGCCAGGGACATCGGGAACTCGCCCTCAGAGGAGACGGGCGTGCCGAAATGTGTCAGCTCCGACGGGTTAGCGGCGTTGATCTTGAACAGGGATACCGTGTTGGAACCGGGCTAATTGGGATTGTCAGTATCCTCGGTGTGAACCAATTCCAGAGCAGCGGTTGACTGACGTTCACGGCTGCGAGCACCTTGCCGGCAGCGGACGCCTTCACGGCGCCCTGGGAGAACAGGCCGTCGGGTCCGTTCACACCTCCGTCATCGCCGTGCTGCCCGCGCCCGTGTGTCGCGATCGCGCGAGCGAGGTTCTTCACGAAAGGGCTAATTAGCTATGCACGATCTTATATAATCGGTGATCAAGTCTCACCAATGTTCCGTCCTGCTTGATGTCAGCCGAGACAACAAAGTTTCCTGAGGGCTCGTTTGTAATGACTGCATCAAATGATCAGTGACGGAAAATGCTAAGCGTTAATGAAAAGTGACGCACAGTAGACAGCGCCCTGGGAAAAGTTGGCATTCTGGCTGGCACTGTCATTCATCACAACGACCTTCCGGGTGAGGAGAGGGCCAGCCGAGACAAGCGACGAGGTCGCGAACACGCAGAGAGCAGCGAATGTGGACGTGAGCTTCATTATGAACTGAAAGTTTGGGAAGGATGATCAAAACGGTCCGGCCGACAGGTGAAGATGAAGGGACTGGCAAATGCAGAGCACAGCTCCGGTAGAAAAATTGAAGGGATGGAGAGTGATTGTGGGGGTCCGAAAGGGCGGTTGGTCCTCCGTAGAAAAACTCTGTAATATATAGTGCCAGGCGCCGTCGGAACTAGATCCCATGGTCTGTAACGCGAGCGGCGGCAGGCGGTGCGCTGATGGAGATGCCGCAGCATGAAAGTACGCGTAGTTTGGGCGTCATTTGGCTGCGTTCCTCGCGTTTGATGTCTCCGGCACAGCCATTGTCATCGACTGACTACTACACTTACCGCATTCGGCACAGCGCAGGTCCTCGGGGCTGGGGACCATAGTGACGTTGGGAACGGTATTACAGAGCGTGTTCCTCGATTGGTTGCTGGGTATCGCGGTATGTACCGCCTGGTCGAAATAGTGGTCAGCACGCGTAGAGGTCACGTTCATTAGCCCTGGGGCCCACATGACATGTTATGGGCCCGCACTGCGCTAGGGTTGCGGAGAAAACCTCCCCGAGGTATCTGACATGTAATTTTCCGCCCGCCTGGGTAGGGGGGGTGTAAAATACCGTTATTTTCGGTAAAAAACCTAGGTCACGTGCATCCCAGCGCTTGCCATTCCGCTCTGCGGAATGGCAAGCGCTGAGCCCTCTTCACACGTTCCGAGCCTTCTACATGTCCAAGAAGCCTTACAGCGAGTTTACTGAGGCACAGGATATGATATGTTAGATATGTAGCTAGAATACAATCTTGTAATTGTTGTCAAGCCCATCACTGACACTTTGTCGCGCGTGCTTGGCCTTGTCGGCGCTGTCAGCCACCCGTGGCTTCTTTGTCTGAGCAGGGCGGTCGGCGAGAAAGTCTTGAAGAATCTCGGAGTGTAGATTGACAAAGGTGTCCGTGATCAACACGCTCTCGCGACCCAGATCTGCACTTGGTGGTTCATCCAGCCACGCGTCATCTTCCTCGTCTGGCATTGCAGGGTCCGCTGCATCAGCGTTCGGGAAGATCGTCTTCTTGATGTTGTAGAAACGGACCATCGGCTTTGTCCGCGGGCGTGTCGACTGCAATACACAATGTCAACAATGTGACGGATGTGAGGATGTGAGATGCCATGCTTGAACGTACCTTTGACTCGGATTGGTAGTATTGCTTGATCTGAGTCATCGCTGTCATGGACTGAACTGAAAGACGAGAGCGAAGCTTCGGGGTGAGTGATGTAAAGGTTGATACCGTGCGTTCTTCAGGCATAGAGTTGACACGGATGGAGTAGAGCTTGATAGCGAGTGCCTGTAACATCCCATGAATGCACGAACAAATACTATCATGCATGGAACGGACTTACTGGAAGAATACAAACATGATCGGAGACTGGGAATGACTGCCACCAGCCCATAGCGCCACTAGGTGAGTTCTCATTGAGAGGAGTATTAAATGGGTATTGGTGACGCGCATATGCGAGTAGCTCGCTGCGAAGCTGTTCCCGGAAGGCCGATCCTTGTCCCTTCCAGACCGTGAAAATGTCCCTGTTGCCTTGCTCAATCTCGTTCTCTGCGACATCGCCAACGAAGGCAGCAACACGCCTGAAGATTGTCGGGTGGCGGATACCAGGTAGCGCTATGATATCCTCATCTTCATCCTTGAACAAGTCGCTCCGCAGATAGCCTGTCGAAAGTCACAAAATGACAATATAAGACTCAAAAACATTACTCACTAGGGTTCAGATAGGTTGCAGCGAGGTAAACGTCATTGGCGATGTTCCCATCCTCAAAGAGTTGCCGGTAACGGGCATTCAGGATACCCCTCACCTCTTCAATGACATCTGGGGTGAAACCCGAGTCCAACCCACTCCCCAGAACATCCTCCACAGACCGAAGAATTGCATGCCAGAAGAGGTAGACATCAGCGGCGTTGGAATCAAGTGCCTCAAGGCAAGCGATGGCCTTGGCGAGCGGAAGTGAGACATGCAAAAATTGAGAAAGCCCAATTTCGAATTCATAGGCTGCTCGCGAAGGCTGGGGGCGATAGCTGGCTGCGATTGCCTGTAACATTTACGCTCTAGGAGAGGCAGTATAAAGCAGCAATAAGACTCACATTGAATGTACCCGCTTTGTCGGCCATAATGACGTCCTTGATCGCAGGTAAATTTTGCTGTACAGATGCCGATGCAAGGGTAAGGGTTGCGAATCGCGTCTTCCCAATAGCTTGAATGCCGCGGCCTATCTCGTGTTTCGCTCGAGCTGCTTTCAGAGCCGCGTGTCCAGCATGCGACTTGTGAAATATAGTGATAGTGTTCCGGACAACCTGGATCGTCTGGAAACCGTGTGAGCTAGACGTGAATATAAAATGAGAGCAGAGAAACGCACTGGACGGAAGGCAGTTATTTTTCCAATGTCACCTATTGCTCGGTTGAGGTGATGAACGACATCGCCGAGCTTGAGCGCTGTGAGAATAACCTCCCTGACCAATAGGCGCCTCGCGGACAGGGTATTCCCCGTACTATCAGCAACCACGGCACAGAACCGCCATGCACCGATTGCGTCGATTGTCTGCAAGCAACGCAAGCAGCCCTCGTCAGTTGTAAGTACATCTATTGAGCATGCAGCACCTACCACCTTGGCGAAGTCCCTGATCCATTCGCCTGTGTGAGACTCTGACGTGGCTTCTATGCACTCCATCAGATACACCTTCCTCTCCGGTGTCGACACATGCAGTGTCCAGAATGCTTCGCGACCAGTGGACGTGCCTCCGTCAAACGAGATTGTCAGGTTCTCTAGGGTCTTGAGGTACGCCAACTGCCGCGCTCGCACAAATTCTGCCTGACCGACGATGTGGTCATTTTCGAGGGTGTCGCGCGTTGCCGGCGTGTAAGATGAGTCTGCAATGGACCAGACTTCTTTCCATTCAGGCCGTGAAGCAAGGTACGTTGGTAATCCTGCTGCTGCAAACAATCTCACGATTGCGTCGTTTAGTTTGATGTGCTTGTCCTTCCGACCCTTCGCCTTCGCGCCCTCAAAAAACGCATGTGTGGGAGGCTTCGACGGCTGCGAGGGTGCTGCTTCCTCATGGTGAGCCCTTTCCATTAGCTCCTGCAGTTTCTGAGCAGGTGCCCTGGTCGCAGATTCCTGCCGCGCGATGGACCTCAACTCGGGTGAGAGGTTCGCGCAGCTACCGGCATGCCGCAAAACACGAGCGGTGGTGCGGCCACTCCACACAACGTTGCACGGCGTGTCCTTCCCACCAACACAGCGAAACAGGTGCTTTGCTGGATCGCGCAAGTGGTAGCACTCCACGGTCAGCTTCTCCAGGATTTCCTTCTTCGGCCGGCCGCCTTTCCGTGAGTTCGTTGCCTTCTTTGGTTTGGGAATATTGACAAGCTGATCAAGGTCTTCAATGCAATCGACATCCAGGTTGACACCACCACTGTCGCTGTGACCGTCGTCGCCAAACTCGCTACCATCGCAGTCTCCGAGCTCTTCGGGGCCATCGACTGCGGTTGTTGTTGCCGCAGATGACCCAGCAACACCGGTCGTCATCTGGGTAGCAATCGTGAGCAACAGCAAGAGAGTAAGTATGGGTGACGTACTGCTGAAATTGCGGAATTATGTCCGCCGTCTGATGCCCCAGGTCTCTGGAAGAACACTGCCCAGTCGTGCTTCATCCCATGATCGCCTTTCGGACCAGTGCCTTTCTCGACAGGTGAAGATGCTTTGTCTGGCCCGTTAAACAATTTCTGACGCTTGGATGAACCGGCAGTTGTCCCGCGATGTGGAGGCGACGACGCACGCTTGACCATCTTCCCTGTGACTGCCGATGGCGCCAACTTGAAGACACTTTCCTCAGGAACCTGCATGGTATAGTGTGGTATGTCCTTTGTTGACGGATTGAGCTCAACAGGCGCTGCTGTTACGAATCGTGCATCCTGTAGATAGAGTAAGCTTGCATTCACATGAGATCAGAGAAGTATACACTCACAGTTGCCTGCAGATGCTCGACGACCTCAGCAAATTTGCATATCCGGAGCCCGTCACAAGCATCCGCCGCAGGGAGACTGTCGGTGTTCGCAAAGAAATAGTGCTCCATCGCCTTCAAGCTGAGGACCGAGCACGAGTGTGCGTCTTCCTGACGCGTACAGGCCATTGTCTGAGCCGGGTATAAGTCAGGAATGCCGTGTTGCTGCAGCCACCAGCGCAACATGTTGAACAGCTCCTCCGGAGCTTCCAAGCCAAGTGAGTCGCCGTACAAGACCGCACCGCATTTGTGACTGATTATGACCGACACCCAATGATTGACGTCTCCAGCCTGCTCGGGAAGTGACGTGCGCTTGCCCTCGACGCGAACAGCAATATTGAACCCGATCTCTGCTACTGTGCGCTCGCCGAATGCTCTGCCGGGATCTTGAAGGTGCGATGCGTTTTTCATTGTAGCGTATGTGTCCCAGATGTCAGGCTGACGGTGGATTTGCAGTAGCTTTGTCATCGTAAAGGTGGAGAGTATGCGTGCCGTTTGGTTTGCTGCTGACTCCAGCCGCCGCCTCAGTAAGTATCCCATCTGATCCATATGGTCGTCGCTGAGCCAAGAATGACTCAGGTACCTCGATAGCGCAACAGGCTGGCCGGCCATGTCCCTTGGGAGAGAAGTGTTCCATGGAAGGGTGTCGAGGAGCCTCCTCGCACGCGCGAAGGCCGGATTCTTGGCTCGCCCCTCAAGCCACGACAGAGCGGATGCCCAGGCGGTTTTTGCCTTGATAACGTCGTGCTCGTGGCTCCAGAATGTGACGACCCATATCGGCAGTCTAATCTCCCGTTGGCCGCCTTCGTTTTGAACAGGATAAGTAAACGACGCCTTCCCATGATCCACCGCATGTCGAGCCTGAATTGCCAGTGCTTTCACGTCGGCGAGGGAGGGGATAGGAAGGGATAGGATGAGCCGCGATGAGGAATCATTGATGAGGCTTGCAGACACGTTGAATAAGTTTTCGCGCAGTAGGAGAGGGGGGTTTTGCGTAGGTGTCGTCGGGAAATCTACAAGTCGAGAAATGGGAAGGGTATGAGGGGGAATAAGGTTGGATATTATGCTGTCCGGTATGGGAATCTTGATTGATAGACCAGCGGTGGGATCCATTATTGATTGCTTGAGGACTGTGTGTGAGAAGTCGGCGCGCGAGGACAGGGACTCTGGAGTCTGCAGCGGCAACAACTCAAATTGGCAATTACCACAGCCACTGAAACAACCAAGACAGCTCGCTTTAAGCTTACGAGTAATCATGGTAATGTGGATCAATTTATTGAACCAGCGAGGGCTCAGAGGATATCCATTCGTCGTTGTACCTATACCGGCCGCCTGGGGCGCTACGCCGTATCACTACGAGGGTCACGTGTCACGGGTTAGTTACCCCTCAGATTTTGGGTCCAGGCCGGGACGGTATCTTACATGTAGGTAACCGGTAAAAAACATGTAAAAAATGGACTCGGTCGAAAACCTAGGTTTTCTCCGCAACCCTACACTGCGCAGGCCCGCATCACTGCAAAGGCTTGGCGCCAGATACCGTCGTGCATCATCCAATTGAAAAATCTCTCCAGACTCCGATCGTATGTATTGAGAGCACGCCTGCACCCAACCATAAACGAGATGTAGGATCAATGAAGAAAGCAATAGAATCAATGAAGAAAGCGGTTTATCGCACCGTCGTGTCGTAAGGCTACGGCGCGTGTCGAATTTTAGAAACGATAACGAGCTCGGAAAAGACGTCAGTCGACGAGGAAGATGCAGAGCGGTTGGTCTGCGCAGATTCGTTAATATCGTTGCTCCATAGGCTCCCATAGTCGAGATCTGCGAGGGGACATTTCCGGTCATCAGCAGACAATGATGACAGGTACCACGATCAAATCGCTCCGTAGGGACGGTGGTGCAGCGCCTCACGACAAACCAAGCGCTGTCAACATGTTATACGGTTACAGTTTACAAGCTACACAGCTCCTGGATCGAAAGTTTTTAGCAAAGTGCACTCGTCAACAGCTAGTGAATAGCGTACCTTGTCTATAGATTACTCTGTCGCAAAAACCAAGCATACACCGTCATCCCCCGCGCTCACAGTAACCTCGCCTCCGAGACCCAACGCAGCACCCATGATGGGCCCTTGGTGTCCCTTATGCTCCCGCAGGAGAGTTGCTGACCGAGCGTCCCATGTTCGTAATGTCTTGTCTGCGGAACCCGAGACGAGGAGATGCGGTTTTGTAGGATGCACCATCAGACTTGTCACCGAATCCTACGCGATTCCGTCAGCGAATGCGACAGCACTGCGGCAGACGCGCATACCTTGTGTTCGAGCGTAGCACGCAGTCGATTTGTGTTGAGATCCCATATACACGCCTTGCCGTCCGTGGCGCCGGTCACGACGGTTCCCCCACCAGCTGCGCCTGTGCCGGAGCCACCCACGGTGCCGACGATGTTGACGAACACCGCGGCCTCGACGCTCTCGCCCTCGGCGTGCGAGCCGAGCGCAGCGACGACCTCGCCCTTGCTGAGACTGATGACCCGCACGCCGCCCGCCGCGCCGCCGACGACTGCGAGCGTGGAGGAGGGGTTGATGGCGATGGCCGTGATGCCGTCGAGGCTGAATCGCGCGTTGTTAGACGTCAGCTTGAATACTGGCGCGGACGCGCGCGGGTCCCAGTAGCACAGATTGTTATCCGCGTCGGCGGTTACGATCCGTTTGCCTGTGTCCGAGGTCAGCCGGCTACCTCGAGCGAGGGAGGAGATCTGCGCACCGTCGGGGGTGAACTCTCCGCACTGCACCGGGCCTGTGTGCCCAGCGAACACTTGCATCGTGTTGCCAGAGGGAACTATGAAACACGATCAGCCGACGACCAGCTACGAGTTCAATGGGCGGCGCACGTTGCCATAGCCAAACGGTACTGTCGTTCGAGCCGGCAAGCAGTACCGGGCCCTTGGGATGCCAACGCAACCACTGCAAGGCGCCTGATCAGCAGCACGTTTACGCACTTGCATGGGGACGCGCGCGCACCATCACTTCGTCCGCACCCTGCAGCTCCGTCAGGAACTCCCAGGTCTTGTAGTCCGCCGTGCCGACCCTGCGCCAGACGCGCACGCGCCCGTCCATTCCGCCGGTGGCCACCAGCTCGCCGTCGCTGCTGAAGCCGGACGCGGAGACGCTGTCGGTGTGCCCGGTGAGCTTGACGACGATCTCGCCGCTCGTGAAGTCCCATATGTAACCTGTTTCGTCCTCACCGCCGGAGACGGCTAGCGGGGCGGTCGGATGTGTTGCGACGGTGAAGACGGATTGGCGGTGCTCGGCGAACTGCTGGATGGAGTTGTCCTCCCAGACGATCTCTTCGTCGTCGTCATCCCCGCCCTCGCCTTGTGGCAGCTCTCCGAGCTCGTCGTCTTCGTCGTCCATGGGCTCGTCCCCATCCTCCGGGAAGACCTCAGCGACATCGCCCTCGGCGATGAACTGCTCTGCGTCCAAGTCGGCGTCCTCTTCGTTGTGGTGCGACGACATTTTGTGGTGGGTGGGAGGTGGAAGTAGGGTTGATAGTGACGTCGGATCGCTCTGGGAGCTCTATAAGGACGCTTGGGTGGGTCGGGGGCTGAGTCAACGGCGTCTGCTGAGCGAGCGCGGCAGCGATGAAAGTTTTGAAGTCTCCCAGTGTGTTGGATCTTATCAGATACCTCTGACCAATCGTTGCTCGACCGTGCTCGAAGATTCTGTCTGTCGGGCACCGACGGGGACGAATATTGCTGCGTGCAGACGACCGAGGCGCGTCGCTTGCATGGCCGGGATACTTGAGCCGCGAAGACTCGGAAGGACAGCTCATCGAGGCCAGCCTGGCCGTTGTCGGGCTTTCCACGGGCGTGCCAGCACCTCCTCGTCCCTCACTCTCGGACATAAGAGCACCTGTGTGGGCACAAGACTGCCCGCAGAGCGTCTGCGAGGGAAGAAGATGTAATCAGCGCACAGGCCATTGGGACACGTCGACGCGGGCAGCGCCACGCCGCGATTGACCAAGGCCGGCGGCGTCCGTGCCTGATCTGCGCGACGCGACGCGACGCGCTCTCTGCGCCGTCTGTGCTCCCGTCGTGCTTCTGCTGCTTCTGCTCCACCGCGCTTCTCGCTCACAGCGGCGTGCGATCCCCGTCCACCGCGACGTCGCCCGCCCGCGCGCACCCGCCTCTCGCCTGTCGCCTCTTGCCTCTTGCCCTCGCCTGCCCCGTCCGCGCGCGCTGCATCTAATCGCGACGCGCCTCGCCCAGCGATAATTCGAGGACTCTGTCTGCTTTCTACTCTATATAGGACGCCAGGGACTCTGCTTTCTACTCTATATAGGACGCCAGGGACTCTGCTTTCTACTCTATATAGGACACCAGGGACTCTGCTTTCTACTCTAGGACACCAGGGACTCTGTCTGCTTTCTACCCTCTATAGGACACCGGGGACTCTGCCATGGGATACCGGGGACTCGCTTGCTGGTGCGTGTCGCGCCGCCTCTGCCATCCAGCCAAAGACACCGCCCGCAGGCACTTTCATTTCAGCGCATATATGCGACTAGTGACTCCCCCACACTGCCCCGCCGTCTGCTCTCCCTGCCTCGCGGGCACCGCGACGCGCTGCCCGACCATGCGCTCCATGCGCGCAGAGGCCTCGCAGCCCGTTCTCTCGTCCCCGCGCTGGCCGATCGCGACTCCACCGTTGGTCACTCGCCGCCGTCGTTTCTGGCATGTCCGCGGCCTGCACCGTGCTCCTCCACCGTCGCGCCGCACCATTCCACTAGGGCGCGTCGGCTGCGTCGGCGGCACGCGTACGCTGCAAGCAAATCAGACAAGTAAGACTGAGAACAATATCGTACGTACCTCCGCCCAGCGCTCGTCCAGCGCGCGGGTCCACGCCCGGCGATGTTGACGGCCTTGTCTGGCGCGTGCCTCCGCCACGCGAGCGGCGCTCACTGCGGCGTCTTGGCAGCGACGTACATAGACGGCTGCGCGTCTCTGCTCAGCGTCCACAGCCACGCCACAAAGGCGGAAACCTCTCTTGGTCGAATCGTTCAGCGCCGGGCCACGCGCGTCCAGCTCTGGCACCCAGCACGCGCACGCGTCGCGCTCGTCCAGCGCCGTCGTGCCGCGTCCGGGACTGCCTTGACTTCATGCGCCACGTCCGCGTTTTGATTTTTGAGTTTTGAGGGCGTTCTGCGTAGGCGGCGAGGAGGGCCAGGCCGACGTCGAGCTCGTCGGGATGTACGCAGCGCGCTGACGAGTCGGCGCCTCGTCCAGAGTGCCCGAGGGCCCAGCGCTGCGTGCGCATCCTGCGATGGGCTGGCGCTCGCCCGCCTCGATTCCCTTGAGAGTGGAGCGTCGTCGTCGGCGGTCGTCGACGTGCCGCGCGGCCACCGCGGTTGCTCTGTGCGCGGCCGCGTCCAGCTCGCTCCGCGCGACGGGATGGCGCCGAGGGAAGCGCCAGCATGGTGCTGGCCGCCGGGCGTGTGCCGCCGGGCGTGGCGCACAGCGACCATGACTGTCTTGATGTCGTCCACGCGAATAAGCACGCGCCGCGGCGCCCTGGTGAAACCACGCGGCGGGGTGTCACGTCCAGATGCCGCGACGCATCCATACTGAGAAGGTCAAGTAGGTGAGTCGGAGAGATAAGAGAAACAGTAGAAAACACGCACATAGTGTGCGCGCAGTCAAAATGTGCAGCGAGAGCGCCTCGCTGTGCGCAGAGAGCGCCGCGGCGCCGCGCAGGAGTCGATCCGTGCGCGCAGGATGGCCACTGCGCCCGGCTCCCGGCGGATCTGACGCCCCCAAGACAATCTGGCCCGTCCAGGTGCGAGCCGCGAGCGTGCAGAGACGGCTGCGCGGCCTCGTCCAGGGATGAATGGCGTGCACTTTCGAGGCGGGCTCGGCGTCGGCGGCGACACGTTGATCGCGCGCCGCGTACGAACGGGCGCATGGCAAGCCCGGCGACCCTGATGCCTCGAGGTAATCTGGCCCGTCCAGGTGCGAGCCGCGAGCGACGTGCGCAAAGAGGGCTGCGCGTCCTCGTCCGGGAATATTTCAGGGGTGGGCTCGGCGTCGGTCGACACGACTTGCATGTCGCGATGGCGCGCCGTGCTCCGCGCCAAGTCGTCTGGCGTATTTGCGCGCAACGACAAATAAGTCCCCCGTCCAGGCTTCGTGGAGCGCTTGACAATCTTCAAGAACGCGCGACGGCACGTCCGCGACGTCCTGAGGAGATGGATATCTCCGCAGGCGAGGCACGTTGGCGAGTGGCGTTGGAGGCGTCCGGCATTGCGGATCCTGGGGACATATCAGCAAACGAAGCAGGACAATCTCAATAACGAACGCACCATGCGGATCGTCCATCTCGTCTCCCTGGGCTCAATCCGCGCCCGGTGGCTCTCCTGGACCGTCGCGAACTCCACGGCTCTTGATGAACTGCGCAGCCAAAACATCAGCGAAAGCGGGACAAAAATGTCGGCATGAGGAGGACTTACCGTGCAGCCGAATCACCGCCAATGCAGCAGTACACACGGCGCAGCACCCTCAAACGGGCGCGGTACGAGGGACGGAGGAGGCTTGTCACCGTTATCCGGCCCGACGGAGTGCGGTGCCTGACGGGCGCATTCTTGCGGCGAGCGCGTTCAAACGGGTCCTCTTTGAGTCGCTGAAGGGAGGCGAGGTTGCAGCGCGTGCACAGGACGCCGGACGAGGCCAATGCAACAAGCCATGGTGCGTGGCGCGGATCGAGGAGCGAGCTGGCGTCAAAGTGAGTGATGTGATCGAAAACGGAAATTGACGCGCGTACCTCAGAACAGCCATCAAGTGAGTACACACTGCCAGTGCTCGTTCAACGTTGTTGCTGAGCGCACACCGCAGGCGCGTTCTCGTTCTGCACGGGAGGCCCAAATTCCATCGTGCGGGCTTTTGGCGGGACTGCACGCGTGTATTCCGACTCGCGGAAGACCCCTCGGGCCTCCACTTGCACTGACGCGGCGCGATTGCTCGGTTCATGCCTACAGTACTGCAAGGTGAGGTCAGTAAACTGTGCGCAGTTGCTAGCAATTTTGCTTACCCGTCTCTCTTGCTGGCAGCTGCAGACGCAATGGCGCGCCCGCCAGGCTCGTCAGGACTTGGGATGCCTGTTCTGAGCGGTAAGCATGTGCTGAGTGTCTTACAAGCGAGGCACTCACAGCTCGGGCAATGGTCGAGGACGTGGACGCCGGAGACGGACGAGGATGCTCAACCAACGTCGTGGAAGGCGGGCGGCGCCGCGGCGGTCCATCAGCAGAGAGTGGGGGGAGGCCTGGACGGACCGCCCAGATGCGCCGCCCGCCGATGTTTTTGTTGTCGGAGCAGGTACCGCGCCAGAGAGCGGGGCGGAGGTGATCGTCTCGTAAATTCTTGTGAACACGAGGTAACCGCTGTCGCCCAGGGCCACCTTTCGGCAAATATGAGCAGGCTCCCGGGAGGCGGGTGGCCCAGACGCGGAGACGCGACTGCGGCACGCACTCCGGTCCCTCACCTGCAGCTGGACGAGGCGAACATACGGTGGACGCGCATGGCAGTCACAGCGGCAGCGCCGTCGACGGCTACATTCTCGGGCATCTCATGTGCCAGGGAATTTCAGTGGCGCCGACACATTTGCGGGGCCACCGATCGTCCGCGGGGGTCGTATCCACCGCGCGCCGCCTTGAATGGACGCGTACCTCAATCACCGCTGACGTTCAGGGTCACACAATTCGAACGGCTGGGTGGCAATGGCATGCTCACGGGCTGCAGGTCACTCAAAAAATGAGAGTGAGACGCGCGTATGGGTACGTACATACACAAGCTTGCACTCGACGAGGGGAACTGACGGGCAATGTCCATCTCAGCGGGATGGCAGCAGCGCGTCAGAGCCCGCAAGACTGCCCAATTTGCCATGCGCGGCGGGCATCATACTTACCCGCGGGCGCGCATTGATTCGCTTGGCCACCGATCGCAGGCAATATCGCACCGGCCGCGGCGGGCTCAATGTTTCTGGCGGGGTCTACGCACATAGGGAAGAATGGTACGTCGTGTGCAGAATTGAAACCCAACAGTAGAAAACTCAAATGGAGGCGGTCTAGGGAACCAGTCGTGAAACTCCTCGATATCCTCTACGCCCTCCGCGGCCGCGTTCCGTACCTCGAAAAAATCCGCGCTCTCGATGGGTTCTCGGCAAGCTCGCCGGTGAACTCTATGACAAACTCGGTGCTCTGGACGGGTAGCAAAATCTTGACCCACGTGCCCATAGGCCCCGAGCAAGCCTGAGCCCGCTTGCGTTCCTTCGCTTCCGCCGAGACGGCTCCAAATCTCGCCGCATTGGAGCGCCTCCGCGTCTAAGCACCGACGGAGGTGTGCGAGCTCCGTGCGCGAGAGGCGATAGAAGTCCGTGCGGCCGCTCTCTCAGTGGGCGAGCACGGACTTGAGCTTCGGCACCGAGCACGTTGCCTTGCGGAGGTCACAGAACGGCACGACTCGTGTGCGTCGGCCACCCGACGACGGCAACATCGCAGCCCTGCGGCGGAAGTATTTCGGTGAGTATTCCACGTTCTTGGTCTTGCTGCCGCTGACCTCGTCTGCGAAATATTTTCGTCAGTCAAGAAGCTCGGCGCAGCGGGGGGCAGGCTGCTTACGGAGACGACGTGCAGCGGGGAGGCGGCCGCGGACGACGCTGGCCTCGTGCCGCTTGATCTGAGCGACGGCAGGCACCCAGCTGAATGCCAAGGTGAGGTGATGTCTCATAAACACATCGAGGGAACTACTCACCGCGCGAGGGTCTAGATTCGCGTTTTGTGCGCCTGGGGACGGCCGTCGCGGCGAACCCGGTGAGCTATGATACTTCTCAATAAATACCTTCCATCCACAGCTCGAGCTGCACACTTGCGCGGCCATGCAGCTCACTGTCTATGTGAATTGCACTTCACATCTCCGATTGGCGCTGCACCACTAGCACTGTCCCTTTGCTGACACAACATCCCTGGCTTCTGTTCCGACAGTTTACTTGTTGTCTTGGAGATGCATTTCTCTCGACTGTCGACTTGGATATTTTCAATCTCAGTATGTTGACAGTGTGTGCAAATGAGCTAGCCTGATGCATGCATGGAACTCCCAGCAATTTTCCATATCTCCGGTCTCAAGCGAGCTCGAATTTGTCAAGCGGCCAGGAGACCGAGTCGGCTCTCAGTCAGTCCAGCAGCTTAGCGGCATCTTTCTCCGAGGAAAAACATTTTCGTTGGTCCGTGCGCAGGGGTGTGCAGGTATAAAGGCTGGCTGTTTTCAGGTCAACTTGCCATCTGCCATGCAGACACTCCCCCGCCTTCTTCATCTCCAACCTGACGCTCGCTCACACTTTCCTTCTCTATCTCACCCGCAGCATGTTATGCCCTGAATGTGTGATTCCGCACATACCGTAGTGTATTGGCCATGTATGTTGATTAACAATGCTTCGCCAGAGCTCCGACCCCGCAGCGTTGTGGCAATATAGTGAACACAACGGAGGTATGTGCTTACGACGGGGGTAGCTCGGGTAGGGTGTGGCGCATGTGAGTGAGCATGAGGCTCCGCGCGTTGTCGTCAATTGGGCCACTTGCGAACAGCGGGCGCGGCGCGCGCACTGCGCGCGCTCTGGGTGGAGAATTCATGTGCCGACGTTCAATCTGCAATGGACATATCTAATATAGTCATCACTCGTCAGATGAAGTAGTGATGGTGAGAGAGAAAGGCGCGCACAGGGTCCAGCGCGATGCAGTCCGCATACTGGATAACTTCCCGTAAGGATCTGAAGCCGCGCCAGACCTCAGATCAGCTTCAGACGGTTAGCCGAGGTTGAATCTGAAGCCGGCGCTGGTTGCCAGCGCGCTTCAGATCTGGAGTCTGGAATGGGGGGGTACCCCCCTCTCCAGATCCAAAATCCGGCTTCAGAATTGTCGGGGTTTAGATATTGTGCCAAATATGGATATTCTTTGTCATCGCCGGAATGCCGACGCGTCTTGGGCGCGTCGTTCCACTTCCCCGTCCCACTTCCCGCTCGTCCTCTTTGCCTTCCGCCCTGCTGCCTCCACAGCACCAACTCTTGGATACAAACAGTCTTTTCTCGATATCTCTCAAGCTCATTCTATTATTTGTCCTTATCCCCACACTCATTTATATCTCACAACATTCCCAACATGACTGTTGCCCAAATCTTTCGAGACCCGGAGGGAAGAACGTTCATGATAGGCGAAGGAGGGCAGCTGGTGCCCATCACGGCTGTACAAGTATGTTCTCCTTGTCTTGCAAGGGAGTAGTTTTGCTGATTCTTACCTAGGAGACTACTGCCCCTTCGACATCTGATCCCCCAGAGACACTCCGAGCAAGCCGCCCTCGCGCGCGCCCTGCCTACACAGGCGCTCAGAACCCCGTATCGTCCTCGTCCAAGCGCGCACCGCCGGCGTCTGACGCACGGCAGCCTCCGGCAAAGACGCGCAAAACGTCCGGTCCGACAGCAAAACCGTCGTCCAGTCGCGCAGCAAATGCGAGCAGCGGTGGCGCTGGCGGTCGGTCATCAACCAACTACTCTGACCTTGAAGTGACAAAGATCTTGGACCTCGTGGCTGAGCATGGTCCACGCGGCGGGGAAGGGTGGGAGAGAGTCTATGAGGAGTATGCTGCCTGGGCGGTCGACAATGAATTCTCATCGCGCACTCTGAAATCCGTCAGGGACAAGTTCTCTAAGGTGAGCATGTTGTTTAACATCTATGTTCTACATGTACTGACGATGTATTTGCAGCTTGTGGCAACCGAGCCGCCGACTGGCAACGCGAAGCCGCACCCGAACGTCACAAGAGCTATCGAGCTAAATGCAGAGCTCGAGGCTGACGGTCATATCCGGGATATCGACGACACGGCTGCATCACCTGCCCATACACCCTCACCGCCGCATGTCACGCCCCACGACACTCCAGTCATCGACGTCGACCATGATGTCGTCGAAATATCTGACTCCGAGGCCGCGCCAGTCAAAAAGCCAAAGACCGAGGCACCGCCAGCTCGTGCACAGCACGTTGTTGGCAAGTCTACGATGTCGTCATCGACTGCGTCCTCGAAGCCCGCCACAAGCGGCAAGCGTGCGCGTGATGCGGAGACGGCGGCGCTCGCTGGCAATCTCAACAGTGCGCTTGACCCCGTTGCACGTGCTGAACGTCAGGATGCCCGAGACTTTCGCCGTGACCTGCGCGACAAGGACAACCGGATCACGCACCTGCAAGATGAAGTGAACGCACTCCGGCTCGAGAACACGTCATTGAAGATGGAGATCAAGAGTATGGAGAACTTCCAGATGTTACAGAAGCTTCTCATGCAGTCCGTGCCGGCGTTCTCTCAGTCTGTGCCAGCATTCCCTCCCCCTGTGGTGCCGCCGCAGCCCCAGTATCATTCACCGGCTGTTCCGGGGCCTTCTCGCACGCCGTACCCTTCCCACAATTACCATGCCCGTCATCATTACTCCCAATCCCCTGTTCGCTCGTCCCTGCTCAGTGACCTTGATATCCAGAAGCTCGATTATGATATCGCAATGACGCCGCCGCCAACTGAACCTCTTTCACCTCTTGGGAACATACAGAATCTGGTGAGCAAGCTGACCATCTGGCGCATAGCTCTTACTCATCTCTTACCTTAGCCACCAGCGAGCGGACATTCCCCCGCACGTCATGCTCCTGTGACACCGGTCGCCGGGCGGCCCTCGCAAACCACCTGGACATTCCCCACCCCTATCGTGGATGCTATGCGTCGCAATGATAGTCCCACGCGTACATCTTCAGATGCTGCTGACAGCTCCACTCGTAGGCTGGAAGAGGATCCTAGCCTCTTGCAGGCTGCAGAGGCACTCACCGGTCTTTCATCTGTCGCAAAAGGCAAGCAGCGTGCACCCTATTAATTGATCATCGACATCCACAGTTCCCACGATTGCATACCCGTATACCTGCTGCCTATTTTTCTGCACATTTCTACCCTGGCTTACATCCCACTAATACCCAGATATCCCTGTAGTCCACCCTCTTATTCCTGCGCACCTTGGTTTGTGTGTTGGTGTTTATACGGTATCTTCTTCTTCTAATGTACACAGTACCATTGTAATGTATATAGCAAATCAGTATTCCCTGTTTATATTACAACATCAACAGCGTGAAATCGTGCAACTCGATCTCGACGGCGTATGTCTGAAAACAACATATTCTCAAAGCCAAACCACAGATCATCGTCCGCCTGTCGCCAGATTGGCATGTACACATTGCGTATCTGATTGATCCCAACACAGATAGCACGAAGATTATTCAAGCGAGCACATACTTCAATCAGGTTAGCCCGTCCTGCATCATCCTCTATGTCCATAGGAACACGCAGCCTGCCAAATGAGCCCTGCAATGCCCGCATACCCCACTCCGCAGTTTGGCGAAAAGAGACAAGCTGCTTGTCGAAGCGCATGAGCTCCGCTCGCTCTTGTGGGTCATCAGGCAGACGCTGCCCAGCCTTGAGTGGCACCCGAATTCGACCGGCGATACGGTTATTCCCTCGGGGGAAAGCGGTGTCTGCGACGAGATAATATCCGTCCGGAGTGTTGTCACGAAGCTTGACATACAACGGTCGTGCTGTCTTCGCGTCATGCCAGCTCCCCGGTGCATTGATTATTGCCGCAATTATGACCCCTATGATTACAGGTCAGTTTGGGCATAGCTCAAGAGCAGCAAACTCACCGGTGGGGGAGAAGGCAAATACATTGCTCATAAAGTGATGGTGTAGCCAGCCGTTGTATGTAGCATTCTCGATCTCTGGGTCGGATGACGTCTCGACAGGCAACTTGAGCCCATCACCAGACGCAAAGGCTCCATCAAGCAGCGGATGTCGTGCAATGATCAGAGCATTTGCCTCGGCAAACTCAGCACCCTGCAACCACCTGATCTGAGCCTCTGGGATGCTCTGCAGTGTCTCGAGGAGGATGTCGAGAGCGAATTCAATGTAGCGCGTGACGGTGGTAGGGATAAGTGCAAAGACTTGCTGTAGACTCGTCGAAGGCATGGAGGAGGAAAGGTAGTGTAGGATGAGGCCCAGAGCTCCTGCAGAGTCGAGAGAACGGCCACCGAGACGAGGCGCACCGTTCGAATTGGTGTCGGGACGGGGAATTGGCGTTGAGTTCCAGGCTAGGGTGAAGCCCGATGTCAAGATCTTCTCGAATGTGTCACAGTCGAAGCCCATCGTCGTGATGAATGCGCGATCGCTGCGGGTAGCATACAGCACCTGCCACGGTGTGCTCTCGCGAGGGTTGGGAAGGAGTTCGGGGCGCGTGAGGTATGTACGATGGAGCCGGCGGCGTTCACGGCGGCGTTTGTCAGCTTCGAGCGCTCCAAAGACGACAACGCCGGCTGCAAGCACAGCGAGCTCGTCGTCTTCGCTGTCCTCGCTTTCTTCACTGCTCATTGCGTGGCGGGAGTGTGGTGCGTCGGGCGGTGGAAGGGAAGAAGGCTTATAGATTGATATCATGCAAATTTACTACTGTAGAATCTGGCGTCGGGGCCAGATATGGCCTTACGGTCTGGAGCCGCCGGCTTCAGATGACTCAGGGTCCGGCCTCAGACCCGTCTGAAATCTGGCGCGGCTTACGGGAAGTTATCCACTGACCGCCCCATCTCGCATTTCCGCAGCTAAGCACATCGTTATATCGCAGTCGCGTGTGTGTTTGAGGTTACTGATATGACTGGCTCAGGACTCGCCTTTATTATGCAGTGCGGCAACAAGCTGAAGCACAACGCTGTCAGTGTGCAGGCAGATCCGGCTCGAGCTGAATCACCGCGGCGGCCGGATGCGGCGACTCATGGGGAGGGTGCCTTCGCAGCCTGTGCAGTTTGGTTAGATGTGCTGAAAACAGACGAGTCGTGCGCACGACGCACTGGTGCATGAGCAGGCACACCTGCTGCGGAGGAGGCAACTGAGAGAAGTGCATATCGGGCCGCAGTGAAGGCAGGCGCCCTCAGCGGGATCCTGCGCATCGCACACGAAGCACGCTGGCCTGCATAGGCGATCCACAATTCGTGTGTGCTCGCCTCTTGTCCAGTCCACTGCGCTCTTGACTTATCACCGCGCTCTTCACTTATCGATCCCAGCATGCTCCGTTCTGCAACCCGAGCCCAGACGCGCGCACGCCGTGCAGCCGCTGATGCGGGATACGATGCGCTGCCTAGTGCGCGACGACGTACCGGGAGGTCGCGCGGATGTAGCCACGAATGTGTATATAGTACAACCAAAGTACTCCGCTCATAAATCATGCATAGCGCTCCCGGCGCGGCGACGTACTCGACACCAGGCGCACCAGTGACCACGCAGTCGACGCCAATTTGGCCGGGTGCCCGCACCTCGAAATCTAGGATCGAATAAGCTCGCATTGAGGTTCCTCTCTCGTACTGCGTCCGCGCCATCTGCTCCATCTCCAACTCGTCCTCGAAATACACCTTGCGCCGGCTCGCGCCCGACACCCGCGCGAGCATGCGATGTGGTCACCAAAAACACCGCGTCGATGGAGTACAGGACCGTGTAGAACACGCCGTGATGCAGGTACTCCCGCGCGTGCTACCCGAGGTGCGGCGTGCGGGGCAGCGCGTCGGCCGTGGCGCAGCTCGTGATGTTGACGCGATGGCGAAACAACTGGTCGTTGTCGTGGACGATGCTGGGACAGTGCGCAGAAGTCGGTCAGTCTTATGTGCGCGCCAAGGCAGCCCAGCTCACCTGTTGCGCCCGATGAGAGCTCCTGCAACATAATCGTGTCGCTCAGGACTCTCTCCACTCGGCGCTGCATCGCGCCGCTCGCCGCAGCGTAATGCGTTTCTTCTGCACGCCCTCGTCGGTTCTTTGACCCCTTCTTCATCTTGAGCGGCCGCAGCAGCGTCGCGCTCGCGAACATTTCCGGCGCGCACATGCCACACTGCTGCTTCTGGATTGAGATTTCGTGCCTTCGTCGACAGCCAGCGAATAGCGTACCTTGTCTATAGATTACTCTGTCGCGAAAACCAAGCATACACCGTCATCCCCCGCGCTCACAGTAACCTCGCCTCCGAGACCCAACGCAGCACCCATGATGGGCCCTTGGTGTCCCTTATGCTCCCGCAGGAGAGTTGCTGACCGAGCGTCCCATGTTCGTAATGTCTTGTCTGCGGAACCCGAGACGAGGAGATGCGGTTTTGTAGGATGCACCATCAGACTTGTCACCGAGTCCTACGCGATTCCGTCAGCGAATGCGACAGCACTGCGGCAGACACGCTTACCTTGTGTTCGAGCGTAGCACGCAGTCGATTTGTGTTGAGATCCCATATACACGCCTTGCCGTCCGTGGCGCCGGTCACGACGGTACCCCCGCCAGCTGCGCCTGTGCCGGAGCCACCCACAGTGCCGACGATGTTGACGAACACCGCGGCCTCGACGCTCTCGCCCTCGGCGTGCGAGCCGAGCGCAGCGACGACCTCGCCCTTGCTGAGACTGATGACCCGCACGCCGCCCGCCGCGCCGCCGACGACTGCGAGCGTGGAGGAGGGGTTGATGGCGATGGCCGTGATGCCGTCGAGGCTGAATCGCGCGTTGTTGGACGTCAGCTTGAATATTGGCGCGGACGCGCGCGGGTCCCAGTAGCAAAGATTGTTATCCGCGTCGGCGGTCACGATCCGTTTGCCTGCGTCCGAGGTCAGACGGGAGGTTCGAGCGAGGGAGGAGGTCTGCGCACCGTCGGGCGTGAACTCTCCGCACTGCACCGGGCCTGTGTGCCCAGCGAACACTTGCATCGTGTTGCCAGAGGGAACTACGAAACACGATCAGCGGACGACCAGCTACGAGTTCAATGGGCGGCGCACGTTGCCATAGCCAAACCGTACTGTCGTTCGAGCCGGCAAGCAGTACCGGGCCCTTGGGATGCCAACGCAACCACTGCAAGGCGCCTGATCAGCAGCACGTTTACGCACTTGCATGGGGACGCGCGCGCACCATCACTTCGTCCGCGCCCTGCAGCTCCGTCAGGAACTCCCAGGTCTTGTAGTCCGCCGTGCCGACCCTGCGCCAGACGCGCACGCGCCCGTCCATGCCGCCGGTGGCCACCAGCTCGCCGTCGCTGCTGAAGCCGGACGCGGAGACGCTGTCGGTGTGCCCGGTGAGCTTGACGACGATCTCGCCGCTAGTGAAGTCCCATATGTAACCTGTTTCGTCCTCACCGCCGGAGACGGCTAGCGGGGCGGTCGGATGTGTTGCGACGGTGAAGACGGATTGGCGGTGCTCGGCGAACTGCTGGATGGAGTTGTCCTCCCAGACGATCTCTTCGTCGTCGTCATCCCCGCCCTCGCCTTGTGGCAGCTCTCCGAGCTCGTCGTCTTCGTCGTCCATGGGCTCGTCCCCATCCTCCGGGAAGACCTCAGCGACATCGCCCTCGGCGATGAACTGCTCTGCGTCCAAGTCGGCGTCCTCTTCGTTGTGGTGCGACGACATTTTGTGGTGGGTGGGAGGTGGAAGTAGGGTTGATAGTGACGTCGGATCGCTCTGGGAGCTCTATAAGGACGCTTGGGTGGGTCGGGGGCTGAGTCAACGGCGTCTGCTGAGCGAGCGCGGCAGCGGTGAAAGTTTTGAAGTCTCCCGGTTTGTTGAATCTTATCAGATACCTCTGACCAATCTATGCTCGACCGTGCTCGAAGATTCTGTTTGTCGGGCGCAGACGGGGACGAATATTGCTGCGTGCAGACGACCGAGGCGCGTCGCTTGCATGGCCGGGATACTTGAGCCGCGAAGACTCGGAAGGACAGCTCATCGAGGCCAGCCTGGCCGTTGTCGGGCTTTCCACGGGCGTGCCAGCACCTCCTCGTCCCTCACTCTCGGACATAAGAGCACCTGTGTGGGCACAAGACTGCCCGCAGAGCGTCTGCGAGGGAAGAAGATGTAATCAGCGCACAGGCCATTGGGACACGTCGACGCGGGCAGCGCCACGCGATTGACTAAGGCCGGCCAGGCTCGGCGCTTACTGGCGCACCACCTTAAGACCTGTCCACGACCATTGTCTTTCTCATTCTCTGTCTTTTACCACCATGCGCCTCTCGTTATCTCTCTTTTCGCTCACCGTCCTGGGCGGCGCGCTCGCCTCCAATGTCCTCGACCTGGACCCTTCCAACTTTGACAGCGTGATCGGCCAAGGCAAGCCTGGTCTCGTCGAGTTGTGAGTGTCTGGATGCAAGCACTTGCCAAGTTCTTCTAACTTCTTGTCGGACAGCTTTGCGACCTGGTGGTACGTACGAGTGAAGGTTGTTCTGGCTTTGTATTGACGTGATACACCTCGTCTGCAGCGGTCACTGCAAGGTGAGCAGCCTGACTAATGGCCCCCGCATCTGCTGACTCCGGTCTGGCTCGTAGAACCTCGCGCCTACGTACGAGCAGCTTGCGGATGCTTTCACACATGCCAAAGACAAGGTCGTTATCGCCAAGGTGGACGCCGACGGCGCTGGCAAGCCGTTGGGATCGAAGTACGGCGTCACCGGATTCCCCAGTGCGTCCAATTCCTCCGAAGTTCGTATCCATGACTGAAGGTATCTTAGCTATCAAGTGGTTCAACGCCGACGGTACGACAGAGCCTTACGAAGGCGGGCGCGACCTCGACTCTTTGACTGCTTTGTGCGTTTTCCGGCCTTAGTCAGATGCGACTGCTGACTGAAGAATCATGTAGCGTGGCCTCTAAATCTGGTGTGAAGTCCAATATCAAGCCACCGCCGCCACCCGCGACTCTGCAGCTTGATGTCCACAACTTCGACGACGTTGTCGTGGTATGTATCGGACGTCAATTGTTCTGACTGTCGCGCCTGACGATTGCCTAGAACGGCGATCACAATACTATTGTCACCTTCACTGTGAGTGATGGGTTACATAGGTCTACGCGGTCTCTTAGTTTGTTGGTAGGCGTCGTGGTGCGGTCACTGCAAGAACCTGAAGCCCACGTACGAGGAGGTCGCGCGTGACTTCGCGACGGAGTCAAACGTAACGCTCTTTTCTTCTTCCCTTCATATGTCACCCAATAACCAACTTCCCCGCAGTGCGTCGTCGCGAACATCGACGCCGACGCCGAGCTGAACCGACCCATCGGCCAGCGGTACGGCGTGACGTCCTTCCCTACCATCAAGTTTTTCCCGAAGGGCAGCAAGGAAGGTGTCGACTACAACGGGGCGCGCTCTGAGGCCGCGTTCGTCGAATTCCTGAACGAGAACTGTGGCACCCACCGCGCCGTGGGTGGAGGCCTCAACGACCAGGTGCGTACCGCATGTGCGTTAGGCGCTGTGCATGTCTGACGTGCCGGGCAGGCTGGCCGCCGCCCCGAGTTCGACGCGCTCGCGAGCCAGTTCTTTGTGGCGACCGGCGCCGCACGCGAGTCGCTGCTCAAGGAGGCGTCCATCCTGGCCTCGGAGGTCGGCCCTGCGGCGAAGCATTACCTCCGCGTCATGGAGAAGGTCGTCAACGGCACGGAGGACTATGTCACCAAGGAATCGAAGCGGTTCGTGGGCCGTTGCTTTCGCACGTTAGCTCGCCACTCATGTGGTTCTCCAGCCTCGCATCTATTCTGAAGAAGCGCACGCTCGCCCCTGCGAAGCTCGACGAGATCCAGATCAAGGCCAACATTCTGTCGGCGTTCGCGGCGCAGGAGAAGGGTGAGCGTTCGTACGAGGAGCTCTAGACGGCATATCGCACACATCTATGATTCCATGTGCTCGTTTGGTTTGCCATTAATTATAGCATTTGGAACGTACCCCCGCGCGTGAGCTGTGTTAAAGTGATCCAGGCGCCACCCGCGTGGCTTTTCTTCGGCGGTGTTCCTCACGTTGGTGGGCGCACCCAATGATCCATCTCGTGAGCGCGCGTTACGGCCCTCTCGGGCTCTGTTACGCGGCTGTCACTGTTGTTCCGTGCCCCCAGCTCCGACTGAACCCAGGTACTCGCCACGATGCGGACGGGGATTTAATTATTGTGCACGATGCGAAAAGCTTATCTACAGCTTGCCGCCACCTGAAATTCGCCACCCCCCTCCGCCCTCTCCTTCCTCCCCAATGAGCGGCGCAATGGACAATACGCTGATGATTCTGCCGACGATCCGGTACTCGCGCTCGATGCGTAGATGGGTAGCCGTCGACGTCGACGTCCAGCATGGTCACCAGGTCATCTACGGCGACCTGCCGACCTCGATCTCCCTCATCACCTGGAACATCGACTTTGTGGCGGCCAACCAATGGCAGCGGGTGACCGCCGTGCTGGACTACCTGCAGTACGGGGTGCTCCAGACGCATCTACACGACTCGCCACAGCCGTGTGTGGTCATGCTGCAGGAGGTCCTAGCCGACACGTTCGACGCCATCCTGCAGCACCCGTGGGTACGCCGGGACTTCACCGTGTTCCCGGACAGCCCCAAGCGGTGGCAGCATCAGGCGCGGTACGGGCTGGTGACGCTGCTCGGGCGCGGCGTGCGCGTCGCGCAGGCACGCTCGCTGTGGTTCGGGAACACGGAGATGACGCGCGGGGCACTCCTCGTCGACGTGCTCCTCGGCGGGCGGACGCTCGCCGCGCAGGTGCTGCGCATTGCGAACACGCACCTCGAGTCGCTGCCCGCGGGGGCGGCGCGGCGGGCGGGCCAGCTGCGCGCGCTCGCGCCGCTCCTGCACGACGCGAACGTTGCGGGCGGGCTCCTGTGCGGCGACATGAACGCGCTCGCGCCCGCGGACGGCGCGCTCGCCGCGCAGTTAGGGCTTAGCGACGCGTGGGACCGCCGGGAGGATGCGCGCGCGTACGGCGCGACGTGGGGCCACCAGCCGCCGGACGCGCAATTCGTCCCCGCGCGACTGGACAAGATTCTATTTGTGAAGAGGAGGAGTTACAGGGTGCAGGGGACGCGGAAGGTCGGGGAGGGGGTGACACTGGCAGCGGAGGACGGGGCGTACTTGAGCGACCATTGCGGGCTGATGTGCGAGGTGACTGTCAATGAGGGGGGCAGCTCGCCGATACATGTTCATTGAAGGGTACATAAAAGTGAAGGGTGCAATATAAAGTGGAGGGTGCATAAAAGTGAAGGAGACATACATAATTGAAGACGGTGCACGCGCGCGGTGTCCGGAGCCACTCGGCGGTGTTTGGGGGAAAGGTCGGGGTGGCGCGATATAAAAGCGAGCTGGCAAAACTTCCCACACATCAACGTCGCTTTCCCCCTCCCCAAAGCCGTGTTCCCGCTTCCTTCAACTCTTTTTCACGATGCGCTCTACCTTCTCTTCCCTCGTCGCGGCTGCCCTTTTCGTCGTCGCCGCCTCCGCCCAGACGCTCACCATCAACACCCCGTACGCCCACTTCTCTTGTCGTCATACGAGCTGACGTGCCAATCATTTCTCTCGTTTGCACAGCTCCAACGTGGCAGAGTGTCTCCCTCTTCAGATCACCTGGTCCGGAGGAACGCGTACGTGCCCTCAGCGCTGATGCGCCTATACTTCCCCTTCTGACACTTTTTTCGTAGCTCCCTACACGGTCGTGCGTATCAACCGCTTTGCCTGCTCCAATATGGGTTCACTGACATGAGGACGTCGTGCTCTTTCTCCTCCACAGAGGTAAGCAGGACAACACCGTCGTTGATCATCAGTGTTGTGCTGATCAATTTTTCTTTTGATAGCCTTGCTTCCGGCACCGACCCGAATGGCCCTTCCCTCCAGATTCTGGCGACCAACACCCAGGCGACGTCCTTCAGCTGGCCCGCTGTGAACTTCCCATCTGGTATGTAGCAAGCCATGCGTACTACACATGTCGACCACGTCCAGCTAACCGAGCCTCAAGGCACCTCGCTGGATCTCAACGTGCGCGATAGCACTGGCACGCTCCAGCAGACCGCTCCGTTCACCGTCAACCCTGGTAAGTTCAACTTGCTTCGGCGTGATGGACATCACTTCATACACCTATACAGGTACCACCGACTGCTTGAACGGCAGCTCCAGCTCTTCTGGGTCGACGGCTCCCACTTCGACGGCCGCGACTTCGTCGGCCTCTGCGCCCTCCAGCGCCGCTCCTTCGACGGCGGCTCCCACCTCGTCTGCCCCGGCTACGTCTGCCCCTTCGTCGAGCAAGCCCACTTCCACGGCCCCCAGCTCCGCGGCGCCGTAAGTCAACATCTCTCCACGCACCCAGTTATATTAATAATCTTCTCTTCGCAGGAGCTCCGCTAAGGCGTCTTCGGCGGCGCCGTCGTCCACCCCTAACGCCGCCCCCACCAATGCTGCGTCTTATGGCGCGGCTGCCATCATCGGTGCCGTGGTTGCTGCCGTCGTTGTCTAAGCGACGCGTCGGACGAGAAACGGGAGGCAAGAGGAAAAGATCTGCTACCGCTGCTTCCTAGAGTTGCCAGCGGAACTCGATGACGTGGACCCTTTCATGGCTTCTGCACTTGCACTTTTTAAGGATCTTTTGACGCTCTGTCGCGCCGCTCTTTTGTCACATACAGTTGCTTTGCTGAACATTTTCTCACCACCCTTCTGCTTCCGCGCGAGACATTTAATACAAGAGTTCTCACTTGTTCTTTCTGGTCGTGCTCTTGATATACCATCTCCACCATCTGTTGTCATACTTTACATGGAGGTCTTGAACACGCCTCCTTGCTTCTAACTGTTGTCTAGTGCGTCGTGGTGTTGCTCTCGGATGGGCTTTTGTATGTATGGGTCGGATACCACATTATGTCTAACGACGCCCACGCTCTAGATTGACGCCTTTTCACAAATGTCCGAGTCGTGTGCGCTAACCAAGGGTGAAGTAAACACGCGGGCGCCAAGAGAGGCAACGCCATCGCGGCATGATGGGTCGTCGTCAGGGCCTTTCACGCCCTGGTAACCTAGTGCCTCCCTGTGCAGGCCTCACTGACAGTGATACAGTACCGGTGAAGGTGGAAGACCTGTTAGTAGGCTCCGTTAGACAGTCGTTCCGCCTGCAAGACCTGAAGGTCCGAGGACACGGTCGACTTTCTCCGATGCGAAATAAGTATTGAAGCATATTGCGGCCCTGGCGAGCGAGGGCGGAGAGATGATGCAGGCAGCACGTGGTGAGCCTGAGTAAAGTCACTCCAAGACGCAGCTTATTTAGTATATTGTCAATCAACTCGAAACGCGCCCCGGGGGCTGTAACCTTGCTCAGATGCACGTGCACGGATACTCCGAGGCTGTGCAAAAGACCAAACACGAACAAATATTCCATGTGCCTGACACAATTACGGGCGGGAGAGACCTTGGCGAGCAAGGTAAAGTACTGCAAGTCGGACAGCCATGGTAAAGCCGCGCGCGAAAGTGACTGTCGCAGCCCCCTTGCGAGATACTAACCCACACGTCTTCCATCGTCCGTTTCTGACATCTCGACTCTCTCCCATAATCACTTTATCTAATATATCTCATGGAAATCCTGTTCTCGCCGCTCGAACCGGCTGTTGGCTCCCAAGTCACTGTGTATGCCTTCCGACGTTTCACACTCCGTGATCGAATTTGTCTTGCTCTAGGCCGTCGCAATGCCATGCATCGCAAGACAGCCTAGTCCATGGAAACTCAAACATAGACCTACCGAGTCAGCCAACACAGGATAGAACGGGTACAGCATGCATCAAGCCATTAATATGCATGGGTTTCCCGGTATGTAGCCTTACAAGTACATGAAGCCAAACACTGCTATGGACATGGTCAAAATACGGGGCACAAATAAGGATTTTCTGTTCTCAATAAATACCTATCGCGCAAACGGGAGGCTGCTGTCGTCGATCACGTCCGTGCAGCGAACGTAGGCGCGGAGCGGAGCCTACTGAAGGGGTTCGTAGACGTTGCCGACCTCGTCCTTGTCCTCGTTGCGGACGAACGGGGGCACCCATTCGCCCTTGTCGACGGGTTGGGGGCGGGGTTCTTCATAGTTCTTGTAGAGAAAGGCAATGACGTCGATGAGGCTGAAGTCATCGTCGTCCTTGTCCTGAATGACTCTTTTTTCGACGAGAAGGAGCCAGAATTGCAGGCTAGAAGACAGGACCAGAAGCTAAGAAACACAATGGTATGAGCGCTGTGGATGGCAGAGTCTCAGGCAGGGAGCACATACACGAAGTCCCGGCAGCCCTTCCAGACCCCACCCTCCGCCCCTGAGTAAGGCAAAAACATGAACTTGTGAATGTTTGCGCCCGTGGCGATGTCGATCAACTGGCCCAGTGTAAGTTCGCTCTGGATGATCTTAAAGCCCAGCGTCTTCCGCTGCTTGATGGATGGCGTGGTAAACGTGAGCATCTTGACGTTCATCTGGCCCGGATAGTAAGCAACGCCAGCCTCCATCGTCTCCTTGAAGTGGTAGTCGGTCTGCGTGAGAGATAGCTGTTCATCCAAGAAGGGCGGCAGTCTAAGTGTGAAACTTACTCCGTCGGCGTTAAGAACTTCGAAGTTTTCTTCAGCCAGGTCCATTGATATACGGACCCCGTTGAACGCCTTGTCATCGACTTTTTGCTGCGTGGCGAACGTTGCGCGGAATACGACATGATTTTTTTGGTTTTCGGGCGCGCGTGGAGGAATTCGACCCAAATTTTGTTCGTGAGCTTGATACCCAAGAACTCTGACGGACACCTCAAGATGGGACCCTTTTGTTTTCCGTCTTGTGAATTCCAGTCGCTGGGATTGTTGAAGCTCAGGACATCGGCGAGAGACTCCGATTCAGACATCTGCGAGTCAGACACCCGCGAGCCAGACATCTGCGAGTCGGACATCTGCCAGATGTCAACAGTGAGCTTAAAAAAGACTGTGGCAATGCAGGAAACTCACGTCTAACGTTAAAGATACTGTTGACTATTGCAGATTAAGATTGACTATTGCAGTGTTAGGAGTGCTAGTGAGCAGTACAGGCGAGTTGAGATGGGGGGACAAGAGCACAAGCAGGTAAGGATTAGAGAAGGGTCCCTCGCATAGAGAGTTGTTTTTATGGGTGTTCGTACCTGTTGTGCTTGACCGCCACCGAAGAACGTCCAGCCCGGAGAACTAGGTCACTTCATCCGGGCTCAAAGGTTGGTGTCTCACGCGGCGGAAACGGCGTCTCGACGACGAGGTACGCGAGCACGGGAAGCATCTTCAGGCTCAGCACGTCGTCGAGTGCGTTGTGGTCCTCCGTGCGCGCGGCGTCGTTGTTCTCCAGTTGTCAATGCGCAGCAGGCGTGCAGCGGTCGCGGGAAGTCGAAGCGGAGGACGTACGGTGCACTTTGGCCGCTCAGGAATGAGGAGGCGCACGAGAACATCGATGTACGTGGCTGTGGACCAGTGGAGGGGCCAGGACGTACCCAACGGCGCGGGATTATGATGCCAACGAGCCACGCTGCGGGCGTCGTGTCACGGTCTCCGTCACGGAGGCTCGTGTCATCGTGAGCAGGACGTTCAAGAGTTTCGCTGTTGCGATCAGTGGTTAGACACGTCTTTCACGCTCAGCAAAATCGTAGCTCGGAAAAACGCGACAGAGTAACGGAGTCTCGGGAGTCGGGACGCGGCACGTCCAGCTCCGCCCGGAGCGTACCGGTGGCTCTGCTTGAATAAATTGGGGCGGACTTTGAAGCTTGAAGCTCTCCCGACCCCGCGGCTATTGTCTTATCTCTCTCCCCAATACTGAGCCTCTGATGAGGATCCTATTCTCGCCGCTTGAGCTCGGTGTCAGCTCCCAGGTGAGTGTCCGCGTGTGCTACATCAGTACTTCGTCTTTTCCTGACGCGCTGAAAGTTGCTGACCAAAACCCGTCAGTTGGTTCAGCTTGTCAGTCGGGTTCAGTGTACCTTCATGTAGGTCAGCACTCGTCAGTCGTGTCAGCTTGTTCAGACAGCAACCGAAACCCGGGAGGTGTCTTTATTACTACTGCACAGTCTCGTGTGTATAGAAGTCTATGTATCTGTTGACAAAGAACGATGCGAAGTCCGTGAGTGACCGAGAGAAGTGAAAAGAAGAAGGGAGCCGCGCTGAGCGAAAGCACGGCATCAGATGGCAAGCTCGCACAATACAGTCTATGTGTACAATATCCAGGCTCCGCTGGCCGTCTGCATCGCGTTCCGGAGAGACTTCCCACAAGCCGAACACGGGATCAGGCCTATCAGACACGGGGATCAGGTAGTTAACGAGTGCACACGGGTATGCCACTCCGTCGTGAGCAAATGAAAGGAAACGGATCACTCGAGCAGCAAGCAGACCGCCCATTGGATCGGCATCGGCACCAGCTTGGACGAACACAGTATCCCGCCGCTCGCCATCGTTGTACCATTTGGGGGTGCTGCGAATGATTTCGCGATGCATACCGCCCGGTCCTGCGAGCTCGCTAGGTGCATAAAATATGGAGGTGGCGGAAGGGAAGACGGAGAGGCGGCTGCGGAAGTCGGGCCATTCTTCGGGGTCGACATCATCGGCCGACAAGCCATCATCCCCGTAGATTTGGTCGTACAAAAAGTGTCGAAAGATGTTGCAAAGATTAGGGGTGTGCAGCTCCATCGAGAGGCTATGGATAGATACAGAGGTCACTGTAGAATGTTCAGCGAGACAATACTGATTTAGAGTGACGTGCGTACTGGGTTTTGCGGCCAACACCGTGACTGCCTCGGCGCGCGGCCCATTGTCAACCTCAGCGTCGAGGAGATCATGATCTTCAGGTTGTACTGGATGGTCTTCGAGGTCACCCATCCCGGCAAGATGCAGCTCGTATGCGAGAACGTTGCCACGAAGCATGCCTCGTCGTCCGTAGTCAGCACGAGCCCGTGCGAGTTTGTTGAGTCGACTGTTCGTCCGGAGCATTTGGTCGAGTGGCTGGTTTTTGCTCGACCGGCGCCATGGTCTCTTCACTGCGACGATGTGCTTGCTCTCTGTAATTGAAGAGCAAAGCCCATTGGGAGAGCCAAACATCTTGATGCTGCGGACGTAGTGGACGAGGGAGTGTTGTCGGGGGAGAGAGAAGCCATCAGGCCGGACTCCAGTCTCTTCAAATATCGACCGAAGCTCGTTGAAGCGTGCGAGCGCGGCATCCATGGCAACGAAGGAAGCGCTATCGTGCGCAGATCGCCTTGCAAGGTAAGTGAAGTCGAGGAGAGCGGAGATGCACTGGATCATCTGATCGGGAACGTAGCCTGACAGCGCAGGAAGGAAGACCTAGAGTGAAGGCTCAGGATTCAGAAACCAAGTGCCGTGAAATTCGATAAGAACTCACCTTCATCAGAGCCTTTGAATCGTCTCCAGTCCACTGCTTGAAGTTTCGGCCTTCTTTAAAGCGACGGAGTCCGGGGAAACTAGGCGCGGCTGCAATCCTGCTGTAATATGAGGGCCGACAACATCTGAACAACAAAGAGAATTGTACCTTCGATCTATGTCATCCATGATCCGATCTCCTTCGGCAGCTCCGTGTTCGAGCTTGATGTATTGTTCAACCCACGTCACGATGTGGTCCTTGAAGGTCCCCTTGATGAGCTGGTGGAGGAGGTCAGGGGAGAGCAGCTCATGGATATCGGCGCGGGGAAAGTGGTTGGTGAAGGGCTGGGAAGTAAAAATGATGTAAGTATTGAGAGGGTCACGATGATATGTACTTACTATGACGTCGGAACAGATGCCAAATGCATCCCAAAGAATACCCGGTGAGAAGTGTTGAACCATTACATCGACCTGTTCGCGTGTGCGCCGCTCTCCAATTGTATCCAGTTCCTCAGGCTTCGAAAAACATCTGACATACGAAGTCAATGCCTAGCGACGAGAGAAAATTCATAGCAGGCTCACTTTGGGCACCAACCATACACAATTCCCGCGAGGAAGACTTGCTCTGGGTAGTCGGCAATGACGCAGGCAAGCTCGAAGATCGCACGGCGATAATGGCCATCCGGGCACTGCAGAACAACGGGAGTCGTCATTCCGGGACGAAGCGGCCTCAGCATGTGAGCAATTGATGCGTGGTATAATTGCTTTCGGAAGATCTTGTATTCTTCGTCCGCGTTGAATTCTCGGCATGCTACAGAGAAATGTTCAAATTCTGCGCGACATCAGAGGTCCAACAGACGTACTTTTAGGGATTGAAAGGAATGCGAGTGCCATGACACCGTCACCGTGTGCACGGCGCATGTCGTTATGAATGTTCCCGGGCGAGATGTAGAACGGGTGGAATTCTTGATGCCCCGTTGCCACCGAGACTGTCGTCTTGTCTGTGCCGGTGATAATTGGGATAAGCATGGCGCCGTGTGTCTGCGGATCTTGAGCAATAGTATCCTACAGATTAATTGGTACCATATTTAACAGAAAGCGATCAAAGAGCTTACCGCCTGCTTCCAGCTCCAATGGCCGGACATCAAATCCGACCATCGGCGTTGATGGGGACCTGTGTACTCCTCGAACGGTCGAGTATGCCACTTGCCGTTGAAATTCGGGTTTTGACACATATGCTTGACGACGTCGAGCGCATTCAGAGAGTGTACAACATAATCAGCTCGCTTCCAGGCTGGCGCATCGGGTTCAATGTCTCCGTTGTAGCTAAATGCACGCAATGAGCCGGAGAACCACAGCGTAGTTGAGACCGCCTACCGTACGGAAAATGATTCCCATTTACCAAATCCACCATCAATTGCATCAATTGTGGAGGACAAGTGGTCGGGCTTGTCGAATATCGGGACGTCGTCATGCCCATCATGAACATTCTTCGCGCGCAAAATTTTCAGCAACTGATCGAGGTCACCCTCGGACGCCTCCATCTTCTCAAAGAGGAGCTCAGCGAACTCGAACGACGGTCGGTCGGCGAATGGTGACCAATCGTCATTGTCATCATCGTCTGTAGGCTCCGGAGGTGCCCCTTGGGGGAGAAATTCACCCTGGGAATCGCATGGTATGCCTGGTGCGAATCGTCTCAGTGGAAAATGCTATAGAATCAGACCTAGACACATACCGGAAAGTTGAGGATGGTAGCGAAATGTTGACGCATGCTTAGGCTTGCGATTGCGATGCTCCAACCGATGATGACTACGCAGTGCCCGTGAAGTCGGGAAAGTGCGGCGGCAAGACGAGCAGAACGATGCCATAGCGTGTATGAAAGGTACCGTGGAGCGAGCGAGATACCAAGTGGGCGAGGTGATGACAGGGAGAGAAGGGGGAAGAAATGGTACGTGTAACGTGTCAGCGACCGCTTGCTGTCAAGTCAAGAACCGGCTAAGTCAGTTGAATTGCCAGCGCACCACAACTTACTCCGGGACTCACTTCTGCACTCGCCTCCTCATGCCTCCCAAACTGAAGCCTATCACCACCCCAACGAGCACTATCCGTACTCGTTCCCAGCGTGTAGCAGGTTCGGACGACAATACAAAGGCCGGCCCCGCCGTGAAGACGCGCAAGCGTGCCGCATCCAAACCTAAGGACCTCGATCTTGAGAAAGCTGCTCCAAAGGCCAAGGTGCACAAGGTCCAATCAAAGCCCCGACCCACAGGGAACGGCGCCATCGAAGACCTGGAGTATGATCCCTACAAACCGAACGAAAATGATGAGTACGTTGCTTCACTAGCGTGTCCATTTATCAACACAAACCTTGACCTGATTGCTCTGCAAAAAGGTTTCACGAGTTGTCTGATCTTGCAGCAGAGCCTGAAGACGATTTTCTTGGAGAACTTGCTGTCACGACTGCAGTCGACGAGTCCGTAAATTTCGTAGCAATGCGACTTTTGGACTGACCTGTGTGCGGAGTAGGCACTCTAGCGACTGTCTGCCAACGACACCGGGAATCAGTGAGAATGAGGCCGCCAAGGATGACGCTGGTATGGAAGTTGACAGCGAGTCTGTGATGGAAGTCGATGAGTGAGTTTTAGTAGCACCTTCCAAAAAAACTCTTGAACTCACCAATGTACTGTGCGTGGCCTCAGCTCTGACGACTCCGATGAGGACTCCGATGAGGACTCCGATGATAGTCTCCCGCTCACGATCTCGGGACCACGCCGCACAAGCAGAACAGGTGTTAATCATCATATCGTGAAGTCAATTGGGCTAGCTCCTCGAACGAAGAGCGAAATATCAGCACAGGCTGCGGCAAAGCGACAGGTAAAAGAACACACCACGAACAAGAAGAAGAAGGCTGCGAAAGCAACCGAAGAGCAACAACAAGCCGGGATTTTGAAGCTCGCAGGCATTCGAGATAAACTGGCTGCTGAAGAACGTGCTGAGAATGAGAATCTTGAACGTGGTCTCCATGGGAAAGGAAAGCTTGTCGCCGACGACGATGACGAGGGTGAGGAGCAGCCTGTGAAGAAGAAGGTGCGCGACGGCATTGCTATTGAAACCCTTGATTTACTCACGCACTGTCCATCAGAAACAAACCATCAAAGATAAGAATAGGCAGGCAGGCGTGGCTATTTCGGCTGCCATAGCTCAAGCGCGACGCCCACTTCCTCTTCCCCTTACGATTCTACAGCAAACTGCAGTTCCAACCCCTCGGTCAGTCATTTGTATGCCTATAGACAACACTGGGACTTACACACATCTCCTAGTGCCAAGGGATCAGCTGCTGGCGGCACGAAAACTAAGGCCAAGGCTGCAAAGGATGTCGTGTTCGAGTCCGACATACGCAAGCATCCCAGTGCCAGCGGCGCACAGGTACAGGAGCATGCTCAGTCGTTCCACGGCAAGCCGACCGGTGCTAGCACGAAAAAGTCAAGGCCGAAGCCAGCGGAGGATTCAGAGGTTGAGGAGAAGGATGCGCTGGATGACGAAAGTGTTGTCCAGGCTCGTTCGAATGTCGTGCGTGCACGGGGAAAGACTGTGAGGGTCTCATATGGTCTTTCGCCAACCTCTGCGTTCTGATAAGTCGGAATTTCAGCTGGTGAAGATCGTTAACAATGACGACGACGAGGAAAGTGACGAAGATGCTGTGCTGCCGGCCAAGACTCGCACCCGCAAGCCGAAGAGAGACATCGGCGAGTCCAAATCCCTCGCAATGGAGTACATGCCTGCATGGGCGCAACCGCACTTCAAGGCGACAATTGTCCCCGCCGTCATCGAATGCCTAGGACAACTCGATGATCCATGGGACCATGTCGGCGAAGGTGGTAATCGGCTATCTGACCTTCTGAAGAAGGTCGTCGACAGCATTCTCCCAGAGGAACACTACCAGCCGGAGCTGAAAGGAGACAAACTGTACGATAAGGTATGACGTGTTCTCTTATTCCCTCTCCGCGCCCATATGACTTGTTTTCCTGTAGCTCCGCGAAGCCGTCTGCAATTGGCGCAAGGCCTTCGCACGCAAAGCTGATCAGGTAGTCAAGAAGACCATGGAAGCTCAAGGAGGCAAGGAAAACATCCGCCGATTTGTGCAGGATGCGCTGGCGCCGCACGGCGCTGCCAGGTGGGCGAAGCCGGACCTCTTGGTGCGTTACTGTGGGTCTCTTCCTTCTCCGTACTTAACTGATCCTGTGAAACAGCGTCCGGAAGGCGCACTGCAGTCGCCGTACATCATCGCTGCCCTTTCGACACACTACAGTGCCATCCAGAGCCTCACCACGCAGTCGACAGCCCAGGCTCGCTTCCCGGTTGGCGCCTTACTTCTGGCCTTGATGGCGGTACGTGTCTTTGAAGTTTGCTCGCGCCGGGGATTGAAACTGATTGGTTGTCGAAGACGCTGCGCTCATTTGAAGCCTATGCAACAGGAACATACAAGGCACCCGAAGCCTTCTCAGAGAAGATACATGGCGACACTACGAGAGAGTGGCGCAAGAGCAAGACATTCACCGAGCTCTTGAAGAAGCCGCATCGCCTTCAGCAGATTCAGGAGAAGGCCATCGCTGCGGTTCAAAATGCGCCGAACGCTGCGCGTAGCAGCACCAATCAAGCCCGAGCAGCCGCCCACAGCGTTATCGACATCTGTGATCACAGCAGCCCCCCTCCGATTGAGGTCGACGACGACTAAGAAGTAGGACATGTGCCCGTTCAATCGACACATTCTTCATATTTGCCTGATCTCTCATTTCCTTCGCTACTAGAGTATGCTCGTGGCTTTTCTAATCACTTTCGAGTTTCCGTCTTGTTTCCCTTTCGTGTCCCGGTCTAATATCTCTCGTATGTGCCAGTATTACTACACTAGTACCACGAGTGCCGAATATCAGTTGCGCCTTCGCTTACAGTGCGGGACAACCAAACAACAACAGCTGAACCCGACGAGGCAGCTGAACGCGCCTCGAAGTGACTGACCAGCGCTGAACACTCGCTGAACTCGCGAGACGGGCTGACTTGCCCTGACGGCACGCTGACACGGTTCTACTGACCGTCCATTCTTCAGCTACTGACGGCCTCGGCACTGACAGCGGCTGAAACCGCCCTGAACGCGCTTAAATGCCCTGACCAGCCGCTGTCAGTGGATTTGACGTTCTACTGATGCTATCCTTTCTCTACCGACAGACGTTTTGCAGTCCATCATAGAGTTCTGCTCAGACTACGGGAACTTCAAAGTCCCACACAGCTCCTCGTCAGGCTCGTTCATCTTCGTAAAAAAGGGAGTAGAAAACTTGGTGGCAGAGGCCCGCACCCAAGCGCATTTTTACGAGGAAGCACAAAGATCGCCTGACGCGCCTCGCGTGTCTCGCGTATACGAGGTCTTCGACAATGGGCTCGGCAGTACCTATTTGGTCATGGAATACATCTCTGCGCCGTCATTCCAGGATCTGATTAACGCTGCTCCTTCCAGCTCAGAGCAGGAGAGCCTAAGAGCTACCGCCATTACAAAAATTGCACATGCCATCGAGTGGCTACTCCAGTGCCCAGTTCCTGAGGGCGACTCGGTCGGCCCCGTGGGAGGCGGATACATCCAGCACCTCTTCTTCAACATGGAGGAGGCTCCCGTCAAGTTCGTCACCTCGGGTGCATTGGAGGCTTATGTCAACGTAGTGTGTTTTCGAGACTTCCCTCCCGGCGTATGGTATGCTGATCTCGCTGCAGGCATTGTCGCGTCTGCCAAAATCGCGTGGGCACCTGTGTATCGAATTTTCGACCGAACCTCGCCTCTACTCGCCCTCGGATGTTACTCTCAGCAACTTCCTCTGGGATGGCGAAGCGGTCTCGTTCGTCGATTGGCAACACGTGAACCTTCTCCCGCACTCTTTTGTCAGCTTCTACTTCCATAGTGCCCCCGACGATCTCGTAGAGGCGGTCGCTAGTCGAATCAGCTTGCCGCGATCCACGAAGCTTCAGTTGATGGGAGCGGCCGCGGGTATCGTCTTGCAGTCGGGGATACCAACCTACAGTGAGTTCCAGGTCTGCGCATATTGTCGATGCGACACTAACGTGTCACCATAGATCTTGATGAGTATGGCAGGAGCCGCCGCAGTGGCGCGCGACGTCCTCTCGCGCGATCGTACCGTAAGCCCCAAGAGTGTTTAGACTGAATGTGGTCCGCGTTCCATATTGCTGCTACAATTACTCGTTTATTATGGGGGCCTTTCCCTAGTCTGCGTAGCTTGATCTTACGGTATCAGGTACTTCGGCTTTGTGAAGACATGTTGGTGTCCCACATTTCGGTCCATAGCAGGAAGCTTGTGTAGCTTGTCCGTGTCTGCCTCCTCCCCTGCTGCTCCCTGCAAGAACAGATAAATCTCCGCATACTGTGCATAGTCGGCCGCACGCTTGCCGCTCGAATCGGCAGCGCGCGGGTCCGCTCCGTGCGCGAGCAGCATCTGCAGCAGCTTCTCCGCCACCAGCCACCACCCGTACATGATCGCTGAATCTAGGCCGCAGCTCTCCACGAAGATGTGCAGTGCAGTCTTGCCGGCGGAATCGACCACGGAACCCGAGGCGCCGTGCTCGAACAGCACACGCGCAGTGTGAAGCCGAAGTTCCGGATGCCCAAATGAAGCAGTGGAGCACAGTGCGAGCAGCGGTGTGCGGCCGCTATGATCGAGATCGATATATGATCCCTGACGTTCACGTCTGCTCCACAGTGGATCAGGATCAGGGCCGCCTTATACCCGTCATGCCTGTTTACCACGAGATGCAGTGCTGTCTGCCCTGTTTTGTTGGTAGCGTGCACACTGTCCGGTTGGTGGTCAATAAGTAACTGGAGAGGGATTTCGATGGGGATGCAATCATTGCGGCGTGCTGCGACATGAAGCGCCGTCTGTCCATCACGATCGACTGCGGCAACATCCGCGCCCTCCTCCAACAGGAATCTATGACATGAGTTATCGCGGAATAATCCTGCTTTGAGAAAGACCGCACCGAGTCCTGAGTGTGAAGTTCGGCTATCAGGATATTTGAGTTCTGGTTGCAGGTTCTGGTGTGTGTGTCAGCAGGATTGACAAATTTGCCGCCCCCAGTTTCTGCCTTCACTGCTTCAGCCCGCTGCCCCGGAGACCTGTGCGGTAGACGTGCCTCAAGGCATCGACGTACTGGCCTGGGAGCTCACTGTACTCCGTCTTGTGAGCACACGGTAGACGAAGGCCCTCGGGGAAATAACGGCAAAACGGCCCGGCCAGTGGCGCCTAAGGGTGCGTAGTCATCTTCTGATCGTTTTGCCACCATTATCATCCCCGGGCCTATCCCTCTGAGGCCTTGCGCTTCAAGCTTCAAAGCTCTTCTGCTTTTATTTCTGGCAGGACAACTCCGGGGCAGCATAATGGGGATGGGGGAGAGGTTGAGCAGGGCAAGCTGTGGAGGGACCAGGGCACAGGTGTGTCTCACAATACTCATTTGCATACCCTCGCCTGCTCACCTCGCAATCAACGCCACCCGCTCCCGACGCCAAGCACGCTGGATCCATCAAAGCTCAATGCCTCCGTCAACCGACAGGCCACCGTACGACACGCCCCGCCCCGAGCTTACGCGGCTCTCCATGCCATGCTGCTTCGGCGCTGCTTCACTCCCAACTCCCCGCTCGACGCCGCGCTCTCAATGCCGACGCTGTGCTCTCAACGGCTCTCAACGACCCGCTCGACGCCTTGCTCGACGCCATGCTCGACGCCGCGCGCTCTCAACGACCAGCTCAACGCCGTGCTGGACGCTGCGCTCTCAACGCCGCGCGCTCTCAAAGACCTGCTCCACGCCATGCTCGACGCTGCGCGCTCTCAACGGCGTGCTCGACGCCACGCTCTTTCAACAACCTGCTCGACGCCGCGCTTTCAACGACCTGCTGGACGCCATGCTCGACATCGTTTTCTCAACGACCCGCTGGATCAACGCGCTCTCAAGGCCCCTCTGGATCAACGCCGCGCCCCCAATGCCGCGCTCGACGAGAAGCCATGCTCTGGAGGCTGAGCTCCCAGTCCCACTGCCTGTGCTCGCGCCGCACTCCGCTCCCAACACTGCTCTCCGGTGTCTCAGAGAAACATTAGGGCAGACCCATATTCGCCTGACCTTTATGTAGAATAAGTAGCTACTCCCATCAATTAAATCATTGTGGTTTTCCCTGTTATTTGAAGCTCACTGCTGTGTTAGGACGTAGCGCGGGTCGAGCCAGAGCCGGAGACGTGCTAGTGTGCTGTCGGCTGGAGAAAGGTCAGTGTAGCTGCCGCTTTGCCTAGTCGCCTGGAGGGAGCTCATGGCCCATCTGCACCTTTCTTGAAGGGATAACTTTCAGCCTATTAAATTGCTCTTTCTGCCTCTGGGCTGCTGGGCTGCTGAGTGCAGTTAAATATGTTTCTATCGGCGTCCTATGAGGCTAGTCTCCTTTGCCCTGGCCCTCGCTAAGTCTCCTTTACCCTCGCTTGGCTAGAGCCCCTGCCCTCCCCAAACATGCCCAAAGAAATGCAGGTATAAATAAGCCTATTGCCCCAACCATTTCCCTTCTCTCTCTCTCCCGCCTTGTCTCCTCGGAATTCATCCCTGCTGCCCTAGCGTCCCATCCTATTTTCATTCCCATTACACCTGCGTCTCTCTTTCCCGGACTCTGACAATTTCAACTGCCTCTCTTTGCGGCTCCGCCCGTTTAATCTCTCCACCATCAACTCCTTCGACCGTCCATTCCCTTTTTTCACCATCATTTCTTCGCCCCGCCTGGCCTTGGTCTCACTTCCAACTGTAAGTCAATCCCTTCTTTCTCCACATCTTTTCGCTGAGCTCTATATCAGATACTACTATTCAACTAACTAGTGGACTCTCTCAAGCGCATTTCTAACCTAATCCCAGTACAGTAAGCCACCGTCCAGTTCTCGTACATTATCCACATTAATCAGAACTTCCCCTGTAGATGCCCGAATTCGACGTGTCTGCTTTGACCCCCGCCCAGTTGGCGGCTATATTCCAACAGCTGGTGTCGGCAGGTGCTAGCCAGGCATCCCCTGCTAATGCGTCAAGCTCCGGTGCCGACGGCCATGTCGCCAACCAAGTTGGTATGCTCTCAACTTAATTCTATTTGTGAATATTCTTTGATTCGACATTCACAGATATCCAAGGGTCCTCTGTGGACAACCAGTCCGCCCCTCCTATCACTGCTGCTTACCAGTCCCAACGCCTCAACGCACATCACCCCACTCCCGCTCATCATCCAAATGTCCCCCCTTCTATCGGCAATCCCCCTCCACCATCCATTGTCCATCCGCCGTCCATCGGGCATCCTCCGTCCATCGGGCATCCTCCGTCCATCGGGCATCCTCCATCCATTGGGGTCTCATCGCAGTCCCTGGGTCATCCACCGCCAGTTGGTTACCCCTCCTCTGTCGGTCACCCACAGTTCACTGCTGCTCCGCCCAGTCACTCTCAGCCCTTCCTGGGCTTCAATCAGAGCTTCGCCCCTGGCCAATCTGCTTTGGTCAATCAGCAGAGACTTGCCTCGGCGGCAACTATGCCCAGCTCTCAGCAAAACAGACCGAATCGTGGGACAGGTGGGCGTCGCGGCCGTGGAGGTACGGCAGGCAGCCGAGGAGGCCGACTGCCGTCTTTGTCCAGCTCGAGTTCTACCTCAACGTCTAACTCTAACGCTGATGCTGCTCTTGTCACCACGCCCGCCGGAGATGTCACTGCGATAAGAACTCGGAACAAGATCCTTCCTAGCACAGTGAGTCCCAGCCCTCTATCATTCATTTCATGCATCTAATTTCGACTGTCAGCTCACCGCCCTTCAGCCCCTGATAGCTCATGAATTCCGCCGGTCATCTGTGAACGACAGGCTGCGCTCGCTAGGGCTCATCCATGATATGGTCGTCCCTATGGGCACCAACGTGGTTGATCTTGCCAAGGAGATCGTTGACCGCATGGAGTCTTCAGAGCACCATTACTCTTTGCTCAGGCCCTACCCAGTCTCAGCCCATGACCACGAGAATCTGCCTATCGATCTTGTGGCCTTCAAAAATCGGGCCGTTCCCAAGCCTCACAGCGACAACGGAGCCCCGCATATCTTTCTGGAGCCTCGCCCTGTTCCTTCCTCACTCAACATACAGGGTCTTGCTTCGGACAAGAGGTACTACAGCGTCAGAGGTCATTGCATTGAGGAGGGGCACTTCGTCATTCACTGGAGTAAGTGTTATGCAAGGAAATCTCATGTTCCCCAGCTGACCCTGGGCTACCTTCTCCAGTAATAAATAAGAGCCCAGTCATCTTGAGGCTTGCAGACCAGGCCTTCGACACTGCTGCTCAGGAGCATACCTGCCTCAGTCGAGATTTCTACGTGGACTTCCGGATCGACACAGGAAATCCGCCTGAGGATCCTCTTCCATTTGCAGGGGAGGTTTGCCTGGGCTGCGACCTCTTGCAGGAAGTTGAGGTCGATGGTTTGTTGGCTGATGACAGCCAGCATGAATCTGACGTTGGACTTCCGGCGGTAAGTCCACCTATTTCATCTGAAAAAAATTCCCTTGATATAGATCACTATACTAAGGGTATAACCTATATAGGGCCATAGCAAGGTACAGGTCCTCATACCTTACATAGCAACTTACCATGTCTATAGAATGCTACATAAGTGACTAGCATTGCTATGAAATGCTATGAAATGCTATGAAATTGTCCAAGTAGGTATTATAGAACTACATAGACTATCACTTTGCTGCCAAATATATAACCTAGAGATGTGATCCATCTAATGGAGACTATAAGGTCTACCCTTGCTCATGATATTATGTTGTTATCCGGTATCTCTAAAGACTCATATGTCTACTGCTCCATCAGAGGCTGGCTAGACACCTGTGAATCATGAGATGCACTAGATTATATTCTTTGCAAAGCAACACAATAGTATCTTTATCTAATGTAGAAATTGCAGGGGGCACTATATTCTCAAGCACCTCCATATAATAAATCTGCACATAATAACATTAGCTGTCATAGCAGCATGAGTAAACTATAGTAGGAATGTGGTATGATACAGGGGAGCTCAGAACCACCAGTCCATTCTCATGAAGCCTGTGCAGGAGATGAGGCACCACTCCTGGCAGCTGCTGCAGGCTCAACTTCCTTGTCGCCGTCATCCTCTGACTCTGTGTCAGCAAAATCATCGTCAGCAAGAATAGCACCATTGGCCTTTGATGTTGCAGCTTTCAGACCGGCCAAGCTCCTACAGATACGGGATCAGTAGATGGTAACAGGCTGGAAAGGTAACAGAAGAGGCCCACCAGGCTTCCTCGAATATTTTCTGCAGCGTGTCCTTGTACTTCCTCGGGTTCTTGAGTCGAAACTTCCGAAGGCTTTCAAGATGTTCATTGAACTGTGAGAGATAGGAATCTCTGGTGAAGGCGATGCCATTGCCGGACAGGACACCATCCTTCCATCCATCGAGGCCCCCACCAATCTAGTTACACTGATAAGCACTGAGCGCAGTCGAGAGAATCGAGAGACATACCGTTGTACAGATAAGAGCGATGGTATTGTCGGATGGCGGGTTGAACTGATTCGAGAACACTCCAGTGCCTTCAGCCTTCTTTGGAGCGAACCACTGCTTGGACAGAATCTTCGGAATGAGGGGATTTCCAAATGGGCCAGAGCGCTAGAGGCTTCAGTGAGGGCGACGCACAGATTCACCGCACTGGATCAACGAACCTTGTCGACATCCTTGAAGTGAAAGAGCGCGCCGGCTCAAAGCTTCGCGACGATGGGGATGATCTCCTCTGGTTTCATTCCCTCGAAACCGTAGTGCATCGCGACAAGTCCCTGCGTCTTAGTCTTGACCTCTCCGCGTAGCTGCGAGACCCCTCGCTTGGTCTGTAAATAGTGACGGTCATCGACCAAGGCGTCAACATCATGCACAACAGTAGCTTCGAAATGCTTACAATTGCGACCATTAGATCCCGATACACCTTGTCCGCCTTGAATCGTCGAAGGCAACTAGGAACGTCACCTTCCTGGCAAGCTTCAATGAAGCTTGCCTTCGACATAGCCACCGTTGCGGATTCGTCTGGAAACGCGTTGTCGACGGCGACCTTCACCCGAAAGCGCGTGTTGGCCGCATGTAGAAGAGCGAGCGTTGGCGGCGATTGCGCAGTGGCCTTGACGATGTTGCGCTTTCTGTCGAAGGGTGTGAAGTCCTCGTTAAGGCCATCCGAGCGCGTGGGTGAGCGTGTGGGTGTCGTCGGGGCAGAGGATGATGGAGGCAGGCGTGGCGGAGATGATGCATTTCGACCTGTGGCTGGACGGCGACGCGCAGGAAGCTTGTTCACTACTCGCTTGGGTGTTGAGGGAATTATCTTGGCGTTCGACGTAGTTAACGAGCTGCACCCAATATCAACGTCCATGACGCTCACCGAGGGGTACGACACCTTCGAGGTTCGGGCCTTCTTGGCCACTGGCGCGGGCTCGTCTTCCTCGCTGGAGGTGTCTTCGCCTCTCTGCTTCGAGAAGCCCGGCTCCTCATCCGACTGATTCCAGTCTTGAAAGACATGGTCAAACACTTTCCCGGACAAGAACTGTGCGACTCACACTTCTGCTTTGCTTTTTGAGGTACCGTGGTGTCGTCATTGTCGTCGTCGTCTGCCTCTGGGTCGTTAGCCAGCTCATCCTCTTCGGCGACATCGAAGCCTCTTGTGTCCGCGTCATCATAGGCGTCGACGTCGACGTTGACATCAGGGTCGGCGTCGTCGTTGTCGTCATGGCTGCCGCGTCGACCAGCGCGGTGACGCGCCTCATCCTCAGCAGCGGCCTCGGCCTCTGCCTCGGCTTCCTCCATGGATTCTGCCACGTCATGCATGTTAGCGGAGGGCAAAGGGCGAGAGTCCGTACGCACCCTGTCTCTTCTTACGTTTGAGAGCCTGGCGGGACCTGTCGACGATGGCCTGCAGTTCTTTGGCAGACATTGCGTTCAGGTCCGGGTGATTACCTTGATCCTTCTTCTTCTTCTTCGTCTTTTGCTTTGCTGGAGCCATTGAGGGACAGGCTGCGATAGAGGAAGGAGAGATGAGAACGGAGAAAACTGCAACACGAGCGGTCGAGGTGGGACTTACAAGCCGAAGACGCGACGCGCTGACAATTCGATGTTACAGTCTGCGATTGTGTTGAGAAAGGCAACGGATGAGAAGAGAGAAGAAGACTTGCCGTACAACTGGTCGAGTTGAGATACGAAGCAGTGTTTGTGGTGGGAGGAAGGACGAACTTGAAGCGACGCGCTGGCAGGTCGGCGCTTGAACTTAGGCCTGTCTCGGTGCCGGCCTCCACCGCGTCGGTCTTCGGCTGCTGTCCCCCCGATTGAGTAGATAGATATTGTCTTGCAGGCCGTGGTGTGCACACGGGTGGCGGCAACATGAGCAATGTTAGCGATGCAATAAAGTTGTCTACTTTACAAGAGGCGCTCATGTCCGGGCACTTCACCCGCGCTTCGCCGTCAGACGGAGTTGCGAATGCATTGCCAGAGCGGAGCCCAGGCGGCGGCCCGTGACTGGGATCGGCGCAGTTGCAGGAAAGGGTGGGGTGCGGCAAGGCCGACAACTGAGTGCTAATATAGGTGTATAACTTCGGTAGACGTACCGTATATGCACCCAAGACATCTACGAGAGTCGTTGCGGCTACCGACCGCGGGGATGGGCACAAGAGTCGTGGCCTGGGCGAACGGTGGCTAGCGTTACCGTAGTGTCAAGGACGGGCGAGTTGGCCGGGCGCGGGATCCTCTGGACTGTGAACGTTGTAGACGAGGCGATAGAAATGGCAACAGGAACATATTGGGAGTAGTAGGAACGACTTGGGACGATGTGGGTACGTGGGCGACGAGAAAAGAGAGCGGCGGGGCGGTGGACTGGACGTGCGAATTGTGTCGAATGAAGCAAGAGTCAACAAGTCGAGCAGGACATCCGTTTATCCGAATCTGTAGCAAAGATGACTCTCTCGACAGTGTTCCAACGGCACTACGTTGAGGAAGCGACGCGCCTGTTCAAGTTCCCCACCATGGACGCTGTGTCTGCGGGGTCCGTCGACGGCCTTTCGCGCGGTGAGATTAACGGTGAGAGCACGAAGATAGAGCAGAAGATACCGCGGCGCTTGCCCGTGGGCTGGAGCACGAGAGTTACCACTGCCAGAGCCTCGTCCGAGAATCCGTGACGCAGCAAGGATACTCAAGCCACGCGTTGAGAGGACACCGTTCGTGATGGAGAAGCGTGAGGCCGTCAACGACGCCGTGATGTATTACGTGCATTGTATTTTACTTGCTCTGTGTTGCTCTGTAATGCATGCCGTCTCGTTCAGTTGTACCTCAGAAGACGAAGGTACACGCAAAGCTTGCAGAGCACAAAGTAGCGGCAGTCCGATTTCAAATTGCACAGTATCGAGTTTCAAGCATGCGGGATTGTCATGTTGGTTACATATAACATGATATACAAAGCAGCCGGAGCGAAAGCGACAGGAGAGAGAACGCGCGAATCGAGTACCATTGAGCAGGCAGCCGTGGCATAGTAGGCTGATCACGCACCTTGACGAACCCACGGAAGCATCGACGGCACAGGTCCAGACCGTGCTTGCGGATGAGAACGGCTTGGTGAGCGCAGAGTCGGCTGGAGGTTTCGGGGATACGTCTTCTCGATGAAAGAACAACTGCCCTTGCCGTACTTGCGGGGGGCGAGAAAACCAGACGGCGTCGTGGGTCACTTTGAATGGTGTGACTGCATCAGTGGGTCAATACAAGCGGAGAGTGGATGCAGTGACAGGGCATACCACAGGCGGGGTATGGAGGTTGCTGGGAGTTGCTGTGGCGAGTCGACGGTCATGTCAAGTTGAGCAAGCGCGGGCTTAGAGTATCGACGTCACCTACGTAGAACCGTCTCCACTCCCACCGCCGCCGCGCTTGTTCCGCTTGCTCGACGTCTTCAGCCTACTTCCACGTGGTGACGCAGTCGCTCCGCTTCCACCACAAGCTCTTGGGCATCCGGCACACATCCACCGCAAGTACTTGCAACGGCACCGGGACACCGCCGCCAGAGCTCGGACTTCAAGCTTCACCGGCAGCATAGCATGGACGAGGAGATGTGAGCGAGGACAAGGGACGGCTTGGTTGTTGCTGGGCAGGTATCAGGAAGCAGGTGTGTCTTGTAGATTCGTGCATATTCCTGATAAAGAACTGATGCTGACCGTAGAGCTCACCCGATTGTCTGCCATAGCCGCGCGGGCCACACGTCGTCATCTATCCTCTCCCTCGCGCCCTCGTTTCCCGTCCCCCACTCCACGCATTTTTGCTCAACCCTCAGCTTCGTCATACTCCGCACACCAAGGCAGTTCAAGAACGACAGGCCGCTGCACCGCATCGTCACACCGATCCCGCTGTCCCGCACGGATCGCGACGCCGTCGTCGCTCTACTGAGGTAAGTACTATCATCATAGAGCTTCTCGCACTCATCTCACCTGACGACCAGGCCGCCGCGAGACGTTGCTATGCGCCAAGCAAAGTGCGTCAATCTGTTAAGATTTTCGCGCTGCATGCACTCAACAATCCCTTGGTACTGCACCCTACGCCTCGTGCGCCCAGCACTGCACATCGCAACATACCACCCCGGCTGCGTCGCTTCGGGGCCCTCAGTTTCTCTCAAGACAACGGATGTACTCCGCCGCCTGCGAGCCGGACAAGACAGCGCCGACAGGATCTAGCGGCCGTATGTGAGCATATGCTTGTCCCTTACACTCCTTGTGAAATACTCACCTGCAGCGCAAACTCCACCGCGTTCTTGCGGTGTGCGCCGGTTGCGCGCCGCCGGTTCAAGTGGCCTCCGCGCCGCAATTCGCACCGAGCCAAGCACCGTGGCGCGTGCGTCTCCCTTACGAAGGCGGTCGGAGTGGAGCATACCCGACTGCGTTGACGACGAGGAGGTCTCAGTCTCGGAGGGGTCGGCGAAGACGGTGGGCGAGAGCGAGGGCCGCGGGCGTGCGCAGACCAGGCGTGCGCAAGCCTACCGTTGAACGCAGTGTTCACTTCTGTCTACATACACATCCCATCCCTGTATACATATCCTTGGAATATATGTGCTTGCAGGCTAGATGCGCGTTGATTTTGAAAGCTCTCGCGACAAGGGTGGGAAAATCGAGCGCTATTCCTGACAGCAGAAGGCCGTCGCCAGCAGAACATCGCGACTCCTCCGTGCCGTCTCTCAACTCGCCTTCAGTCTAGATATCTGTAGAACAAGACCTTGGTGAGTAGCTGCACCAGGCCGCAGCTTGCACGGCGTCGGACCCGGTACCTCTCGCTTGCGGCCTGGTTTGCCTGTTCCTTCTGACTTCTGTGCTGATAGTTTTGCCATTGCATTAGGATCGCAGTGCGCAAATGGCCTTCAGCCCTAGGCTGGTACGTGCTCCTCTGTCTAATGTTCATGTCTGACCGCGTTCCGTGTAGCTCCGTTCCAACAAAGAGTATTCCCCATACGCCCCCGTCACTCGCTGCGCTGACTGGGACCTGGCCACCGCCCTCAAAAAATCCATTGAGCTTGATGATACCCTTTTCGAACGTGACGCCAAACGGCACACAACCGACCATCCTGACAGCGATTCACTTGCCTCCGACTCCGACTGGGATACCGACGATGAGGATGACAACAATGCAGGGTGCGCCGACGCACGAGGAGAACAAGACGCGTTTAACGCGTTTTCAACACAGGATAGCGTGTCATTGCATCGGTACGTGACAAAATGACGTCTTATGGACGTGTTCTCACCGTTCTTGCGATCTTAAAGGCCGCCGAATGGGAAGACCCCGGCAGAAACGTTGCTCGGGGCTGCAAACGACGCTGCAGCACACGCCTTTGCCCAACCGCGCTCCACATCTATGCTGGGAGCTGCTCCCAACCACAGGCGCACTCTGCATACCCCGTTGAAACCGGCCAAGCGTGCGCGCCCCACGCACATCCCATTCCACGTCCGACGCCCCAGCACCGGCACACCTGCCTCCGGACGCCCGCACCACACGTCGCCTGACACAGAAGAGCGGGCTCAACGATCACGGCAGAGACGACGACGCAATGGCCAACGCGATCGGATGCGTGAGGCGTCTGGCCAGCCCCTTCCCATCCCGACGCCAAAAATGATGGCGAAACACGCGCACCCAATCCCTTTGGCCACACCGCTGGACGCATCCAGCCTACCTATCTCGGACGCCGGCTTTATCGGAAGACCAGGGGTCGATCCAATTGCGGCGCGTTACTTGGGCAAGGCTGTCCCGCTGCCAACCGTGCTTGAAGACCTGCAGTTTCAGCTTGTTCCTTGGGATGGAATGTACGTAGCCCAGACAAGATGATGGTTGTGACCTTTGCTAATGGTATGGATGTAGGACGGACCACGCAATTTTGGACTCCAAAAATCGTATCATCGTTCCGATGCCTGGGTGCCCGGACAACGACGCAACTTGGCCGGACGTAGCTCGCGCGGCCGACACGGAACTTGAGGAGGTTTTGGGTAGCTGCCTGTTTACTCGGAAACAGCTCCGCAGCCGTCGCGGTCAATACCCCAGCCTTAGCATGGGTTACTCTTTTGGAGGAGGACAAACAGTGCGTGCATGTCGTTTCTACGCGAATTCTTTGCTCATTAAATTCCTGTATAGGAACCGAAGAATATGAAGCCCAAGAACTCATCCCAGGAGAAGGCACAGGCCCGTTTGCGAGCGCACGGGCCCCTGCGGCGCATCGCGGGCTTTGGGAGCAGTACGCACGGATCTGTTCTGTTGAGCAGATTCTTTACTTACTATCATCCTATAGGCAGCTTTTACACGTCGAGTCCGTTGAAATGGACCTTGTACAACGATGTCCTGAAGGAGATCCGTGCCGACAATCCCGACCTTACACCTCCCTATCCGAACAGCGTTTTCCCGGCCGCAACATTCAACTTTGGTCCCCGCATAGCAACCGCCCCCCACCGCGATTACTACAACGTGCCATTCGGGTGGTGCGCGATCACGGCACTTGGAAAGTACGACCCAAAGTACGGCGGACATCTTATTCTGTGGGACTTGAAGCTCGTCATCGAGTTCCCGCCAGGTTCCACCATACTCATTCCATCCGCCCTCTTGACGCATAGCAACGTTGCGATCCGACCAGGCGAGACGCGCCGCTCGTTCACGCAATATTGTGCTGGAGCACTGATGCGCTGGCATGCGTACGGCCGGCGCACCGAGGCCGCCCTTCACCGCGAAGACCCTGGGCTCAAGGCGGCACTTGATGCCTCTGTTGATCAGCGAGTGGCGGACGCCTTAGGACGCTTTCGGGTGTGGGAGCCGCCTAGCAACTGGGGCGAGGGCACACAATAGTATTTGTAGAGGCTGCTATTGAGTGCAGTACCGTACTTTGTTGAATGCGAGCGCGTTTGAGCTACAACAAGCACGTGGGCCAGCCGAACGAGGCTGACGCGTCCAACTCCTACCAGCACACTGCTATGTCCAAACCCTTCGCCTGCACTGGCTGCAACAAAGCTTTCTCAAGCTCCCAGGCTCGAAACAGTCACATCGCGCAGTCGTCCAAGTGCTCATGGCTTCGAGGCGAACGTCTCAACACACGGCACAGCAAGCTCAATGACATTGACGAGAGCGACGGAGAAGACGCCCCGCCGAGCGACGGAGAGCTGGATGGAGAGCATTCGGATGGCTCTGCTGCAGCAGACATTTTTCAGGCCTACGGAGAAGAAGAGAATGTCCCGAGAGATCGTCCTCAGGGTGCGTGGCATTCATGCAGACTCGATGCTGGTGCTGACTGGCTCTCTCTGTATAGCTGTCGACGTGATACTTCCTCAAGCTCAAGACCCAGGGCACCATGACAACCCGAAAGACGACATTCCCGTCGTCTCCATTCCCTATGCTGGCGCAGGCACAACCATCCGTGTCGACTCCAACGCCCACGCTGCATACGAGGCACAGCGGCGCCGTGCTGATAACCCCTTTCATCCGTTCAACAGTCGGCTTGACTGGGAGGTCGCGAAGTGGGCTAAATCAAGCGGGGGGCCCACGCAGAATGCGCTGACCCGGCTACTGGCAATTCCTGAGGTGCGTTCCCTTACAGAAATTCATGACTATTGATCTGATGCAAGGCAGGTCTGTGACAGACTCGGGCTATCATACAACAATGCCCGCTCGTTGAATCAAACCATCGATGCTCTTCCCGACTGCGCGCACTGGCTAGTGTTGCCATAGCTCAGCTGGCTTCCGGCTAGCGGCGAAGCTGAGCCGAAAATTAGCTAAGCCAAACCAGTCGACAAATGGGTGGCTAATCAGATACGGCGCGGCTCAGCGCCTGGCTTTAATTAGCTCAGACCGCAGCCAAGCCACAGCTATGCGCCCTCGTTGCCTAATAAGGCAAGTATAGTGATTCCAGGCGCATCCGTTAACAACCCTGCCCCTCCGCCGTCTACCCAGCCCCTCCTCGCCACTCCCGCCGCCTACGCACCAGAAGGGACAGCTTTTAGAGGCTGTTCTCCTTGTCTCCCCTAGAGCGCAGCTTTTACAGGCGGCGCTTGGGAGACGGGCCTTCACCGCAGCCGCCGATGGTTCTTGCAGTCTCACTGCTCTCTACGGGAGCGGGGCCGCCGGGTGTAGCTTCGATCACAGCCACGGGCTGCGGTGGGCGATGGCCAGGAGGGCAAGAGCGCTGGCTGTCGTCTGCACGGTTTTATTGTTCCACAATTTCGAGCCGTTCATATATCTGATCCAGGACAGAATGGCACTTGTATTACAAGCCGCCCTACAGGCGGCGGCGACGACAGAATGACAGGCCGCCCTACAGGCGGCGGCGGCGCGATCAGACAAGCCACCCTACAGGCGGCGGCGCGGACAGGCGACACGACAGGCCGCCCTGCAGGCGGCGGCCGGAATCAGACGGACATATGTCGAAACGACCGAGGCGTGGAGATGAGTCCCAGGAGGAGCGAGGAAGGACTGATGATGGGAGGAGAGGCCACGACGCTCAACTCTGAGAGCGCTGGGGTCGCGGTCAGTGAGGCATAAGGGCTCCACATATCCAGGTGCTTACCTTAGACCCCCCTGGAGGCCTCCACCACCAGGGCCACCTGCATCTCTTCGAGCAGGCGAGCCTGCCTGCGGACCGACTCGGCCTGCTCGTCCAGCTGGGCTTTCTGCACCGCGAGCTCGGCCTTCTGCGCAGCGGCCCGCGCGGCGAACTCGACGCTCTGAGCTGAGAAGGCGTCCCTTTGCAACGCGAATGCCACCCTCTGATCGTCAAACTCCTGGCGCATGGCCTGGAACTCCTCCCTCTGCGCCTGGAACTCCTCCCTCTGCACCTGGAATTCCTCCCTCTGCACCTGGAATTCCGCCCTCTGCTCCTGGAACTCCTGCCTGCTGTCCATGAGCGTCTGCACCGCTGCAGGACAGGTCAGCGGGTGCAGGCGGTCGGAGGGCCATGCAAGCGGGTGAAGGGGACGAAACGCACCTCGCTGTACCGCATCGAACCGGGCCTGGGTCGCCTCGCACGCCTCTCTCATCTCCTTTACTCCGGGATATTCTTCCTTGGCGATTGGAGGGAACGAGAGGCTGACAGCAATGCCGCCTCCCGGCGGGACGACCTTCTCGACCGGCATCTGGAGCTGCTCGGGCGTGACGGCCGCTGCAGAGCGCGTGGGGCCATGGGCTATGACTAGACGGCGGAGTCACTCACCATTGGGCTCATTGGCTTTGAAGTCATTGACGCGGCGTATGGCGGTCGGCATCGGCCTGGACTTGTTCAGGCTGACGATCGACAGTGGGAACCTGGTCTCGGCGTCGGCCGCGACCTCGTCAGACAGCTGCTGAGCGATGCTGAGGACGGTCTCGCCGCCGTCGATCTTGGTCGAGAAGAAGAAGGGCTCCGGCAGAGGTACGTCCACATAGATCCTCGCCTGGTAGAGGGCCTTCTTGCCTTTGTCTTTGGCGAGCGCGGCGTCGATCTCGACCTGGTGGAGTAGGGAGACGGCGTGAATTTGGGACATTTTGGAGATGGGCGGGGCGGTGAGACGACGAGGGGAGGGGCGTTGGCTGGGAGTCGGGGCGACGCTGAGGTCAGAGCATGTTGAAGTCGAGTAGGGTTTATATGGAAACACGTGATGACGGACCTAGGCGGTTGAACACGTCAGCCAAATTATCAGCGCTCCCCTTGAAGGAGGTGCGGGTGCACCCTATGGAGGCTCCGGCGGTTCTTTCATTCTAATCTTGACGTGAAAACCTATCCTGATCCCTGCCGCCTCTAGATCGTAATTTGCGTACGCCCGCGGGCGGTCTGCTCCGCCCTTGCTGCCCTTCCCTGAAGGCCCCCTGCGCCCAGGCAGCTCCGCGGGGGGAGTCGCTATCTGCCTGAGAGCCCACTCTGCCATGCTGAGCGTAGATGCCAAGCCTCAGCTGCGATATGGATTAGAAGAACGTCACGAGAGTCGGGCTGCTTTCCCTACAGACCGATACGCACGCTGATAGCAGCCTGCAGGAGCGCACGCAGACGGCCTACAGGGTGTATGGGCTGAGCATTCCTCACCTTTGGGAACGCACGCGGTGGTGTGCGTCGCGGACCCTTCGACAGAGGCGTTCGAATGTCTCGAATAGCAGAGCTTCGCCTAGGCCTCTACGTTCATTCATTCCAAGCGGCGGCCTTGGCGCGGGCTTCAAGCCATCGCCCCCTCGACGTAATTCGCGGGCGGTCTACGCCGCCCCTGCTGCGCTGTAGAAAGCTCCCTGCCAGCCCCATTGGAGAGCAAAGTGGACGTACTCCCTCCGCTAAGATCCATCCGCTGGGTTCCTTCACCCTAGGCGCCGTCTTGACGCAGGCTTCGGGCTATCGCCTTCGAGCTATTACATTCTAGACGCAATCCGCGGGCGGTCTACGCCATCCCTACTGCTCTGCAGAAAGCTCCCTGCGCCTTGGCAGCCCTATGGGAGAGCCCCTCTCCCAAAGGGAGCCCACTTCGCCGAGGTGAGGCCAGGCGTCCTCCAGCCTGAGTCAGACGAGTGCTGAATACGTTAATTTTATTCCCATCGTAGACGGATGCGCACACCGATAACAGCCTGCAGGATCACACGCGGACAGCCTACGGGGTGCGTGGGCTGAGCATCGATCACCTTGAAGCATGAGCGTACACGTCAACATACGCCGGGCGGGCGCGAGCTCTTCCAGGAGAGGCTCTCGCAAATCTGGAATAGCAGACTGTTTATTCACACCAGATAGCAGACGCATCGGCAGACGTACGCTTTCAGTCGCCGAGAGGACCTTAGGAGGTACAGCAGAGCGACAAAGTGCACCTGCCGGGGAGGCCGCGGCCGCATGAATGACGACAGCCTAGCGCATCGGGTCGATACTAATTGTGTATTGAGCGGTATAGCGAGTGGTGTAGCGAGTAGTGTAGCGAGTGAAAGCATCTCATAATTTTATGTTACAAATCCTTTCTGACGGGAAACAGAGCTAGCCCTTCCGCCAGCCGCATGGGAAGATTGGACACGTACTGCTCATACTCCTTCGGACTCAACCGGTTAACTGATCGACCGTTCAAGTCGGCCCACTGCACAACAGGCCCTCCAGTCCACGCCGTGAAGGATTGTCGGACGCCCGCCTTCTTGAGTAGGGAATTATAGTGAGTATACATGGCGGATGGAATGAGGATCGGGATGCCGGCGCCGACTTCAAACTCCACTCCGAGTTCGCGGACGATGAGACGGCAGCAGGTCGTGTGATCGAAATCGCCGAAGGGGATGATAAGACAAAGGCCCGTGATGAAGTTGAGAAAGTCTTTGTGGGGATTACAGACGACGGTTCCAACGTTGAATGCGAAGCACGCGAACGGATAGAAGGCAGCGTGTACGTCCGGAACAGCGTCTTCCACGAAATCTACGGCCGCAACGTAGCGCCTATAAATGTCAGGAAAGTTGTTCGCAAAGATTCCTATCCATTCGATGAGCCTCCGACTGCACGATTACGGGAGAGCACCGACCTGCAACGCGCGCGCGCACCGGTGCCAGAATCATCCGGACGTCCTCGTAGACAGAAATGTTCTTGCGAGTGTAAGCTGACATCATGGGGTCCTGTTGGATTTGCGCACTCCATAAGCCAGCAAAGAGGCGAGGGGCGGGGACGACGAACGCGCTGGGAGCCTCGGTGAAGTCCGAAGTAGTATGCCTGGAATTGCCCTCTCTTCCCTCCTTGGAATGTTGGCGCAGTGCCTTCGAGCGCGTCGACGGCCGCCTGCAACGACTCATTTATCTCTGGCCAAGTCGGCCCCCTCGGGCTCCAGGCGCGCAAAACGACGAGGCGGCCGTCCGTGTCGTACACTTCGGCTCCTTCCCTGCGAATTCTAGCTGTTAGACACAAGGCCACCTCAGGATTGAAAGACTCACCCATTCCCCATGGGCAGGAGGCGCCTGATCTCCGGCCCCTCTCCCACTGTCTTAAAGCCGGTGTAAGGGCTACGACGAACCAACGTTGACGAGGAGACAGACGACTGCACCGCGAGGCGCTCGCCCACGCGCTGCTCGATGAAGCGCGACAGTCTGCCTGCTTGAGCGACCTTGTGCCGAACGGTGCGGCTCAAACGCCTTCCCTGCGCCTGCTCGACCGCCGCGGCCGCTGGTTCAACGTCCTCAACAAACGATCAGCGAGAGCGACGGCGTTCAACGCCCGGCTGAGCGATGGGCTTACCGGCGTCCTTGGCAGGGAGCTGACGAAGGCGTCCTGCCTCCAGCCGGGAGATCGCCTCTCGAACTTCGATCTCAACGTCTTTTGCGCCTTCCAGCTGGACCTGATCGTCCCCTTCGTCCGTTTCGTCCACCGCGATGGATGGGGAGCGAAGCCCATCGGTCAGCCGGGAAGCGGAGCGCAGGGTGAAGCTGAAGGGCATGTCTGCAATCCGAAGGTCAGGAAAAATAAAAAGGAGGGGGCGGGGGGACGGAGGGCGAGGAACCGTCTGCGGGGGACCTGGCGCGCTGGCGCGAGCGGGGGCATCCGCGACCGTCTCGGTCGAGCGGGGGGCGGGCGGGAACCTCCGCGACCGTCTCGGTCGAGCGGGGGGCGGGCGGGAACCTCCGCGACCGTCTCGGTCGAGCGGGGGGCGGGCGGGAACCTCCGCGACCGTCTCGGTCGAGCGGGGGGCGGGGGGAGGCCTCCGCGACCGTCTCGGTCAAGCGGGGGGCCTCGCGGCGCCGTCTCGGTCCAGCGCGCGCCGCCCGCGGGCCTGAGCGACCGTCTCGGCCTAGCGAAGAGCCCGGCAAGGCTAACGCCCCGCAGATGGATGCCTGCGCGAACAGCTCAGAGCGGCGAGGAGCCTCGCGGACGCTTGCGCGACCGACCCCGTCAAGCGCGGGGCTGCGGGCGGCGGCGACGGGGGTGGAGGAACAAGCCCCCGCCCGTGCGAGCTACTGCGCGAACGCCTCGCCCGACGCTGCCCGCCGGTCGCGGCGCCAGCGCCTCCTAACAGCCGCAAGAATTCGGCGGAGGGGAGGAGGGGGTCCACTGGCAGGCGAGGATGGACGACGTGCTCACCTTGGATTGACTGTGGGCGCGATGGGGGCTGGACGGCGTCGTCGCAGCTGGGGGGCGTCGTAGCACCTGGGGGGCGTCGTAGCAGCTGGGGGGCGAGGAGGCAGGACGTTCAGAGGCCCCGCGCACGTCTTATAAGCGGGCCTGCAGTCCCTGTCTCAGATGCCCCAGGACGCGCTTGGTCCCGCGCGGAGCCACAGGGGCGACGGGCCCCCTGGGTGACTGGGCCAGCGGCGAGGCGCGCGAAGGCCTTGGACGGGGTCCTGGCGGGGGGGCGAGGGCGACGGGGCCGTCCGAGCTCGCAAGTGCAGCCTCCAAAAGGCTGCACACGAAGGCGAGCTTGTGAACAGAACAGCCTCCAAAGGCTGTCCCATCCGTGCCAGAGGGTCGACGGAGTGAGGGGTGCGGCTCGGCGCGACGGGGGCTAGGTGGGCGCTGCGGCTGCAGGGGGGTAAGCACTAAGGGCCGGCGGGGCGGGGCATCGAGACGTATTCCTATCCGAGACCCGCCCTGCGCCGCTTGGCCCCGTGACGTGCCGACGTGCCGCTGATGTGCTCCCGGCCCGCTATCCAGGCCTGCCTCCCCCCTCCGCCCTCCACCGTCTGCCCGCAGAGTGACAGCTTTCTGAGGCTGTCCTTAACCTCGCGGAGAGTACAGCCTTTTGAGGCTGCACTTGCGAGATGGGCCTCCATTCCCGGGCTCACCAGTGGCCGGTGGCGGCCCTACGCCCGCCCGCCGCAGCCCCCATCGACGCCGTACGCCTATTTTCCCCCACTCATTCGCCCTTCATTGCTTATTCGCAGCTCAGGACCAGGCCATCGCTGCATTTCAGACTTTCTTAGGAGTGGGACATGGCGGGTATCAGAATTGTTGGGCACGCCAGGCGGCGCAGACTGGAGGCTCAGACTACGACGTACACGGTGCCGAGCAGAGGAATACATGCATGACGGACTATGACGGAACAAACCGACCCAACCGACGCTCGGCTACTGCTGGTTAAGTCCGGCCTTGGATGCGCCTGGCCAGGGCCCGCCCGTCAGAATGGGAGAACAGCATAGCCCTGCTGAGAAGCTGCGTACCTCACTCTTCTGAGTCCTTCTCGACGCTCACCTACTCCTCATCCGTCACGTCCTCCTGGCCCGTGAGCTGCTGCCCTGACGCTTCGGATTTCGGCGCGGGGGTCCTTAGCCGTATCTTGGAGGCTTTGGATAGGTGCGCGCATCTCTGTACAGAGGTTAGTGAAAAGCGGCGGGCGGACGCCTCTGCCCCGAATGCTCATCGCCTCACGTCTCGCGTGCTCTACAGGACGCGCAGGACGGATTGATCCACACCACACAGGCTGTCAGGGAATAGGAGGCAGCCCGCCTGCTTCATTCTCGGGGAGGCGAAGGGTGGGCGCGGCTTCCGCACGCGCTCGCCCGCCGGGCTCGATCGCCGCGACTACATACTTCGCGAAGAGACCGCCAGCCTGCGGCGCCCGAAGAATGGAGCCGAGCGTGCCGCTGAGCGTGGCGGGCGTGGCGGGGCGGCGCTCTGAGGCTGTAGACGGCGTGGGTCGTAAGTGGCCCGCCGCTGACTACGGTGCTACTCACTAAGCTGCCCAGCCTCCGCTGTCCTGTAGATTCGTGCGTTTTTTGGCCCCGCGATGCCCTTGCCCGTCTTCTGCAAGACTTGCGCGAAAGCCGCAGGGCGCGGGTAGACGTCCCCCGCCCCGCGTGTGCAGGCGCGCTGTTGGCCGGCCCGTTGACATCTGTCGCTAGTATGAAGAAGACGGGAAGAGGGGGATCGAGGAAGTCGACGGCGTCGCCGACGAAGGCGGGCTCGGAGGCTGTTCGATGATCTCGATGTGAGGCATGGCAGACGCGACGATGAGGCGCTGAGGCGGTTGAGGTCGCAGCTCGTTACAAAGGGCGGAACACGTGAGCGTGGTGCGTAGTCCATCGCGTCGGCGCCCTTGCTGGAGGCATAGACGCACCGCATCCGTGAGTCCTTTCTAGTCAAGTGGCGCTGCGTTGACACGCCAGCCCGTCCCGTCTCTAAATCGTGGTCTCCCTTGCCACGCGCTGCCCACGTCCCACCCCGTGCCCATGCGACTCCTGGGAAAGACCACCGCTCAGAAGGGAGCACACTCTACCTGCTGAGCGATGACGTCACTCGATCGTGCTGTAGCAGGGTTAAATGAAAATCACGGTGCTGCTCTATTTAAATTCGGTGACGGATGTGCAGACTGATAATGGCCTGCAGGAGAGCATGCAGTTAACCTACGAGGCGCCATCTGGAATATACACGTAAGACTTCACCAGGTGGGCGTGGTTTACGGGAGGGCCCCCAGTACAGCGGGAGGTCTGGGCTGGAATTGCAGAGATTTCCACCTCCGGGCGCGATCCGACACGCCCGACCAAGGGCCTTTGAGGCCTGGGGTGTCAGTTTTTTCTTTCCACGGCACGGCGGGCGCCGTTGGCAGTTGCTATTAGCTGGGGAATATCACATCGTTTTACAGCTCATAATCTATCCACCGCTCCGACCACATATAAAAGCTCTCCTCTGGCAAAATCTACCTCATCCACCGCCTCCCCTTCCATCGCAGCCTATACCGTCCTCGCCTGCTCCGCCGACCCATTTTTCTGAGCCCCCTCCGCCTCCTGCTTCGACTTTTGCAGCCCCGCCGATCCAAGCACAGCCCCGCGCTTATCCGTCATCCCTTCCCTACGCAAACCACTGGGAAGAGCAGCTTTTTGAGGCAGCTTTTACCCCACTTTGCGACGCTGCAGCCTCTATAGGCTGCTCATTCCGACGAGTCGCCCAGCCCGGACAAGCGCTCTACGCGTTCACCCCGCCCTCACCCTTGTGTGCTCGCTGTGGCTGCTTAAAGCTGCCCGTCGACACCGCCCGACATCGCTTTGGTAACTCTCAGCATTTCGATCAGCATTCATGAACTTATCCCTCAGTACAGGACCTCAGAAGACCTAGCCATCGGCCATGGCGAGGGGAGCAAGGACTGCCACGCCGAAAAGCCGGAAGCGGAACCCTCCCTCACGCCAGCGCTCTGAAGACGAAGTTTGGCTACCAGGCGGGGCCCTGCAGACCACATATCGCCTGGAGGGTAGCTGCATTCTCATTTTAAGAGCGTACTCGTACTCAACATTCCCGCCAGGTCCTCGCGTCGAGCAGTCTCAGCCCGTACCCTCCACCCCTACTCGCCGTCTCCCAACTCGACGCTCCGCCCGGCGTCAGCCAGACCCTGCTCCCCTAGCAGACGACTATGCTCCAGAGCAGACGAACTCCCCCGATCCGTTCCTCGCGCCTCCTCATCCGGCCCCCCAAGGGCCGCTGCGACACGGCCTGTCGCCTGTTGCCGAACTCCTGACCCCGAGCCGTCGTGGGCCCACCCGCATCCTTCACGACATTGCGCCCTTGATATATTCTAACGAGTCGGCTCCATCCCCTCAGCCTCACGAGTCGGTTCCCAGCCCTCATGACCGGGGGACTGCACCTCTCAACGAGCCGGTTCCGTCCTCTCAACAAGTCCCTTTGCACCAGTCGGCGCCCGGCCCCCATGCTGCCAGGGACCACGCCTCCCCCGCGCCCTCAACCCCTCTGGCCGAGTACTCTCTACTACGTACCCCTGCGGGCGTCGACTGGCCAAGCACGCCGGAGCCGGGATCCACATCGCCCTGGCGATCGCCCGAGAACTTCGACATCGACAACATCAGCCCCACGTCTGAGCATAGCGGCCCTGCGAGTCCGCCTCCACCATCTCCTAGCCCTGCAAATCTCCCCACCCCGTCTCCTCAGGCCACACCACGCCTTCCCGCTTCCTCACGTCCGCACGAGCCGGTCTATCAGTCGGCCTACCAACAAACCGCAGCATACCAGCAGCCCCAGCAGCCCCAGCAGCCCCAGCAGCCCCAGCAGCCCCAGCAGCCCCAGCAGCCCCGGCAGCCCCAGCAGCCCCAGCAGCCCCAGCAGCCCCAGCAGCCCCAGCAGCCCCAGCAGCCCCAGCAGCCCCGGCAGCCCCGGCAGCCCCAGCAGCCCCAGCAGCCCCAGCAGCCCCAGCAGCCCCAGCAGCCCCAGCAGCCCCAGCAGCCCCAGCAGCCCCAGCAGCCCCCGCAGCCCCAGCAGCCCCAGCAGCCCCAGCAGCCCCAGCCGCACGCCTACCAGCCTGAGAATGCCCGCCAGCAGCAGCTGCGCCAGCAGCCCCAGCAGCCCCAGCCGCACGCCTACCAGCCTGAGAATGCCCGCCAGCAGCAGCTGCGCCAGCAGCCCCAGCAGCCCCAGCAGCCCCAGCCGCACGCCTACCAGCCTGAGAATGCCCACCAGCAGCAGCTGCGCCAATCGACGTACGCTGAGACGCAGCAGCAGCAACAGCAGCGACAGCAGCAGCAGTGGCAACAGCAGCAGCAACAGCAGCGGCAGCAACAACAACAGCAGCAGCAGCAGCAGCAACCGCCGCCGCCGCCGCGGCAGCAGCAGCAGCCTCCGCCGCTCCCCCAGCCCATGATGAACGCCCGGCCCGATCTTGCAGCAGTCCAAGAGCGACGGCAAGCTGGGCCAGCCGGGAACAAGAAAAGGCACGCGGCCAACGACTGTTGGACCTTCTTCCAGCAGCTGGGAGACAAAAGATTTTGTAAATTCTGCCAGTGAGTCGCCTTTACCGTACCTTCGCACCTCACAGCTAATGAAGAGCACATATCAGACAAATCAACCAGCAGGACGCAGCTCACAGGGTATCGGTGTTCAGTGTCGGGACCGCGACTGGGACGCTCCGTCGCCATCTGTACACAGAGCACCTCCCAGACTGGGTTCGTATATGCGACCAATCTAAGATAAAGATCACGGCGGCGGAGGCTCTGCCCTTCGTTAACGCCCACCGAGAGTCTGTGCAGCCAGGCAGGCTCCAGGATGCAGGTAGGCCAGGAATCCCTCGGAGAAAATTCACCAACGAGGCCTTCGTCGACGCTTTGGTCGAGTTTATTGTGGCAGACGATCAGGTGTGCGGTCTCGGCCTACTATCTCTGGTCCAACATTTCTGACGAGGGCGTGCCCTCAGTCCATCAACGTCATAGAGTCCCCACACCTGCGGAACATATTTTTGATGCTCAGAGAGGAGCTTCGGGAGTCCGACATCCCAGGGAGGACGACGATCCGGAATCGGATCAAGGAGCAGTTAGAAGACCATTTCCTTGAGCTGAGCCGCGTCATGAGGGTCGGTCGTACCTCTCCGATTTGAGACATTTCTGACAGCTCCGAAGGTGAACTCAATGGGTCGGATATCGTTCACAAGCGACATATGGACCGACTCAAATCTGGTCCCCTATATGGCGGTCACTGCACATTGGATCGAAGGGTTACCTCTGGCGACCTCCCAAGGCCAACAGTACAAGTTGACAATGCGGGCCGATCTGGTCGGCTTCATAAGAGTGCCCGGGCATCATACAGGGGAGCACCTGGCGAGGGCGTTCATCTTCGTTCTGGAACGCCTAGACCTCCTCGACAAGGTACCTATCCAGCACGTCCAATGCTGACAATAGGGTTGATCTACTTCATCTAGATCGGCTGGATCACGTTGGACAACGCGAGCAACAACGATACGTTCATGCCGGCCCTGGCTCGCGAGCTTAGTTGGCGAGGCATCGAATTTGATGCATTAGAGGGGCGTATACGGTATTTGGTCTTACACCTCGTTTCTTGAAGTCTACTCAACGCTATACAGGTGCTTTCCCCACATTGTGAATATCGGGTGCAAGGCGGTTCTAGCCGCCGTAACCGACCTGAACTATGCCGCCCCGGACGCCGCCGAATACGTCCGGCCCGTTACCACGGCGCCCGCCTCAGTCCGGCCCTCACTCGCCGACGACCTGAGAGACGATCCAGTTGCACTGCTTCGAACATTAGTGGGCAAAGTAAGCAGGGCTTTGTTCTCATATTCGCTCTGATTCTAATACGCCCCAGATACGCGCGTCCTCGCTCCGTCGACAGCACTTCTCTGATGTTTTGAAAATGATGGGGATACAAGAGCTAGAACTACTGCGGGATGTAGATACACGGTGGTCGTCCACACTGCTGATGATCGACCGTGCTCTACTGCTGTGTGAGGTGAGGGATCGCTTTGACCGCGGCGCTCCTGAACGCTGAGTATTCGCTCGCTACCTGAACAGCCTATCAAGCAATTCCTTAGCAATCCCGAATTTGCGAACTTGCGGAGATATCAACTCGCGGACTCCGAGTGGAGGGCATTGCAGAAGCTGAAGAAGATTTTAGAGGTGAGCTTAGATCGATTAAATGGTGGCAACCAAATATCTCACCCCTCCCTCAAGGTGCCTCACGCTTTCCAACAGCGACTGTCCTTTGAGAAAATCCCCACGCTCTCATATGCTCTCCCAGCTTTCGAAGCCATGATTACTAAATGGTCGGAGCACGCACAGGACCATCCAGAGGTCGCCGACGTCGTCAATAAGGGCATAGTGAAGCTGCTGCGGTATAGCGAGCGAGCGCAGCTCGTTTCAGCGTATATTTTTGCGATGGGTAAGTACAGAGCTTTATACTTCTACCTGCATTCTTACCGTGCGCTAGCCGTGGATCCATCACAGAAGTTCGACTGGTTCCACTACTACGACCCTGGCCAGGAGGACCGAGCACGAAATATATTTATAGAGGAGGTGAATCGTTTGCAACAGTACGCTTCCTTAGCTAACTTTGACATCAGCTTAGAAAGCTCTATCGCCCTCCCACCGTGCCGGAGCCTGTCCCCGCAACGAATTCTTCGACTGGGCAGCGATGGTTTGACGAAGTACTGGGCATGCGGCGCCCTCATGGCCGTCCACAGTCCCGATCTGTGGAGGCTGAGGTGGAGAATTACTTGAGCGACACAAATGAAGGGACGGACAGCCTTACATTTTGGCAGGTATGTATGAGTTGCCACCGTCGTCTCCTTGCCCTTGATCTCATACTCCCTGTAGGAGAATCAGCTAAGATACCCGACCATATTCAAGCTGGCCATGTCCATTCTGCCCATACAGGCGTCCTCAGTGCCGTGTGAGCGCGTGTTCTCCTCAAGCAAACAGACCGACACCGCACGCCGCAATCGCATCAATTCCGACATGATGGAGGCCCTGCAGATGCTCAAATTCTCTTATAGACAGGGCAGGAGCCTCAGCTTCACCGATGGCTTGGCTGTTGAGGATGAGCTGAAAGCCATGCTGGACATGGAGGAGAGGAATGGGAGAGCGCCAGAGGACGTGGCCTCCTTTGCTGCCAGCCTTACAGACCCATCTAGCTAGCTCTATTGGTGACGGTTGTATCGCATGTATTGTAGTTGGGCTCCTGCAGAACAAATCGTCCAATGTTATCTCCTGGCTAGATGGCAGCTGCGAGGGAGGCGACCGACCGACGAGGCAAGCAACCGATGCACCTCACACCGACCGTGCCCCTACCCCGTGTGCATCCACTCAACCAACACAAGACGGGAGGAATACTAGAGGGAAAGGATGCATCATCGTGTCGCCGCAGCGCGTCTCTGGATGTGCCCTTAGGCAGGCTCATTAGGAAAATCGAAGCCTGCATTGAAATTCGGACTCCTTCACAGTGATGAGAACGGCGTTGTGCTAAATTAAAGTTATAATTCCAAAACTTATACCCTATCCTTCCAAGTTCCAATGATCTGGGAAAAGCTCGCCTCGGAAAACCAGTGGCCGCGCGGGCTGAGATGATGCGTGACGCGTGACCGTGAGTACTACTAGAGTACTTACTGGTACTGGCAACTTCACCGCCCCGGCGCCTTCACCCCTTTCCACTATCTGCCTCCCCCACCTGCCCTCAACCAACAGTCACCCACCGCTCCGCCGTCGCCGCCGCCAGTAGCGCTCTCGCTCTACAATCACACCGTTTTCCTTCGCTTGAGCTCCTCCGCGCCGTCCGCCATCGGACGCCCCTTCCGCCATCGGACGCCCCTGAAACCCCACCTCCCCGCGACGAAACAGCTTTTAGAGGCTGTTTCGTCCGACGTCGCCTTTGAGTGCAGCTTGTTGAGGCTGCACTTGCGAGTTTGGACCCGCCGCCTTTGCCCCCGTCAAGACCCCCGGCTTGACGACTTCATCAAAGCCTTGAACCTTTGCACCTGGACCTTTACGTGCCGTGCGGATTCATCGTTTGTTTGTAAGTCCCCCTCCGCCTGCAGCCCGTCGATCCTGTACGGTGCTACACCAGGCGCCTCGTGGACAATCGGGCTCCCACCAGAATATTCCGTGCTGACGGACGCGACTTAGATCTCAAGTTAAATAGCGGTTTGGCTCTCGGAGCCTGCGCGTGCAATGGCCGACAGTGCGTGAGTCTTTCCATTATTTTGTTTGTGGCAGCTGATTGAAATTGTCGTCGCAGCGGGTCTGACGAGATTCTATCCTATTATCGAGACGTGCAGCAAGTCACGGCAGCAGTCTCGTCTGTCCCTCCGGAAGGCGGTAACCGTGGCGCGAGCGACGCTCTCTGCGTGGCGGAGCTGCCTGGAAGCAAAGGAGAGCTGTGGATTTCGTCGCCGAACGCCGACTTCGTCCCCGACGTGCCCACGCACCGTCGCGACGAAGAGTTTTCATACTATGCCGACGGCATGCTCGGGCCCTTCGAGCACCTCAAATGGCCTCAAGTCTTCGACTCCATGGAGCCCCACGCATCTGTTGCGCCCGCTAATCCCATGCTTCTGAAATGCACCGGCAGCAGACTCGCCGGACCCGAGCCGCTGCCGTCGCTGGACCATCTCACGCGTCGGCCCCGTGAGCGCATTTCTACGGGCATCATCGTCCCCCATGAGCTGCAGTGGAAAGACGACGCTGCGCCGTGGTTTTCATTTAACGAGCACGACTGGCGCACCGACGTCTTCGGGCCAGACCTCGGCCGCCTCGACATCTCCATCATCACCCGTATCCGCGACGCGGCTACGGAGGTCTCTAGCAGGTGCGATTGGCACGCATCGTCAAACAGCTACAGTGAGAAGACTAGAAAGTACATGGATCAGCAAAGTGCAGCCCTTTCCATGGCCATCGTAGGCCTCGACCGCAACCTACCCCTTGGACAGGCCATTCAGTGGTTCCGCGAGTGCCAGCGCTTGCTGCTGGACCTGCGCGCGTGGCACCATTACATGGCCGTCTTCAAGCCACGGATTGACACTGCTCCTCGGTCCCACCCCGCGCCCGTCGCACCCGTCCGAGGAGTCATCACGGCGTCTTTCACGACCGTTCAAACGCTGTACCGCGTCGGCGTCCCTGTTTGGTGGGTGCGGCCCATAGACACTCTCGATCGCAACACCTGGATTCAAGCTGTCGTCAAGCCGACGTCGTGGACGGAGGTCTTTGCAAAGAAAAAATCTAAAAAGCTTGGAAATATCACTGTCAAGGCCCCCGCGTGGAAAGACGGCGTGGCGGTCGACAACGCGCACGCAGGACTCGCGCAACGGCTGCGTCGATACTCGTTGAGCAGCAAGCCGGTCGTCGCCCAGCCACGGCCGATCATCCCCGATGCGCCCGACGAACCTCCAACGATGACGGCAACGCTGGAAGATTTGCACGCGCAATGCCAACCTGCGGCAGTTGCGCACGCTGATTCTTCGCGCGATGTGGCGCCGCTTGACTTTGAAGATAACGACGAGCAATCACATGCTGAGCCCATGCATGCCCCTGGTATGTCATTTCGCTTCGTGCCTTCCAGTCTATCATTTACGATCATCTGTAGATGCCTTTGCACCGCCTGCCAAGAAGGCTCGATCGCGCAAAGGAAAAGGGAAGGCGACCGCCAGCGCTGCAAATCCGAGCATCGACAGTCGTGACGCTCCATCCCGTCCAAAATGGCTGCCGGCGACCGATCCTCACTGGGCGCCGATAGAGGCAAAACTTGCATACCTGAGTGCGATCCAAAACAAAAAGCCCATACAGTACAGTCTTCCCCCGTTCCATGCCTTCACTGGCAACGTCGGCACGAAGATGCACAACTGGCTGCGGATCCGCCCGCATTGTTTCATAGCCGTCCACTCGGAGGACGAGCAGCCCACCACACTCACGGCGTCGGCATGGAAGGTGGCGCTGGACGGTAATTACCATTCATTCGACCTGCGGGCAGGGGCGAAGCACCGGTCCCATTTTCCCGCAAAGCTCATAGCGCAACTGCCGCCACATCCACATCCACCGCCGACATCGACTTTGGGGAAGCGACGTGAGCCAGACGTCACGTCTTTGCGAACGCCCACGGCGCACGACAAACGGATCGTCGAGAGGTTGAACGTTGCCGTACATTTTGGAGTGCTGTGCGGGTTCCCTCCTTACCGCCGTGATGACCGTCCGCAATGGAGGGATCAGTCAATCAGCGCCGATCGCGCGGCAAACGACGAGACCTTGTGGAAAGAGGTTGCCTGGCAACTGTCGGTCAAGCATTTTCGCCTCGAGCTTCTGCAGCTGGACGATGAAATTATGACGGAGATTGGCGAGCCCCTGACACACCACCGGCTTCAGAGATGGTTGGGGGTCTGGAACGGATCCTTCAACGTCCCGACAGACCCTGCGCAGCTGGACTATCTTCTGTCAAGTGATTGGACATGGCGCCGGGCTGGCGTGCTGCGCTTACGAGGGCTTTTGACCGCGTGGCCCAAGTTTGAGGACGTTGACGTATATGACATCACTCACTCGGAGGCGGTTTTCGAAGCGTACGAGAAGACTTTGTACGAGGCTTACTCGCGTTATTTCTACGCACGCCGCGGGCGATTGCCGACGTTTCCACTCGCTCGTCCCCCGTCCATCATGCAGAACGACTCTTAGGAGCGGCATTGAGCGTATGTTTTTTTGCCTATATCTACCAATTGTATGCCATCATCTCAAGCATCTCTGATTGGCCTCTACACTCAACGCACATGCTTTCACTTGGGTCGCCGGAAGAGCGTCACGGGGTCACAGAACCCCAGACTGGTATTAGGTTAGGTCTGTCTGGCGCCTGTGACGTAGCGCATCTACGATCAAGCTCCAGAGTCTCAACTAATTGCTCAGCCTGTTTCAGCCTGTGTTTTTATCCTAGGCCTGATAAAGTACGATGTGTGGGTCAACATTTCATTTTTCTTTGCTAAATGATCTGCGGTGCCGACGACTGATGCACAGCCACCTTGGAAGCGTAGTGTACCATCGGCACCGACGCTGATGCGTAGCGGTACGCGTTTTGTCCTTTTTTCTTGCGGAGTTGACTACTCACTCGTGCTTACGTGTCGGATGGGTCATCCAATAGCGACTTTCATGATCTCACGGAACTCGAGATAGTCACGAAGGCGAACGAAACACTCGACATCATGGGCGACTGGAGCGGCGACGGGAAATTCATCGGCGCGAAGATCCTACGCAACAAAGGCATTGTCCTCGACGCAAGCAATGCCGACCTCCAGCAAAACTGCAACGCCTTGAACACGGCCCAACTCGACATGTTGCAGACGCTCAAGCGTCAGAAAATTGACTTCGTTTGCATACAGGACCCGTACATCAACCCCAGTCATGCTGCGACGGCGAACTCTCACTGGCAAACTGTACAACCGCCATCCCACGGAACACGCCCCGATAAAACTCGCTCGGTCATCCTAGTGCACAAAGATCTCGACACAAGCCACTGGACGACGGTACCCATTGACTGCCCCGACGTTACTGCCGTTCGCATCTCAGGGGATTTCGGCACAGTGGAGATTTTCAGCATCTACAACGACTGCAATCACGACGAGTCGCTTCAAGCAGTCGAGAGGTACCTTCAAGGACGGCGAGTATGGGCAGAAAACCAGGACATCAACATACACGTCAGCCTGGTATGGTGCGCTGAGTTTAATAGGCATCATCCGCTGTGGGACGAGCGCCGCAATCACCACCTCTTCATCGCGGAGAACTTACGCGGGATCTTACAACGCTGACCTGTTAGATATACCAAAGGAAATCGACGGAGAGCATGGCGTGGCCTTTGTGGACGATACCGCGTATCTGGTCGTAGCACGCACACCCGCGCAAGCTGTCCACAAGCTAGAGGACATGATGCGCCGTGAAAACGGCGCTTTTGCATGGGCAGACACGCACATGTGCGAGTTTGCTCTTGACAAGTTTGCCCTCGTGTGCTTCTCGAAGAAGCGCGAGAAGATGCGTATTGACACAATCCCAGCGCACGCAGACAGTGTCCAAGAGGCTCAAGTAAGTATTTGTCGGCCGCAGCTTGGCCGCTGCCGGCCGGCATCTGGCTGCGACTCATTGCATCATTGCTCTCGTCTGGTCTTGTCTTGCCCCACCCCAGTCATTGTCTCGCCCACCTCTTTCAGACGCTGCCGCAATGTCGGATTCACGCTGGATACCACTGGAGAGCAATCCTGAGGTGAGCATGAGCTCTCGGCGTCTTCCCTTCGAGCGGCTCCTAATTATAATCGGCTGCAGGTTATGAATGAGGTACGACTGTGGTGCACCGGCATAATCGTCTAGTCTCAATTTGTTCTCAGTGGGCGGAAAGCGTTGGCCTCCTCGAAGGTAGCGCTGAATTTGTGGATGTCTATGGTCTCGATCCCGAGGTGAGCAAATCTCAGCATACAGCTTCGCAGCAGCTCGAATGGTATTTTTGGAGCTTCTCGCCATGGTTCCGCGACCTGTGAAAGCCGTCATCCTCCTATTTCCGCTTACTGGGGGGATCGATGATTGGCGCAAGTCTGAAGACGACCGTATCGCGGCGGAGGGCCAGCCCGCGATCGACCCCACAGTGTTCTGGATCAAACAAACAGTGCGCATGAGTTATCTTTAAATCCGACCTTTATGCTAATTTACAAAGATCGGGAATGCATGCGGCACGATTGGGCTGCTGCATGCGTTGGCAAATGTAGGCTCTAGGATATCATCACGACTTGGACCGCCTTTGCTCATGCGCCAGTAGTCGGACATTGCGTATGTCCCAGAGTCACCCCTTCAAAAATTCATCGATCTTTGCAAAGGTAGGTTTCTCGCAAATTTTCACGTTCAAGCACCCTATAAAGTTATCTGTAGACAAGACTTTCCAAGAGCGCGCGCACATCCTCGAGTCGACCTCCCTATTCGCCTCTGCTCACCACTCCGCCGCGTCGTCAGGACAGACCGCTGTGCCCAGCGACCTCGACACCGACCTTCACTTCACGTGCTTCGTACAAGCACCTGAGGCTTCTGCCCGTGAGTCTCACGTTGGGACGGGTGTGCGGCGGCTCATCGAACTTGATGGACGTCATGCCGGACCTGTCGACCGTGGGGAGAGTGGAAATCTTCTCGAAGTATGTCTTTTGTCTTCACACTGGCGCAAAACTAAGCACTTTGGTCACAGGACACCGCTGCATACGTGAAGGAGCACGTATTGTCAAGGGGTGTTTCAATTCACTTCAGTATGATTGCACTCGGTACGGCACCAAGAGGCGGTAGACAGACCACCCTCAAGAGGACGTACAAGAAATTCCCCATCGAACGCCCGCCGATCAGCCTTAGAGGCAAACCGGTCAGCGCGGTGACGTCTCATAAATTTCTAGGTGTTATCCTCGATCAGGAATTACGCTTCCATGAGCGCATAGCACATGCTCACAAGAAGGGCATAAAGTGGGTCGACAATTTCCGCCGCTTCGCGCGCCCGTCGAAAGGCATTTCCTACAAGTCCATGCGCCAGTTTTACCTGACCGTTGCGCCCAAGATGCTTTACGCAGTTGAAATCTTCCTGATGCCGCCGCACGCACGCATGACGGGTTCCAAGGGCGCCATCGCCAAGCTCGCGCAAGTGCAGCGCGCAGCCGCGATTCACATCACGGGCGCCATGCGCACCGCGACTGACCTTCTCGATGCACATGCAGATCCCACCTCTTCGAATTCCTGGTCGACCGCAAATGCCACGACGCTGCCATGCGACTAGTCACGCTCCCGTGCACCCACCCGCTTCACCATCAGATACGAACGGCGGCGCACAAACCATACGCGAAGTCAGCCAAGACGCCCGTACAGCGTCTCGCCTATGCATACAACCGTCGCCCGTCCGACTACGAGAAGATTTGGCCGACGAAGCGAGGACCGAAGTGGGCACCAGCAATGGACGCGGTGATCGTCAAAGGTAAGAAGGCCGCGGTGGAGCACAACTTGAAGAAAAGAGATCAAGTCGAGGTCTACTCAGACGGCTCGAGCATAAACGGTGGAGTGGAAGCCGCAGCAGTTCTGTATAGGAACGGACGACAGGTAAAAGTGCTCCACAAGCACTGACGAGGAACACACGGTATACGAGGCTGAGCTCGTTGGTATGATCCTGGGGGCAGAACTCATCTTTCGCGAATCACAGGTTTGCAATGCGTCGATACGGCTCGACAATGTAGCAGCCATACAGGCCACGCAGAGCGCGAAGGCGACACCGGGGTCATACCTCGTGGACGCAGTGCAGAAAGGCGCTGAGTTGGCGAAGGGCAAACATAGGAGGATGCAGTTGCGGGTGCAATGGGTTCCGGGGCACGAGGACGTCGAAGGGAACGAAGTTAGTGACGAAGAAGCGAAGAGGGCAGCGGGCGGACACACCAGCGCACGCGCGGACCTACCTGCGGTCCTCCGCGATCAACTCCCAGTCAGGAAGTCTGCCGCGAAGCAGAATTTCCGAATGCAACTCCAAGCGCTGCGCAAGGAACGGTTCGATGCACACACATGCGACGGATAGACCCCTCCACCCCCTCGAACAAGTTCCACAAAGCCACATGCCACTTACCCCGTCGACAATCTTCACTCCTTATCCAACTATGCACGAAAATAGTTGCGCTGCAGCGCTACCTCCATCACATTCGACGAGCGGACACGCCGACATGTCCAGCGTGCGAGCAACAGGACGAGGCTGTCTTTCACTTCATGTTTGAATGTCCCGCGTGCGAGGAGGCGCGCCGTCGCCTTGGGCAAGCGGTCGGACACACAAAGATGACGATGGAACATCTATTGGCTAGCAAGAAGGCATTCCCCAAATTATCAGCGTTTCCAGGACACATTCGGAGATGTACGCGACGCCGGACGACCTGACGGGCAAGATCCGGAGCCAACAAACCGCGGACAAGGCGTAGGGTGACGACGTGCGGGGCACACGAGGAGCAGGCGCAAGGCAGTGTAGCGGGAGGCGGCAGTGCGGGGTGGAGGAAGACGTTTTGAGGGCGCGGACTGAGGGGACGGGAAACGGATTGCCGGGAGGACATGACAGCGACAGGGCCGCAGGAGTAACAGCCTGCATCGGCCACGGCCAGGATCCGCGAGGCTAACATGCTAGCGCGTTCGTGCGCACGCACTCACGGGGCATCCTATCAAGCCACAAGCGGCCACTCGACCTTTCAGCCAAGGCCACCCCTTTCTCGGGGGTAACCTGCGGGACCATGCGGGGAGCAGAGGGAAGTGCGCGGAGGATCTACTTCTACGACATTAGGCATGTAGAGTCCTGACATACGGTTCGCCGCAACGGGACTATAATTCGGATTCAAACAAGAAAAAGAAAAAAAAGCAACATCTACTCTTACAATGCCTCAAAATCGCGCAAGAACTCCACCGCTCCCTTCTCCCCGTCGCCTTCTGCTGCCTCCCCGCTGACTTCTGCTGCCCTTTTCGTACCCGCCTTTACTGCCCTTGCGCCGGCCCACCGCCCCTCATCGACCCTACCCCTACGCCCCCCAATGCTAACTCTTCATCCCGACCAACAGTCCTGACGCACAGCAAGGCTAACAACGACGCCAGAGTCGATTGCACCCTGGCGCGAAGCTGAGAGAAGCCGCTCCCGGCTGTGCTGCCTATCGTAGCGGCGATGGACGCGTCGTCCCCGTCCTGCACGGCACTGAGCACCCTGGCGCGAAGCTGTGAGAAGCCGCTCCCGGCTGTGCTGCCTATCGTGGCGGCGATGGACGCGTTGTCCCCGTCCTGCACGACGCTGAGCAAAGTGGTGGAATAAGACCGTGCTCAACACTCACCGCATGCGCCTGGACCGTCCCGCCAGCCTCTGCCTCTTCGTTTGGCCTGTAGTCCGCGACTTGGACGGCAGGTAGCTGGGGATGCCCATCAACTCGGCGAAGAAACTACGGAGCAAAGTCAGCACTCACCGAAGTCGCCTGTTCCAGACGTTCCAGGCCGCTCTGTCGCTACGACTGTGAGTTGGCCGACTGCGCTATGAATTTGGCACTCACCGTGCCTTCCACCGCGCGCTCATTCAGCGCCGACCGTTCGCAGTCATTCGCCGACGCCGCCTGCTCGAGGCCGGCTTGCTGCTGCGGTCGCCATAGTCGCCGATGCCTCTGTCAGCTCGGAGAACAGGCCAGACGCAGCATCGAGGCTCACCATTGTTGCCCCCGCATCATCGCCGCGTTGACCTTGTAGAACCGTGTCCTCAGGTGTGGAAGGGCGCTCGAGACCCGGCGGCCCATGAGGTGCGTTGTTTTGGGCATAGTAGGTGATTTACGCGTTCTCAATGTGATGGATATTGATGGTCATGATGGTGACGAGCGTTGAAGAAGAAGAATAGGCGAGGTTTGAGGCCAGGGAGACGCTGTAGAGCAGCGGCGCGACGGTAGACGGAGGCGCGACGGTAGACGGAGGCGCGACGTAATAAGCGCGCGTCGCGCGATGCATAGAGCGCTTGGACTGCGTCACGTGACTCCCTCGGAGTCCCTCCCCACCCTTCGTCCTATAATCCACACGTTGAACGGTGCTTTTCAAAGCTAAATACATCTTTATATAACAATTGAAAGGCTCAGGATTGAGAATGTTTCGTACTTAGTACCAGACAGCGAGTGGGGCGGCGGCGGGCGCGAATTGCGCGCTTCGCGAGCGGCAGCACCGCCACCGGTGCGCGTAATGCGCATCGGCGGCTTCCCTAGAGCCAAGCTGTCTATCACTTGGCTCGACTTAAGCTTTATGTCCATAATGGGCATCGCGAGCGGAGCCGTTGGCTTCGCCAAGAGCCAAGCCACGCCGGGCAGCTAGCCACTACGTGGGCATGGCTCGACCTGGCTCCCGCCCGTCCAAATCGGGATAGCTGCGGCATAGCCGAGCTGATCCGAGCCAAGCTGAGCTATGGCAACACTAGCACTGGCAGACAACCGAATTCTCGATCCAATCAGTCAGTGGCGAACCTCAGAAGCAGACCCTGTACTTTCGTGACCCGCTCGAGGCCATCAAGACGCTCTACAGCAACCCGGCCTTTGCAGAACACATGTCGTATGCACCGGAGCATCAGTACAGTGACGAGGCGAGGGAGCACCGACTGTATAATGAGATGAATACAGGTGACTGGTGGCATCGGACCCAGGTGCGTGTCGAGTGCCCAATACTACTACTCTTTCTGACCTGTTTCGCCCATGCAGGTCCAGCTTCCTGACGGAGCAACCGTAGTCCCCGTCATCCTGAGCTCGGACAAGACACAGCTCACGTCATTCAACGGCGCGGAGTCAGCGTATCCGGTGTACTTGACGATTGGCAACATTGCGAAGAGCATCCGCCGCAAGCCCTCGCACCACGCTCAGGTGCTCATCGGTTACCTCCCAACACCAGATCTCTCCGACCTTTCCCCCTCCGCTGCACGCATCATCCGTGCTCGCCTTTTCCATGCCGCCATGGAGGTCATCATGCAGTCACTCCGGACTCCTGGGCGCGATGGTGTTGAACTTACAGGCGGCGACGGCGCTGTGGGAAAGTGCTTTACCATCCTAGCCTGCTACGTGGCGGACTACCCGGAGCAGTGCCTCGTCGCGTGCACGCGCTTCGGTTCCAGGTGCCCTCGCTGCAAGGCCACTGCCAATGAATTCGAGGATCACAACCTTCCTTGGCAGCCACGAGAGCAGCGTTCCACCCTCCGCACCCTTCGTCGAGCAGCGAAATTCCCCACGGCAGCGAAACGCGAGTCCATCCTTAAAGATTACGGCCTCACGCACGTCGACCAGCCGTTTTGGGCAGACCACCACCTCTCCGACATACACAAAGCTATCACCCCGGACATCCTCCACCAGCTGTACCAGGGTGTCCTGGAGCATCTGATCTCCTGGCTCTCATCCGTGATGGGCCCTGCAGAGCTCGATGCATGCTTCAAACGGCTGCCCGAAACGCATGGTGTTCGGTCATTCGCTAAGGGCATCAGCGGCCTTGTTCGTGTTTCGGGCGGCGAGCACAAGGAGATCTGTAAGCAGCTTCTAGGCTGCTTGAATGGGAGGGCTCCGAATGGTGCTGTGCGGGCAGCTCGAGGGCTGCTTGACTTCTTGTACATCGGGCAGTACGAGAGCCACTCCGAAGAGACCCTTCAATACCTTCAAGAAGCCCTTGACGCCTTTCATGCCGACAAAGAAGTTTTCCTGAACCTCGAAGCACGCACAGGTATGCCGTATTGGCTTTGAATCTCAGCTATATTGCTAAGTGCAAGCGCCATCAAACAGGCGGCCACTTCAACATTCCCAAACTCCATAATCTCCAGCACTACATCGACTGTATTCGAGACTTCGGGACCACAGACAACTCCAACACAGAGGCGACGGAGCGACTTCACATTGACTTCGCAAAGGACGCTTACCGGGCAACGAACAAAAAGGATTACGTCGAGCAGATGATTTGGTGGCTTGAGCGACACGACAAGGTTGCCATGTTCGACGTCCACGTTCAATGGCTGCTCGGGGAACTCCCTTCCACTAAGCCTGCCCACCGCCCACTGCCCCGCACGCTCTCCATTGCAAAGCAACCAAACAGTGTGCGCGTTCCTTTCACTGTCCTCTCACGATCATATCATGCGCCCGAATTTCTTCCTGCTCTACAACAATACATTGGGACCATCAGCAAGACTGTGGACCGTCCATGACGACGGGGGCAACACTGGTTTGAGGACGTTGTGCTTCCGTTCAATGTCGTGAATGTCTGGCATCGCGTCAAATTGTCCCTCCCAAACCTGCAACTTGACAGCTCGCCTTCATTCAACAACACTGTGATTGCTCAGCCAGGCTCCCAGTCGAATGCACAGGAGAGGTTCGACACAGTTCTAGTTGATGAAAAAGGAGAAGCGGGTGATGCCGGTGTTGCAGGTGAGCAGATGCAGCCATTCCAGATGTCGATGATCTCAACTAAAATGGTGTCTTCCTACTAGGCTTGCGTGTAGGGCGCATACGTGTTATATTCTGTGTACCGCCTGAGATTGAGCGTGACTTTAGGAAAGCTCATGGGCTATCCAAGCCAATTGGTACGCTGGTATACATTGAATGGTTCACTCGGTTTGATGGAAAGGACATCAACACTAATATGTACCCTGTCTCAAAGCTCTCAAACCGTAGCACAGGCCCTCGGGCCTCAATCCTTTCAGTTTCTGCAGTTCGGAGAGGTGTTCAATTGGTTCCGAAATTTGATAATCGTGCTGACAGGACTTGGACTGCCCAAAATGTGCTGGATAAATGTGACAGCTTCTTTGTAAATAATTTTACAGACCATCATGCCTATCAATCCATCTGGTAGATTGTTATTCTAGTGTCTGATATAGCAGACATATGTACCCAATAGCAGCTATAGTGTGCATAGCAACAACCAGTACTCTATAGCAACCATAGCAAGCATGTAAACGTATGCCAGCTATATAAGACTATAGCGCAAATGCCTCCACCTATGCTAGCTATTTAATACTATAGACAAGGCACACCACCTATGCTACCTACAATGACTATCAACAGCTATGGTGGAGGCCGGATAGTTATATAAACTACATTCTATGGCTGGCTGCTAGATAAAATTGAGATTTTTCAGATGTTGATACAGTCGGCTTTCCTCTCTGATGTGCCTATGAAACCCAGGACATCCCTTCAATGGTTCCTCCTACACCGCAAACCAGTCCATCGACGACCACTCCTCCTGCACGCCCCGTTCCCCTTGTGCGACATGAGACACTTCTGGATTTATCCCAGGTGCAGGTCAGTTTCGTCTGTCTGTTTTGTACATGTGGATGTATTGATATGTTTGGCAGTCCAATCGTCTTGGGCCTACTGGCAATCAAGCTGGAAGAGCTTTGCAACGCCAGCAGTCCGCGGGGACTGCCGGTTATATACCGAGTCAGATGTTCGACAGGAACTGGCAGCCCGAGCAGGGTAGACGGCCTGATTTGCGGCTTTGCGGCACCTTGGAAGACTTTCAAGAGGCTTTTTATGATTGTGCAGCAGGCCCTGCGCCTAGGGGCCGGGGCCGGGAAGCTCTCCTGATTGAAGCCACATCAATATTGGGTGCGGTCGATAAATTCCTTGCCTCGTTGCGAGGGATGGCCTCCGCGGGTGACTTCTCCCCTCTCTTCCGTGGGAATGGGCCTGAGATCATTGTGTATGTTCCCCTTCTTGTAGAAAGAACCTCGCTGATTGTTGATTGTCTGACAGACGCAACACTGCCGGTGCTACTGTGTCTATTGGCCAGGGCCTCTTCCGGGAGGTTCTGTAATGAGAAATGGTGGGAGTGGTGAGCCTCAGATGCCCCAAGCTGCGTAGAACCCCGTTCTATAGGTGGACTAACAGCTAAGACATCATAAGTAAGGCTAAAGAGTAGTAGAGAGCCCGAGACTCGATGTAGCTAAGCCAGTAACCCTAACCCAATGGAAACCTAACCCGTTCCCCTTACAGGTTCTCACAAAGCTCTTATCTTATTTCATCAGCCCTCCTGAACGTAGGCTGGCACCTGGCATCGACAACACCTGGGTCATTCAGGCTTCGAATCCTCTCCGACGTCTGCTTGCCCCAGATGTTGTGGAAGAGGAGCTTGAGGTTTTCGGGGCAGCAGTCGCATATCTCATGTTACACGGCGTGCCCCCCAAGCCCTTGTCTGCCATTTTCCTCCATTGGCTCATTCATGGCTGTCAACTCCACTCTGTTTCCGAGGCGATGGTAAAAGCCTGGCACCCTGATGTCCACCGAGCTCTGGAGAGGTGGACGTCTATTGGTCACGAAGGGGACATCTCCTCCCTTGCACCGCTTATTGTCACTTGCCTGGGTATCTCGGTGAGAGTCATGTTATTGAGTCCTCTGAGCTGGTGCTAACAACTGGGCACTAGGCCACTATGATTCCAACCACTCGCACTCCAGAAGAGCATGCCGCGCTGGGAGCAGCCTTATTATATGGTTGCGTTACCGGTGGCCCTGCTCCTCCGGAAAATGCAGCCCTCCAGAGCTTTCTCAAGGGCCTGCGTCTCCCTGTCAGGGGAGGCTTTACCTTTATTGATGTGCGTAATTGTTAGCCTGCTTTGATTGGATTAAACTCAAACCCTTCTTGTTCTAGTGCATCAAGTCTTTTGAAGGCGGCACGGAAGCTTTCCTGAGTATGCTCTATTCCCAGGTCATCACTTCCTATGCCAGCATTAGAGAGTCCATGGATATCTCCATTACCCCCAGCGTCCCCCAATCCGACTTGCTCTTCGATGTCGCCAACGACGAGAGGGTCACTCTGGTGACCATCCTGGTTAGCTTCCTGGAAGGCAGGGGTGCTCCCATCCCGGAGCGTAGGCAGGAATTAGTGGACCTGGGGCTAAGTGCCGAAGAAGAGGAGGCTCTGGATGAGGATGAGGGCTTTCGAGCCAGGGTGTTTTATCGCGCGGCCATGGGGCAGGAGACCTTGGTGCCTGACCTTATGTTGAAGGTGAGCAGCCCCGGCTCTCTCAGCCTTTCTGCCTATTCTTACACCGGTCTACCTCTCCTCAGGTTACTTTCGTTGGGTACGGCCATGAGTCCTACCCCAACCAAGGTCGCCAATCCAACGAGGCAAATGGAACCATCAGCTTCCGGACCTGCTCAGGCCAGGCCACCATTCTGGCAGGTCACTTCTCCAAGCTGGCCGGCGAAGTTGAGATTGATTCACGCATGGCTGCCTTCCACCATTATTTACTCGCGCAAACCCTTGGTGTTGTCGGTCAGCATGGTATGCTTTAGTTTGCTAGCTTATTTTCTTAATACCCTTTCCCTTCATTCTACCCCATGCAGGCATGGCTTGGTACCCTACATTTTACTATAGCTCTACTTTCCATAGTCACCCCCACCCCCCCTTTGTGGCCTGGTAGTCCGCGCCGCGTTGGAGAAATAGCAGTCTCCCTTTGCAGAAAGACGATCATGTGATCGTGTCCGCGCGTCGTGCATAAGAGGGTTTGTTGATCCCACTCCCACCTCTCCCCAGGACCGCCACGCCAAAAGGCGCGGCCAGTCTGAGCGCAGCGGTCCTTCCCCCATCCCTCCTGGCTTTCTTGCCCCTTCCTGCCTACCTCCCTGTCCCTACAATTGACACCGTCCCAGTGGACGACGTCTACAAGCCTGATGGCGTGAATACCTCCACACCGACCTCCCCCTTGCTATAAGTCGAGCAGTCCCAATGCCATCCCCTGCATTGACTTATCCACCAGACACCCCCAGCTGCGCTTCCAGATGCGCAACCCGATGCACCGCGGGCACCGCGAGCTGACCATGCGCGCCGCGCGCATGCGCCAGCCGAACGTCCCCATCCACCCCAGGGTTGGGCTCAAGAAACCGGGCGACGCGGACCACTACACGCGCGTGCGCATGTACAAGGCTATCGCGGACCGCTACTCGCACGCCATGGCCCCGCCCTCCCAGTTGCGATCCGCACGGCAGGCCCGCGCTAGGCCATCTGGCAGGCGACCGTGCTCAAGAACTAAGGCGCGGCGCACTTCATTGTCGGGCGCGACCCCGCGAACCCCGACAAGAACTCCATAGGCCGCGACTTTTACGGCCCGTACTACAACTCGCCCACAATGCCACCGTCAACACGGTCGAGGCGCGCGCCGGGCAGGCTGCTGCCTGCGCGCCGGGCAGGCTGCTGCCTGCGTACCGCCTGCACACCTTATCTTCGCAAGGTTCTGGCGCGTTTTCGGCTTGGGCCTCCGCCCAGAAAACTTGCATTGATCCGTCCGTCGCCCGCCGTAGTGGCAGCCCGTGGCGGTGCTCACGGCGCACCTGTCGCGCCTGGGCTCTCGAGTATCAGCGGCAGGTCGCCGCTGGCAAGGTGTGGCGCACAAGCCTACTTCGCAATCGTGGGCGAGCCTGTGCCGCAATCTCATGGCGTCCGCCGCGCTTCGCTACAAGTCGGGCGACAGGCTCTGTACGTTCCAGCGTGATGCCGTGCCAGTGAAGCTGACGGCACTCACTTTTCAGACTGGCTCACCACGCGTAAGGCCCGGGGTCCTGTCGGCGTCATCAGTCAGGCCCAGGCAATGAGTCAGGTGGCAGAGGATGTATTTGTAGCAGGGAAGGGCTCAGGATATATGTACAGTGAGGAGCTGGGAATATATATGTACAGGCAACTGACGATGAGGAGGTATATCAGAGCACGAAGGCATATGCAAGAAAAGAGAGTGAGCATGCCAGAGCGATGATGACGAGCGAGCAAGAAAGGTAGCTGTTGTTGGTGAATGACCCTGGGGCACTCGAGGCCTGCAAATCAATGGGCGGCAGTGTGAGGCATCTGAAAGAACCAACGGACAAACCGGACGTACCTGATCGGCTGAAGATCTGCCCCCCGATGGCTTGAGCAAGCTGGAATCCACGGAGCTCGAGCCCGCCTGTCCCCCAGCCCCAGCTCCCACTACCGAACCATCAGGACCCATTCCTCCGCCTGAATTGCGGCTGGCTTGCGACCTTGGCTCACAGATCACGATGATCGGGGGGCACGGGGGGTTCTCAGCCCGAAAGGCAGCTGAGCCCGCCACAATGTCTTCGTCCACGGTGGCCCCGTTGTTGCGGAAGGTGCGCTCCGAAGAAGAGAGAACGCGGATGGGGTTGCGCACGACGGTCGTGGCATCCTGGCTCCGAGCAGAAGGGTGGGACAGGAAAACACTGACAAAGACGTTCTGCAAGGCATTAGAGAGCTGTGTGCAGGCAGAAAGCACACCACTCACCATATCCCATGCCGCCGTTACTTCTGGCGGAGCAGTGATGTTCACAATGACGGGCTGGGTCGACATGGCTAGCCGGGGCAGTGGAGGTTGTGAGGCAGGGCGAGGAGGGGCTCTTAGTCTTAGTCATCAATGCCGCATTGTAGGCGGATGCAGATGCCATGCGCCGATACCGCCGTCTCGAGCGCGACAGCCTACGACTCGTTCTTCGCGAGCTCGGGCTGGAAGCTCCCCCCCTGCTGATGGCCGAGGTCCAAACCCAGAATTCGCCCGCGTCGCTGCAGCGCATCAAGGATCAGCATTGCAGAGAAGGACCATGCCGCAAAGTGATAGAGGGTTTCAGCAATATTATATAAGGTCAAAATGAGGGTAGACAGCAGTGAGAATGGCCGCCTAATGGAAAGTAATGCTTGAGAGAGGTATTAGAGGGGCGAGCGGGAACAAGACACTAAGATAATAATCAAATGAAACGACCTATGGATATAAACACTCCCCGACGTCGACCTCCAACCGAGTCACGACGCCGCTGTCCGCCGCTCCCGCTCCTTGCTCTTCGCACCTGGGCCGAAGTGCTCATGGAACCCAATGAGCTCCTCCATGAGCTCCTCCATTATCTTCACCGTCAGCTTGGTGTCTGGCGGCGGGGCGACCAAGCTCTTCTCCTGCGCGGGCGACTCGGTCAGCGTGCCATCCTGATCAAGAACACTCAATCGGTCATAGTCGATGACCGTCTTCAAGCGATGGGCGACTGTGCGGCGATGGCTCAGAATCGACCACAATAGAAATGATCTTCACGCACTTGTCAACAGCAGAGCACCACCGAACTCCTCGCGAATGGTTGTCTGGATCTTGGCGTCTGTCGCGAAATCGATGCTGCTGGTAGCCTCGTCGAGAACGATGATTGAACTGCGCCGCAGGAGTGCGCAAGCCATGGCAATCAGCTGACGCTGGCCTTGCGAGAAGTTCAGACCGCCTGCAGACACCTTGGTGTCGAGGATGCCACGCTCGCGCAGCTGTGCAATGCAACGGTACCTTGGGTATCAATCCGTCCGTCGAGCATGCGAACGAGGTAATGACTGCTGGGAAGGACCAGTTCGACGTGATGCGTGACGAGAACCTACGGGTAATGGATCAATGACAAAAACCGTCAAGTAGATTCTACAATAAACTTACGACCGTACGATGCGCCAAAAGCGGGTCGCGCAGTAGCCTCTCAAACAGGACACGCGCGGTATGGCTGTTCACGCGGGAATAGACCGCGCGTGCAAGAGCGACTCTGCAAATTGAGAAAGGGATAGGTAGAGAAAACGATGGAGCTATTAGGACGGCACTTACCTAGCTTTTTGTCCACCGGAAAAAGTGATACCGCTGCAGGCGCGAGCGATGAGCTGGCCATACCTGTCAGGCACCTCTCCGACTTACTGGGCACCAATCTCTGTCTCATCTCCGTCTTCCAAGATGTCCAGGTCGGTTGTCAACGCGCATGCCTCAAGAACGGCCTGGTAGCGCTCCTCATCATATGGGGACTCAAAGAGGATGTTGTCCTTGATAGACTGATGTCTCAGCCACGGAGTCTGCGCCTCTTCAGAGATGAAACTTGCCTCGTCTTCCTGTAGATAGGTATCGATGCGGTTGATGCCCGCCATCAACTGGGCGTGTGTTTAGACTGAAACCAAAATGTCACATGCGTGCCACATACCTGAAGAATCTGAACGATGAATGTCGGCAAAGCATAACGTCCTGACACAGCGCGAGGCGGCGGTTATGAGCGGCGCGATGTACAGCTGTACGCGCTTGCGCGTCATCTAATCAGTAACGCGCGGTGACGCAATGCTGACCGCCCGGCGCACGTTTGGTCACGATCATGTGATGCAGTCGGAGCGATCAACGAACTGGCCGGCGCCAGCACCCTCTCTCCCAAGGACCGCCACGCCAAAGACGCGGCAAGCCTGAGCGCAGCGGCCCTTCCCCCCTCGTCTCTCACTCAAACACTTTTCTCTTGCCTCACGGCACCTTCACCCCACCGTGCACAGGCCGTGGCTTCATGCGGCGCCTGCACACGGGCCTTAAGTTCCGTGCTCTCCTCCGACTCTGTCTTCTTCTCTGTCCACGCACACAAGCTCCTCGAAGCCTCGCAGAACGGCTTCAACGGCCAGATTAAGGGCCAGCGCAAGCTGGGCCCCGACGACCCCGCGCCCATCGTCTCGCTCCCACAAGACTCGTCCGCCGTGAACGTCCTCCTGCACACAATCTACCACCACTCCGCCTCGCACTACTCGCCGCCGCCAGAGGCCGTCATCACCGCCTTCGAGGCGCTGCGCACGTACGGGCTGCCCAAGGCGACGTGCCTCGCGCCCGCGACGCCGCTGTTCGCGCTCGTCCTGGCGGCGCGGGACACCCACACCCTCGCGGTGCCCATCTCCGCGCACCCGTTGTCCTACTCGCTCGCGAGCCTCACCGACGAGCTCGCGCAGCGCATCCGCCCTGTCTACCTGAAGCGGCTCTTCTTCCTCCACCTCGGGCGCGTCGAGGCGCTCAAGCGCCGCCTGCGACTTTGCAGAACAGAAGAAGCTCACGCGTGCGTGGGCACTGGCGTGGGCGTACCTCGCCTGGGACGCGCGCTGTGGTGCATGCTCTCTGCCGGCCAGTGGGTGAACTGTAACTGACGGCTCCTAGATCTGTCGACCTCTGCGATTGAGTCCGCGCTGCGCCCGTTCGGGGCCCTTCTTTAACAGCTCAGGCATCTCGGCCGTGATCTGACTCTCGCGGCGCTCAAGCGTGGCGATAAAGTTATCGCGACTGGCCGCATTCGTTCGCTCGCCAAGCTCGATGACCTGAAGGCCGCAGGTGCCGACGTGCTCGAGCTCGACGTCACTGCGCCTCTCGACACGCTGCATGAGGTCGCGAAGAAGGCCATTGCGCTGCACGGGCGCGTGGATGTGCTGGTGAATAACGCCGGATATCGCAGGTTGGCGCACTTGAGCAGAACACGTACGTATCTAATGTCATCGAGGTCAGTTGCTTGTCTGATGCACATACAGTCCTGAAGAAACCTACGAACAGTTCAAGTACGCCGCAATATCTCATCACGGGGGACGTTCTTCCTGACATCCTCGCCTGCAGCCCTCACGTATTTGGCGGGCTCAGCGTCGCTCGGGCATTCCTGCCGTACATGCGCCCTCGTCGCACCGGCACTGTCATCTGGCTGGGCTCTATTGGTGCGTCCTTCCCATAGCTCTTCGCTCGATTCATCTCACACGTTTCTTTTGCTACAGCACCCTTGCCAGCTGCGGCTTGTATGCCGCCACGAAAGCAGTCAACCGCTGTACGCCCCACGGCTATTTCCGTCATATTCCTTGCGCTGCACTGAGCGTGCTCAGCGATCGCAGAGACCCTCAACCACGAGATCTCCCCGCTCGGACTGCGCAGCATCTGCATCCAGCCGGGCTTCTTCCGCACCGCCTTCCTCGCCGAGGGCCAGGTCGCCCCATAGGGCATCGACGACTACAAAGAGGTGACCGCGGCCACTGACGCGCTCTTCACCGGTGCGCCCTCTTCTTTCCGTACGTCTCCGCCGCCATGCTGACGGCGCTGCGCAGCGGCGAACGGAAAGCATCCTGGGGACCCCGCGAAGCTCGTCGCGCTCGTCGTCGACTTCGTGCGCGGCGAGGGCGTTGCGGCGGGTCGCCCGCTCCCACCCGTCCTCCACCTTGGTAGTGACACGATGCACGTCACACGCGAGGTGTGCGCGGAGACGGTGCAGCGGATCGACGAGTGGAAGGACGTGTTCGCGTCGACGGACTTCCCGGCCGGCTCATGAGCAAGAATCGAGAGACGCCGATGTAGGATAATTGGGGTCGGGGTGTAACTTTTGTTTCAGTTCTAATACAGTGTCTGCTGCACGAACCGTCCTGTCCCACATGTTACGCTCTGGGCCATGAGCCTGTTGCCCAACGCTGTATCGAAAGTTATGCGAACCAGTTTGATCTTGCGCATCCTCATGTTGCCTCGCCGACTCACGAACATGAATCCTAAGTCAGATATCATCGGGGACTTGCCCTCGCCGTTGTCGAACTCCAGTGAGGAGAGCGAAGGCGCGATAGCGCTAGGAAATCATTCTTCTCAGTTCGGATCGACCAGTCGCCATATGCTAGGATATCTTCCAGACGTTTCGAGCGGAAGTAAGTATCTGATCACATCAAGGAAGAGAACATGAGCAATGTTATCACGCATCAAGAGAACGGCACGTACGTCCAACGTCGCCAGCATCCTCGCCTCGCTATTAAAGTAGAACTCATAGTTCGGCGGCTCATCCGCGTTCGCTTTCTTCGCCTCCTCCTCCGACAAGGGCACCTCCAGATCGCAGTACTCAGACCGCACGCGCGTCGCCCACTCAACGTACGCCTTCTCTCGTCACCTCCTCCGACGCGCCCGCGGCGACGTACACGGCTTCCGAACCGATCGACGACGACGTGAAGATCTTCGGGAGCGAGTCATGCAGGCGCTGCAGGAACTTCTCCCCCTTCGTCTCGCGCAGCGAGCGGTCGATCGCCTGCGCGGTCGCGAGTATGCGGTGGCAGAAAGTCAGCAGCTTCTAGTTCTCCTCTGACAGCGTCGATGTGGACACCTCCTTCTCCTTGCCCTTGCTCTCGTGCGTGACGCGCTTCTGCTCCTCTGTCATCTCAGAGGCAGGCACCTCCACAGGCTTGGTACCCTCCAAGCCCTTTATCGCAGCCTGTGCTTGAATGACGATCGCTTCGAGCAGCTCGCGCGGGCCGGAACTGCCCTCGTAGATGATCGCGCGCTCGCGCAAGGGCGGGGAACCGTTCGCAGACCGCTTCGGCGAAGATGTCTTCACGGACGCGACGACCATGATGGGCATTGCCATCATGCTTGCCAGCGCTTCGTGGTTGGAGATAGTCTACAAGTTGTCAACGACACGTTCCAAACGGTGCGGCGTGAGGCCCTACCTCTAACCACTCGAAGAGCTCAAAGTAGATAGCGGACCGGTCTGACATGTCTGTAAGGGAGTCGTTGCGGAGGAGCGAGGTACAGAGCGTGTTGAATCTCCGGCGAAGATGAGCCAATGCAGTAGGGTGCACGGGATAATCGCTAGTCCGTCCACCGCCAGGGCCTTGCAAAGATGGCAGGTATATACGGAGGGACGTCATGACCGTGAGTGCAGCGGGGTGCAGCGCGGGGACCAGAGAACGGAGAACATGTCGAGCAGATGAGCCTAGTCAGCCGTAGGCAATGTTATCAACCATTTGCACACTCACCGTGACCTCTTTCCCCAGCGTCCGAACACGCACGCTCGGCCGTGCACGCGCCGTCCTGGCCTGTGTCCCACCGTAGCTCGCGCAGCGCCGGGCATCGTCGTCTGCAAGCGTGAATGTGAGGGACGGGCCAGAGATCGTCGATAAGAACGATACGTACCTTCTGAGCCGGCAGATGCGGCTGCGCTAGTCAACTGAGAGGGTGGAGTCAGAGCCGCGCAGCGCAGGGAGACTAAATAAGTACCTCCGGCATGATAGCTACGTGGCGCAAGATCGTCTTCCTTGTAGAGTTCAAAATCTCTGTGAAAAAAAGAAGACAATGATGAGGATCGCAAAGCGGTCAATGTCGGGAACTGGAAGCACGAAGCTCACCTCGGAGTCGCGCTAGTGTTGAACCGGCACCACCACACTGATGCGCGGGCGAGTCGAACTGGGCCGAGCAGCAAGAAGCAGTTTGGCAGGAAGTACGTGTCAGCGCGAGGAACGAACGCTAGGTCGTTCAGCAGGAGGCCCGGCCACGCGCGCAGCGACATGACAACCCCCGCCGGTCAACACGATCCGCTCGCCGCGGTTGCCGACGCGGGCATTGTCCACGCGCTTTCACACATCGAACCGCATGCAGAGGAGGAAGATGAGGCTGGCGAGCGAGTATGGAGAACTGGGGGATATGGAAAACTGGAGAAAATTGCTAGTCAGCAGCGATTGGCGATCCGAATATGATGAGCAAACGAACGGCGAGAGGAGAGAGCTTGACGGGCTTGGGGGCACAGTCCGTGCGCGCTACTTCGCGAGCGCCGCCGTTGCGACTGCCTAGGAGCACACAAGACCTTTCATTAAGCACGTCCCCGGCGCACCTTGGTCGTCGACCATACAAGGCGAGCGAGCGTGTCACAAGCGTCTGCTCCGGGCGTCCCATGCTGCGCACGTCGTACATGTGGAAGAGGCGGCACAAGACCTCTGTCAGTATCAGCAGCGAAACACAGCCAGCACTCAACGCACCTTTCTGGCGATCTCGCAGAACCGCTCGCCCCGCGCCGCGTGATGCGTGGGATCGTTGGCCATGGATGGAGAGGTGAGGACCGCAGGGGTGAGCAGGCGGGCCTCGTCCGGGTGGTCCTGTGTGTACGGGCGCGGGTGATGGCAGATGAATGAATACACAAGGGACCCCGGGAGGGGATGAAACCATCAGAGACGTGCGCACATTGACTTGCCGTGGCTGCGCAATGCAAGGCTATGACATCACTTGGCTGCTTGACCTGATCTGCTTGCAATCTGTCCGCGATCATTAGCGATCCTTGCTCTCTGCTGTCACGAAACACTGTCTTCAAGGAAAATGTAAGTTCGGCTGTCTGTTACTGCACTCCGATTGACGCAGACTACTGCAGGGAATCTCACACGGAGATGGTCAAGCTCACGGGGCACGGCACTCAGGATCAGGCATGCTCTTCAGTATCAGTTGATATGTCATACTGAACAATGTACTAGGGTGTCACTCTAGAGGTGGCTGCTCCATTCAATCTGGAGACCCTAGCAGCACTCTACCTGCAGGAGGGGCTGAACAAAGAGGAAGATGGGCTGGATTTCCAGCAGTATGTCCTTCACCCTACAGGCATGTCTCTGGATATCCAGGCCTTTGAATTGGTGAGCAGCCTGGGTGTAGTTGAGGAGGGTGAAATAGGACTGGACTTGGGCCTTGAGGAGGGGGAAGTGGTGGAAGATGGATGGGCCTCTGAGACTGCAAGCCTGCCCCCTGCCAGTGAAGTCTCAGAATTTAGTGAAGCTGGGAATCTGTCTGAGCAAGTAAGTGCAGTCTGTTCTGAACCCATCTACATTGATTCTAATTGTGTAATGTTCAGGAAACCCATGGCAAAAATGAAAGGTAGGTTCTCTTGATTATTCAAATGCCCCACATTTCCTTACCACTTTCCTGTGTTTGCATAGTCAGGAACTGGAAGATGATGGGTACTACACCAGAAGCAAAGGTTATTTCTATAAGGATCAGCAGGTTGGTGTTGACTTCAGTGCTGTATAGACCTGATAGATTACTAAACACTGTCTAGACCCTGGGTTTTATTGAGTTGGCTGAAAAGAACCCAGGCAGTATCAAGAGGTGCATAGCCAGTCATTTTCCATTAACCTCTTTACCTGATGACTTGATTCAGTGATGCACCTGGGATTGGGGAAGCATCTCTGAAGGAAGCTCCCACTGGCTCCAAGTAAATATCTTAGTATTCCATTGCCTTCATTTCAATAACTTCCTTTTTCCAGGAAGAGAAAAAGGCCCAGGGGAAAGGCCTCTTCTGCAAAATTCAGGGCTGTCAGAAACAAGACTGGCTATGCAATGGGCTCATCTGAGACCAGGCAGAGGAGACTTTTGAAAAGAAGCCTTGATGGCCAGATGATCAAGACAGAGCATTTTGATATAGTCTTGCAAGGCAGCTTTGCTTCCACAGGGTGGCAGGGGAAGCCTCCCTCCCCTGAAGCCAGAGAGCAGATTTCAAAGGCCTATAGAAATGGCCAGATCAAGCAGGAACTGAAATATTTCCAGCCTATTCCTTACTTGAACCAGGAAAACAAGTAAGTTGAAATTCCCAATATATAGCAAATGCACTGAGTACCATTCAATAGGAAAACAGCTCTGTTTGTGGTGGATCAGAAGAAAAGGCTCTTCATCTACAGAGCCTTTCAAGCCAAATGGCTTTTAGACAACAATGATCTTATCTGGGAAGAGATACAAAAGCTCATGGGACATGAGCTTAATAACTTGACAACCCAGAGGAAGTGCAAGAGTGGCCCGAGGGGTGACCATTTCCCCCTGATCATTGGGCATTACAGACAGTCATCTGTGGTTTGTGCTATTATAATTTTAGGGTGACCTTTTTCACAATGTCTTGTTGTAGAAACCTTTCTTGACAGTATGGCATCAAGCCAATCAAGACAAAGTGGAGCACTTCCTAAGTCAACCTATAATACAACAGCTTAGGTAAAAAGAATTTTTTTATTGTCTTTATCATATGCTAAGCATTTGCTATAGTGAATTTGTTTCACATGTTGTGGGCCTCATTTTCCCAGGTGTCAAGAAGAGGTTTGAAGCTTCTGCTTCATGGCATGAGAAGCACAATCAAATCAAGCCTCTCTTTGGCCTCTTCTGGAATTTTTGCATCAACGGATGTTTCTCCAAAGGATCTACTAGGGTTCACAGCATCCCTCATGCAGATAAGAAGAACCCTATCAGTGTTTGTGCCCTAATGGTTTATACCAAACCTGGCAGTAAGTAACCAGTGGCACTATTGAATACCTATATTCTAATATCATATAGCTACCTTTAATTATAGGCAAAGGTCTTGGCTTGTCATATGGGAGGCTAGGGTAATTATTGAGCTGCCCCCTTGGGTGCTGCTCATATACCCTTCCTCCCTCTTCTATCATTTCAACATAGATGTCAATGGTATGTATCAACAGTTTATTCTCCACTTAGTAAATAACACTCTTTTCCTAGATATCCAATTTGTCACAACAGATGGAGATGTGCCTACCCCTTGGAACTCCCATCCTATCCAAGATGGAGATGATGCTGGTAGAGGAAGTATGGTCTGGTTCAATATGGCTACCATGTTTCAGTCTTCTGAGACTGGCTTTGATACTATCAAAGCTGCTCAAGAGGCTGGACTTACAGGACTAGCAGATGGCAGCCTTACTGCTCAGCAGGCCTTCACACTCTGGGCTAACTACAAACCTGTTGTTATATAAAAGATTCCATTAATGTATATCTCACATGTTATACAATATGGCCTTTATTCAAGCCCTAGATTGTCAATTAAACAACTCAGGCAACTGGGTCTGCATATAAGCCAGGCCATGTACCCATAGGGATGTCAATATATCAATATCTCCAGAAGCAGAATAATGCAAAACAAGAGAATTTAGATAGTTCAGAATTTCAGGGAAAGCTATATGTTCTGCAACACCCTCTGGTGATTCCACATCAACATTGCTTAGTCCTTCAGGAGGTCCAATTCTCCCCACCCAGGAGGTAAGACCTTCATTTATATCATTATTGGCTCTTTGAAATTGCACAACAGTGTCATCTTGCAGGCCTTCCCAGTCAACACCATATACTTCTAGCTCAGCCTCATTTAAATTTTCATCTGTAGGCAGCTGGTCACCTCTGACTCCATGAACGATCATATCAAATCCGAACATGTCAGAAGGTGTGCGATTTGGTCCACCTCTTATCTGGATAGTATGAAGATTCCAAGAATTGGCAAAAAAGGCTAATTCATCATTGATTCTTGACAGAAAAAGATAATGAAGTAGCCAGAGATGTGCCATGCTGTCTATGTTGAGACCATGACTAGCCTGCAGGTCAAGGAAGAAGTTTTTCCACTTGGATCCAACCTGGGCAGTCACATCTACCCAGAGTCTTTCAATTCTAACATTGTGAACACTTCTTTATTTGTAGTTGAGTGGGATAAGCAGAGTGCATAAAAAGAGATATAGGAATGTCTTACCTGCCCCATATATAAGAACCTCTTCTCAGCCCTTTGTGTTGCTCCATCCATTCAGCTACAGCCAGATTTTCTGTTCCATGATCACCCCTCAATCTTGAGGGCACACCATAGACCCTAGCTGCTCTGAGGAACAAGTCTAGCACTGTTTGGGCTCTATTGTTGTCACTAGCTTGCAGCCCAACAATCAAGCGAGAGTAGCCATCAATGAAGCCATGGATTACAATTCGATAGTGGATTAGACCTATAGAAGTGATCAGATGGATATATAATTATAGCATAACACTGCTATACCATGCTGCCCATCATGATGCCAAAGGGAATTTGGGCCAGCCACTTGGTATTTTCTCCGCCGGATCCTGATTCTAGAGAAGACTCTGTGAACTGGGTCTATTCTCACAAGAGACTGTCTGATTCTTTCTCTGGATACTCTGATCCCAGTATTTCTAAGCATTCCCCAGAGTGTAGATACTCCAGCCCTAGGATAGTGGGTTCTGAGACCATTGATAGAGGAGTCAAGGTCTTGATCAGAAATCATAGAAAGAGGCCCGGTGTAAGACACTAGATTGCAAGTCAACTTGGAAAATAATGAAAGGTTAAGAGTGTCAAAACTTACCTACTACTCGACTAGGAGCAGGTTGCTCAGGCTGAACATCTAGCACAGGCTCTAGCAAATAATCTGGCTCTTGGCTATCAGTGAGATTCTGTACACTGAGTCCCTCAAGAGATCAGCAAAAGGACTGCTGGAAATAATAGAACCTTACAGATCTCCTGGATCAATATAAGCAGCTTCCTCAGGCTCTTGTTCCACTGGGAATGGGTTGATCTGAGGTGCAACTATGCCATATTCCAGAAGAGCATTCCTAACAGTAGACCTGTGTAGGCCCAGGAAGTCTGCTATGCCTTGAATACTTCTGTGGCCATAAGCCCAAGCCAGCCAAGTAGGATCTATGATGACCCTAGGTCTACCTCGCCCTCCAGTTCGTACCTCTTGAATTATGATAGGGCGACCGTGATGAGAATTATCCACAGCAAAGGAGTAGTGGAACTGGACATCCTGCCTCATCAAAGCTAGACTGCTCTGCAGGATTTCAAGTTCTTGTGGTGGGAAATGTTGAGCAAACTGCAACTCAGTGTTAATTTAGATTAACAAGATTATCAAGATGGAGGCACTTACAGTAGTGACCAGGTTAGAGTACTGATCCAAATCATCGCCCAGCCTAGCAATGACATTTGAGTCGGAGTGAGAGATAGCCAGCTGCCCAACAACGTCGACAAAGGTGTGGTAGCGGCGACGGAACTCATTGAGAAGGTCATTGGCTGGGGCGTCCATCTGAGACTGCTGTCTAAAGCAGTAAGCCTGTCGGAAGTCAACATAGGTGGAGGAGAATTGCCTTACAGCAGGAAGAAGAGCAGCAGCAGTAGTAGTATGCACTTGAGGAAGGTGTGGAAGGAAGGAGAGAACTCAGAAATGACGATGAGCAGCCTATCCTCTCTTATCAAGATTTGATAAGCCATCAGCAGCGAGGTCCTCACTGTACGACCATCTTACTAGTCAACCAAGAATTTATACAAGGATTTATATTGAGCAAAAGCTAAAGGTGATAGAAATGTGTGGAAGCTCTCAACATGTACTGGACGACCACCATACCTAGCTACTTGCGCCCATGCAGTAGCTACCTCGCGCAAGGCGGCGGTTGACCAAGCCTCCGCGATGTCGTCGCACCGCAATGCGCAGCGTCAGGCTGCACTGTCTGCACGGAGACCTACGCCGGCGCAGCGGGGGCATCCCAACGCACACTGCAAGCATTAGAGCTTTACGACCAGGGCAGATGTTCTGGGGGGACACGCACCGGACTCCAATAACAAAGCCTTCATGCTGTAAAGCCCTCCCTGCCCGTCACTCGGAGACTCTGCACGAGCAGGACTGCTTGGCGCACCTGCCTCTCGCCTTGCACCAGCGTCTCGCCGCCCGCTACGCCTGGTACCGCCCCAGCCACCTTGCCCGCCGCATCCTGAAGCTTGCCATGCCTGACCCTGAACTGGCACCGTGACGGCGCGGGCAGCAGCCTGCCCTCCGTGTCCTCCGCTTCTGCATCCTCCTTGGGGTCACCCAGCAGCCCGAGCGCAAGCTGGGAAGACCCAACCGCGGCGGGTAGCAGGTGGTAGCGGCGGTCCATGAGGTTGTCCCCGCGGTCCTCGTACGCCGCCTCCAGCAATCCTATAGCTGCCGATCGCATCCGCCACGTGTCGCTATGTGTAGGTCAGATAAGAGCAAAGGGATGGTCGGGCAGGCAAGACTCACTGGGACTGGCGGCCGACGACGGCGGCTACGCGTGATGTTGACGATGCAGCATGGCAGCCGCGCTGGGAGATGGACAGGCGGCCACCAAGCCATCCGCGCTCGATGCAAGGCCAAGCGGCCTCAACGGTAACACGCGGAGCACTCGGGGTTGGACGGGAGTGCGCTGCGTGGAGGCGGGGAGAAGGGGAACCTATTGGGCAAGGCGGGGGCGCTTGAGCGTGGGAAGGATGCTGGGTTGCGACTGGGTTGTCGAGGCCACGCTGCATGGGCCGCTGGGAGAGCAAGCCAGGTAGGACGTAGTCGTCAGGACCCGAGGATTAGACTTGCTGGCGGGCGAAGCGCTGGGCGCTGGGCGCAAGCGCGGAGACCGGCCACCAGAACCTGCAAGTCGAACTTCGCTTATGCGCGGAACTCGTGACCCGAATCACAGCTCTCGCGCAACCATCCAGGAGCAGCCACTGGATTCCAGAACTCAAGTTATCCATTTCAGAACTCAAATTATTCCGTGAAAACGACGGTTATAAAACGACGGTTATAGGAATCGCAAGATGCGCTCCGAGTCACCGCCATCATAGTGGTTGAACGCGGCGCACTGTCCCGATGCGCCCATTAGTGTCCCTCCTTGTCCCGCTTGTGAATATAATCCGATGCCTTTGCTTACCTGCTTACGGGTGCTTACATTCCCTTACGCAGTCTGGTGCCCGAACGAAGCCGCACTCCTTCCCCGCTACGTACTTACGCCGCTTACACTTACTTACTTAGCTTACATGTGTCTCGTAAGCAATATGATAAGCAGAAAGTAGAAGTGCTGATGCACGCAACGTGAAGCGCCGTGCGTCCATAACTGCTGGGCTTGTTTATGTCTTCGAGGTCTGCGGTCATCGACTCCATGGTACGGCTCTTATGCTTGACAAGCTCTGGAAGAATCACTGCGTTCAGGGCCCGCATGCTCAGTACTGCAGGCCCAAGTCGCATCGTCGCTCCTCTCGAAGAAGTCATCCGAAGGGTGGGAGGGGATCTTGAGGGGCCTGGGCATTCGACCGTAGGTGCTCGTGCCTAGCCTGGTGAGACGACGAGGTGAGAACATTGAACACTAAGAGCAAAGGGCAGTTGACTTACCGCACATATATCTAGCTCGGATGGCCGACAGAGCCTTCGGTTCTCCAGATCGTGGCATAAGCTCCGCAGGTAGACGAGCCAGTAGCGAGCGCAGCAAGAGAGCAGGGACCAGGGAGTCAGAGCACAGCAGAGTGGCCATAGCAGGGCAGTGGAGGCAAGACGCGACGTCGGCTGCGCGTTAGTGGCGCATAGATCTTCGACATATTGACGCACCTTGTCTTTCGACCCAACGTTGAATGAGCACCGTTGCGCGTCTCCTGCGCGTCTCCCCCTGCTGCGGAGGCGCTCCCTCCCAAGCTCGTCGTGTGCATGAAGGTCGGGGCCGTCTTCAGGGGCTATGGCCTGGCGCCGGCGCGACCGACACTGCTCGTGAAACTTCGGGTCCTTGCTAATGGGATGCGAGTGCGCGTGTAATCGCACTGGAGGCCATGGAAAGGGGCGGAAAGTTGGTGGTGACCGGTGACCGGAGATCATGATGGGAGAAAGGAAGGTAGAAGTCGAGAGTCAAGCAGAGCCGGCGCGCGACTTGACGAAATCGCATGCCAAATGAGTGCGTCATCGTAGCTCCACCTCCTACAACTCGTAGTACCTTAGCTACTTAGACCTGTTTGACGACAAGAATAACCAGGGAGTTCCTCCACCTACTTGAAGTCCAACCAGCCGAGCTGCTTGCCTTTTCCGCGGCCGTGTACTTTGATTCCAAGTTCGTAATCTACTCCGAGCTACTACCGAGTGCTTTAACTATAAGTACACGACCTACTTCACCTGCCTCACACATCCCAAGCAGCTCGTCTGCTTTATATCAAGGTAGCCGGGCCCTGAACGCAGTGAATGTGGGGAAGGTAGAGGGCGATAGCAATATGGTGAAGGGGCACAGGGTCGTAGTCGGGGCTCTGCAAGTCGTAGAATTGGTAGTCGTTCCCTAAACACATAGACATGGCCCAATCGTTATTTTTCCATTTCTTTCTAAACAACGATCCGGGGTCCAAGAACTGGCGGAAGACAGAGACAAAATGTTGTCCATCTTCTTCTGCTAAGCGCAATTGGACCAACCATGCGGCATACATCCAGCCATTCATTTGGCCAGGATCCGCGACGTGGTGATATTTGAATCCGGAAAGGACGAGAGGCAAACGTGCTTCCGATAGAGGGTAGTAATGGTAAGCTGGTAGAGGTGCCTCGTCGAGTGATGAGGGCCTTGAGACCAGGAACTCTTTGACGGAAGCGTGGACGAACTGAACGATAGACTGACGTAACCGAGAAGTCTCATCTTCGTGGAAATAATCTGGCGGTGCTGCCTTGACCAGGTTTCCGCAGTCCTCGAGAAGAGAAGAAGGTCGTGTTATACATTTGGATTCATCCCAGGTATCATCCATGTCGTCGACCACGACGGCGACCATGATATCCGCGAGGATGAACGGCCTATGCGAGCAAGCCAGCCATCGAAACAGCCTCCTGACACGCTCGCGTCGTTGCGGTGGTAGTGCTTCGATGTCCTGTAGGGCCCTGATGAATGTTGCGCTGATGCCCGACGGCAGCGACTGCAGAGCAACCCGAAGCTCGTGCTGCGTGCCCTGCCTCCGAAGGTGCAGTATCTGCAATCGCACGTAGAGAAACCTAGTTTCCATGTGTCAGCGCCGCCATGGGCGTCCATAGGTTTCTTTGCTTACATGCCATCAGCCCGTTCCAAAAGCACCTTCCTAATCTCATCGCGCAAAGGAAGACTCGCAACTTTGAGTGGTGGCTCGGGATCATCGGATGAATCCAATCCGTCCTCTCCAATGAAGCGAACATTTCGCTCCACGAATTCGATGATGTCTCGCTTGACGCGCTCAGGATCGGCAGGGATGACAGGCACATCGCGAAGGAGGGCCAATGTATCATCCTGATATTGACTGGGTAGTAGGTCCCTGCTAGTCACGAAGACTTTTGCAACGTGCGAGAGGCGTTTCAGGGCTTGTACGAGCTTCCAGCGGGTGCTGTCGTCAAATTCGTCGAGGGCATCAACAACGAGGTATAGATTATTAGTCTGCTTGGCGACAGAAGACAGTGCGTCGCGCAAGGCGTCAAGATCCGGAGAGGCATGTGATGAGCCGAGAGCCGGCATGTAGCGATCCTCTGCGGGCAGTTGTGATATGACTTGGTGAAGGAGTGTGCCTATGACGATACGTGGGTCCGAACGTTTTTGTCGGTCATCGAACTGACAGTAGAAATATGCGACAGTGTTCGTCTGGGCAAGCTGAGCACTGAGCGAGTTCACCACGATGGAGCTGCTGCAGGTAAGCGCATGATAGAGCTCCAGCCTGCGTGATGACTTACGAGAGTATTGTCTTGCCAGCTCCAGCTGGAAGATGCTGCTATTAGCTAACTGACAGTCACTAAGCATGCTGGAGATGCATACCTTTGCCGCACAGCCAAAGCATACCGGACACTGAACTTACCGCCCACTTTTCAAATTCAGGTCGGTTGAGAAGCCAGCGTCCAGAGTCCAGATGCTTCGAAAGGACGGCTTGACAGGCTTCGTGCTTGGAATGACATTCAGCATACGCAAATTCCTTAAGCCGTCTGAGTAAATCTTGGAAGCAACGAATTAGCCATGGCGCACATATGAACGGACGAAATAAGCACACCCTGTTTCCGCTCATTTAACACACGCAACCTCTCATTCTCGAGCGCTCGAGCTTCCTTGAGCCTCCTGTCCCTCTCCTCTGCCATACGACGATGCTCCATTTCCTCCCGCCTCTTCCTTTCTTCGACTTCCCTTTCTTCGTCCTTCCGCCGTTGTTCATGAGCGGCCATCCTTTCCTCGTGTAGTACACGCTTGTCCAGTCTCTCGCGTCGGCGCTGCAGTCTGCTCACGACATCATCGAAAGTGTGGTCCCAAGGGTTCAAAGCGCGAAGAGAAACAAATATCGATCCTGGGGATGCGATCGTCAACTTTTGCGGAAGAGTTCTACAAAGTGATGGCTCACCGCGTACGCCCTGCGCATTATTATATATCCGTCGGATCGTAGTGCACGCCAACAGGATGTCACCGTAGACACCTGCAAGACCCTACTTGGGGATCAAGCAAGGGTCGCAAGGACGGGTGCGCGATCAGACAACTCACCTCCATCACTCTCTCGGACTTCGCAAACAACGTATTGGCGTAATCTTGGTAATGGGGAAGTGCCTCTGCGATGTCTTCCAGGACGTCTCCGATCTTAACAAAGTACGCCGATAAGCTGCGAATGTTCTGCAGGGCGTTAGCTAGAACAAAATTCGAACAAGCGTTACACACCTGCATCACGAATCTCAGCGCGCCCCACACGATCCCGGCAACTTCAGGGTGCGACGAGACTACATTATCCACGGCACCAAAGAACTTCTCCAGCGGCGCGATGACTCGGCTGATGCGTTGCACGCATCGCAGAAGGCGGCTCTTCCTTGCATGGGCCGAGTGGTACTCGTTGGCGACTTCGAGCACGCCCGCTGGCGTCGATGCGGCGAAGTCGGCCAGCTCCCAAGCCTGGAGATGGTGGAGGTGCTCATGCACCGCCTTGTCAAAGATCGGGTTCGAGACCGCCTTGAGGGCTGGCAAAGGATCATTGGGGGAGGACATGGTATGATGAACAGCGTGAGGGAAGTCTGAGAAAGCGAAGACCGATGGATGTGTCCCACATATCTGCCTCGTGGTCGGCTATGTCGAGAGGCGGTACTAGGAGAAGCAGAGATTTGACGCTGGCGAGGGTTGGGCGGGGGCGCGAGTCTATGTAAGTGCGATCGCGCGGTGCGGCACGAACAAACGGTGTTGTGGATAGTGTATCGTACGTGATGTATACACTCTCCGTGCTATCAGGGAGTCAGAGAGACTGGGGCACCGTAACGCCCATACCTGTAACGATATGATGGAAGCCTGGTCCGATACTTACCTCATCAGGGAAAACGACGGGCTCGCCATTGAGTCAGATGCTCAGATGACTCAGCGGAATCACCATTGAGACACGCTCTCGACGGTGAGCACCATTGAGACACGCTCTCAATGGTGATACTCATGCTCCCTCTATGACGTCAGGGAGACCGTGTCTCCACCGAAGAGCGTCTCGTATTTACACACATATTTACTGTCTATCAAACTCAGCTAAGGGACATATAAGAGGTTATCTGTTGAAGCAGGCACGCGGGCTTATGATTCCGCTCTGCGGAATCGCTGTCCTGACGTTGCTGACGGTCCTCGTGCTTGCTCCGCAGTCTGTACGCCTCGCGCGCACCATCTGGAGTGTACATGCGGGAAACTTCATACAGGCGCAAAAGTGGCTCGGGCCAGGCTCAGGCTGGGACCATAAGCACGAAGAGACATATCATTGTCCGGGGGAAAGGACCTCTGCGAGAGGTGGATTCCGTCTTCGTGTCTTTCGGCATGGACTCAGCGGGGCGGAGAGCGTGCACCTACTAGGTGCACGCTCAGTGTAACGTCGTTGTCGTGAGTGAGAGATAAGTCAGTCCTGAAAATAAATACGCGAATCAACCGCTTACAGAGAGTAACATCATTCCGTGACGGGAGCGAGATCATCGAGGGAGATGCTGAGCTCGACAGAGCGATGAGTTGAGCGGGTGGTCTCAATGGTGAGACGGGCCTGCTCGGCTGCAACCGGCGTTGAGACCCCGGGTCTCCGCATTGAGCACAATCCTCACGGGGATCACTGGACTCAACGGAGGCTACAAAAGCATCCATTGAGCGCGTTCTTTTCTCTGATGCTAGCGCCTAGTACTAACAGCATAGATGAGGCCGGTCAAGGACGTCAACGTGCCGAGCGCCGCGGCGCTGGTTGTCGACGCGGAACGCCGCCGGAACCGCCACCGGGGTCCGGCCCGTCAATTGCCATTAATGCTCGGCCCGGCGCAAGCTCGGCGCTCTTCAGGCTTCAGCAACTTCAGTTGAAGCCATGCTCGTCATGACAATACTTACCCTTGATGCTTCGGAGCCCCACGTAGTTCAGCAGCCACTTTAATATCCCCTTCGCCCGCGTGCGTCTTCAACGAGCGGCCACAGGTGCACCGTATCGTGAGCCCAACACGTTCCAACTTCCGCAAGAAAGTCGTGTTGTTCGATCTGAAGCCCGAGGAGCTCGTCAAGACCGACCGACTGTGGCTCGACCACGCGATGCGCTCGTCGCTGCCTGACATGCGCTGCTGAGTACATCAAGTCCGTCAAGCTCGGGGAGGTCGTGCGCGCGGGCGGGCTGTGCACGGTTGTCGCATTCGGTGACGGGGCGCGCGGCTCCGGGGCGTGGTGGAGGCGACTCCAGGTGCGTGGTGTTACCCGTGGTCGTCCTGGGGGAGGTTCTACGTACGGTGCGAAGAGGATGGACCGAGTATACAGTGCTGGAGGAGAAAGGTCTCAAGAAGCTGCAGTGCGTTCGCGCACGCTTACTGTGTTAGACTCGTTTACTGAACTTGTCTTGCAGCGTATTGCCTGGGGCTCAGGCGTTGCACGTCCCCGGTACGCTGGGCATGCCTCGTCTGTTTGTATTCGCTAGGATGATCACTTTCACTCACGACTCCGTCCCGGCCTGACCACCTATTTTGTGCGTTCGCTCGTTCATAATTCGTCGCCTGCAGCGGCGGTCGCACCGAATTGACAATTTGCTCGTCCAGTGCCTCGTTGAACTCGGAAAGATCAACTCTGGCGATGACACTCGTAGTGTCTGGCGCTGCAGGCGCCGTCGGGGCTCCTTTGCCTGCCAGGCTGGCAAGATCGGGCGCGTGACGGCGATCGCAGTCGCCGGCACGGACGATGGCTAGAGAGGGACCTCGGTGTGGACAAGGCCGTCGTCAACTATGAGAATTCGACCTCCTCCAAAGTGCTAGCTATGTCGACATTTTCTTCGGTAATGTCCGTGGTGACATTTATCTCGCCTTGTCGAGGATGCCGGTGTCATTATTTGCGGTACGCTTGCCAACCACTGCAAGAACGTCAAGTTTTACTGGCCATCATGTTTCATAGGCGCGATTGCAGTCAGTAGGCATGTATCTCGCATCCCGCGCTTGACAAACCACAATTAATGACAACCTATATGCCGTCCGGCCAAAACCCTCGGGATACAAGAACCTCATCTCACAAAGGGCAGAAATTGAGCGTTTCATCGTGTAGGACATTCATGACCGCGTGGCCTAGATTCGGCTCACACAGGTTCAACTAGGTCAAGGAGTACCTCGCACATTTGTGGACCTCGCTATCGGATCGCCGATGGCTCTTCGAAGGCACGATATCATATAGTTCAGGCGCTGGACGCGCTGCCACTGATGTTGAACGGGGGAAATGTGGGCAAACTGTATGCGGCGCACGCTGTGGTTGTCGTATTCACATCCCAGCAACTGACCACATTTTGCACAGGGTCGTTCCAGTATCTTCTCAGGTGCATGCAAATGAAATTTGACGTCTGTAATACTGTCGCCTTCTATTCAATCGTCCGCGGGCGATCTTCTGCTCAAAGTGTCTTTACGTGCAGGACGGAAGATTGACCTGCATCGACAGATATACATCCAAGAACGCTAAGGTACACTCCGCAATTACTGTAATTTCACGAGGTGGCAGTCCTTCCGCATTTGACTTCGTTGAAGCTCGGCGACATCCGTCTCGACTTTGTGGTATTTCTCTATGCGCGCCCAGGCTTTGTCAACAGAGGATGATTATGCGGGGGATAGGCCTGGTTCGGGGAAGAGGGTACGTCCACTAAGGGTAAATTTCCCTGGGTAAATAGCGGGCATTTGCGGTCTATTAGTCTGGCAGGACCCAAATTTTGATGCTAAATCAAGGTATTGGGAATATAAGTACGCACCGCTGACATGTGATGCAGGAAATCTTTCCAGCTTTGAAACAATTAGTCCGGTCCCCAGCAGCTGACATCCTCGTAGCCGCACTTCGGCCGTCCATTGGCGAGCGCCAAGTAGACGTTCATTGAAGGTGTGTCGAGCCTCGAATTCCTGGAAGACCTTGTTAACAGTCTGTCGAGTAGTAGCATTACTAGCTAAAGCTCGTCCCCGGCGGTATTTATATTATTGTGTGTCCTTCCAATTTTTTTTATTTACTTGAATCCAATTATAGTCCCGTTGCGGCGTTCCGTATGTCAGGACTCTACAAGCCAATTATCATAATACCACTTTCCCTGCTCGCAACCCGCTTCTCCCCGCATGGTCCCATAGGTGTTACCTCGGGAATGTGTTGACCTTGGCTGAGAGGTCGAGTGGCCGCTTATGGCTTGAGAGGATGTCCCGTGAGGGTACGCACGAATGCGCTGTCATGTTCGCCTCCTCGCGGTTCCTGGCCGTGGCCGATCCAGGCTGTTGGGCCTGCGGCCCTGTCCTCGTAGACCGTTGCCTATCCCCACCGTCCACATCTTCAACAATCCGTCCTCCCTTTGACCCTGCACTGCCGCGTCCCGCTACCCTGCCCTGCGTTCGCTCCTTGTGCGTCACATGCGTCTTCTCCCTACGTCAGTTGTCCACGGTTGGTCGACTCCGAGTCTTATCCGTCTGGTCAACTGGCGTCGCGTACATCTCCGAACGTGTCCTTGAAGCGCTGCGTCGCATGTATGTATTGGGGTAACTTGGGAAATGCCTTCTTGCTAGCCAATGTGTTCCATTGTCATCTTCGTGCGGCCACTGACCGCTTTCCCAAGGCGGCGGGCTGCGCGCCTCCTCGTACGCAGAACATTCAAAAATGAAGGGAAAGACGGTCGCGTCCTGCTGCTCGCACGCTGGACACGTTGGTGAGTCCGCTCGTCGGATGTGATGGAGATAGAGTCGCGCCATCGTAACTGTTTCTGCGTGTAATTGGATGAGGAGAGAGGATTGTCCACGGGGTAGGTGGCATGTGGACTTGCGGAACTTGTTTGATGGGGTGGAGGGGTGGATCCATCGCATGTGCGTGTCCTTCCATCATATACACGAAGACATGTTTGCCCTCAGGATCCGCCGAGCGCATCGTTCGTAGCTTGCCTATGTCTGGCTCCTCCCTAACTGCTGCCTTCAAGAACAGATAAAACTCTGTACATGGCGCATAGTCGACTGCACGCTTGCCGGCCGAATCGGCAACGTGCGGGTCTGCTCCGTGCGCGACCAGCATCTGCAGCAGCTTCTCCGCCACCCTCCACCAGTCGGCGTCAATGTGAAAGGTCCAACCGTGTGCCGAGGACTCCTCCGCGAAGATGTGCAGTGCAGTCTTGCCGGCAGCGTCGACCACGGAACCCGAGGCGCCGTGCTCGAACAGCGCACGCACAGTGTGAAGCCTACTTTCCAATCCCAGGAACCCATATGGTATTTCACGGCATGCTGCGAGGAGCGGTGTGCGGCTGCTATGATCCCTGACGTTCGCGTCTGCTCCACAGCGCAATATTTTCTGGACCGCACTTTGCCCCTCATGCTTCCTGGCCGGATCGGGAGTTGCATGCCTGCCCGCCGCGAGATGCAGTGCTGTCTGCCCTTTGTTGTTGGTAGCGTGCACACGGTCCGGTTGGTGGTCTAAAAGTAACTGGAGAGGGATGTCGCCGTTTACATTTCTTGCTGCGACATGAAGCGCCGTCTGTCCATCAAGATCCACTGCGTCAACATCCGCGCCCTCCTCTAGCAGGAATCGCAAGACGCGATGGTCGTCGTAGCCGTGGTCACTGTACGCGGCGCACGCAACGTGAAGCGCCGTGTATCCATAAATGTTGGGCTTGTTTATGTCTTCGAGGTCTGCGGTCATTGACTCCATGGTATGGCTCTTAAGCTTGACAAGCTCTGGAACAATGTGGGGCAGGTGGAGGGCGATAGCAATATGGTGAAGGGGCAGGGAGTCGTAGTCGATGCTCCGCAAGCTGTTCCATGACCACGGATGCACGGACCAATGGTAATTTTTCAATTTCTTTCTAATCGACGATCCGGGGTCCAAGGACTGGCGGAAGGCAGAGACTAATTGTCGTCCATCTTCTCCTGCTAATCGCAATTGGACCAACCATGATCGATTCATCAACTGATTCACTTGGTAATGCCCCGCGACGTTGTAATATTTGAATCCGGTACGGACGAGAGGCAGATTTGCTTTCGATAGAGGGTAAGAATGATAAGGTGCCTCTTCGGGTGATGACGGCTTTGAGACCAGGAACTCTTTGACGGAGGCGTGGACGAACTGAACGACAGAATCAAGCAACTGCCGTGTCTTATCTGGCGGATCGCCTATATAAAACCGCGCTGTTGCCTTGACCAGGTTGCCGCAGTCTGCGAGGAGAGAGGAAGGTTGTGTTATACACTTGGATTCATCCCAGGTGTCATCCATGTCGTCGACCACGACGGCGACCATGATTTCCTTGAGTGTGAACGGTTTTGGCGAGCAAGCCAGCCATCGAAACAGCCTGCGGACACGCTCGCGTCGCTGCGGCGGTAGTGCCTCAATGTCTTGTAAGGCCCTGACGAACGTTGCGCTGAGGCCCGACGGCAGCGACTGAAGAGCAACCCGAAGCTCATGCTCCGTGCCCTGCCTCCGAAGGTGCAGTATCTGCAATCGCACGTAGAGGAACCTAGTTTCATGTGTCAGCCTCGTCATGGGCGTCCGTAGTCCTCTTAACTTACATTCCATCTGCCCGTTCCAAAAGCACCTTCTTAATCTCATCGCGCAAAGGGAGACTCGCAACTTTGAGTGGTGGCTCGGGATCGTCGGATGAATCCAATCCGTCCTCTCCAATGAAGCGAACATTACGTTCCACGAAGTTGATGATGTCTCTCTTGACGCGCCCAGGATCGACAGTGATGTCAGGCACATCGCGAAGGAGGGTCAACGTATCATCCTGGTATTGACTGGGTAGTAGGTCCCTGCTAGTCACGAAGACCTTTGCATCGTGCGAGAGGCGTTTCAGGGCTTGTACGAGCTTCCAGCGAGTGCTGTCATCGAATTCGTCGAGAGCATCAACAATGAGGAATACATTGTGGGTTTGTTTGGCAATAGAAGATAGCGCGTCGCGCAAGGCGTCAAGATCCGGAGAGGCAGCGTATGATGAGCCGAGAGCCGGAATGTAGCGATCCTCTGCGGGCAGTTGTGATATGACTTGGTGAAGGAGTGTGCCAATGACGACACGTGGGTCCGAACGTTTTTGCGGGTCATCGAACTGACAGTAGAAATATGCGACAGTTTTCGTCTGGGCAAGCTGAGCACTGAGCGAGTTCACCACGATGGAGCTGCCGCAGGTAAGCGCATGATAGAAGCTCAAGCCTGCGTGGATGACTTACGAGAGTATCGTCTTGCCAGCTCCGGCTGTGCGAAGCTGCGGTTAGATCACAGTCACCAAAAATTCTGGAGTGCGCACCTTTGCCATGTAGCCAAAGCATACCGGACCCTGACACCGAACCGTCCGCCCAATCTGCATATTCCGATTGGTTGAGAAGCCAGCGCCCGGCGTCCAGATGCCTTGAAAGTACGTTGCGACAGGCTTCATGTTTGGAACGACATTCAGCATACTTTAGACGTCCGAGAAACTCTTCGGCAATGAATCAGCCAGGGCGCACAAGTGAACAAACGAGATCAACCCACCGCGTTTCCGCTCGTTTGTCACCCGCAGCTTGTGCCGCTCGCGCTTCTCTCTCAAGCGACGCTGCTCTTTCTCCTCTCTCCTCCTCTTCTCTTCGGCTTCCCTTTCGTCGTCTTTCCGCCGCTGTTCATAAGCTGCTGTCCTCTCCTCGTGTAGGACACGCTTATCCAGTCTGTCGCGTCGGCGCTTCAAGCTGTTCATGACATCTTCGAAAGCATGGTCCCATGGGTTCAGAGCGCGGATAGAGACAGCCAACGATCCTGTGCATGAAATCGTAAACCTTCGCCAAACGATGCCACCGAAGCATGGCTCACCACGTTTGCCCTCGGCGTTTGTATATATGCGTCGGATCGTCGTGCACGTCAATAGGATGTCACCGTAGACACCTGCAAGAGCCTACCCGTCGATCAATGGAGTGTTGAAAGGGAGTGTCATCTCGAGGCGACACACCTCCATCACTCTCTCAGATTTCGCGAATAGCGTGGTGGCGTACTCTTGATAGTCTTGGAGATCCTCTGCGATGGCTTCCAGGACGTCTCCGATCTTATCAAAGTACGTCGATAAGCTGCGAATGTTCTGCAGGGCGTTAGCTGGGATAAAATGTGAACAAGCGTTACACACCTGCATCACGAATCTCAGCACGCCCCACACGATCCCGGCAACTTCAGGGTGCGACGAGACGCCATTGTCCACGGCACTGAAGAACTTCTCCAGCGGTGCGATCACTCGGCTGATGCGTTGCACGCATCGCAGAAGGCGGCTCTTTGCATGGGCCGAGCGGTACTCGTTGGCGGCGTCGAGCACGCCCGCTGGCGTCGACTCTGCGGCGAAATCGGCCAGCTCCCAAGCCTGGAGATGGTGGAGGTGCTCTTGCAATGCCTTGTCGAAGATCGGGTTCGAGACCCCTTTGAGGGCTGGCAAAGGACCATTGGGGGAGGACATGGTATGTCAGGTATGATGAACAGCGTGAGGGAAGTCTGAGAAAGCGAAGACCGATGGATCACATATCTGCCTCGTGGTCGGCTATGTCACTAGGAGAAGCAGCCTAGATTTGACGCTGGCGCCGGGGGCAGGAGTCCGAGTCCGGCCGCGCGAACACCAGCTGCAGTATACACAAGCTTTCTCCTTCATGGAAGTATCATGAGGGAGAGCGTGCGCCAGAGGTACCAAGCCATGGGCGCGGGTAATGGGGAGCGAGGAGAGAGGGAGAGCGACAGCAAGATGCCAAGCCTGCCTGGTATGCACTGTGAGCTATGATCCTGAGCCTGCGAAGGTTTGAATCTGTCTACTCTGCCTCTGGGAGACTACTGTGAGCCTGCGAGGGCCCTGCCCACTGCGGTTATGATCCTGAGGTTGCGAAAGTTGAAGCTTTGTACTCTCCCTCAGGGAGACGCATCTCCGAGTCTCGTGGTTCCCATTGCACGCTGGCAAGTTGTTGGTCAACACGATGGTTTGACTAGAAAGTGATAGCCGCGTGCGGCCTTGCGCAGCGCAAACTTTTTCTTGAATTCTCGCAACATGCACTGAGTACTCCAGATGAATAAAGTGTAAAGATATAACTTATAAATTGGAGTTGCCACAGTATGTGCGAGGGTATAGTGTAGAATAGCACTGATGCGAAAAGCAGCACTGTGACGCCCATACTTGTAACGATATGATGAAAGGGGAGAGCGGCATCTGGGTATCTAATCCCTAGCGCCTACAGGGACGTGAAGATGCCTACGGCAACAGCGGCCAGCACGGACCCCACAAGCGCAACGGGGCCGTCAACGGAGCGCGGAGCAGCGCCAGTCGAGGACGTCACGCCGCCCGACAGCCCACCCGCCGCCTGCACCGAGCCGGACAGGAAGGACGCGCCGCACGTGCTCTGCACGCCGTTGAGGAGATCGCTCTGGCCGCCAAGCAGGGGGCTGCTGGCGAGGCCGGGCGCGTACGCGACGGTGGACTCGAAGGTGGTGTACGCGTTGAGGGTGCTGCGTGTGCAGGTGGTGCACAGCTCGGCGGAGGGGAGGGACGGCTGGAGGAAGAGGAAGACGAGGTTGTTGTCGCGGTACGTGGTCACGTTGGGGATGAGGGCGACCTGGGTCGTGTCGCGCTTCGCGGTGCCGCCGATGGCCGTGTACAGGCTCTTCGTCGGGATGCCGCCCCCGGTGGCGATGCGCGCGGTGGTGCTGTTGGCGGGTGTGCCAGCCCCGCAATAGCTGCCGGAGTCGCTCTTGGAGCACACCGCGGTCTTGAGCGGCGAGATAACGTAGAGGGTGTCGTACGTGCGGATGACATCCGCGTTGGGAGTCGACGTGAGCTCCGGCCCACACTGCGCATAGAACTTGCCGAGCAGCGAGCGAATGGAGGTGTCTGAGCAGCTCGACGACGTGCTGCAGAGGGCATCCAAGGTGGAGGAGATGCTCGCCGCGGACGGGGTGCCGGTTGTGTTGGAGGAGGGGCCGAACTTGGCGGAGGCGCTAACGAGGGGTGCGGTGCATGCCGCAAGTGACGAGTCGGTGTTGAGCGTCGTTAGGAAAGACGTGCAACTTGCGCTGATGCCCGAGGGGATGAGCGGGTTGGTCTGGGGGCAGCGAGTGTCAGCGATCAAAGCTGCTGGACGACTCAAGGTGTGGGCTGGCTGACCTGAGCGAGAGCGACGGTTGCGAAAGCGACGAGGACGGCGAAAGACTTCATGATGAGTGAGTGTTGGTGAAAAGAATGACTGGATAAAGTAGACGGAGGGGCGAGTCTGAGGGTTGCAAAAGCGTTGCGGTGCGTGAAGGCAAGAGAATGATGGTCCCCGTCAAAGTTGTGTAGCCGACTGAGTTCGAAATCCGCGTGCAAATAAGCCATGCTTGCCAAAGCAGGCGCGCAGTGGCTGGACGTGCGGGCACGACGTCCCGCAACACAGCCCGCCCACTCGACAGACGCTCAACAACTGCAGACGAGCAACACAGTCGTTGCCATGCCACTCACTCGGATCCGAGCATTTTTTCGACAAAAGGTAGGCACTGGATGACTTCCCGCAGGCCAGATCTAGCCAGAATGCCAGACGCATTGATTCTAAACGCTTGTGAACCCAAGCGGCCGAGGTGCCGAGCAAATTTAATGTCTCGGGTGTCAACAGAGATCAACAAATATAATGGGGTATCGGGAAGGCGGCGCAGGGTGCATCGAGATCTGTTTGCTAGATTTGAGGAGCAGAATCGTCTGGAGAGGGGGGGGGTACCCCCCCTACAAACTCTAAATCCCTCTCCAAACGCTGCCAGACCTTTCTAAAGGGTCGTTGCCGCGATGCCGCGCATCGGCATGAAACCGGCACAGCAGTTGATCAAATATTGCTTGTGATGGCGACAACCATCAACACCTAACCTAGGGTCCCCGGTCGAACGTCGCGACAACATCCTGAAATCGTCGGAGACACAAAATCTGGCGTTTGGAGTCTGATCTGGCCGCGCCAGATCAGGCCAGATCCTACGGGAAGTCATCCACTTATAATTGATTCAGGTCCACGCCACTAGCAGTCTTGACGAAGTCATACAGCTCACGAGGACTTACCCTTGTTCCGTCTGGGTCGGGTTAAAACGCTCGTCTGGTAGGTCACAAATTCTCCTATTCCTACAGTACAACGAGATCGTGTGTGCAGTACAATGTCTTACGACAGCCTCCTGGGACCGTTCTCCTAGGGGTGGTGGTGCTCCACACGCTCTTCCGTGCCCTTCATCTTCGCCTCCAGGTCGGGAGAGTTGGGTTTCATGAAATTGCCGCGCGAGCTCATGCTATGCCTGTGCTCCATATGCGCCAAGTGTCCAGCGCGGAACTCCTTCTGCGCATTCGTGACGACTGTCCGCGTCGCAGAATCCAATCAGCCATCGTACACAGCAACGCAGACGGCTGAATCTGACCTCGGCTGGAGTCTGTGAAGATGACCTGGTAAACGACGTACGCGAGCAGAGTCGCGGGGATGTTCGTGAGGGCAGCGATGGCGGCGTATGAGCCGCCCGAAGCAGCGCTGCCCCATATCGTCATCGCAGCGAGACGACCGCCGACATCGCGAGCAGCGTTCGCGGCCACTGGGAAAGTCGGTCAGCGGACGCGGCAAGGACGATGTGGAAGGCTCGTACAGCCCACAGGCGAGTAAGACCAAATGGCCACAGCACTACACCGAAGACGCGCTATTAGCAGCGGGTCGCGCACGAGGGGAATGCCGACACACTATGCAAATCCAACTAGCCACGGCCCCACGACTGGCGGGGCGAGGAAATTGGTCGGATCCCAGCACGTGAAGATGACCATGCCAATGAAGAAATCCTGCACAGCAGAGGAATCGAAACATCAAATTCGGCACTAGTTTTGCACAACAGCGCCTGTCCACTTACGACGACAAATTCGTTGATGAAGATGATCCCCAAGGTGGGAGATGGGGCATAGAGGGCGAATATTCCAGCGGGGCCAGCGGGCGTGAACTGGACGGCATTATATGTACCCGTTGCTATCAGCACTCCCTCCACATCCTGTGCCGGCAAGGTGAGTACAAGAATCCTGATGCGGGCGAAATGCGCTCACTCTGATGAGAGTTCGGTATTGCAGGTAAATGAGCAAGCAAGTCAGGTAACCTCCGAGAATCTGGGCGAAGATATATCTGCGATTGGGAATGATGAGCTGAAGGATGACTGGTGCTGTCAAACGATAAACAAACCTGGCGCCCTTCGCCACCGGCATGCCCTTGAAGAGCACCCAGGTGATTGTGACTGCAGGGTTGAAATGTCCGCCCGAAGTCCCGCTGGCTACGACCAGCGCGAGCACGATTCCCAAAGCATACGCGAACCCAATCGTCAATAATGCTGTTATCGTAAAATCAGCCGCCGAGAAGCAGATTTCGCGACATTCTTGACGTACAAGCAAGGGTCGTCATCTTCAAGACATTGGCGAGTACGTAGGCGGCCGTCGCACCCACGCCTGGTAATCGATTCCATCAGTAAATGACTGCCAGGAGATGCGGACAATACTAACCTGCATAGCAGTAGAAGAATACCCCGAACTGGACTCTGGTTAGTTCGTGATCCAAGGCAGACGGCGAGCGCCTTACCATCTCGGCGAGCATCTCGATAGCCCAGTGGGCCTGACGATGGCGGATACGCTCCCAGCCTCGTAGGAAGGCCGGTCGCGTCTCCACGTCCGCGAGGTGCAGACGATGAGCGGTGTTCTCCTCGAGGGTGTAAGACATCTTCGACATGTTGGCCGCGGGGGGAATCGTGAAGTTGTGGGGGAAGAAGACAGAGCTGAAGCTCAGGAAACTCGTGGAGCCACAACAGCCCGGTGACCAGCACGGCGTATTTATACTGGTCATCGAGTCCGCGTCGGATGCGGTTGTTCAAACCTTCCCGGCTTTTCGCAGGTGCCGATGGAGAGTCTGGAAGCCTAAGGCGGTCACAGATTCTTGTGCCTTGCTGTCAATCGAAGATTTACACCCCGCGAACCTACATTGAATGTGGGGTAGTTAACAAGACAGCAGCTTCTGCCAAGCTTCTGCACCACGAAGACACTGTATCTTGATCCATGGATATTCCAAGCCGCTTGAAGATAGAATCCGAATGAAAATGTCCAGAGAGAGCCAGAGAGCATCGGACAGGACAGTGACAGGACCCGCAGGGGTCCCGATCGGGTCGTCCTCGCAAGGACATAAGCAAGGGACATGTGAGATTCCACGGGGGCGCCGGCTCGGATGAACTGTTCACACTACTGCTTCCGCGTGTGTTTCCAAAATGCATTCGATCTTGGGGTAGGAGGGACGACAGGGAGCAGGCCCTTTATAAGAGAAGACCGACAAGGCCCTGGCCACACAGTATGAGGCGAGAAGGGATGTGCAGGATAGCAGGACCACCAAAGGTTTTGGATACTAGATCGGAGGTCAGCGAATCATTTCAGAAGGTGCGCCAAAAAAAGGACTCCTTGTTCGGAGCCAAACCATGGGCTGCGGACTGCTGCGGACGGCCATGTGCTGGACAGGCAGAGCGGTTTGGGACTTCATGTCAGAGTCCGCGATCGCAAAGTTTCATCTCGCAACGAGTCGAATCCAGCAGAAAGTGCGGTACATCCGATGAAGGTCAAGACGGCGGAGGGAAAACATCGAAACGCATCCAAGGAGCCGTCAAACGCGTCGCGGCACGACGAAGATCAAGAAGGCGAAAGGATACGATGGCGAGTATCTGATATCCATGCGGTGCGTGGCAGCAGCAGCATACCGCTGTGTTGCGAACAAATACTCTGTTGCGGGACAGCGTGCGAATGTCATTTGCTGTGCATCTTGCATCTGGACAGTCCGTGGCGATCATGCATGATGGATGATGTCCCATACAATTGGCACGTACCAGCAGGCGTCGAGGCTCGTGGCCAATGGGTATATTGCAGCGCTCTCGCATAGACAGATAGCCGAGAAAAAGATTCGCTAAGATCGCAGAGCAGACGGGCAAATTCTTCAAAACGACGTGTGCAGGCCTGACGACGGCGGCCACGGGCGCGAGGAGGCGCGAGGCAGTGAACGCGGATGACCCCCGAAGGCTAGGTGGCACCGCTGCACGGGCCATGTCCGAGTCGGCGGTGTGTTCGATGCGCCCGTCGCCAGGGGCGGTGGGGGCAAGGAGGCGACGGCGCTGCGGCAACAAGCAGGCGTTGTTCGACACAAAGGAGAGAAAGCAGAGGGAAAATGCGAAAAGAGCGGTTGCGGGGTCCTGGGCGGCAGTGGACAAGACTCGAGCGCACCGAGCAAGTTTGAACCCGCCCTCGACCGCGTCGACACACGACGACCGCAGCGACATACTCTTTCCTGCCTTTTGTTGACGCAGGCGACGCAGAAGACATCTTGTCGATAATTCCAGGAGCTTCCGTCTGCTTTCCTCTTCTCCTTCCCGCCGGTTGACCTCCCCGCCTCTTATCGCTTCCATTTGCTCGTTCTCGCTGTTTTGCTTTCCCGCTCTCTTTCTTTTGCTTTCACGCTCGCTCTCAGAACATGACCTCGGTCAGACAGCCAAAGCCGCAGAGGAAGGGCGGCCCAAACGACGCCGCCGCTCGGTGTGTATTCTCCGTCTGCACGCGCTGCATCCACTCACCAGCCTCGCAGTCGCCAGCCCGCTTGGACAGGCGCGCGGGCCTCTCCCACTTTCTCGCCCGGAGTGAACAATGCTCGCCTTCCCAATGGACCGTCAGCGGCCTCTGGGCCTGCTGGCACCTTTCCGCCTCTTAACCCTCCGACCCCCACGCCGCGCGCGGACGTCCCGAAAGACAAGACTTTGCTGGCTCTTGCAGGCCTCACTGTAAGTGACTCTGTGTCACGCTTGGGCATGAGGTTGACCGCGGGTAAAGGGCACGACCATCACACTCTCTACCAAGACCGCGCAGCGTTACGAAGGGGTTGTTGGCTCTACCAACGGCGAAGGCGACACGACTGGCGTCACCCTTCGTGACGTCAAGGAAATATCGGATCCCGGTGCCCCGCTCAAGGCCACGCTATTCATTGCTGCAACAAACATCGAGAATTGGCAATCGGGTCCCGCAGATGCCAAGGCGCCGAATGGCGACTGTGCGCTTAAATCTCATGAACATCCTCTCACCCGAACTAATACATGGGTTTAGCATTCAAAACCGACACTGACATCAGTCAGAAAACCCCACGCCGCGAGCGGGAGCTTCAAGCTTGGTCGGGAGGGGATGCCCCGCCTGCTCCGGGTCCGGGCGGTCATGGCCATTCTGACGACATAACTTTTGGTGCTGGCGCGTCTAGCCATACCTCTTGGGACCAGTTCGCTGCAAATGAAAAACTGTTTGGTGTCAAGACGGGTTTCGATGAAGAGCTGTACACCACCAAGCTCGATCGTAGCGCGTCTGACTTCAAGGAGAGGGAGAGAAAGGCGCAGGCATTGGCCAACGAGATCATGGGGGTGCGTGATCCTCGTGTTTATCATCTGCACACCCTGACACATTCTCGCTCAGACCGCTGCCAATAATCCGCATATTGCTGAAGAACGCGTCATGAATAACCTCGAGGACAATGAAGGGAATGAGGAAGACAAGTGCGTGATATGCTATATGTATGTGGCTCAGCCTGACTGACGTCGCCCGCTCAAGGTACGGCGCTGTTGTCCGCGGTAATAATGCCTACGTTCCGCCGGGGGCGCGCAAGCATCCGCTTCCTGCTGCTAGCACCAATGGCAGCGTTCCCAAGGTGTCTGTCAATGCTCCTGACGGCACTGCTCTTCCCCAGTCGGAGACGCAGACCCCGTCCGCCTCATCGAAAGCGCCTTCCCCGGCGCCTTCGGCCTCGAATAAGGTTTGGGCTCATTTCCGCCGCATGACGACGCTTGTTCTCAGACAATTATTGTTCCCTCACAGCCTCCGGCGGATGCCCTCCCTGCCTTCCGCGATTTCGTCACGAATGAAAAGCAGAGGTTGACACAGAAGAAACAAGCTCTTGTCAAGAATGAACGGGACAAGCGCATGGCCGATCTGCTCAAGTTCAGCAAGGACTTCAAGGTGTGTATCTGTACACGGCTCCGAACCTCATCAATCTAACACGCACATGTTCTGTGCCTAGCTAAACAAACCCATCCCGGATGATTTGGTTACCATACTAGCCAAAGACCAAGAGAAACAGCGTCTGATCCGCGAGAAGTCGGCCCGAGATGCGGCCTCTGGCCATGCTCGCGCTATTGGCGTCATTCCCCCGCTGGCCGACACCACCTCGCCGCCGCCGCCGTCGACGGCGAAGATCGCACCATCTGCTTCGGGCGCCGTTGCCGGTGCGCCTGCCTCGAAGCTGCCCGCCAGCCCGTCTGTCGGCACCGCGCTCGCCAGTGCCAAGCCTGTCCCGGTCACTGCGGGGGTTGCTCCAAAGACATCCACAGCTACGGCTTCTGTGAAGAGTGGGCGCATTGCCATGTCTATCCAGGCGATTCCGCCCTTCAAGGGTTCGAAAAAGACAGGTCCGGCGGGCGAGCCAACTGCCAAAGCTTCTACCTCGTCATCTGGGAGTCCAGCCGCCGTTCCCCCCACTCCTGCCGCGCCAGTTCCCAAGCCTGCTGAGATCGCGGCAAACAAATTGAATGTCAACGCCTCTTCTTTCAGGCCGAATCCAAAGGCTGTGGCCTTCACTCCTGTGAGCATTGTTTTCATCATTGATGGCCGCGATACGACACTGACTGCTTGTCAAATCACAGGCTTCGCCGAACACGGTTGTCAGCCCAGCGTCTTCGATTCCTGATCCCAAGGCAAAGACCGAGTCGGTAAGTTCTTTGTTTCATGAAGCTTGGTATAGCCAGTGTTGAGCCGGCGGCACACAGGGCTCTTCCTCGCCGCCTGTTCCGAACCCATTCTTCGGGACACGTGTTCTCAAGAAGCAGCCTGTGCATGTCAAAGATGACTTCAACCCCTTCAAGTACAATAAGGTGGTTGAAGCTTCTGCCGTCAGTGCGTACTTGTTCCCGATCTTGAGTTGACGTTCAGGCTGTTAAGCTCGGTGCAGATGCGATCTGGCCGTATCAGGGCAAGCGCTACATGCAGATGTTCCCACCTGTGGCTATGCAGCCCCAGCAGCAGTCGCCACACATGGCCCCCCCTGGCCCGCCTCCGATTCCCCCTCCGTCGTACGAAGAGGACTCTGCGGCACAGGCGGCGGCGCGGGGATACGTCTACGCTTATCCTCCATATGGTTATCCTGGTCAGGTACGTGATACTCTTCCCAGAACACTTCTGTCTCGTCGCTCACATCGATGTTTGCAGCCGATGATGCCCGGCATGGCTCCACCCCCTCCTGGCGCATACATGCCCGCGCCCTTTATGCAGCATATGCCTTACCCTCCCAACATGCCGCCGCCGAACGGTAAGCTACTCGTTCTCATAGTCCATGCATGAACCTTCTCTGATGCGTCTTGCAGCTATGTACGCGTCGCCGCAGATGGGTCAGATGCCGCGTAAGTTGTCATTGGCTAGACGTTATGTGCAGAAGAACTCACAAACTATTTTTGCAGCTCCACAAGCGTACATGCAGCCCCCGCCCGGACAGTACCCTCCCCCACCAAATGGCGCCGGCCCGCGCCCCTCCATGCCTCCCACCCCGATCCCAGCTCATGCGCACCCATACTACCACCAAAGCCCGCAACGTATGATGCTTCCCCTTGACCCGTACCCCGTGCACAACAAAATGTTCACTACGCCCACAGTGCAACACGCAGTTCCGTACCCGATGATGATGCCTCCGCCGGGCCCGAACGGGCCTCCACATGGCTACGAGGGCGGGCCTGCGCCTCCTGTGCCGATGGGCGGACACGCTTAGTAGGCGTCCCGCTGTGTTCTGTCCGCGCGTCGATGTCGGTGGGGTGTCCGAGGTCAGATCTGACAAGCATGGCATTTTATCTGTTGTCTGGTTGTCCCGCGCGAGGGTCGTCTGTAGTTCGGCGCAGTGGCCCGTTTTTGTATCTACCTTCTCATTCCACCTGGTCTGTTGGTTTTGTGATCGAGTGACTGAGGGCTTCGATCGCAGGTGCGACCTATGCAAGCATAACATGATATGAAGGTTCTTCCAGTGGTAAGGTACAGAGTAATGTGTGGAATATGGTACTCATACAAATCGTGGAACTATGAGTCTCGAATGACAGACAACTCGACTTTTTTCAACAAACCCTTCAATGTGTTGCTGCTCCTGTTGCAGTTGGCCTGCAACCACGTTTCCATCTTGCCGCGAACTACCCCAAGCTCCTCACACACCGGCAAGTGACCGTCGGGGCGCAATAGACACGGGTTGAGCAGAGCATCGAACAAACTCGTCCAGATCTCGGTCTGCCAGTAACGCTTGAACGGCGTGGCGATCTTGAACCTGCGCGGCGACTTCGACGCCACAGCAACGGAGGACGCCTCGATGTACTTCCCGAAGAGCATGCAGTACACAATGCCCGCGAGGCCGAAATAGTCCGCCTGGTACGTCCACGGGCGCTCCTCGCGCATCTCGACGCAGTCGCGCGCGTCGACGGCCCACTCGGCGATGTACGTCTGTCCGTGCGGGAACATGCGCGTGTCGATGGTCCGCCCGAAGTCGATCAACTTGATGCCCTTCGCGGCCCACCCGCCAGCGCCCGAGGGGTCGTACATCCCCGACCACGAGGTTGCCTCGTCGAGCCGGATGAGGCAGTTGTCGATCTTGAGGTCCCCGTGGACGAAGCCGGCGCTGTGCATGCCCTCGATGAGGCGCAGGAACTCGATGGTGAAGAACACGACAAGCAGCTCGTCGATGCACGCGCCTTGCTGCGAGACACCCGCCTTGCCGGCGTTGTTGACGATGTCGAGCAGCGAGCCCTGTGTGCAAAGATCGAGGACGAGGAAACTCTCGTCGCGGAAGGTGTACAGTGCTTGCGGGCGGATGACAGAAGCACGTAGCCTCGCCGGCAGACTGTTGTGGACTTTGCGCAAGACGTAGAACTCCCAGAGGTTCCTAGGCTTGACGATCTTCAGGGCTACACACTTCGACTCGTCTTCGTCATCGTCATCAGCCATGTCATACTCGTCTTCATCCGCGTCTTCATTCTTGGAGCTGACGTCCCGAGCAGAAAAGACAGCGCCGAATCCGCCCTCCCCGAGTTTTGCGAACACAGAAAAGCGGCGGTCTCCAAGCTTCACGGAAGCCTCGTCGGCCAGACGCATGGTAGCGTTCCCACTCGATTTCCTCTCCTGCTTACGGGCGAGCTTCTGGAGTCCATCCAAGACATTGGCTTCCTTGCTGGAGAAGTCGTAATGTTCGGGGTTGGCCGGCAGCAGAGACAGCAATGTTGAGACGATCGGTGGATCGAATGGGTTGCAAGGATTCGGCGGGTTGAACTCTGATGCCACGGCAATGGCGTCGGACAGACTAAGCGTGCCCGTCTTGTCCTCCACGAAAGCAAAGCTCGCACTTTCCTGCCGGTCGCGCGGCGGAGGGGAATCCTCGTCCTCATCTTCGCATTGGTCGTACTCATCCTCCACAGCCGATGTCCCGACGTTCTCCCTGCGGGCCATTATGTCGTGCGGCAGAAATGGCTGCTCCTTCCGGCCAAAGACATCTTGCTGGTCCTCCCGAAGCTCAGCCGCTAGCTTCTCCGCCGCCTCTATCGCCTCGGGCTCCGCAAAGCCACCACCCAATAAAGACAGCCTGCTGCTCGTGGTCATCTCGAACGTTCGCTCAGTGATAGGCGTCATGACGTCGAACGTTCCAAATCGACCTCCTAGCGGCGCCTTGTCAAGGAACGCGGCCTCTTGCTGTTCGGCTTCGACGAATGATACGTAGTCGTCGTCGTCCTGCGACGAGTCCGTCGTCCGGTCGGCCTCATCGTCCTCTGGCGATTCGTCGGCGTCTGTAGTTCGACTTGGAGCAAAAGACCGAAGGGGCAGAGCGCCGCCTAACGGCGCACGGGGAGGAGGGTTTGGTAGCTCTTCATCTTCGTACGGCGTGAATGAACTAGGTTTCGATGAAAGCACCTTCTCGATTGGCTTCTCCGGCGGTCGGCTGAAGACTTTCAACGGTGACCCGTCGATGAAAGGCGTGAATTTGGCAGGCTTGGCGACGGCTGGTGGTTCATCCGAGGATCTCGAGATGTTGACGCTGTTCTCGTCCCTGTCCCTTGCCACGGGCGTGAAAACACGGGAAAAGAGCGACTCCTCCGGCTTCAATGCCGGTTTGGCTGCCGGTGTTAACGAGGGTGCAAGCGTGGGGACCTCCTTCTCGCCAAGCGCACGACGGGGGACAACCGGCGTAACGGCTGGCTGACCCGCAGAGGGATCCACATATGGTGTGAACTGTATTCGAGAGGTCAGTTGGTTCGCGACAAGGGGAGCAACGTCAGACCTTAGCTGGTGCGGAGCTCTTTGCATTCTCTTCCTTAATCTTGAATTGCACTGCTCATCATTAGAATATGAGCACCCGAAGTGACTTTTCGACAACGTACCTGGTGTCGAATTCGAATTTTCATTCCAAAGCGTCTTTGACCGGTCTGTCAGTAATGGCGCCATCGGCGTCACTGGCTCAATCTTCCTCACTGGCGCGTGCTTGGTGCCAGGAGCCAACTTGATCGTCCTGTCCGGGGAGTTGTACATCTCGAAGACATCTGCCAATGCGCCCTTGGTGGTGATAGTGACGGTCGGCTCTCCGGCAAAGCTCTTCCTGACACTGCGCCTGGGCTTGCCCTTGTGGCCGTTGTCATTGAAGTCCACGCGTTGGGTAGTCGGCGGTGGAGGCCACTTCTTCCCGTAGAAACCCATCGAGCGTGCGCGCGCCTCGGGCATGCTGTATTCAACGCCCTCGGGAGTGAACAAGAGGCCCATGTTGACTTGAAGCTTCTCGCGCTTTCCCGATGGGGGCAGCGCAAGCATAGGTGCATAGCGGTTGTGAGAGTGCGCACTTAGCGACGCGGGTGCAGGGGGTTGAGACTGGGGAGCGGGCGCAGGGGCAGGATTCGCAGACGTGGAGGCGGCAGGAGTAGGGGCGGCAATGTTGTAGTGCTTCAGCGGTTGGCGGCGTAAGAGATCTGCAGTTGGTGTTCCCTTGCCTTTCGGAAGCGAGACAGCAGCCTTTGGAGGCGGGATGGGCGGCTTGGAGGTTGTTCGGCGGCGGAAGTCGTCGTAACGCTTCTTCAACCGTTCAAGGGGACGGGCCTTCCGTTGAATGCCCGCACGGTAGACTTCATCCGCTGCTTGGTGGCTTCGTTCCACCAGAGACTGATTTAATCCCGAGCACATCAGCCGGACATGAGTAGGAGCTCACCGGCCTTCCCTCTCCAACGCGAGGCCGTACTCCTCGTACAAGTACGCGTAGACTGTCCCGATCTTGGCTGCAAAGACGAACTTGTACACCGTACCTGGCTTGTCCACCAGCGACGCATAGAGCGTCCACAACTTCAAGTATCGTAGGTCGCTCTTGTAGCTCGCGTCATTTTTGAACTTCCGCGTCGCCTCCTCCACCACCTCCACTATCCCAGACGATGCGAGGTACTCTTGAGGGTACTTCTCGAACGTCCATTTCACGAATTGGTCGTAGAGGGCAAGCGGGTCGTCGGCCTCGTCGATTTCGCCGTTGATCTTGTCGCGTCGGCGTGCGCTCTCGGCAAGAAGGCGCTCTATTTCTGGTGGTCGAGAGGATGTTGAGGCTTCAGCAGAGGCGGACATGGTCTTGCGGGTCGGGTTCAAGCGGCAACCAACTCGAACACTCTGGACATCGCGTCGTATCACATGACCGTGTGCGACCACAAACTCCTCTATATAAGTTAGTATAAATCGTTGAGCATGAGGTCCCTAGGTACTTATGGACAGCCCAGCACATTCACACAAAGCATTAGTCTCCGCTTCCAGCCTTGCGCGGAAGAGCACAGTACAGTACATCGATATCGGCAGCGTCTTGGATTATCTCAAGTGTACTATACAGCGCCAACGAACTACTCGTCTGCCTCCCCAGCAGTGATAACATCATCTAAGACGACATTGTCAGCTGAGAGTATCGTATAAAAAGATAGCACCACATACCTATTTTGAGGACAGCGCGCACCAACTATGGAGACGGTGAAATCAGTGATGGGAAATGACCAGTTACCGACCAACGCACCTGGGTCGCCAGCAGATACTGCTGCCTCTTGGAGATCAAGGGATCGTATACAAATTGCTTCTTCATATCTGCGACACAGCAGGATCAGCAAATCATAGTTCCACCTGTGAGATTTTGGTTGCGAACCATTTTGACCCCGCCCGTTGCAGTCGATCCCTAGTGTCGGGTCGCTCTCCTTCACTTGCCGACTCTTGACCTCCGCCAATGTCTCGATGGGCGAAAGGCCGCTGTTCTCCGCGAGAGCGAGGGGAATGGAGTCGAGCGCAGATGCAAAGGCACGCATGGCGTATTGCTCGATTGATGCGATCTGTTGATTCTCTGAGAGTCAGGTCAGATTGGGAGGCAGGCAATACGAACCTCGTCAGCAGCAGCCTGAACAGCTATCGACGAGCTGATGTCGGCAGCACCACCTCCATAGACGACGCGATTGTCCACGACAATGTTACGCACGGCACAGAGCGCATCGTGGAGAGCACGCTTTGCTTCGTCGATAATCTAAACGGGGCCTGCCAGTCAGCAAGTCCATGCCGTTGATGGAGTAAGCAGCAGCCACTCACCATCTTGTTGCTTCCGCGAACGAAGATGGTCACAGCACGAGTATTAGCGCACTCTTCGATGACCATCATCTTGTCCCGCGTGGTACCGAAGCTGACTTCCCGAACCAGACCTGCCCGACCAAGCTTCTCCGGTGCAAGATCCTCGAATCGAGGAACGATGCGGCCATTTGTGGCAATGGCGATCAGCTAAATCGAGTGAGCATGGAGAATATACTCAGGGCAGGAAGCGATACACACCTCGATCTCCGGCCCACCAACCCACCGTACAGCCGGCAGCTCGTTCTGCATCAACAAGTGATTCGCCTCGTCATCGAAGCCCCACTGGCAGATGACCAGATTTGCGCCGCAGTCTTGAACGCGCTTAATCATGTCCATGAATTTCTCCTTTTCGTACGCCTGCAGCTTCTTGTACTCCTCGACGCTACCGATGTCAAGCTTGTGCTTCGTCTTCGGGCGAGGCGGCTCGAACGGGCACGTGAGGATCGCGATCTTCGCGTCCTCGACGGTGTGCGGCATTTGCGGGTGCGACATGTCCTTGTCGATGAGCACGCCCTTGATGAGCGTCGTGTCCGCGAGTGAACCGCCAACTTTGCCATCGACTTTGATGAGGTCGAACAGGACGTCCTTGCGGTCGAGGTCAGCAACTTGCAGCACCGCGTCCACGGCAATCTGCGCAAATTGTTGGTGCTCTTTCGAGACGCTGCATACACGGACGACAAATTAGTAAAACGAATTTAGGGCAAGAGAAGGCGTGCAGACATTTTGCTGCCGAGACTGGTCATTGCGATTTTAAGGAGGTTTTCGGTATCGTCCTTGCTGTACTCTATCCGATCTGCGATGGTGTCCAAGTTCTTGACGGCGATGGAACATGCACGCTCGAAGCCGTCTGCGATCCGGATGGGATGGATCCCGCGGTCTAGGAGAGCTTCGCTTTGCTCGAGCAACGCACCAGCAAGAACTAGACCCCGCGTCAGGAGTAAGTTCAGCTTAAAACACACTCACGCACCAACGACACCGGTTGTTCCGTCGCCAATCTCATCGTCTTGACTGCGCGAGAGCTGGACCAGGAGCTTAGCAATCTGGTGCTCGACCTCCATCTGACTCAAAATCGTGGCTCCGTCATTCGTGACGGTGATCTCCCCATCCGGTGAGATGAGAATTTTGTCGAGACCTGCGCCGGAGACCGTATGTGTAATGCCCGGAGGATGGGATGGGCATGCGGGGTACGTACCTCGTGGGCCTAGCGATGTCCGCACGATGTTGGCAACAGTGCGCGCAGCAAGGATATGTGTCTATGAATTGTGAGGACGGGCAGCCTAGCGAGACAGATACTGCAAGGACCTTGATTGCGGCTATGCCGTGCGTACGAGTTTTCTTGCCCTGCTCCCGCAGGATGATGAACGGTCGACCGTACTGCACAGCTGGCTCAGCACCAGAACGAGGTCAAAAGCAGACTGCTAACCTCATCGGTGGTGTATACAGCTTCGTGGTTCTGCATGTCGAGTGAGAGCAACGAAATTCGCGTTCTTTCGAGACTCGCGTCGCGTTCTGTGACCTGCTGTGACGCAGTGACACGCTGCGTGAGGTCCGAGCGTGACGGCGCCCCACGAACACCTTCTCCATAACCTACTACGTCCCGCCTCCCGCTTAGATTCCCGTCTGATCCTCCAGCCACCTTGCCCAAGACATGGAGCACGAGATTGACGGCTGGATTGCGCAGCTCAGCCAGTGCAAGCAGCTCTCAGAGGCAGACGTGAAAAAACTATGCGACAAGGTGCTTTCAGCATCACTTCGATAACGCGCCACATCTGCTCATCCACGTTCTCGCCTCGTTCTATCTTACAATGCACGCAGACAAGAGAGATACTGATGGAGGAGTCTAACGTGCAGCCTGTGAGGTGTCCGGTCACTGTGTGCGGGGATATTCATGGGCAATTCGTGCGTACCTTTCCCGCACCATCGTCATTCCCTGCCATCCCTCAACCCAACATCCTCCCTCCCGACCATGTCTGACACTCCCACATCTTCGTGTTTTGTGATCTTCAGCACGATCTCTCTGAACTTTTCCGCATCGGCGGCAACTCGCCCGACACAAATTACCTGTTCATGGGCGACTACGTCGATCGAGGCTACTACTCCGTCGAGACCGTCACCCTCTTGGTGGCCATGAAACTCCGTTACCGCGACCGGGTGACCATCCTCCGCGGCAATCACGAAAGTCGGCAAATCACGCAAGTGTACGGCTTTTACGACGAGTGTTTGCGCAAGTACGGCAACGCCAACGTCTGGCGGTTCTTCACCGACCTCTTCGATTTCCTGCCCCTCACCGCGCTCATAGAGAATCAAGTATGTATCGCCCTCGCTGTTCTCGTCCCCTTTACCATTCCCTCTTGCCGGCATGCCCAGTGCCCTGGATCACTCACACGACGTCACAGATATTCTGCCTCCACGGTGGCCTCTCTCCGTCCATCGATACCCTCGATCACGTCCGGTCGATCGACCGCGTTCAGGAAGTACCGCACGAAGGGCCGATGTGCGATCTGCTCTGGTCAGACCCCGACGACCGCTGCGGGTGGGGCATATCACCACGCGGCGCAGGCTACACGTTCGGGCAGGACATTTCGGAGGCGTTCAACCACAACAACGGTCTCACGCTTGTCGCGCGAGCGCATCAGCTCGTCATGGAGGGTGCGTCGGCTACTCCTTTTCTGCGCTTGACCTCCTTTGTTCATGCGATGGCGTTATTCGGCAGGATACAATTGGGGCCAAGACCGGAATGTTGTGACGATATTCAGCGCGCCGAACTACTGCTACCGCTGCGGCAATCAAGCAGCTATCATGGAGATCGACGAAAAATTATCATACAGCTTGTACGTCTTTGTTCCTTGTGCAGCCTCCCCTCTACCTCCGCATGGTGGCCGCGGCGCTACATCTATGCTACTATGGGGTTTTGTGGGGCATCATTTGATGTCGCTCTTACCGCATCTGTATCACCCTTAATCGAGCTCGAGTGGCTCATTACCATGTCTGCACAGCCTACAATTCGACCCAGCGCCACGGGCTGGCGAGCCGCTCGTGTCACGGCGCGTACCGGACTACTTCCTGGTGCGTATCCTAGGGTTGCTATCATTGCTACTATTGCTAATATGATGATGTAGTAATCAAATCACATATCGCAATCCGCGTACTGTACATACATCGCAGCGTACTACCTCCTGTAGCTCAACCGTCTCAATATACCTCCTTACCTTTAGCGTCCGCATCTAGGCTGGTCCGCCCCACCCACGCCCACCCAACATCCTCCTCACTTCGATGCCGCCTCACAACCTCCGTGTAGAACTCACCGCTGTCGCTACGTCGCACAACCCGAAGACAAGCTATTTATCGTTCTCGCGTGTTGGCCTTCTTTCACTGTTCATGATCCACGTTGTGTTATTTACGGGCACGGACCTTTATCAAGACGGGGAGTACGGAAGAGTGTTCTGTAGAATTCAAGTCGCCTTCAATGCAATCGGTTTCATATTTCATTTCGTGGTGAAGGCTTGTCGTCACGTCGAGCAATGATCGGCGCCGTGACTGGTGAACAGCAAATGTTATGAGATGCATGGCACTCCTTCGAACTGAATTGTGGCTTAGGACTTCATGATCGGCGTACGTACTTTTAAACCAGTCGCTGCAGCCCTTTCTGTTTCTCCTAAAGGTGCAGAACGGTGACCCAGTTTCAGTCCCGACAGTAACTCCCCATCCCGATCCTCCACCCGGTGGAAGTACTCAGGGCCGAGTATCCCGCGCCCGTCGCCCTCAGTAAGCACGACACCGTTCTATGACAAGAAGAATTCGACACCTGCATCCAGCGCCTCGACGATGCGCGCATGCCAGAGAACACGCCATCGCCCGGAACGCCCTGCGCGAGGTGGATGTGGTTGCGCGTCATTTGCGAGAGGCCCTGCGATGCTATCGGGTGCACAGATGAGATGTAATTAGGCAAGGAGACAGGAAAGACACAGAGGCCCACATATATTGAGTCCCAGGCCTTCTTGTTCATGCGGGGATGTCACTCGCAGAGAGAATGGCCTCAGATCCAACTTGACATCCTGCGGGAAGAGTCGGTCAGCACGACCCGCAAAAGGAGCATATCACGCAGCGTGCCTTCATCGAATGGCCCTGGTTCGCTCTTACCCACCAAATGTCGCCCGCCTCTGCCCGCGCGGCGTCCGGACCCTCCAGCAGCGTATACTCACCTCTGCTTGTCGTCTGCACGTACAACTTCCTGCAGCCTCTCCAGATTCAGGCCCGTCGAGGTGATCTTCGGCGTCGCCAACTAAATCACCTTGCATCCGGCGCGTCAGCAGCGGGCGCATGGCAGCACGAGGCGTACGCACCAGGTCCGCGACGCGCACGAAGCCGTCCTAGCGCATGAGCAGGCCCTCTGCCTTCGTGCCGTGGCGCAGGATCCAGGAGAGTGTCTTCGACACGCGTACCTCTGGCGAGTCTTTGGGGAGGCCGCGGAGCTTGGAGCTGCCCCCTCCGTCCCCGCCCCTCCTTCCTCCCCTGCCCTTCCGCCCCACTGCGGCGACCTAAGCTCGCCAGCCTATGTTTTCTGGGTTGCGGTCATGTAAGCTCTTTGAGCGGAATAGATCAGACGTCTTTGAAAAGGCTCCAGTGAAAGAGGCGTTGTCTGATAGAACGATTAGCTGCTCGCAGCATGCGTCCAAAGCGCGGACGAGTGGGGAGCCGGCGGCGGAAGCTCAGCCGGCCCGCTCGCCCGCGGCGCCTTCAATCGTCAAACGCGCGCGGCCCTCGGCAAGCTCTCGTCTCCTCCCCTCTTGACCATTGACTCACTGCTGAAGCTTCTCTTGTGCTACATCATCAGACAGGGACAGCCTTCCACAACGCCTTATCGCAGCAAATGTACACTCGATCCAAGTGGCTAATCAAACAGTTCCTCGCCAGCAATGCGGTGCATTGCTATACCTCACATACGGGTCGACCCAGTGCGGGGATTTTGGCCACTTACGCTCTCTTAAATTCGGGGCTGAATCTGTGCTACATAGCTCCAACGCGGCCCACCTGTTCTTTCCGGGACAGACCCCTCGCATGCTGTTGGTGAGCTGCGAACTCAACACATTCACGCACTCTCCTCCTTTCGATGATACCTTCCGCCAACGTGAACAAAACCACCTCAATCGAACCTGCACGCGCCGGCACAGAGATGTGGTCTCTGTGCTTTTCACTTCCCACAACATCGCGAACGACTTGAAGCCCACGTTTGTCAGGGCCCGGCCTACAACACTCTTAGAACGCGTCGCACGTCCCGGAGCTGCTGTGTGCAGGGGACATCTTCTTGGTCAACATCCAACGCATGCGGGTCAGTCTCTGCACAAGGAAGAGTGAGCCTGAAAGGGCTCACGCGACACGTCATGCGTGGAATACGGTCGGGATGAAGCTCTGCGAGATGCCATCACAAGTATGTCGCCACCCTCATTTCTGCGAATCGCAACACGTGAACTAATGTGTTGGTGTCGCAGCACTTTCCGCTGCGTTCAAGAAGGCTCATGTCCTCCATCGCGACATCAGCGCTGGGAACGTGATGTTCGCTCCCGGTAAAAATGGCGGTCTCCTAATTGACTGGGAAATGGCAAAAATCCTTAAGCCTGGCGAACAGGAGGTGGCCAGACAGGCTTTCCGCACGGTCAGTCACCATTCCACTATCACAGTGCTCCGGCTCATCCTGCGGCATCAGGGGACTTGGCAATTCATCTCTGGCGTCCGACTGCTGCACCCCAAGAAGCCCCACGAATTCTCCGATGACCTGGAGTCCTTTGTGCACGTCTTGATGTACCTTCTCCTGCGCTATCGTCCATGCGGAATTGCTCGTCTGAACAACCGCTTCTACCAACTGTACAACGACTTTGGGGATGATACGGACGGTCTGGACGGAGGCGGCGACGGTAAACAGGCTTGGTTCGTGAGGGGCTTGTTTCCTATGGGAGAATGGCGCCCCTCCCTCCCGCCACCTTGCGCGGACATTGTCGAGTCCCTCCAGTCGCTCTTCGAGGTCCTGTATCTCGACCCCATAAACCTCTCGCGCATGATGTCTGCCAAGAAGGCTGCCGCCGCCCGCAAGCGTCTCCAAAGCGCCACTGCCGTCCTGAAGATCTTCAACGACAACCTCGGGACGGAGCCTTGGCCAGCGGACAGCCACGCAGTTTGGCAGGATATCGGGCCTCCGGCAGTTGTCGCGCGCGGGCTGCCCACAGTAAACAAGCGTGCCTACTCCGACTCAAGGGGGAGCCACCACGAGACCATGTCGCGAGTCACCGACGGTAGCATAGGCTCTGGGTCTTCGAAGCGCCAACGCACTGGACCTAGCTCGTCATTTGCTCGATTTGCGGCTGCGATGGAGGACAGGGAGCCACCCGAGATGTCGGCCTCCGCACGCGGTGGTCCGTCGCAACCTGGCAATCGCAGGCGCATGCAGCCGCCCAGGAAATCGAAGCGCAGGCCGTCGAACTAACGATCTTCATGTGCGGGAACTTTTGGGGCAGAGGGACCTCGCCATTGACTCATTGCGCAGTCGGAGCAAGGGTCGCGTACTCTCGTGTACAAGTTGGTTTTTTTTTTTTGATACTACATCTTCAAATACATCTGTAGCTGTAGCTATCGTTTTCCCCCTAGCACTTCTCTGCGTGCCCACCAGAGTAAAGATGCAACTGATCCCGAACAGGATCGGCGCGCAAAGCTGCCGGCGGATCATCCGGGCGCCCGTTAATTTTGGGTTATATGGGTCTCTCGTTAAGTAGCACAGGCCACGCCTCACAAGCTCACGCCGTCATCAGCTTCGCGCCAAATGACCTGTACTTCCCTTGCGAGGCGCTGGCGGCGGTGTAAGCCTCCTAGCCCGCGCCTCCTTCATTTTCATCCTCTGCAAACCACCCTGCGCAAGACATGGAGCACGAGATTGACGGCTGGATTGCGCTGCTGAGCGAGTGCAAACAGCTCCCAGAGGCAGACGTGAAGAAACTGTGCGACAAGGTGAGTTACTTTCCATGCATAGTGCGGGGCCACAACCCTTCAATCTTATTCTCGCTCAATTGTCGCTTTCGCTTTCAATGCACACAGACCAGAGAGATCCTGATGGAGGAGTCGAATGTGCAGCCTGTGAGGTGTCCGGTCACTGTTTGCGGGGATATCCACGGGCAATTCGTGCGTACCTTTCCCTCGTCCTCGCATTCCTAGTATGCCTCCCAGCACCGGTCTGACACCGCACACCTCCGTGTCCAGCACGATCTCTCTGAGCTCTTCCGCATCGGCGGCAACTCGCCCGACACAAACTACCTGTTCACCGGCGACTACGTCGATCGCGGCTACCATTCCGTCGAGACCGTCACGCTGCTGGTAGCCACGAAGCTGCGCTACCGCGACCGGGTGACGATCCTGCGCGGCAACCACGAGAGCCGGCAGATCACGCAGGTGTACGGGTTCTACGACGAGTGCCTGCGCAAGTACGGCAATGCGAACGTCTGGCGGCTCTTCACCGACCTCTTCGACTTCTTCCCCCTCACCGCGCTCATCGAGAACCAAGTACGTGTCCCTCGATGATGTCGTCCCCTTTCCCCTTACCCAACTCTCTCTTCCGGCACTCACACGACGTCTGTGTGACAGATATTTTGCCTCCACGGCGGCCTCTCCCCGTCCCTCGATACCCTCGACCAAATACGGGCGATCGACCGCGTGCAGGAGGTGCCGCACGAAGGCCCGATGTGCGATCTGCTCTGGTCAGACCCCGACGACCGCTGCGGGTGGGGCATATCCCCGCGCGGCGCAGGTTACACGTTCGGGCAGGACATCTCCGAGGCGTTCCACCACAACAATGGCCTTGTGCTCATCGCGCGAGCGCATCAGCTCGTCATGGAGGGTGTGTCGCCCGCCTACCTCGTTGACTTGGCATCCTTTGCTCATGTGCGGCAGGATACAACTGGGGCCAGGACAGGAATGTCGTGACGATATTTAGCGCGCCGAATTACTGCTACCGCTCCGGCAACCAAGCAGCTATCATGGAGATCGACGAAAAGTTATCATACAGCTTGTACGTCCTTGTTCCTTACGCGGCCTTCCGTATACCTTCGAACGCGTCTCGATCGTGAACGTGGCTCACTGGTACGTATGCACAGCCTACAATATGACCCTGCGCCACGGAATGGCGAGCCTCGTGTAGCACAGCGCATACCGGACTATTTCTTGGTACGTCTCCTAGCTTCTCGTCACCGTTATCTTGCTTATGTGGTGGCGCAGTAATCAAACCACATACCGCAATACTCATACATTGCAACGCATAAACGCCTGTGTTTCAAACCTTCATCCGTCTACATATACCCCGCGTCTGTGTTCCAGGCTGGTCCGCCAACCCACGCTATCGTCTTCTCATCACTTCAGTGCCTCTCACGCGCCGCGCAGATCTCACCCGCTGTCGCTATTTATGGCGTGCCGGATTTCATCCATTGTTCATGATACACGTCGTGCTGTACTCGCTTGTGGGCATGGACCTTTATCGAGACAGTGTGTACTTCCGGCGTGTTCTGTGGAAAGCAAGTCACTTGAACGAATCTCATTTTGTGAAAGGTTGTGTCTGCATCGCAGAATATAGCCGCCGCAGCCTTCGAGACTTCTGATACGATGTTGTCTTGTTCACAGCGTTCGAAGTGCTGGACTTGCCTCGCGAAGGGTCTGTGAAAGGACAGGACGGCCAGACGGCCGGCGCCGAGGTGCGGGTGGCGGCCACGTGTTTGAATGTTGGGCGCAATGACGTCGCCATTCTAATTGACGTCACGCCCCCACACCCGTGCTTCGATCCTTTGCGCCGACCGTAATAAGAGGCCGACCCCAAAATATGCCTCCGTTATCCACCGCGCCTCCTTCTCACCAACCACATCCACAAAATGACTTCCCTCGCAGCCCGCAGCATCTTCAAGAACGGCGCGCACTCTCTCGGCAGGCCCGTCGTCGCCAAGGCCTCAGCCAGGTTCACCGGTTCGACCAGGTGAGCTGTCCGCGCGCTGTGTTGGTGTCTGTCGCCTTATCTGAGCGACGCTTAGTACTCGCGCATACAGGTTCGTGCTGTCCGTTTTTCGTCGCGAGAGCGGAGGGATGACGTGATGTGCAGCACGATGCACGACAATGACCCGGAGGTAAGCACCATCGGTGTGCTCGGAACACTTCATCCGCTAAATTCGAATGGCAGGTACTAGACAGGGAGAAGCGTCGCAGCCTCGCCCGCCACGGATACCAGACCTCATCCCCCATGGACCACGCTCCTGGGTGGAACGAACATCTTGCCTCCTCCTCTGAGGCGTACGTGAAGGTAGCGTCCTCGCCGTCACGAAAAGTAAATCCTGACCAATCATGGAATACTAGGCAGACCAGGACCTCTCGAACCCTGCCGAGCTCGCCAAGCGCACCGCGGCGCATATGACCGCCAAGCACTCCTCCGAGGAGCGGATGGAGTCGAGCAGCGCCTCGTACGACCGCGACGAGGTAGGCGGTCCGCTCAAGTCAGCGGCGGGCATGCATGGAGAGGTTGACGGTTATGAGGAGGAGCTGTCCGACCATGACAACGAATGGCATCACCGCGTCATCAAGGAGCGCACGGTCATTGAGGACATCAAGAAGGTGAGTCTGTGTATCAAGGTGGCGGCGTTCATGCTCACCAGGCTACTGATATGTAGGACTGAGTTACCCTTATCATAAGCATAAGACAAGCGACCTCGAAGACACAAAATGTTGAAGCCTGGGCGTTTTAGAACCACTGTATACTGTATTCATTATTCGTGCCCGTATTGTACACACCATGCCATTTCCGTCGAGCAATCATATACTTGATGAGACTTGCAACATTATACATTGGCGAGCGACCCTCTCGCTATCTTCTCAGAAATCAGACAAATCTTCGAGCTCGTACATCAACATCCAAACCCATCGCAAACATCTCTGCGCGCTCTAACCTCGTTTCGCGCGGCGTCTCGGCTCCTGCACGTCCACCCTCAGCACACCGTCGCCGCTCGTGAGCGCGCTCACGATCGGGCCGGCCGACGTTGCCCACATATCCTTCGGCACGCCGACCACCTGCACGTCGTGCAGCTCGCCTACCTGTTGCCGACGCGATCAGTGCGTGCGCCGCGCGAGGGGGTGGAGATCGAAAGGATGCGTACGGGGCCGACGTAGACGAGGCCCGGATGCCGCGCGGTGAGCTGGGCGGGGGCGACGAGGAGCGGGGAGGAGGGCGCGAGGGCGACGGTAAGGTAGGTGTGGGTGTCGTAGTTTGGGTGGGAGGACGCCATGGGGGATGAGGAAGAGTTGGAGCGGTTCGATGTGCCAGTGCAGCCTCTAATAAGTCACGTGCGGTCGACTTGACGCGCGAGTCCGGCACACAGGCGCCTTCTCTTCTACCCACACACCAGGTAAGTATATGCACTCTGGGTGATGACAGCTGATCACTAAAGCAGCGCAGGACACTCAATACTGAGGCTTTGGAGACCTCCACGTTCGTAAGTTCGCCTGTGCGCATCATATCGTGCGGTGGACTTATTGAATCTCCTCCCAGTACACCATGGTCGGTTTACCCGTCCTTGCCTTTCCTGTGGAAATCTTAAAGTCTATCATCGACTTAATGGATGACACCGATGACCTCCGGTCGTTAGCTTGTACTTCCAAGGCCTTGTACTCGCTCCTAGTCCCTCGCCACACCCAGGCACGCATCCTCCGCGTCCCCTTCTATGCCCGCTGTGCTTGGTTGGCTCTCGCCAACGACCCGCGACTCGCACGAAACATACGCTCCCTCGACATTGTCAGCATTTATCCATTAGACGAGAAGCAGACTCTGTTCCTGGATTTCGATGATGTCTGCCTGCATTGCAGCGCTCGATTGAGGAGTCCGGACTACGTCGATATAATCCAGGCGGACGAGGCCGAGCTCCGGCAGGACAGCGAGACTCTTATGATGGCCGCTATCAAGAATATGGCCAACCTCACATCTTTCCGCTGGAAAACAGACCTCCTTTTGACCTACTTGAAGCCCAGCAAAGATGTATGGACACAGTTGGTGTCTTCGTGCCCAAACCTCACCGAATTATCTGTCTGCGAGAGCACCGGGGGGTTATCCTATCTGCGGGACCGTGAGGTGCGTGCCGTTGTGGTGCGGCTGCTGGCGGAAACATGATGTTCTGACCCGCATCGACAGATCCTCTCCCTGTCCAACTTGACCGTGTTCGAATTCGAGACGATAAGTGTAGCCTGTCGTCCCTGGGACTTTACGAGGATGGGACCCATGCTTCGAGAGAGATGCCCCGGCCTGCAGGTTCGCATGTCAGCTCGCTCTCGAAATGCAACGCGCACTGACCGGGTTCGTCGTTAGCGACTCCACCTGATCTTACAATACGATTATTCCGTTGATGCACCGCCGGCGGACATCTCCGACGCTATCCTAGCGGGTCGCTGGCCGCATCTCTCTTCGTTGAAGTTTAGGAATGCTTCGAGCACCCCGCAGGCCTTCGTGGCGTTTCTTCACGCGCACCCAGGCATCGTCAACCTCGACTTTGACAACTGTATCGCTTGTTATCCTCTTCCAGATCCGGAGGATGAAAGCCCTCGTGCGGAGGACTCGCCGCTCCCCGCCCCGCTGGCATGCGATTCGGGAATCCTCCCGAATTTAAAAGTCTTGGTCTGCCACCCGGGCCCTGCGATTGACATCCTCGCAGCCACACTGCAGTCGACCACCGGCGAGCGTAATATATCCGTGGATATCAGGTGCAAGAGACGGGGGGTCAATCCTCGCCTCCAAGCATTCATCGATTTCGCGAAGGAGAACGGTTCGTTGAAGGTGTCGAGCCTGGCACTTTTGGAAGAGATTGTGGATCCGTCAGATAGTCTGTTCGAGTAAGTGGGCTAAGGATATACCTGTATGGCTTGCGGGTACAATTCAAAATAATGAGTATACTAGTTCTGCCCCATCTCCAAGTCACCGCTAGGACGGGGGAAAAAGGCGTCACGCTTGGGCATAGCCCGAGGAAGTGTTCGCAGCTTTTCCATGTCTGGCTCCTCCCCTACAGCCCCCTTCAACAATAGATATATATCCGCAAATTGCGCATAGTCAACTGCACGTTTGCCCTCCCTATCGACAACGTGGGGGTCCACGCCGTGCGCAAGCAGCATGTGCAGCAGCTTCTCCGCCACGTCAGGCCACCATGATTTCACACTCAGATTTTCTATAACTGAGCCCTTTGCGAGGATGTGCAGTGCAGTCTTGCCGGTGGCGTCAACCACGGCGCCAGAGGCGCCGTGTTCAAAGAGCATGCGCACAGCGCCAACCCTATCATTTGGTGAGAACGGCTGGCTGCAGACTGCGAGTAGCGGTGTGCGGCCGCTACGATTCCTGGCATTCACATCTGCTCCCCACCTAATCAAAAGAGGGATCACCTCGCCGCAGTAGGGGCCCCGGTTGTCCGCCGCAAGATGCAATGCTGTTTGTCCCTTGCAGTCGGCGGCTTGCACATCTGACCCGTGGTCGAGGAGTAGTCGAAGAGGGACGGGGCCTGCGCTTCGGTACACCGCATAATGCAACGCCGTCTGTCCTAGCAGGTCCGTCGCGCCAACATCCGCGCCCTCCTCCAACAGGAGTCGCAGAATGCAAATTTGATTCTCGTATTTTGCGGTGCACGCAATGTGAAGAGCCGTCTGTCCACGATGATTCCGCTCATTTATTTTTGCAAGGGCTGTGTTGAGGTCGGGGGAATGGCTAAGCTTGATGAGCTTCGGGATTAAGCACAATAGGCCGCCCGAAACGGCAATATGGAGAAGTGGTTGGTTGGACGGCGATCTTAGTTGGACTGCTCAGTGTGCTATGGGTGGATCAAAGACAGGACATGCCATCTTACCTATAGTTGTATTCCATCTACTTCTTTCTTGTCGACGATCCGGGTTCAAAGAACCGCGAGAATTCAGAGAGTAAATGGTGTCCTTCTTCTCCGGCTAAACGCAAGTGGGTGTGCCATGCTACTGAAACTGGGACAACCTTCGTACTTCGACAACGCTGTAGTATTTGAATCCGGTATGGACGAGAGGCAGATGCGCCTTCGATAGAGGGAAGTAATGGTAAGCTGGTAGAGGGGACTCTTCCGCTGATGAAGGCCTTGACAGCAGAAATTCCTTGACGGAGGCGTGCACAAATTGGACACTTGAGCGTAGCAACGGAGGTACATTGTCCCAACCGAAACTGAGCTGAGGTGGTGCCACCTTCACGAGGTTTCCGCAATCTGCAAGGAGAGAGGAAAAATTTTGTGATACTTCTTGATTCGTCCCAGGCGTCATCCATGTCGTCAATCACGACAGCCTCCATGATGTCCTCCATGGTAAACAGATGCGGAGAGCAAGCCAGCCAACGAAACAGCCTTCTCACACGCTCGCGTCGCTGTGGCGGTAGTGCCTCAATGACTTGGAGGGCTCTGATGAACGTTGCGCTGATGCCCGACGGCAGCGACTGGACAGCAATCCGAAGGTCGTGCTCCGTGCCCTGCCTCCGAAGGTGTAGTATCTGCAATCGCACGTAAAGGAACCTGGTGTCAAGCGTCAGCGCCGTCATGGGCATCCGTATTCATATTTACTTACATTCCATCAGCCCGTTCAACAAGGACCTTCCTGATCTCATCGCGCAAAGGAAGGCTCGCAACCTTGAGCGGCGGCTCCGGGTCCTCGGATGTTTCCAATTCATCCTCTTTGACAAAGCGCACATTCCGCTCCACAAAATCGTTGATGTCTCCGTTGACATGCTCGGGATCGGCAGGAATGACAGGGACATCGCGAAGGAGGGCCAGCGTATCGTCCTGATATTGACTGGGTAGCAGCTCCCTGCTCGTCACGAAAACCTTTGCGTCGTGCGAAAGGCGTTTCAGGGATTGTACGAGCTTCCAGCGGTTAGTGTCGTTGAACTCGTCAAGGGCATCAACTACCAGGAATACCTCCTTGGCCTGCTTCGTAATAGAAGATAGTGTGTCGCGCAAGACGTCGAGAGTCGGAGGGCCAGAGTCGAGGGCTGGCATGAAGCGATCGTCTGCGGGTAGCTGCGAGACGACTTGGTGGAGGAGTGTGCCTATGACGATGCATGGGTCCGAGCGCTTCCGCGGGTCATCGAACTGGCAGTAAAAAAAAACAACAGTCTTTTTTTCGGATGAGTCGGTCATGAGCGAGTTCACCACGATGGACCTGGTGCAGGTAAGCGGGTGACAGAGATTAAGCCTGCGTGTATGACTCACGAGAGTATCGTCTTGCCAGCCCCGGCTAGGTGGTGCTGCGGTTAGTTCGGTGCAACTGAATTCCCTAAGGTACGTACCTTTGCCGCGCAGCCAAAGCATACCGGATGAGGACACCGAACTGTCCGCCCATTTTCCGTATTCTGGTCGGCTGAGAAGCCAGCGTCCAGCGTCCAGATGCCTCGAAAGGACACCACGACAGGCCTTGTATTTGGAGTTACATTCCGCGTACGCGGAATCCCCGAGACGTCGGAGGAAATCTTCGAGGTAAAGTATTAGCATGGCACACACATGAACAGCGACGTAAGCTCACCGCGTTTTCGTTGGTCCAACCTCTCCCTCTCGCGTGACTCAGCTTCCTTACGCATCTTATCCTCCTCCTCTCTCAAACGACGCTGTTCAGTCTCCTCTCTCAAACGACGGCGCTCTTCCTCCTCTCTCGAACGACGGCGTTCCTTCTCCTCTCTTCTCTTCTTGTCTTCGGCCTCTCTTTCTTCATCCTTCCGCCGCTGCTCATAAGCTGCCGTCCTCTCCTCGTGTAGGACACGCTTATCCAGTCTCTCGCGTCGGCGCTTCAGGCTGTTTACGACATCGTCAAAAGCATTGTCCCAAGGGCTCAAAGCGCGGAAAGACACTCTTATCGATCCTGTCATGCAATTGTAAACTTTCGCTCAACGATCACCGAACTATGGCTTGCCGCGTATGCCCTCGGCGGGCCGGATCGTGGTGCACGTCAACAGAATGTCACCGTAGACACCTGCAAGAGCCTAGAATACCCGTCGATCAATGGAGTGTTTCTATGGGAGTGTCATGTCGAGACGACCCACGTTCATCACTCTCTCGGATTTCGCGAACAGCGTGGTGGCGTACTCATGATAGTCTTGAAGATCCTCTGCGATGTCTTCCAGAACGCGTCCGATCTTCTCGAAGTACGCAGATAAGCTAAGAATGTTCTGTAGATGAGTGAGTTGCAACACGCATGTGCATTGTGGAGGAACAAGTTTGCTCACCTGCATAACGAATCGCAGCGCCCCCCACACGATCCCTGCGATCTCAGGGTGCGACGAAACGCCATTGTCCACGGCACTGAAAAATTTCTCCAGCGGCGCGATAATTCGACTGATTCGGTCTACGCATCGGAGAAGGCGACTGGAGTGCTTATGGTTCGAGTGGGACTTGTTGACCGCGCTGAGCACATCCTCGGGCGTGGACGTGTCGAAATCTCGAAGCTCCAAGTCCTTGAGACGCTGCAGGTGCTCTTGTACGGCCTTGTCGAAAATCGGATTCGAGCCGGGTCGGCACGCCAGAGATGACATAGGTGGCTTGGCAAGACCGTTCGCGGAGGACATGATATGATGAAGAGTGCAGGCCAGCCATCAATGTTGAGGACCCGTATGTTTGCCTCGTGGTTGGCTGTGTCAACGGGCGGTTCAGAAGCAGAGGTTTGACGCGCGCCGTTCGAGCTTTTCCACTTTGCCGAGCAACGTGGCATTATGCAGCGCAGGGGTAAGGTCGTGATGGAGTACGAGTGCAGTACAAGATAACAGCGGTTGTTTATCTCGTGAGAGTGCAAGTGCAAAAGCAAGTGGCAAGGCAGGCGGGATTGAGGCGGGATGGCGCGACGACGGTACGTAGCCTTAGGAATTCCACGGAGGACCGGTATCGAATGCAGCAGGCGTGAGGGATAGATCTAAAACTGAATAACACATTGCGCAATAACCGACCAACCCATTGTTGAATGCATGAGTAATAGATAATGAAATGACGGTGCATACAAAGACAGACGCCGAGGCATGTTCGGGATGGTGGGTTCGAGAACTTAGTCGGGCTCTGCGCGGTGGATGGCGCGAGGGGAAATGGACAGTGGTGGAGGCATCGGTGTCAACGCTGGCGGTGACATCGGAGTCTGCGTCGTCGAAGTTCTTGTGCACGCTGACGCATGGGAATTGGGACAATCGCGGTGGGAGTCGCAATGCGTGAAATAAAAGCAGGAACGAATGGGAGAACCAGGATCAAAATTTGGAGAAGAGAAAGCTAGAGCTCAGCTTCTCCGCGAGACTCGGACTGAGGCAGGATCACGTGGGGCGTCAACTGAACGTCATCGCGACTGTCTCGGAGGTCGTCCTCTCTTCCACCACAACTCTACACACACTAGGTATAAGTACCGTGGGTGATAACAGCTCACAATCAAAGCCGCGCAGGACGTGGCCATCTGGAGGCTCTCAAGATCCTAATGTTCGTTATTTTGACCTTGGTGCGCATCATATCGTGGTGTACTCATTGGATCCCAGTACCGATGGTCGGTTTATATGTCCTTGCCTTTCCCGTGGAAATTCTCGAGGCAATCGTTGACTGGATTGATGACCCCGATGACCTTCGGTCATTGGCTTGCACGTCGAAAGCCTTCTACGTGCTGCTGGTCCCTCGCCACACCGACGCACGCATCCTGCGGCTCCCGCTGTTTGCCCGTTGTGCTTGGTCGGTTCTCATCAATGACCCGCAGCTTTCAAGAAACATACGCTCCTTCAACATTGTCTCCACTTTCCAAGTGGACGAGAAGCAATTTCCACGGACTCTCTTCCCGGTCTTCGATCAGAACTGCTGGCACTGTACCCGTCCCTTTCACAACGGGGAGGCCATTGACAGAAAATACTGGGACTTGTGTCAACGGGAAAACGAGATTTTGTTGACGGGCGCGATAACCAACATGGCGAACCTAGCGTCTTTCAGCTGGAAAGACAGTGATTCGTCGATTGTCCGTGCAGAATCGGCGCCCAACGGACGGGACGTCTGGACAGCGATTGCGTCGTGTCGAAACATCACGGATCTTTCAGTACACGAGGGATACGACGGATGGTATTCCGGTCTGTGGGAATCTGCCGTGCGTCGTCTTGTGACTACTGAAGGAAAGACTTGGTGTGCTGACCCGCACGTCTACAGATCTTCTCGATGTCCAACTTGACCGTGTTTGACTTCAAAGTGCTCATTATACCCGGCAGTTCCTGGGACTTCGCGAGGCTGGGGCCCATGCTTCGAGACAGATGTCCCAGTCTTCAGGTTCGTGCGCCGTCAGTGTTACATCTTGCAATGCACCGACTCTGGCTCCGATAGCAATTGCACCTAAACTTGAACTACGATTACTCCTACGATGTGCTGCCGGAGGACATCTCGGACGCTGTCCTTGGCGGTCGCTGGCCGCAACTATCATCGTTGGTCCTCGTCGATGTCTCGAGTACTCCGGACGCGTTTGTGGCGTTTCTCCGCGCGCATCCGGGCATCGTGAACCTCGCCTTCGACAAATGTATGGCCTGTTATCCTATTCCTGGTTGGGAGGATGAAAGCCCTCGTGCGGAGGAGGCGCCACTCCCAGCCCCGCTGGCATGCGACGCTGGCATCCTTCCAAATTTGAAACGCCTGGCTTGCTGTCCCGGCCCTGCGATCGACATCCTCGCAGCGACACTTTATTCTACGACCGGCGAGCGCAAGATAGCCGTCGAGATCTGGAGTAACCTCAGAAAAAAGGGGGTCAACCCACGCCTCGAGGCGTTCCTCCGATTTGCGAAGGAGCATACTTCGTTGAGTGTGTCGAGATTAGAAGATTTGCACAAATTGGTGGATCCCCGAGATTGTCAGTATGAGTAGGCAGGCTAAGTGTTGTCTTCATACTCTATTCTTTCGCTCTGGCACTTGTTGCGGTTCAGTTTCTCAGTTAGCTATCTACTTCAAGCCTTCCTTTCCTGTAATAAGTCGCTGATTTGCGTTTGACATTTTGTCGTCGTCTGTTGCCATGGGATCGAACACAATAGCCTCTAGGCGACTGGAAAAGGGAGTCCCTGAGGGAACGGGAACTCATGATGAACAAGAGAGATAATGATTACGAAATCATCGCGTAACGGGCGGGGTTTGACTCTGTCTGACTGGCTCTGCCCGTACTTATCCCGGCCCTCGATTCTGTTGTGCTCCAAGACGGGAACGAGACACTATGTACCTCTTGCGCAGACGGACACCCAACTTCAGTCCGTTCCAGCAGAATTAAGTATGCACATTGACGTGTAATCTTTCCTTCCTGCACTGCTCATGTGGTCCTGGACCAGAACCATGGCCGTTATATCTGTCCTAGCCTTTCCCGCAGAGATCCAAGAGGCCATAATCGATTGGATAGATGACCCTGAAGACCTTCATTCCTTGGCTCGCACTTCCAAGGCCTTCTACTCGCTCCTAGTCCCTCGCCACACCCAGTCACGCATCCTCCGCCTCCCCCTCTATGCCCGTTGTGCTTGGTTGGCTCTCGCCAACGACCCGCGACTCGCAAGAAACATACGCTCCCTCGACATTGTCGGCCTTTACTCAGTAGACGAGAAGCAGACTCTTTTCCCGGATACCAATGATGACTGCCTGCACTGCCGCGCACGATTGGGTCCGGAGTACGTCGAGATAGCAGACCGGGACGCGCTCCGGCGGAACAGCGAGATTTTTTTGATGGCTGCTATCAAGAACATGGCCAACCTTACATCTTTCCGCTGGAAAACAGACCTCTTCTTGACCTCCTTGAAGCCCAGCGAGGATGTATGGACACAGTTGGCGTCGTCTTGCCCAAACCTCACCGAATTATCTGTCCTCGAGAGCACCGGGGGGGTATCCTATTTGTGGGACCGTGACGTGCGTGCTGTTGTGGTGTGGCTGCTGGCAGAAACGTGATGTGCTGACCCGTATCGACAGATCTTTTCCATGTCCAACTTGACCGTGTTCGAATTTGAGATGACAAATGTAGCCTGTTGTCCCTGGGACTTTACGAGGATGGGACCCATGCTTCGAGAGAGATGCCCCGGCCTGCAGGTTCGCGTGCCAGCTCGTTCTCATAATGCAATACGCACTGACCGGCTCTGTCGTTAGCGACTCCACCTGATCTTAGAATACAATTATTCCCTCGGAGTACTGCCGCCGGACGTCTCCGACGCCATCTTTGCGGGTCGCTGGCCTCATCTATCTTCGTTGAAGTTCAGCAACGTTTCAAGTACTCCGGAGGCGTTCGTGGCGTTTCTTCACGCGCACCCAGGCATCATCAACCTCGACTTTGACGACTGTATCGCTTGTTATCCTATTCCACTTCCAGATTCGGAGGACGAAAACCCTCGTGCGGAGCAGGCGCCGCTCCCTGCCCCGCTGGCATGCGATTCGGGAATCCTCCCGAATTTAAAAGTCTTGGTCTGCCACCCGGGCCCTGCGATTGACATCATCGCAGCCACACTGCAGTCGACCGCCGGCGAGCGTAGTATATCCGTGGATATCAGGTGCAAGAGACGGGGGGTCAATCCTCGCCTCCAAGCATTCATCAACTTCGCGAAGGATAACAATTCGTTGAAGGTGTCGAGCCTAGAACTTTTGGAAAAGATTGTGGATCCCCTAGACAGTATGTTTGAGTAAGTGGCTCATCGCTATTATGTGTAGGGCGGTCCGGACGTTTCTTTGAGTTTCATTTTTTTTTTCCCCCGAATGCACATTGTATCGCGACGCCTACTGTCACGGTAATGGCCTGCCTGCAGCTCTTTCCATCCGAACCAGACATTGGTTTGTCTTTGTCGCACTCGGGCGCCGTAGTCAGGCTCACAGCCTTCCTTTCCTGTACTACTCAAGTAGCTCACGTATTGCACTTGCGTTTGACAAGACATATCGTCGATGTCCGTTGCCAGGCCGGTATTGACATGACGGCTCCAAGCCGCCGCTCCAAGCAACGCATTAAGGCCCGGTGTCTCGAATGCGCAGAATACAGTTTTATACATGTGTTGTGCTGTTTGTGCGTGGTCGACATCATTCACGACTTCCTATGAACATTAGCGACTGGGCGCATTGAATAGGTACAAAAACATCTAGATAACTCAAGATCCACTATATCCCCCCTCAATTGAAAGACCAGGTGATCGGGATGCTCCCGATAGAGGCGCCCGCGAGCACGTCAAATGCCGACAGCGAGAACTCCAGATCGTCCGGAGCGCATCCATTGCACCGGTCGACAACGGTGACCGTCACAGACTTGCCTCCGGCTGTTTAGAAGCGTGATCAGTTTGGCTTTCATAGGCAAGGAAGGCAACGTACAGCTCGCTGTGATCGTATGGCCACAGATCGGGTTGGCACTTGGGTCTGTGGCGTTGGCACCGCTGTGGAGAAGACGGTTAGAAGATCGGAGCAAATATATGGCGTGCGTCAATTCACGGGAAAGTATCAAACACCGGCACAGACACGGAGACGACGTTGTCGTCACCTGTATTGTTGATGCCACATGCGCCGAAACCTGGCGGAAAGAAAGAGCCTAAACGGATAAATAAGAAAAATAATCAATGCACATATTCCCGTGCTCTGCATACCGTCGCCTGAGTGCACTCCTGTCGGCGCCGAGCTCACAGAGACTGCGAGCATCGTGACCATGGCCATGAGCTTATACGTCAACGCAATCATCAGGGACCAGATGGATGTCAAGACAAATAAAGCGAGAGGAAGTGTTTGCGATGGATGTCGGGAGGCGCAGCTTGGTAGGCACCTTCTGGCTTCACGAGGATTTATATCGTCCCCTCTGCCTGAAAATGCCATCTCATCGGGCGGTTGTCATGGGCGTCCGGCGGTGCAGAGGTCTATGATGCCACTGACACTTGCGGTCGTGATCCTAATTGCACCATAGAGATGTAGCGCCGACTCGTATGCGCCGATGTGCAGGTCCGGTTAAGGCAATCAGTTAAGACTGGCGCGAAGCACGTACGACCTTGAAGAGAAGTGACGGCGAGTTTTTGTCGCCGAGATCTTCGAGTCGGAGTCTACAGAGTCGGATTCGCAGTGAGTCACCGGTTGCGACGAATGGCTTCAAAACCCGGAGCCTATGGCGGGGGTAAACGCTCGCTGCTGTGTGCGCAATGTAAGACTAGCACGAAGTACGTACTGCCATGGAGAGAAGTGATGGCCAGTTGTTGTCGGTGATATCCTCCACTCGGAGTCCACTGTATGAGTGGCAGTTTCGTCAGTCACCGGTTGCGACAAGCGGCTTCAAAAATCAGTAATGGAGCATATGGCGGGGCCACAGAAGCTCGCTACGTGGATTCAGCAGCACTGCCTGTTACCCGTGCCAACTGTATGGATAACGTACAAAACGTACGTTCTGCGCAGGGCGGATAGTAACCATAGTTCTTGGATGCTAATTTGACGTTATCCACTTGGCGAATAAGAGTCAAAACGTTTGCATACATTCTAAAGACTGGGCGAACGTCTTTTGCCACGACATACGGAGCGCCGTGGTGGCATACTCTTGGTAGTCTTGAAGATCCTCTGCGATGTCTTCCAGAACGCGTCCGATCTTCTCGAAGTACGCAGACACGCTGCGAATGTTCTGTAGATGAGTGAGTTGCAGCAACCATGTGGAGGACAAGTTTGCTCACCTGCATAACGAATCGCAGCGCGCCCCACACGATCCCTGCGATCTCAGGATGCGACGAAACGCCATTGTCCACGGCGCTGAAGAACTTCTCCAGCGGCGCGATGATTCGACTGATACGGTCTACGCATCGAAGAACGCGACTGTCCTTATGATTCGAATGGTACTTGTTTGCCTCGCTCAGCACATCCTCGGGCGTGGACGTGTCGAAATCTCGAAGCTCCCAGTCCTTGAGACGCTGCCGGTGCTCTTCCACCGCCTTGTCGAAGATCACATTTGACACAGCCGAGGATGGCGAAGGTGCGTGGGGAGTTTGCCAGTGTGGGCCATGGGGCTGGCCAGTCGGGGAAGACATGGTATGATGAACAGTGTTGGCCTAAGAGAAAGCAAAGACTGTCGACAAAGCCAACAGAACGACAAAGATAACAGTCATTTCCTGCATGTCTGTCGGGGGCTGTGTCGACGGGCGGTTACAGTGTGGGATGGGGGGGTGATCGGAGGTTTGACGCGCAGTGTTGGTACGATGTTGCGTCGACGAGTGACCCGGCGGCCCGTCGAGTACTGAGTCGACGCGCGGCCGGTCGATGTCTAGTCTCCGTAGCTTGACCTTATGGTATCAGAAAATAGTCTGAATAGTCGATGTCCTTCACGGAACGTTCAGGCTCAAGCCGTGTGCCAGGTTAAAAGTTGATCGTGCACGATCGCGTGCAAGAACAAGCATGCTGTGATTACCGGTGTATCGTACTGTACTTTTTCCAATTTATGGAATATCGTGAGGGATTATGCATATGCGGCGAGGGGTAAGGTCGTGATGGAGTACGAGTACAGTACAAGATACAGCGGTCGTCAATTTCATTCAGAGAAGAGTCGTAAGAGTGCCAAGTGCAAAACATGTTTCAAAGCGATCAAGCAAGGCAGGCAGGATGGTGTGTAGGGATGACAAGATGACTGGTATCAAATGCGGCGGGGTAAGGGATACAGAGGAGAACAAGATTGACTGACGCAATGGCCAACCAACCGTTGAGAAAGAGAAATCGAACACAATGCGCGGAGAATAAATAATGAGATGATGTGTGCATGAAGACAAGGCATGTTTGCAGGGAGTGCGTTTGAGCGCTGTTCAAGAAGGCGAAGCGCCGGCTGCGGGTCAGATGGTTGGTGGGCAGACGGCATGACGAGGGCAGGTGCCCGTTTCCGCGAGGCTGGCAGTTTGGCATTGGACGGGCGATCGGTGGGGAGGCAGGTGGATGGGGTGCAGCACCGGCACCGTTCAGGCCCAGGAAGACAGAAACACGACGGTAAACCTGCGTTTAAAAACACTCAGCGCCGGCTCTACTCTTCAATGAGAGGGTTCTCACCTCTGAGTAATCTCACTGCTCCAAGAACTCCGTCACGCTTTCAAGGACGACCTGCGGCTTCAGCAACAAGGTGCGCTCAAGCTCGCCCTCCGCACTCGAATCCACCTCCCTCCTCTGCGCGCGCACCATCTCGAGCCCAAACGCCGTCGTGCACAGCACGCCCGCCTGCTCGCTCCCAAAGCCCGCATACACATTCTGCATCGTCGCGGGGTCGAACATGCCCACCTCCCCGTCCTCCCCGTCCTCGCTCCCGACGTCCTCCGCCCAGCCCCGCAACCCGCGCAGCGTGAGCCCGCGCGGCGCCGACGCACGCACGGGCGCCGCGCGCACCTCGAACCACGCGCTGCGCACGCCCTCGCGCACGTCGCGCGCGAGCTTCTCCGCGCGCTCGCCGATGTGCGCGAGCGCGCCGCCGAAGCGCTCCCCGAGCGGCTCCGCCTGCGCGCCGGGGTCCGTGCACCCCGCGAGCGCGAGCAGCGCGCGCAGGGCGTGCACGCCGCCGGTCGAGGACGAGGACACGGAGGAGGTTGAGGAAGTGGACGGCGCGGAGGCGAGTGCCGGGGCGGGTGGGAGGAGGAAGACGTGCGGCGCGGGGGTGTTGTTCGTCGTGGCGGGCGGCGTCGGCAGCGGATTCAGGGCGATGGGCGAGCAGAGCGCGGACGATGCGCCGCTCATGCTCATGCCCGAGTAGCTGAGCGAGAGCGCGGGCGCGACCGTCCGCGCGTGCTTGTGCGTGAGCGCGCGCCAGCGCGACGTCACGGGCTGCAATTCTGGCAACAACCAACGCACAGGTGAGTGGCACATCCTTTGGCGAGACACACGGCTGACTACGCACCGGACGCCTGCATCTCGCGGAAGACGGCCTGCATGAAGCGGTCCGCGGCGGGTGGCATGCCCGCGCAGAACGCGTCGAGCGTCTGGCGGCACGCCCACACTGCCCACGCCTGCACGGCAAGCTGCACGACGGTCGGGTCGTCCGCGTGGTCGCGCTCGCGCAGCAGCGCAAGCAGGCCCGGGCCGAGCGCGTCGCCTACGAGTGCGCAGTCCGCACTGGCGTCCGCGTCCGCATCCGTATCTGCACACCGCGCGAGCGGGAACTCGTCGGCGACGGCCGCGGCGAGCTGCATGATCTCCGTGTTGAGGTCGTGCACGGCCTGCACGAGCTCCGCGCCGGTGAGGTCGTCCGTTTTGTCGTGGAAGGAGCGCAGCGCGGCGAGCTCGGCGTCGCGCTCGTCCGTCGGTGCAGGCGGGGGCGGCGGCGGCGGCGTGGGGGCGGGGGGAGGCGTCGGCGCGCGGCGGCGCTCGACCCAGGCGTACGCCTCGGCGAGCTGATGGTGTAGCTGGCTGTTCTGGCGCGCGAGCTCCTCGTTCGCCTCGCGCAGCATGCGGAGCTCCTCGCGGTCGGCGTCGGACTCGCTCTGCATCTCGGCCATCTCGTCCTCGAGCGCCTTGAGCTTCTTCATGAGCTCTGCATTCCAGAGCTCAAAGCCACGCGAGCGCGCGGGCTCTGACAAGCGTGCGAGGCCGGAGGCGGGGGAGCGCGGGGGCTCGCAGAGGGTCGAGGGGGCGTAGATGTCGGACATTCGGTCGTGGTACTGGCCATGCGGGGACGCCGAGGCGTATTCGGGGTGGTGGGGGTCGAAGAGGTAGTCGGGCTCTGCGGGGTGGATGGCGGGAGGGGAGATGGGCGGTGGAGGTGTGCGGATTCGCGTGGGGCCGTACGGTGGGAACGGACTCCGTGGGCGATGCGTGGGGAGGTCGTAGGCGTCGGTGTCGATGCTGGCGGTGCCGTCGTCGGACTCTGCGTCGTCAAAGTCGTTGTAGACGCGGATGGATGGCAGGTAGGAGGAGATGACGGCCCAGAGCGCGGTGAGCGACATGGCACAAAGTGAAATAGGACGGGGATTTTGGTTCGCGTCGGGCGATAAGCGGGTGAGAGTCACGGTGAGAGTCGCGGTGAAAGAAAAGCAGGAACGGGCCCGGTGGGAAGACCAAGTTGAAAATCTGGAGAAGAGAAAGAGAGCTGAGCTCTGCTTTTCCGCGCGGGTCGAGGCGCTGTTCGTTTCGATGCGCGTGTTCGCCTCGTGTCGCTGAGCTCGCTTGCCGCGTTGCTGCTCAAGCGCGCACCGCCCTTTCCGGTCTCCCCGGCTGCCCGTTCTGCCCCTCTTCCTCTCCCTTTCCTCCCCCATTCTTCCAGATAAACTCATCTCGGTGCGCTCGTCCGCGTCCCACGTTGCCCGCATATTTTATCAGGCTCTGCTTCTCTGTCCGATCTACTGTCCTGCGCAGCCAGCCATCCAGAATCAGGTCCTCGTGTCCCCGTTGAGGCACTAGCGAGTGATGTCAGGCTATGTCCATGCTGCGCCTCGTCACCAACGCGCGCACATTGTTGCAGGGTATGCCGTGGTCCGCACAAAAGAGGACGTCCTGTCGGCGCATTGGAATGCAGCATCGACGAGGGCCGCACGGTTGGCTGCGCACCTGCGACCTCCCCGTGACCCAGGGCGGGTGATAAGCTGCGAGCTGGGCTTCTGTGCCAGAAGATAGTGTCGGTCGCCCAGAGGAGAAGCGTTCGTTGGATTCTACCGACGCTTCACCTGACCAGCAGGTGATAGAGCTTCAAGCGTTTGGGAGAAGAGGCTCAGACGGGAAATCTGTCTCGTGGTATATGGCTAGCATTATCTCCTATTTACTCTCGACAGGCTCCCCAAAAGTCCAGGGGCTGGCAGAATTTGAGAACACCATTGGAACCCTAGTTAAGTTTCGGATCACAGGTGCTAGAGGCCGATCCACACTCATCGGTCGCATTCACAAGTATGCATGCGAAGGACCGGTATCCGACACCGATCGAGGGCGACATGGTTGATCCATCTCCGCATTGATTTACCATAGCATGGCTTTCGGACCACGTTCCTCGGAGAATCCTCCGAATTTGTGTCTGCCCACGGAGTGCCCAGTCGTTGCCCACCGCAGTGCCGACTATAACTCCGTGCCCTGTGCACCATTCTTTAGTCATATTGACTGGCTCCCATGGCCGGAGATGCTACCATGTTGTACTGCCATAGAAGGCCGTGACGGAGCAGAACTTTGAGCCATGTGCGTATGGGCCGGGCACCGGAGCGGCGTTGTCGGCGACGCTGTTGAAGTGCGTTTGTGGGACAGTCAACGTGTCGATAGCTGGACGCGTTCTGGTTCGGAATAGGCTACTCGAGAGACGCTTGAGGTTCCAAGCGTAGGCGGTCTGCACAGGCCAAGGCGGTCAATAGCAAAAGCCTGGACAAACCTCCTTTTCTGTCTGGTCCTGGTGCCGGCGGCTTCCCACTCCCGCAGCGTCCATGAAGACTTGAGCAAATCGCTGACCGGCTGGCTCAGAGATCTGCATGGGCGTATCGCTCGCCGATCCCTGGCGACACTGACCTGCGCGCAATTGTCCAGTCACTTGAGAGGAGGCGGCAAAAGTGCCTCTGCCATGTCTGTATTTGAGATGGGCCATCGTGTAAGCGAGTAGCAAGCACAGTCGGGTTAGAATCGCACCGTCAATCGTGAGCCTCCGCTCGCTCACGCTGCGCTATACTGCGCAAACATCAGGGAGAGGTCCCCAGCAAGGAGGGGCCCGCCGTCCCAGTCGGATTCAATAGCGTTTCGCCGTCGAAGGTGGGCAAAGAGCACCTTGGCCAGCGCGATGGAGTAAACAAATTGTAGTTCCATGAGGCTGTGAGGATATGGTTGCATGCGGGGGACGGAGGAGGCATGGCTGCCCACCTACACAGGAAGTTCACGATGACCGTCTGTAAATGGGGGTACCCGGGCTGTTCAAAGAGTCAAATAGTGCATACTGTACATGGAGAGAGAGAGATGTGTGGCTGGGTTACTCACACAATCACGTGATTCTATCCAGAGCTCGGACTCCGACAGTCCCCGGACCCCGGCCGATAGACGCCTACGCACTGCAGTTGCAGCCGCCAGCGCGTATACGACCTCGTACTCAACAGCCTCGCGAAAGGCATCGCACAGCACCGCAGAACCAGCCGGATACGCACATGAATCCGGATTCCAAGTGATCACAACGCGGAAAATTGGTCGGTGAGTTGCCAACATTATGGGAGAACATTGAGCGCACCGACTCGAACTCCCCTCCACGGCGCATCAAGGCGTACCGGCATATGATTACACGGTTGCAGCGGCCCGGGTACGTGTCCAGTCCAGCGTCAAGGATCTTGACTGCCCTTGCTTCCTACATCTAGCTCCTTGTATTGTATACTACTACTCGGTGCTCCGGTGAGTGGCAAACGCAATAGTGCGCCCTTCATATGGGCCTGACTGCCTCATCCTTTAGCTATACATATACGCAACCTCTCCCATTCGCCACAGCCATGCCTGAGCTCACGACTCTACCCTCTGAAGTTCTGGATGAAATCGTGTCCTGGATTCCCTTCACGGAGGATGTAGTCTCCTTCGCCCTCACATCAAAGACCCTCGCCTCTGTCGCTTCACCTCGCCACACCCTTCTTCGGGACATCGTATGCTCCCGCGCCGCTCTTTGCGTATGGCAATTGCTGTCGTCGGATGCCTCGCTGGCGCGCAACGTCCGCTACCTGACCATATGCCACACAAAGTCGTCTCACTGCATCGTGCCGATTCCCTACCTCAAGTGTGCATCGGACTGCTACCACAACTTTGCCCTAGGCGCCGACTTTGCGGGGACTAACGATGTCGTGAGACAGGGCGAGCGTCTCATGATCGCTGCTTTGAAGAACATGTCGAACCTCAACCTATTCGAATGGAAAGATACTGGCTCGAACACCATCATTGCAGACAAGGAGCCTGATAAACAGGACATCTGGTCGGCCCTGGCGACTACTCCGGTCGAGCGTCTTGTCATCTTGGAGAACGGCGGATATGGCATATGGTATAGCCAGGTAATTTCGAGGTCACCTCTCTATACCATTCATAGCTCATCAAATCGCATCAGGTCTTTAGTGTTTCAAATCTGGTGATTTTTGATTACACCGCTGAATTTGTGGTTTGGGAAGCCGAACCTCCTGTGGCGCCAGATTGTTCGCAACTCGTCGCCCTGCTCAGAGATCGCTGCCCGAGACTTCAGGTGGGTTTGCCAGAAGGCCTTTGGTGCGCGTCGCTCATCCCTTAGCCCATACAGGAACTATTTCTTCGATTCACAGCGCATCCCGACGATGGCTTTGCGCCCCCGAACCTTGGGGAAACTCTGTTCAGGACGCAATGGCGCGACTTGAGAGCGGTGCGGCTGCAGTCTGTGGCCAGCACGCCCGCTGCTGTCGCTTCATTCGTCTCCGCACATCCTGGCTTGCGCAGCTTGTGGATTGACGATTGGTTCGGCTGCTCCGAGTCCTGTCTCCTCCCTGACAATTTGCAATACAATTGGGAGTCCACCATCGGGCTGCCACTCCCATTGCCTCCCGGAGCTCTCCCGAACCTAGAGTCCCTACATTGCGCTCCAGTACAGGCAACCAGCATCATCCGGTCCATTTTGTTGTCGGATCCCGCCGGTCGCATGACGGACTCAACGGTCTCAGTGACTGTCAACGTGAGACAGGACCTTGGAGACGGTGGAATAGAGGAACTGGAAGAGTTCATATCCATCATGAAGGACCTTCCGCCAATCATAACGGTGGAAAATCGTGAATATGTAGAGGAAGCACTTCCTCATCGGCGGTGGCTCAGAGAGAGATGGCGAGAGAACCCTGCGGACACAGTAGTGTCGTAGAGTATTTCTTTGGGTCTACGGGTACGTTCCCTTCCTTCTACGCCCGCTCCGTCTTCTTACTTTTACGTGTCTATAGGCACACCGATCAGGGCGTATGCCAGAGGGTACCAGCAAAGGCGGTCATCGAAGAGGAGACGCGCAGCACGATATCATCCAAATTGTACAAGCAGTCCCTGTCAAGTTCTTTTAATGCCAACATCATCACCGCCGCGTGGCGCCGTAGTGAGTCAGGCGCATGCAATATCACCGTATCTCAATAAGTCTCCCTCTCGGATGAAAGACTATGTTTTTCACCCTCCGCATACCGCCACTGTACTATCTCCCGCCTCCGCACGCATGAACCCAAATTTGATGTTGAACAGACAGCGGGACACGGCCATGGCGGCTCTACCATGTGTGCTGATGGCGCCGCCTCAGGACACGCTGAATGACTTCGCCGCGGGCCCGCGCCGCTAACACCCGCCCCATGTCCTCCTGCATGCACTCAAGCTCTTCACCCCGGACAAGGCGGGAGGAGAGCACATACCAGTCCGCTTATTGGGTACGCCAGATGGTAGTACCGGCTACTCAAATTGGCTATCGCGCTGATCCACTTCCGTTTCCAAATATTCTAGGCTCGGCGACACCTTCAACGAACCGTTCTCCTTCGCAAAATCAATGAATGCTTTGAGGCGAGGGTTGACCCCCTTGGTCCTCAGCCAGATCTTCACGGCTATTCTACGCTCGTCGGCGGTCGGCTGCAACGCGGCTGCGAGGATGTCAATCGCAGGGCCCGGGCAGCAGGCCAGATCTTTCAGATTTGGGAGGATCCCCGGATCGCATGCCAGCGGGGCAGGCAGCGGGGACTCCTCCGAACGAGGGCTTTCATCCTCCAAATCTGGAATTGGATAACATGCGAGATTGTGGTCAAAGGAGAGGTTGACGATGCCTGGGTGAGCGTGAAGAAACGCCACGAACGCCTCCGGAGTACTCGAAACCTCGCTGAGCTTCAATGAAGATAGATGCGGCCAGCGACCCGCAAAGATAGCATCGGAGATGTCCGCCGGCAGTAATTCGAGGTAATAATCGTAGGTTAAGGCCAGGTGGAGTTGCTAATGACAGAGCCAGTCAGTGCACGTTACATTAAGTAGCGAGCAAGGTAGCGTGCGAACCTGCAGTCCGGGGCATCTCTCTCGAAGCATCGGTCCCAGCCTCGTAAAGTCCCAGAGATCAATGGGTAAACTCCTCGTATCAAAGTCAAACACGGTCAAGTTGGACATGGAGAAGATCTGTCGACGCGGGTCAGCACGTCAAGTTTCCGTCGGCAGCCAAACAATACAACAGAACGCACGGCACAGTCCCACATAGTGGATGGGGATAACCCCCCACTCTGTTCGCGGACAGATAATTCGGTGAGATTTGGACACGACGACGCTAGCCGTGTCCATATGTCCTCCCCGCTGGGCTCCAAGTCGGCTCGAACGTCCACGGTGAGACCTTCTTTCCAGCGGAAAGACATGAGGTTCGCCATATTCTTGATAGCAGCCGTCATAAGAATCTCGCTATCCCGCTGGAGCGCATTCCGCTCTTGATGATGGAGAGAGTGCCGAACGAAGCAGTGCAGGCAGTCATTGTCGTAATCCGGGAAAAGATTCCGCGGAAAAGGCTTCTCGTCTACTGCGTAAAGGTCGAAGATATCGAGGGAGCGTATGTTTCTTGTGAGACGCGGGTCATTGGCTAGAACCAACCAAGCACAACGGGCAAAGAGGGGAAGGCTGAGGATGCGTGCGTGTGTGTGGCGAGGGACTAGTAGGGAGTAGAAGGCCTTGGAAGTGCGAGCCAGACAAAGAAGGTCTTGGGGGTTGTCCATCCAGTCAACTATTGCCTCCAGGATCTCCAAAGGAAAGGCAAGCACGGATGCAACGGCCACTGGCATGTGCTGGGACAACGACATCATGATGAGTATCATCCACTGAAAGAAGATACTGACGTGAATGCATATACTTGAGAGTCTCAGACAGCTCAAATGGAATGAGGGGCTGTCCGTTTGCGTGCGATGTAGTGTGTCGCCGTCGCCGTCTTGCCAGAGCCGTAGAAAGGCGCCAACCGGCGGGTCCTCGGACTCGAGCGCCGTCGCTGCGCCGGGCCGAGCAATTGCCGGGTAGCGCTCTCATTCGCTGCCCCCACCGCGCACATCGCACAGGCTACCAATGCAAAGGCCCGCGGCGTCCCTACGAACTTGAGCCTGTACAAGGCCATCGGAGGCCCGCGTCGCCCTCATCTCCAGCGTGAACGGACCGCGACAACAACCGCACGACCTGCATCACATAGCACCCTCAACGCCGCGTACCAACCGCGTACACAACCTTCGAGCCCACCGTTGAACTTGCGTACGCGCCAGGCCTCGCAAGCAGCCCCCTGCTCAGTGCTCAGCGGCCAGACCGACTTCGGCAAAGGACCCGTGCGGTGCCCTCCCTGTCTGGCTCGGCCTGGTGTCCTTAACGTCCCTGTCGGCGTAGAGCTTGATGCCCAGATGCCGCTCTCCCAGGCTTTCATCATATCCTTACAGGTATGGGCGTTACAGTGCTGCTACTTACGTGCCTAGTCTCTCTGACTCTCCTGTGACTGCCCTTGCCTTCCACGTCTAGTTCCTTGAATTGTGTACTCGGTGCTTCGGTGAGTTACAGTGCGCTATCCCCTTGAAAAGGCCTGACTGCTTCCACCTGTAGCTATACAGATACTCAGCTTTTCCCATTCGCCACAGCCATGCCCGAGCTCACGACCCTACCCTCTGAAGTTCTGGACGAAATCGTGTCCTGGATTCCGTTGACGGAAGACATAGTCTCCTTTGCGCTCACATCGAAGATCCTCGCCTCCGTCGCTTCACCCCGCCACACCCATCTTCGGGACATCGCATGCTCGCGCGCTGCTCTTTGCGTATGGCGATTGTTGTCGTCGGATGCCTCGCTGGCGCGCAACGTCCGCTACCTGACCATATGCCACACAATGTCGTCTGACTGCATCGTGCCGATTCCCTACCTGAAGTGTGCATCGGATTGCTACCACAACTTTGCCCTAGGCGCCGACTTCGCGGGGACCAGCGATGTCGTGAGACAAGGCGAGCGTCTCATGATCGCTGCTCTGAAGAACATGTCAAACCTCACCCTATTCGAATGGGAAGACTCTGGCTCGAACGAAATTATGGCACACGAGGAGCCTGATAAACAGGACGTCTGGTCGGCTCTGGCGACTACTCCGGTCGAGCGTCTTATCATCTTCGAGGACGGTGGATGTGCCATTTGGTATAGCCAGGTAGTTGTATGGTCACCCTTCTATTTCATCCATAGCTCATCACATCGCATCAGGTCTTTAGTGTTTCAAATCTGGTGACTTTCGATTACACCACGGAAATTATGGGTTGGGGAGCCGAACCTCCTGTGTCGCCAGATTGTTCGCAACTCGTCGCCCTGCTCAGAGATCGCTGCCCAAGACTTCAGGTGGGTTTGCCAGAAGGCCTTTGGTGCGCGTCGCTCATCCCTTAGCCCATACAGGAGCTATTTCTTCAATTCACAGCACATCCCGCCGACGGCTTTGTGCCCCCGAACCTTGGGGAAACTCTGTTCACGACGCAATGGCGCGACTTGAAAGCGGTGCGGCTGCAGACTGTTACCAGCACGCCCGCTGCCGTCGCTTCATTTATCTCCGCACATCCTGGCCTGCGCAGCTTGTGGATTGACGATTGGTTCGGCTGCGCCGAGTCCTGTCTCCTGCCTGAAAACTTCCAATACAATTGGGAGTCCACCATCGGGCTACCACTACCATTGCCTCCCGGAGTCCTCCCGAACCTAGAGTCCCTACATTGTGCTCCAGTACAGGCAACTGGCATCATCCGGTCCATTTTGTCATCGGATCCCGCCGGTCGCATGACGGACTCAACGGTCTCAGTGACTGTCAACGTGAGACAGCACCTTGGAGACAGCGGAATAGAGGATCTGGAAGAATTCATATCCATCATGAAGGATCTTCCGCCAACTATAACGGTGGAAAATCGTCAATATGTAGAGGAAGCAATTCATGATCGGCGGTGGTTCAGGGAGAGATGGCGGGAGAACCCTGCGGATACAGTAGCGTTGTAGATTATTGCTTTGGGTACGTTCCTTTACTTCTCCGCTCGCTGCTTTTTCTTACTTTTCCGTGTCTATAGGCACACCGATCAGTCTGTATGGGTACCAGCAAAGGCGGTCATCGAAGAGGAGACGTCCAAATTCCGCAAATAGTCCCTGTCTCCTTCTAAAGCCAATACCGAGTCATAACCGAGTCAGGCGCATGCAATTTCACCACATCCCAATAAACCTCCCTCTCCGTCGTCGGTGATCGGACAGTCGTTGAATTTTCTATGCCCGGTGAGAGCGAGTAACAGAGGCCCAAACTACCTTTGATTTTTGTCGTCCGCTACTATCAGAACAAGAGCGTAAGGATCCTGTACATCAATATCCTTTCGCGGCCATATTCAGAATGTGACACGACATCGCCGGCGATGAGGCCTGAGGACATACCAATAGGCTGACATGAAGCGTCCGCGTCATCGGTTTAACTTCTGTTTTTATTGCCAAAACAACAGAAGCGTAACGAAGGTGTAGAAAGTAGAACTAGTACTTGTGCTTGTAGACGCGCCCAGGACGCGCCGGCTGTGAGAGGCTGTGAGTTCCCTTCGAGTCGTCCGCCACCCTCCGCCACCGCGATGCTCGAGCCTCGCATGCACCGCCTCCGCCTAACTCCTCCTGCCACTTCACCGCCTCGACAGGCCTCGACCTAAATAAAGACGCGGCGTAGTACAGGCTGATACCGCAGGAACGCCCGTCGACACAGCCCACGTGCACTGAGGCAGACATTGGAACCAAGGAACGACTAGTACCTGTCGTCTATGTATGATGAGACAGCTAACTCGTAGGCCGGCATCGTCCATGCAATGTCCTCCCTGGGCCTGAATGATCGGCCATACTCCCCTTCTCCCCCCGTCAAGACGGTCACGAATGCGATCTTCGACAGGGCAGTGCAGGAGCATCTGCAGCGTCTCCAGGCCTGGGAGCTTGTCGACTTCGCTGCATCGACGCCCGAGGGTGTGCGCAGCATCGTCGCCGAATACCACTCAGTTCATGCAAAGAAGAGCCGCCTTCTTCGATGCGTACAGCGCATCAGTCGAGTGATCGCGCCGCTGGAGAAGTTTTTCAGCGCCGTGGACAACGGCGTTTCGTCGCACCCTGAAGTCGCCGGAATCGTGTGGGGTGCACTGCGATTCGTCATGCAGGTGAGTGAAACTGTCTCCGCATGCGTGCTCCAACCAACGCGCCTGCAGAGCATTCGCAGCTTATCGGCGTACTTCGAGAAGATCGGAAGCATCCTGGAAGACATCGCGGAGGCACTTCCCCATTACCAAGACTATGCCGACACATTGTTTTCGAGGTCCCAGAGAGTCATGGAGGTGAGTTACCGCGGGGCACCACCCCGCCATTGCAGGCCTTTGATTGAGCGGTCGGCAGGGTCTTGCAGGTGTCTATGGTGACATTTTGTTAATGTGCACCACGATCCGACGAATATATATAAAGGCAGAGGGTGTGCGTGGTAAGCCACGCTTTCGTGCCAACCCTTTTGCAAAGGCTCACGATCGTGTTGCCAGGATCGATGTCTGTTTCTTTCCGCGCTCTGAATCCGTGGGATCATGCTTTCGACGATGTTGTGACCAGCCTGCAGCGCCGTCGCGAGAGACTCAATGAGCGTGTCCGACATGAGGAAATGATGATAGCCCATGAACAGCGGCGGAGCGATGAAGCGAAGGAAGCCGAAGAGAGTAAGAGGAGAGAAGAGAGGGAGAGGACGCGAGAATTAGGCGAACGGAAGCGCAGTAAGTGTATTCCATCCGTTCAGATGTGCGTCAAGGCTAAGCAATGCCTCGAAGACTTGCTCGAACGTCTTCGGCAGGCCTCGTATGCCGATTGTTCTTCCAAGCACGAAGCTTGTCGTGGCGTCCTTTCAAAACATCTGGACGCTGGACGCTGGCTCTTGGACCGACCGGAACTTGCCAAATGGGCAGACAGCTCAGTGTCCTCGTCCAGTATGCTCTGGCTGCGCGGCAAAGGTACGCGCCTCCCGCTTAATCGCCCAATGGCTCTCGACTGACCGCAGTCACGGTCCATACTAGCCGGAGCTGGCAAGACAGTACTTTGGTAAGTCCTACAAGCAGGTTTCATCTCTATCATGCGCTCACTTGCACCATCAGCTCCATCGTTGTGAATTCTTTCATCACTCACATCACCGAGAGAAAGACTGTTGCGTATTTCTACTGCGAGTACGACAACCCGCAAAAACGCTCGGACCCACGCATCGTCATAGGCACACTCCTCCACCAAGTTGTCTCGCAGCTGCCCGCAGACGATCGCTACATACCGGCTATAGGATCCTCGGACGCTACCTCTTCGGATCTTGACACTTTGCGCGACACATTGTATTCCATCGCCAAAGTGGCCAAGAATGTTATCCTCGTTGTGGATGCTTTTGACGAGTTCAACGACAGCGGTCGTTGGAAGCTCCTACAGGCGCTGAAACAACTCTCGCACGTCGCAAAGGTTTTTGTGACGAGCAGGGACCTGCTACCCAGTCAATATCAGGACGACACGTTGGCCCTCCTTCGCGATGTCCCTATCATCCCTGCCGATCCCGAGCACGTCGAGGGAGACATCATCGATTTCGTGGAGCGGAACGTTCGGTTCATGGAAGAGGATGGACTGGATACATCCGACGATCCCGAGCCGCCGCTCAAGGTCGCAAATCTTCTTTTGCGCAATGAAATTAGGAAGACGCTGGTTGAACGGGCTGATGGAATGTAAGTGAGACAGTGGACGCCCGTGGCACAAACTCATGAAGACTAGGTTCCTTTATGTGCGACTGCAGATACTCCACCTTCGGAGGCAGGGCACGGAGCATGAGCTCCGGGTTGCTCTGCAGTCGCTGCCATCGGGCATCAGTGCAACGTTCATCAGGGCCCTACAAGACATCGAGGCACTACCACCACAACGACGCGAACGTGTCAGGAGGCTGTTTCGATGGCTGGCTTGCTCACCGCAGCCGTTTACCCTCGATAATGTCATGAACGCCGTCGTGATCGATGACATGGACGGTATATGGGATGAATCTAGGTGTATCACACGGCCTTCCTCTCTCCTGGAAGATTGCGGAAACCTGGTCAAGGCAGTACCGCCGGCGTTCCTCAATTTTGTGTTGGATGAGGCCGTCCTGTTGCTTCAATCTACGATTCACTTCGCCCACTCCGCCGTCAGGGAGTTCCTGCTCTCTGAGTCTCCATCTCCTGAAGAGTCACCTCTGCCGGCTTACCATTACTACCCTCTGTCGGAAGCGCATGCGCCTCTCGTTCTCACCGGTTTCAAGTACTACCATGTTATGAATCCCAAGAAATCGTTGGCAAGTAATAGGTTACTGTTTCACGCCTGGCACACCCACTTGCGATTAGCGGGAGAAGACGGACCCCACTTATTCCCTGCTTTCCGCAGGTTTCTGGAGCCCGGATCATTGACGAGACAAAATTGGGTCAGAGCCTATAACAAGTGAGCCTCACGGGTCGCGCCTTGTTGGCTTATGCTCATCAGAGGCAACCGACAGTTCGACTGAAAGTTTATCTGACTTTTGGCCACTTCACCATATTGCTATCGTGCTCAACCTGTTTCACATCGTCTCGAAGCTCGTTAAGCATAGCCATACCCGCGACTTCGACCCAGACCTCGAAAACATAAACGAGCGGAATAATTATGGACGAACGGCGCTTCACATGGCCTGCTTCGTGTTTGACACATATGGCGATGATCGAGTCCTACGATTCCTGCTAGAGGAGGGCGCGGACGTTGGCGCAGTCGACTACATAGGACAGACGGCCCTTCATACCGCAAGCACGATGGGAGCTCCTCTCAAGATGCTCCTTGAGCACGGGTCAGATGTGCGAGCCACTGACAACGAAGGGCGAACGGCGTTGCATCTTGTGGCGCTAGCCAACCGAAATATGGAGGACGCAGTGCCTCTCCTGACGGAGTGGGGAGCAGATGTGAACGCCAGGGACCATAGAGGTCACACGCCGCTGCTCACAGTCTGCACCCTATTTGAACACCCGTGGCTAGTATCGGCTTGGCTTGACGCTGTGCGCGTGTTGCTCGAGCACGGTGCCTCGGGTAGCGTGGTCGACGTCGCTGGCAACACCGCGCTGCACCTCGTCGTGGATTCCTTACCGCGGGGGCTCAAGAAATATACGATAAACGAAGGCTCGTGGTGGCGGACGATTGAAGAGCTGCTGCTGCTGCTGATCGCGCACGGCGCGGACCCGCGCATCGTCAATTCGCGGGGCAGGCGTGCAGTCAGCTATGCGCCATTTGCGGAGGTTTATCTATTGCTGCAGGAAGCAGTTGGCGAGGAAATAGATATGGACAGACTTAAGAAGCTTCCGGTAGCGGTTCCCTTCTATTAGTGGTTTCTCGCGATCGCTGGATTCCCCTTGTGTGTAAACGTGATGATAGGATGAATGCTTTTTGGGTTGTTTTCGCGAGTGCCGGACCTCACGAGAAACAAGTATCGCCTTAGCCTGCCTACTCATACAGACTATCTAACGGATCCACGAATTGGTCCAAATCTTCTAGCCTCGACACACTCAACGAACTATTCTCCTGCGCAAACCCGAGGAACGCTGCAAGGCGTGGGTTGACCCCCCGTTTCCGCAGGCTACTCCAGATCTCGACGGATATCTTGCGCTCGCCGATCGTCGGATGAAGTGTCGCTGCGAGGATGTCGATCGCAGGGCCCGGACAGCACGCCAGGTGTTTCAAATTTGGAAGGATACCAGCATCGCATGCCAGCGGGGCTGGGAGTGGCGCCTGCTGCGCACGAGGGCTTTCATCCTCCCAACCAGGAATAGGATAACAGGCGATACATTTGTCAAAGGCGAGGCTGACGATGCCCGGATGCGCGCGGAGAAACGCCACGAACGCGTCCGGGGTACTCGAGACGTTGCCGAGGACCAACGAGGATAGCTGCGGCCAGCGACCGCCAAGGACAGCGTAGGAGATGTCCTCCGGCAGCACATCGAGGGAGTAATCGTAGTCCAGAATCAGGTGCAGGCGCTATCGGAGCCAGGATCAGTGCGGTGCGGGATGTAAGAGTGACAGCGCACGAACCTGCAGACCGGGACATCTGTCTCGGAGCATGGGCCCCAGCCTCACGAAGTCCCAAGAATAGTCGGGTATATTGTCCATTCTAAAGTCAAACACGGTCAAGTTGGACATTGAGAAGATCTGTCGACGTGCAGGTCAGCATATCAAGTTTCCTTCAGCAGTCACAAAACGACGCACGGCAGATTCCCACAGACCGGAATCCAATCCTCCTGGACTGTCGTGTACCACAAGGTCCTTGATGTTTCGACACGACGCAATCGCTGTCCATACGTCCGATTCTGCACGGACAATCGACGAAAGGCTGTCTATCCAGCTGAAGGACGCCAGGTTCACCATGTTGGCTATTGCACCCGTCAACAAGATCTCGTTCTCCTGTTGATACGTATCAAAGTACTCGCTGTCAAAGGGCTCCCCAGTGCGATATCGACCGGTACAGTGCCAGCAGTTCTGATCGAAGACCGAGAAGAGAGTCCGTGGAAATTGCTTCTCCTTCACTTCAAAAGTTTGGATGATGTTGAAGGAGCGTATATTTCTTGCAAGTTGCGGGTCGTTGATGAGAACCGACCAAGCACAAGGGGCAAACAGCGGGAGGCGCAGGATGCGTGCGTCGGTGTGGCGAGGGACTAGTAGAGAGTAGAAGGCCTTGGAAGTGAGAGCAAACGAGAAAAGGTCATCGGGGGCATCCATCCAATCTACGATTGCCTCGATAATTTCCACGGGAAAGGCAACCATGGTACAGGCTGGCGGCAGTGGTGTACTTATGTGAAGAGTCAGTATTGTCGCAATGTGAGCGCTACACGAAAATACCAGCTCGTGAGTACCTCGGCGTGTTCTTCGTTGCGTGCTCTTATGTGCCGTCCTTGGTAGAGATGTTACTCTCCGCGAGTGCCAGACGAGTCAGTGACGGTGAGGTGGCGGCGTCAGAGGAAAGGTTCTCACGGGCTCGGAGGCAGTTGGTTGCCGCCCAGGACGCGTCCAGCCTGCCGTCGCCGCGACTCGATCGCATCCTGCGCTCTCTTCCCCACCACCGTCTCCATGCACCTCTGAGCAGCGTCAGGTCTTGCTCACCGTACCGCTCCGGCTTTTACTCTGACTCCTCGTCGACGTTGCTAGCTCGCCAACATGTCACTTGCCGCCTTCCGCTCCCTCTCCGCTCAGAAAACCATCACCTATGGCTTGAACGCGTCTAGACGGACGGCAGACTCTGCCAGGGCAGCACACCGCCAGTTCACGACTATCATGATGCCGCACCCTGCTCGTTTACGCCCTCGCTATTCATCTTCTATCGCTCCTGGGCTGCGCCGCGCATCCGCCAGGAGCCTTTCGTATGGCTCCATCCCGAGATTCGTCGCGCGTGCTTTCCGGGTACCAATAGCTGGAGCGACAATAGGTGCTGGGGGATTTACGTATGCGAACTACAAGTTTGAAGGTGCGTGTGTGCGTATCTCGCGCCCAACGCCCTATCTGACCTGACCTGCGTTCTGCCAGAGTTCAAGAAGAAGTCGGAAGGATGGATCTCCACCGTGAAGGACACTGCCACGGACATATTTGACACTGCTTCGGATGGTATCAAGACCGTATCAAGCCGCGTCTCTGACGTGAAGCTGCCGGAGTTCGAGACACCGCAGTTCTTGAAGGATCTCTTCGCGGCGAAAGCGGACGGTAGTGACCAGAAGCACGAAAGTGGCGAGGGCGAGTCTTCGGGCTCATCGGGCAAGGGCAAGCCGGATGGCGAGGATGCGGCGGCCATCGCAAGCATCATGGCAGCTACTCTCGCGTCGCCCTCCGATTCGAAGGTCACGGTCGAGGATACGGACGGTTTTACGGACTCGCGGCAGAACGGCCTCATGCATCTCACCAAGAAGCTGATTGAGATCCGGAGCATGCTCCTCAGCATCGACCAGAGTGACGCGCTGAAGCTGCCGAGCATCGTCGTCATCGGCAGCCAGAGCTCCGGCAAGAGCTCGGTACTCGAGGCGATCGTTGGGCACGAGTTCCTCCCCAAGTACGTTGGGTGCTGCGTATCCCTGGGACAGACGGCTGACAGTATATGCCAGGGGGAACAACATGGTCACTCGGCGGCCCATCGAACTCACGCTCATCCACACGCCTCCCAGCAGCACCGGCGAGGCACCCGAGTACGGCGAGTTCCCTGCACTGGGCCTCGGCAAGATCACGGACTTCGCGCAAATCCAGAAGACGCTGACCGATCTCAACCTTGCCGTTCCCGCATCAGAAGCCGTGTCAAACGAGCCCATCGACCTCCGAATATACAGCCCCCATGTTCCGGACTTGACGCTCATCGACCTCCCGGGCTACGTGCAGATCTCGTCTTTGGACCAGCCGGAGACCCTGAAGGAGAAGATTGCGGCCCTGTGCGAGCGGTACATCCGCGAGCCCAACATCGTGCTCGCCGTATGTGCCGCTGACGTCGACCTCGCCAATTCGCCCGCGCTGCGAGCAAGCCGGAAGGTGGACCCCCTCGGCCTGCGCACGATCGGTGTCATCACCAAGATGGATTTAGTTCCGCCAGAACAAGGCGCGAGCATCCTGTCCGGCAACCGATACCCTCTCCACCTCGGCTACGTCGGTGTCGTGTGCAAGCCCTCTGGCAAGAAGGGCCGCCGCGAAACGACCGATGCCGTCACGAAACGCGGTGACGAGTACTTCCGGCAGCACAAGAACGAGTTCTCCAGCAGCTCGTCGCTTATGGTGGGCACCGACACGCTGCGGCGACGGCTCATGGAGGTGCTCGAGTCGTCTATGGCGTCATCCCTGCATGGCATCACGAACGCGGTGCAGCTTGAGCTGGAGGAGGCGCAATACCAGTTCAAGGTGCAGTACAACGACCGGCGCACCTCGCCCGAGTCGTACGTCGCGGAGACCGTTGACGCTCTCAAGGCGCGCTTCAAGGAGTTCACGACGCAGTTCCGCAAGCCCGCGGTGCGCGCGAAGCTGAAGGGCATGCTCGACGAGCGCGTGATGGACGTGCTCGAGCAGCTGTACTGGAGCGACAAGCGGCTGCTCGAGTTCAACGCGCTTGGCCAGGACAAGCGCGTCAAGGCGGAGGACGTCGAGGCGTACTGGCGCTACAAGCTCGAGGCGGCGTCGTCGCTGCTGACCAAGTCCGGCGTCGGGCGCGACGCGACGCTGCTCGTCGCGGACGGGCTGCGCGCGCTGATCGACGGCATCGCGGCGGGCGAGCCGTTCAGCCACCACCCGCGCGCGGCGGAGCGCCTCGTCGAGTTCGCGCACGCGATCCTGCGCGACCGCATCCCGCTCACCGCCGACCAGGTCGAGAACTGCATCAAGCCGTACAAGTACGAGGTGGAGGTCGACGAGCGCGAGTGGGAGAAAGGCCGCAGGGATGCGGTTGAGCTGTTTGAGCGCGAGGTCGGCATGTGCGAGGAGAAGCTGAAGGAGATCAGGAAGAAGGTGGGCGGGAGCCGGAGGCTGAGTAATCTGATTGGGTATGTGAGGACTTTGGAGGAGCGCGAGAGGGAGAGGAAGAGGAAGAGGCTGGCGCTGGCCGCGGCGGGTGAGGAGGAGGACACTGCAGATGTCCCGGAGGAGTCGTACAAGTACCCCCCGGCGCAGATTGTGGACGGTGCGTGGCTCGCCAGTGATTGCACTTTAGCATCTGATCACGCCCTGTAGCACGACACGCCTCTTTGTACGCCGACCGCCTCAGCACGCTCAAGCTGCGCCTTGCCGCGCTCAAGGCCACTCGCTGCAAAGCCGGGCCCGAGAGCGACCTGCTATGCCCGGAGGCGTTCCTCAACGTCGTCGCGGACAAGCTCGCGCACACGTCATCGATGTTCATCAACATCGAGCTGCTCGACCAGTTCTTCTACCAGTTCCCGCGCGAGATCGACTCGCGGCTGCTGTACAACCTCGACCGGACCGACATCGTCGAGTTCGCGCGCGAGAATCCATCTGTGCGCCGGCATCTGGACTTGCAGGAGCGCAAGGACAAGCTGGAGGAGGTACGGCGTCTCGTTCAACTGTTTCATGTGGGCGTGACGTTGATGTGCTCTGTTTAGGTCATGAAGCAACTGAATGGCTTGTCAACGCTGCGTGCAGATGTCCAGCCGGCCCAGCGTCGGCCACGCGGACTGTTCAGCGGGATTTTTTGATTGCTTGTTCGGTCCTTCCTCTCTTGCCTACGATAGTATTCTACAACCATGTTTGTCTTACATTATATCGCACCGCTCAGATTATTGGCATCGACTCCCGATATACGCAGCAATGATTTATTGCGTAGGGCGGCTCCACGGGAGGGCCTCCTCTCTATATGAAAGCGCACCTGCCCACGGCGATCCTCAGCAATAGAACTCCCCATCGGACTGGCAGGAACATGAAGCCCCAATGTGCGAGTCAGCGGCCCGCCGCAATTCAAGTAAGTATAGCGGTGAGAGCACGAGGTTCCTGAACGGTGAAGGGCCTAACCCACTGCGAGAACGGCTTCAAATACGGCGGTAACAAGGGACGCTCGTGTACTGTGGGACAACCGTGAATGAGCGCATGCGCGCGTGCCATGTTGCCCTCCGCGGCGCTTTGTTCTAAGAATAGGTGCCAGGCCAACACAGCATGAAGATCTTTGACAGTGCGACAGTTGTCGCTCAGACCATGGGTGCGACAGTTGTTGCTCAGACCATGTTCATGCAGGCGATTAGGGTAGCAAGTAATGAGAGAATCAGCACGCACAATAGACGCAGCCATCGTGGGGAAGACACCACATTTGGAGCGGTCGGCGAGCATTGGTAGCAGACATACAATAACAACATCGGAGGGAAGGTCAGAGGAGGCCGCGCAGCATTCAGCAGAGTCCGAGGTCACAGTCGCGCGGCAGATGGAACCGTCTTTCGAATTGTATTTCAGATGTGGGAAGGGCTCCGTCGAAAGCCGTCGAGACAGGGACACTGATGAGGATTGTAGGCTTGATGTACGAATGGTTGCGTGTCGATAAGGCTTGTAACAGAGGGGGGAACTGTGCGCCGTCAAGGAGAAGGGGACGTGCGGGAGTTCAAATTCAGTGCACAGCTTTTTTCTGGAAAATCCAACGGCGTATTGCAAGAATATGGGCCACGAGTGACAATTGCACAACAAGACCCACTAAGGTAGTGGGAATAGGTGAGAATAATGTAGGATCCCAGGCAGAGGAGCGGCGGGCGGTCCTATAGCTTCGCCTTGCCCTTCGCCGACTGCAGCGCGAACGGACGATCAGCTGCCGGCGCTCGTCGACCGGCCAGGCAAAACGCACCTTTAGCACCCCGTCGAGCTTGGTGGCGAGCATCATGTTGCCCTTGGTCTTGAGCTTGCCGGTCATGAACGCCTTCTGGCCGTCGAGCTTGCCCGCGGCGAGCGCGCCGAAGGTGTCGTCGGAGAGGATGATGGTGACGTCGGCTTTGGGCTTCGCGGGGCCGGCGTAGACGGTGCCCGCGGTCTTGAGGTCGATCGTCCACACGGCCTCTACGCCGGCGTCGTTCGTCACGCGCAGCTCGAAGATGCCCTTGGTCTGTCGCGCGGCGGTTGAGTCAGCGCGCGGAGGTGGGAGCGGCATGAAATGGGGCGCACCTTCTTGATTTGAGCAGCCCTCTCCTCGTCGCTGTAGGCTGCAAAGACCTGCGCGAGCTGGTCGAGGATCTCGGAGCTCTGCGATCGCGTCAGCGCGCTGCGTGGCCGCCGTCCGTGACAAACGACGCTACCTTGAAGCCCTCAACTTTGATGTCAGACATTGCGGGGGTGAAAGGGCGCGGTTGGGGTGCTGGATGATGAGGAGAGAGGGCTGAGTAAAGGCGAGAGGCGAACGAGTCTGCGGTAGATATGGAAGGCGTCACGCTGGCATGTGAATATAAGGAAGTCCGGGGCGACGTTGCGCACCCGCCGGTGGTTGGCGCTCCATCCCATCACCACTTTATATTTCTGAATCTCCGTTCCTCAGAATCAAATTGTGTCAGATCTAGGAAGGTTGGAAACGCGCGGCCGTGCGGGACAGTACAGGTGCTCAAACCGACGAGACTACACATTGCAGCTCGCTATCTTCTGATACCATAAGGTCGAGCTGCGGAGAATACACATTGCCATATTGTTGACAAGTCTACTCTATGCGCTGATCGCGACCCTGACGAAGGACGAGCATACAGATCTGATCTTGTACTTACCATCGAGGTGTAAAACCACCAGAGAATCTATCGACAGGGCTAAGTACAAAACATTTTGGCTGACAGGACCCATCACACAAGCCCGAAACAGACGACAGCCGCGGCTGCACACACCTCCGTGCATGAACAAAGAGACATTATATCGCGAAATATTACTGCTTATGAGGTATGCCAATGTGTCCACCAAGAAGACCGGTGCTAACCCGGTGAAAACGCATGATTTAGCTCGGTATTACCAGCTGTGGGGACATCAGCCTCCGTGACGTCCGAGCACCAAGTGAACACTGACGTGGACGAAGGAAACAACCATCCCACAACCGATGCTATGACCGCGTAGAAGAAGTTGCGCAAGACGTGTTGCGGGAACCCCGCGGTGCGGACACTACGCGTTCCAGCAGGACATTGGTATGCCAGCATATATCGAGTACTTCTGCACCCACATTGTACGAACAGCTCCAGTGCTATGAAATTGATGATTAGGGAAAGGAGTTGATCTTTGGTGGTTGGTGCGACGTCACGACACCGCGACAGGACACCATCTGATACGATGATAGTAGCAAATACGCAAACTCATATTATCAGGGGTACATACGTGGCAGTGATGAGAGCCATAGGGCATTCTTCCCCGAGACGTCCTAGGCCAGCTGAGGTGCAGTGTTACCAGCTGACAGTACGCATCTAGGATCCAGTGTGGTAAATAGCCTCAGGATGGCCCGCTGTGTACAAAGTTCGTCCCAACCTGGGAGGAGTGCACGTTGTTTGTAGATAAAGCCACCCGAAATAAGAACACGGAGACGTAGGTACCTTGGCTTTGCCAGATGATCAAGGTAGACTTGTAACCAGTCCGTAGTGACGACGATGTTGAGATGAGGAGGAATCGTATCCCCCGCCTCCATTGTCTCCAGAGTCCAGACAGGTCGAACCGGGAGTCTAGATCAAGGTCAGGAGTACAGGAATATATGCACTCAGCGGCAGCCCTGGGCAGCGGCTGTGTCGCAGCCAAAGAATCACCCTATGCCATCAATGGTGACCAAGTCTAGAATTCTCGCTATATGGTTAGACGTTCATTTTGTGTGCATGATGCCTCGAGATGAGATTAAGAGTCAAGACCGTCCAAGGCTCGATGGCTTCTAGGAAGAACAGCGCAGCACGAGTCGCCTTCATCTTCGCAGCTGCAGGAATGCGGCGCAGTCGTACGCACGTGAGGGTGCAGAGAGAAGATAGAACAGCCTGGGTAACGAACGTTCAAAGCCGGAGGATTGTATGCTGCGCACGCAGGAGCCGTGCGAAGGAACGCTGCGCGCTGATTGGCCAGAGACCCTTTGTCTCAGCCCACCATCTCGCCCTCCTCCGCGTCCCACTCCACCTCGCCTCTCTCTTCCCGCCGCCAGTCGTCCACCTCATCCCACCGCTCTCAGCATCGCCGCCAGCGATGAAGTACATAGAGATCCCCGGCCTTGCGCGCCTTGCCCAGCAGCTCACCCACGAGGGCCCCGAGTGCTCGGTACACACCCGCATCGAGGCCTACAGCTGCAAGAACATCAAGCGCGACAAGAAGCTCTTCAAGCAGCTCGAGACTGCATACAACGACGACGTCTCCCACTCCCCGCCCGCCCCATCTTTCGCCGCGCTCGACCGCGAGGCCGACATGACGCCCTTCGGGCCCCTCGCGGACCACGCCGCGCGCAAGACGCTCTACCTCCTCATCGCGACCCTCAACGTCGCCTTCCCCGACCACGAGTTTTCCGACGTCAAGCCCGCGCACTTCACCAAGGAGCAGAGCGGCGCGCCCGTGCTCAACGCGCTCAGCACGACGCTTATCGCGCCCCACCGCGCCGGCGAGCGCGCGCCGCGCACCTACTCCGCGTACCCGCCCACCTCGGCCGACTTCTTCCCGTCCTCGCGCCCGACGTCCTCGTCGCCCGCCCAGCCGCTCGCGAGCCCGCTCGCCCCGCCGCCCATCGTCGCAGGCACGCACCCCTCGCTCTACCGCCTGCTCGACGACGCCATCGGGCTGCCCGACTGCGAGGTCTTCACGTACGCCCCGGACCTCGAGGCCGACCCGCACGCCGCCGACTTCTCCGACGACGAGGACGACGTCGCCAGCGCCGGCGAGAGCGACTCGAGCGACGACGACGGCTCCGACGGCCCGTTTGCCTTTGACGACTACGACGTCGACGAGGAGCGCGCCGCCCGCCCCTGGTCCCCCGACGACGCCGCGCCCCGCATGTACGGCCGCCGCCACGGCGCGCTGCTCTGGAGCTCCCACTGGTTCTTCCTCAACCGCAAGCTCAAGCGCATATTGTTCGTGTCCGTGTGGGCGCGCGCGCGCGGCGCCGCGCGGTGGGCGGACGCGGGGGCGTTGGGTGCAAAGCCGATGTACAGCAGCGCGGACAAGCTCCCGTCGATATCCGGGGAGCGGTTCCTGGGCTGGGAGGGCGCGATAGGTGCCGGCGCGCGCGCGATGGGCCTCAGCGCGGCGTGAGCTGGCGTCGTTCTACGGTGAGCCTGGCGGATACCCTGCCTGCGGAGCTGGACTCACCTGGGCTGCAGATTCACACATCCCTTTGCATCACATTCACGGACATGCTTCTCCCCGTCTCTTCTCGTCTCACAGCCTTCCTGATTGCTATGCTTGATCATATCCTCTCCTATGCGTCCTCCGTGACGGCCCCATCCACGTTCCCCTGGTCTTTTTAGTCGTCTGCCTCGCGGAGTGTAACATATGTAACATACGTGTACTTGTTGGATGCATCGATATTCCTACCTTATGGCCCCGGTCACCTCTTGCGCTATATTTATGTCTAGTCGTTCTTGCACCTGGTGTCTAAGCTTTTCTGCCGGAGTCGCTTCATTGATAAGTAATAATGCGGCGGGATGAGCGGAGAGGGGCACAGCAACAAATGTGGATGAACGGCATGGGGCAAGACATGGACGTCGAGGAAAGGGAGCACCACGAATTTGCGGAACGAGTGCACTCGGGCGATGTGCTCGAGTAAACAGAGGTCCGCAAGTGCCCGACACTCCCTCGTCCTCGGGTCCAGCTGCTCTGCGATGAAGAGGGGATCTGGACGATGTCAAGAGGGAGTCAGCATCAAATGACAAGTGGGTAGCGGGGTTGTGAAATTATCGAACGGACGCACTGTCACTGCAGCAGACGCACTGCGAGTCCGAGATGAAGATTCAAGAAGGACGTGGCAGCAGAGGTGGCGAGGCGTTGCATATATCCCCACCTCGAGTCAGACACTGTGGTGCACGGGCGCTTACTACCGTGACTCGAGGCTCCTGAGCACACAAAAAGCCGCAACAAGTCCCAGAGGACGAGGATAGGATGAAGGAGTCGAGGCAGCAGAGGTGAGAGTCGTCAGCAGAATTTTTCTTGCGAACAGATTCAGAAAGGATCGATGGGCCGGGAAGAAGATGCCGAGATCGACGGGAGGGCGGGATCATGTGATCGTAGTTTCGCTTTGGCTGCCGCTCTCAGCTCTGAGACTGCAGCTGCCTTCAATGCTTGACACCGTCTCCTCTATGTAAAGGACGGTTCAGAAAAACACGCAACGAAGATTCAGCCGAGGCACTCACGAGCTGGTATGTCCGTGTAGCGCTCACATCGCGACACTACTGACTCCTCATACACCACTGCCGCTAGCCTGTACCATGGTTGCCTTTCCCGTGGAAATTATCGAGGCAATCGTAGATTGCATGGATGGCCCCAATGACCTTCTCTCGTTTGCTCTCACTTCCAAGGCCTTCTACTCTCTACTAGTCCCTCGCCACACCGACGCACGCATCCTGCGCCTCCCGCTGTTTGCCCCTTGTGCTTGGTCGGTTCTCATCAACGACCCGCAACTTGCAAGAAATATACGCTCCTTCAACATCATCAAAACTTTTGAAGTGAAGGAGAAGCAATTTCCACGGACTCTCTTCTCGGTCTTCGATCAGAACTGCTGGCACTGTACCGGTCGATATCGCACTGGGGAGCCCTTTGACAGCGAGTACTTTGATACGTATCAACAGGAGAACGAGATCTTGTTGACGGGTGCAATAGCCAACATGGTGAACCTGGCGTCCTTCAGCTGGATAGACAGCCTTTCGTCGATTGTCCGTGCAGAATCGGACGTATGGACAGCGATTGCGTCGTGTCGAAACATCAAGGACCTTGTGGTGCACGACAGTCCAGGAGGATTGTATCCCGGTCTGTGGGAATCTGCCGTGCGTCGTTTTGTGACTGCTGAAGGAAACTTGATATGCTGACCTGCACGTCGACAGATCTTCTCTATGTCCAACTTGACCGTGTTTGACTTCAGAATGGACAATATACCCGACTATTCTTGGGACTTCGTGAGGCTGGGGCCCATGCTCCGAGACAGATGTCCCGGTCTGCAGGTCCGTGCGCTGTCACTCTTACATCTCGCACCGCACTGATCCTGGCTCCGATAGCGCCTACACCTGATTTTGGACTACGATTACTCCCTCGATGTGCGGCCGGAGGACATCTCGGACGCTGTCCTTGGCGGTCGCTGGCCGCAACTATCCTCGTTGGTCCTCGGCAACGTCTCGAGTACCCCGGACGCGTTCGTGGCGTTTCTCCGCGCGCATCCGGGCATCGTCAGCCTCGCCTTTGACAAATGTATCGCCTGTTATCCTATTCCTGGTTGGGAGGATGAAAGCCCTCGTGCGGAGGAGGCGCCACTCCCAGCCCCGCTGGCATGCGACGCTGGCATCCTTCCAAATTTGAAACGCCTGGCTTGCTGTCCCGGCCCTGCGATCGACATCCTCGCAGCGACACTTTATTCTACGACCGGCGAGCGCAAGATAGCCGTCGAGATCTGGAGTAACCTCAGAAAAAAGGGGGTCAACCCACGCCTCGAGGCGTTCCTCAGGTTTGCGAAGGAGAATACTTCGTTGAGTGTGTCGAGATTAGATGATTTGCAACAATTAGTGGATCCCCGAGATTGTCAGTATGAGTAGGCAGGCTAAGGCGATATCTGTTTCTCGTGAGGTTCGGCCCTCGCGAAAAAAAGGAAGAAAAAACAAATTGTGTCGCACGTCCAAATAGCATTCATCCTATCATCAAGGTTACACACAGGGGATTCTACCGAGGAACCGCTGGACACAGAAAAGTAAGAAAAATGAGCGAGTGGAGAAGTGAAGGAACGCACCCAAAGCAAAATTTTACAACGCTACTGTGTCCGCAGGGTTCTCTCGCCATCTCTCTCTGGACCACCGCCGATCATGAATTGCTTCCTCTACATATTCACGATTTTTCACCGTTATAGTTGGCGGAAGGTCCTTCATGATGGAGATAAACTCTTCCAGATCCTCTATTCCACCGTCTCCAAGGTGCGGTAGCACGTTGACACTCACTGAGAGCGTGGAGTCCGTCATGCGACCGGCAGGATCCGATGACAAAATGGACCGGATGATGCCAGTGGCTTGTACTGGAGCGCAATGGAGGGACTCTAGGTTCGGGAGAACGCCGGGAGGCAATGGAAGTGGCAGCGCGATGGTGGTATCCCAACTGGGGTATTCAAATTTGTCATGGAAGAGAGAGGAGCAGCCGAACCATTCGTCGATCCACAAGCTGCGCAGGCCAGGATGTGCGGAGATGAATGAAGCGACAGCAGCGGGCGTGCTGGCGACAGTCTGCAGCCGCACCTCTCTCAAGTCGCGCCATTGCGTCGTGAACAGAGTTTCCCCAAGGTTCGGGGGCGCAAAGCCGTCGGCGGGATGTGCTGTGAATTGAAGAAATAGCTCCTGTATGGGCTAAGGGATGAGCGACGCGCACCAAAGGCCTTCTGGCAAACCCACCTGAAGTGTTGGGCAGCGATCTCTGAGCAGGGCGACGAGTTGCGAACAATCTGGCGACCAAGAAGGTTCGACTCTCCAAACCATGATTTTCGTGGTGTAGTCGAAAATCACCAGATTTGAAACACTGAAGACATGAGGCAATGCGATGAGCTATGAATGGCATAGCAAAATGACCGCATAACTACCTGGCTATACCATATGACACAACTGCTGTTCTCGGATATCACAAGACGCTCGACCTGAGTAGTCGCCAAGGCCGACCAGACGTCCTGAAGTTTATCAGGCTCCTCGCCTGCGATGACTGTGTTCGAGTCAGAATCTTGCCATTCAAATAGAATGAGGTTTGACATGTTCTTCAAAGCACCGATCATGAGACGTTCGCCCTGTGTCATGACAGCGTCGGTCGCCGCGAAGTCGACGGCCAGGGTATCTGCAAAGTTGTGGGAGCAATCTGATGCACATTGCATGTAGGGCGTTGGCACAATGTAGTCACTCGACGCTGCGTCGCATATGGTCAGGAAGCGGACGTTGCGCGCCAGCGAGGCATACGACGACAGCAATTGCCATACGCAAAGAGCGGCGCGGGTGCATACGACGTCCCGAAGATGGGTGTGGCGAGGTGAAGCGACAGAGGCGAGGATCTTTGATGTGAGTGCGAAGGAAACCACGTCCTATGTGTAAGGAATCCAGGACACGATTTCGTCCAGAACTTCAGGGGGTAGAGTCGTGAGCTCGGGCATGGCTGTGGCGAATGGAAACGTTGAGTATCTGTATATCTACAGGATGAGGCAACTGAATCAGGTCCTCATGAAGGGATAGCGCACTATTTTGTTTGTCAGTCACCGAAGCACCGATGATACAATACAAGAACTAGATGTAGAAAGCAATTCGAAAGCAAGAGCAGTCAAGGTCCTTGACGCTGGAATTGACACGTACACCCGGGCCGCTGCAACAATGTGATCATATGCCGGAATGCCTTGATACGGCGGTGAAGCCTACTCACAAGAAGCAAAGAAACATTTGAAAAGTGCGAAAATAATCTCAGGGAAGTTGCTGAGAGCAAGTGCGCGTCGCCCCGGCACCGCGACACGGCCCTTTGATGCCGGGATGTCCAGATGTTGATTTCCCAATTTACGCCTCGGCCTTGCGGTTGTGGAATGTCTTGTACAGTGTTTCATGTACGCCATGTTCTATGACTTTGCCGCTTCTTCAAGGTCGGAAGCAAACGGGAGTCCGCATTGTATATTCCGACTGAGCCTACCAAATCGACCCTCCGTCCTCTGAACGCACTCGTTACCTCGCGCCTCCCATGTCCACCACTGGTACCTCTGACAATTGCTGGTGCTGCGATACGAAGAACGTGGGCCTCAAGCGCTGCACACGTTGCCGTCTCGCGCTCTACTGCGTATGTGACCTAGCATCATGCGCCGGCACTCACTGATAACTCATACTTGCACAGAACGACACCTGCCAAAGGTCCGCATGGAAAGCGCACAAGAGGGTGTGCATAGCGAATGCAATCTCGAGTACTCCGCCCTCTGCGTCTGTCGAGGCAGTGCGCCTCAAGGGAGGCTACAATCGCCCCTTTACCCCCGAGGAGCTCGACGTGCCTCCAGACCATCCGATATGGGGCGATGGCACGCCCGTGAGCCCCGTGTCGCAGCTCGTCGGTATGCCGATCAAGATTTGGAGGGAAGCGCACGACCTGCCGGAGCATGAGAACGACAGGAACAGGGACAACCAGAGCGTCACGTATCTTATGATCAGACCAGAAGTTTGCTTTGCGACAGACAGGTGAAGCTGCGTGCTTGTCATGCAGTAAGCCAATCTGACTTGTCCTGCACAGCTGGTCGCATAACATCGGGCCCGTCATCGTCGCGCGGGCGGACCAAAAGCCCCTTTCCATCGACGCGCTCGAAATGATCTGGATGTTCTGCGACGCGGTCCTCGATAAATACGGGGATAACGACCGCCGTCCGCCCTGGGACATGTACAACCCCGCGGCGTTCAAAGAGTTTTGCGAGAACTACAATGAGGAGAACGGCAGTGTACACGAGTTTGAAGCGCAGGATCCGGAGCTTCCGCTGTGAGGGATCCTTGAAAGACGGGTGGCGATTTGCAGGCCGCTGTCGGACGGTTTAGCAAGCGGTATCTGTAGCATCGAGGAATTATTGTTGTCTGCCTTCAGAATACGCCACTCTCTACTCACCTCCTTGTGCATTGCTGCACCGTGCCGCCCCCCCTTTCTCGGAAAAAATAGCGCATAAGTAGGACACTAATGCATCAGCCAAGACGTAAGTACACCACTGTCAATGGTCATCCGCCGCATAGGTCCAAACCGGCAGAGCTTTCGGGGTCCAGATTTATTCGAAGTATATGTGGCGAATTGTCTTTCCGCCCGCCTCTTGCGCGAAGGAACAGCGTACGCCATGCTTGTTGATCTCGATGAATATGCGCTTTATGCGATGGCACTTGGCCGAGGATGCGTGCGCGGTGCTGAAGGCAGAGGACTAAATTCGGAGGTGACGAGTGCGTACAAAAGCGAAGCTGTACCGCCGGAATTCGGGCGCATGAGCGGAAGTAGTCTGCTCGCCTGCTCAGAGGTGCATGGAGGGACCAGGAGACAGCGGTGGGGAAGAGATGCAGTCTGCGAGAGTAGAATCAAAGACTCGGAGAATCAAAGTCGCTGTCGGTGCCAGCAATTGCTCCCGAGCCCGTGAGAACGTTTCCTCTGGGCCTACCTCACCCTCCTGCTTTCGAAGGAGGCTGCATCAGCCCATCGCGACATAGACAGACTAAGACTAAGACAGTTTAACCTCACTGCAACCGAATGGCCGATCCGCCGCAGACGGACGTTTCGCGCCCTTCGGCACTCCCCACTGCCAGTCTCCTCCCGCGCGGTGCGCAAGCCAGGCAAACAGTCGATGAGACCTCCTCGGAGTATCTGGATGCCGTCGAAGAGGAATGGAACAAGAAGGTTGATGTTGAGGTTGAGACATTGGCGGAAGGCATGGTCGATCTGGTGAACCTGGCTTCGGTACGTCCTAGTGTACGTGAGGCCATCTACTTTTTTGCTCACCGGGTCGCGTCAGATCGGGGACAAGGACAAATTTACCATTGCGCAGGAGGCCTTCCAGGCAGAGTTTCGCGCGGAGTCTATGGTGAGCTCTAGGCGACACGTACTTCTCATGTCCACGTCTGACCATGGCACACAAGGTCCGGGCAGCCAACTCTCTTCTGTCCATCGTCCACTCCATGAAGCTCCTCCTCCTCTTGTCAGACGAGGCGCAAATCGTGCACAGGAGAGACGCGGAGCTCGCGACCACTCAGCGCGAAAAGGAAGAGGCAAAGCAAAAAGTGGCCGACCTGCTCAGCGAGCTCCTTCGCCAACCTTCCGACCACCAATAGGCTCGCGCCGCATCACTGCTAATCTTGCATCTGCCTCCACAATGCTGTTTTCACGCGCCAAAGGGCCCATCCTTTGTTTCCTGCGTCTCAAGGCCGGAACATCATCTGACCTGTGAGCATGTGCGTCGTCAGTCCTCCCCTGTTCCGACCAAGCATCTGATGTACTCTTCCGGGCTTTGTTGCTTTGAAGTGCTACGGTCGATATGCCAAGGCACCAGCTGTATCGCAGGGTTCTGCCGCGTTGCTGTCCACAAGGATCTCATAGCGCTGGGTTCGGAATCCGGGTGGAAGTCTGCCAGGTTGTCTTGAAGAATAGCCGGTACCACTACGCGCATACTTGTGGAATGCTACAACCTCCGCCATCTCATATTCCTGGTGCAAATGAACTTGTTTTTGGCCTATACCGCAGCTGCGAGTGAACATGGCGTCCTATCCATGGATTGACTGTTCCGTGTCCTGCGCTCCCGGATCACAGATCACAGTTCTCAAACATACTGATCGCTATGCGATAGACTTCAAGGCCCGGTTAACAAGAAGGCATGTGCGGTATGCCTTAAAGGTCGTTCCCCTTTTTGACGAGCTTGCAGGTTTTACAGCAAGGCGGTCTTTGTTGAGAGGTCTCTTCCATTCCCCATCAGCGTTGCTACCCGCATTCGCCTACTCCAAAGCTAGAATCATACGAACTCGATTACCGCGCACATCACAGGGCCTGGCGGATGGCTTGTCCACGCCACGCAGAGACGCTCAGCCCGCACGTGGCTGCAAAGCAGTGCCACGTAGCGGTCTGCTCTACTGCGTTTGGTCATGATGCGGGCTGTGTGGTCTCGCGATGGAGATGAGAGCGAGCCAAATTTCACAGACTTTCTTTTCATACATATCATGGCGAAGGCCATAGTATCCCGCAACTTTGGCGGAGTGCTTATAAGCGTTTCCTGCGCACGATGGGAAAGCGTCGCCGGGCAGAAGCCAAGCTCAGTCTCAGCTGTTTGAATGGCCACGCGACGCACAACTCGAGGACCTCAGCTGCAGTATCGCTTTTCTGTGCCTCAGTAAGCGCTGATCTCTTTTTGGTTCAATGGGGTCGAATTTTAAGAGTCTTTTGCCAGATGCGCTCATGGACTGACTGTGCGATGGTATCAGATTGTTGTCACCTGCTCGCCGAGTGTGTACGTCAACATCGAGACGTGCTTGCGCACCTGCTCTCCAAAATTCAAACCATGGCTTGAAATCTTGAGGTCGCCTTGGTATAAAAGGTTCGTCGCCGATATGAAGCTCCCAACATAAAGCTCTCTTGCAAACATGCGTCCTCTAGTTCATTCTCTCGCTGGAGTAGCCGCTATCTTGGGTGCTGCGGGTTGTGTCTCTGCGAACCTCTTCGGTCCTATTGGCACCGACAGACCAGCACCTGCCGGAGGCAGTATCGCCGTCGACCAGCCGCCAAACACGTTTTTCCAGGGGTTTTCGCCACCGTATCCTACGAACAACTGGTGGGCGGGCTATGCTGCCGGCGACGGAACTGCGTGAGTTATTGTGCTGTTGGTATTTCTTCGAACATTACTCATGCGCGCGGCGTAGTGTGTCGGCGGGTCCGTTCCCATACGAGTCTAACTTGACGCCGACGAGCATCCAGTTCGGGATCTCCACTTCTCGTCAATGGGATGGAGTATCCATCAAGCAGCCAACTCAAACGGACTGGGGTGCGGGTTTCGTCGAACACAACGGAAACGCACAGAATCACAAGGCTCTGTCATGGGTTAGTTCGTATTCTAGAGTTCGCCACGCGGATCTCATGTCATCATATCGCCTGCAGGACACGCAAACCGTCACGCTGCAGTATTTCACGGGTGCCAGCACATTGACGTCGTATCTTGTGCCGGGATCTCCATATCTGACGTTCAACTATGCCGGCGCCACGCCTGTATTCACCAGCGGACAAGGTCTCATTACCTCCTTCGGAGGCACTGCCGTGCCAAATGGCGGCAGCGGTAAGTCACGACATTCGCCGATCTTTCTGCACTATGTCTCAATATCGCACTCGTTAGTCACCAAGTCAGGAACCCAGTTCCTCGTCGTTAACACCGCAGGGACCTATATCATCTACTCATTGAACGGTAACATAACATTGACGGCGACGGCGGCGAGTGGTGCTGGTACTGTCAAGGCGTCGGCGCAATTTAACGGCGTCATACGTGTCGCCAAGCTGAATGACCCAAGTCACAAGGCCCTTCTGGACCAATATGTCGCCAACTACCCGACAGCGTTGACGCTCGACTACTCGTTCTCGAGCACCGTGCCGCAGGCCACCCTCAAGTTCATTTGGACGGTCACCGGCAACTCTGCCAATCTTCTCTTGCTGACCTGGCCACACCATCGGTACGTCCGTAGATTGCTCCGGGAGGATTTTCGCATCTCACCACAATTACGTGTCTAGACCAAAGTTGCAGTCTCCCAACTTCCCCGCAACAACGGCTCTCAATTATCTGACCACCAAGGGCTGGATGTACCCCGTCCTTGGAAATACCTGGAATTTGCTGTACAATCTGCCTACCATCGATTGGAACGCCCCCCGCACACCCGATAGCTCCTGCACGTCGCAGATCATACAAGGGCTCGTTTATGAGATCGGTAAGCTGAACGCGACGACGCCCAGTATACCAGGAGACTTCTACAATTGGGGCAACGCCATCGCCGCCAAGGCTAGACTCGCGTACGTCTTTTCCAGCATTCCTTAACGTGGGATCGCTGATGGCGCTGTCATGAAGACTCATTGCAGATCATATGGGGCGGCAGGACTTGATACCTCCTGTCGTTGCCTATCTCAAGGCCAGTTATGCGTACTGGGTAGGAGTGAATCGTATACCTCCCGGCCAATGTCTTGATTCTGGTTTTAGTTCCAAGCGTCGTCCGCCGTCGTACCAGCATTCGAAACCGCATGGGGAGGAATCATCAACAAGGCCGGATATAACAACGTCTGGGTAGATTATGGGAACGGTTATTACAATGTGAGTGCCCTCTTGCGCGGCATTTCCAAGGACAATCCAGTAACTTTCTCCCTATCCAGGATCGTGCGTATCGCAATACATTCTTCAGACGCACTCACCTACGTATTGATAGACCATTTCCATTATGGGTACTTCCTTAGCGGAGCGGCCGTGATTGCGAAGTGCGTTGATGTCTCCTCAACCTCACCAGAGAAAGCTGACTGTACATCATCAGATACGACAGCACATGGCGTTCACAGTATCAGACGCAGATCAATTGGTTCCTGCGCGACATCGTCAACCCTACGCCTGCAGATCCATTCTTCCCTGTAACTCGCCACCGCGACTGGTTCGCCGGACACTCTTGGGGTGAGCAGTCGCATGCAGCACCTGTTACACGACTTAACTGGGGATCTTGACAGCATCCGGCATTGCTAACGGCGCAGGGTCTCGCGACCAGGAGTCGTCAGGCGAAGCAATCAATGGATATTACGGTAGGAGCACGCGCGGATTTACCCTTATATCTTCCTCACGGCTTACAGGTGCCATGCTCTGGGCCGAAGTCATCGGGGACACGGACATCAAGAACTACGCACGACTGCTCATCGCTACGGAGCAGCATGCCACACAAGTCTATTGGCATCTGTATCCTTCTGCAAGCCCCACCGATCGCGACAACCCTTACCCCGAAGCATCGGTGCGGAGTCTCATCACGATGGGCAATGTCGAGGATTGGCAGTCTGGCGCATGGCTGTAAGCCACTCGATTATGTCCTCTACGCTGTCCTTTGATGACGTTGCTGCCGCGATAGCTTTTGGGGAGACCAGACGGTCGAGATCGCCGCGATCCAGATTCTGCCCGTCACCCCAGTTAACGAGTACCTCTACGACTCAGCATGGGTCAACAACGTCATCTCCTACACGGCCAACGAGCTCAGCAACTCGACGTACGCCGACGCTTGGAAGAGCGTCATCTACCTCGCGTACTCGAATGCCAACCCGCGGGACGCCGCCACGCGTTCCGCCGGGCTCACGGACTGGGGCACGGGCAACACGTACACCAACCAGGTGTACTTCCTCTCCACACGCCCCAACCCCGGAGGCGCGATCTGCACCGCAGCGCAGGCGAACCCGCTCGGCAATTACACCATCCAGGTGGCGTCGTCGGGCCGGTATGTCGTCGCGTCCGCGGCCTCGCCCAACCTCGTCGCGTCTGCCACGACGAAGTCCGCTGCGAGCGTGTTCAACTCGGCGTTCGCGCCGAACGCGGGCACGCTGCAGCTCGTGTCGTCAAGCCAGTACGTGACCGCGGACCAGTCGGGCACGTTCGCGCTCGCGGCGGCGCGCGGAGTCGCGTCGACGTGGGAAGTCTTTGTGGTGAGGCAGAAGGTCGGCGCGGCGACTGGTGTCTATTCAATCAAGGCGGCGTCGAATGGGCTGTATGTCACAGTTGGAGCGGACGGGTCGCTGATCAACAACGGGGCGACGGAGGCGTCCAGTGTCGGGTTCAAGTTTGCCTGAGTTTCCAGACAATCCATGTCGAATACACGGCGTATGTACGAGCAGAATGTACGAGCAGAATGAGGATGTAGTAAACAATGTAGTTTTCGCATATTACAATGGTCTCGATTTGACTACTTGAATTTACTTCAAAGCTTGGACCTCTGCGCTGGGGATGCAATCCCGACGACGCCAGCCTTGACGAGGTCTGCGACTTCGTCGGCGTGTAACCCTGCCTCCAACAGTACTTCTTGCGAGTGCTGTCCAGGCGGCAGAACGTCCGGGGAAGGGAGGTGTGTGGATGCTGGCGTCCTGGACAGAGACGGGGAAGGCGAAGGTACCATGGACTCTGGGACCACGACGCCTGGAGCTGCCAGGGCAGCTGCCTCCACAGGGTCAAGCACGGGTGTGACACATGCGTCGACTCCTTGAAAGATGTTGGCGTCAAGATTTCTTCTCAAAACATGGGAAGCAAGCAAAGACGGACCGTCGAAAACTGCGGCCCACTCGTCTCGAGGTCTCAGTCTGAAACCTTTCTCCATAAAGTCTCTAAAGACGGGCCACTCTTGGGCCACTCCTCCTTTCGTCCATGAGACCCAATATCCGGAATCCACGACTGCTTCTTCAGCCAATGCGACGGTAAGGCCATCAAGAAGCGGTCGAGGAAAACGCGGAAAAAAATGGGGCTCGAGGCATCCCGCAACGTGTCGCTCGTCGGCGCACGTGTAGACGTTGTAGGCCGCCGTCGAGCAAGTTGGACTGGCGCGGTAACTTCGCAGAAGCAACAACTGAGCTTTGCAGCGCGGCATGCAGCAATGCAAACGTAGCAACGTAGACTAGCGGGTCCCAGATGCCTAGATGCCCGTAAGATGAATGTGCAGAAATGAATCAGGGCGGCGTACCATGTCGGCAGAGTCACTGGCAACTTCTAGCACTTGTCCTTACCGCTGGGCCGGCGCTGCCGCACTATAAATCGCTCGTCACATTTTCTAGCCGCTGTGAACATCTCCGGCATCATACATATTACGCAGAGTGGTCACGACCGCATACTCAGGGTTCACTAGAAAAATCACGGGAAAACGCTCTTCGGAGGTACGTAAATACTCTCCTCAGACATGGTAACTGTCTGACTCGGATATAGCTCTGCTAATATCCAGTTTTGCGCCTCTGCTGCAGTGCCGCCTCAGCGTCCAGTAGTCACAGCAAGCGGCTGCCAAGGGACGGGGTATCGTTGGGCTAGCTTCATCAGCCACTGGCACACTTCGCCTTCTGCTGAAGCCTGCTGACCGCGACTGCAGCCTGCCATCAATCAGGCGCGGGTTTTCTGCCCCATCGCCGTCTTTCTATGATGGTCACGCCCACGTCGATCGATTCACCCGTTCTACTTAGGCGTGCACAGAATGCGTTGTGTTCATGCGACGCCTCGAATGTCGCAAACAGCCGTGTGAGCGTCGCTCGATTCGCTCTTTTCACCTTATCTATACGTCTCTTCAGGTCGTGACGCCAGGGTCCCACTGGATCTGTTCAGCGTGTTCACCTTGAGGCGCTTTTGGGGACAAAAGAACAGGTTGGGGAGAACGAGTGCGAGCAACCAGAGAGGCGCGGTGATCACTTGCAGTTGGAGGCAGAAAGGGGGCTCCGCGTTCACCAAGATAGGTAGCGGGCTCATGACAAGCGGAGACGCGCCGAAAACGCGGCGGGGTGATGTTCGCCTTCGAACGAATTCACACGTACGTGCGTTGGCCGACAGAAAGGATAATTTCCTAGTAAAACTCGAAAACACATTCAATGTGAGAGATGACGACCTGGGCAGGCCGTAAGGACCGCAAGTTGTGGGTATTGATTGAATGTAAATCAAACGCGCTGAAGGGCTATCACGCTTTCGATTCGGGTTCATCTCGAGGCATGGGCACAGCCGGAGTCCGAGTGATTATGTATCCAGCCGTGCGGTAGACATGGCGAATCCACCTGAACGGGCCCAAAATGAAAGAATCCTTCTTTCCAACAAGGCGAGAGCGGAGCTTCCAGCTCGTCAACGCGCCGCTCACCTCCGCAAATCGGGACGCGACGATGCCGATGGGCGGACGCACGTTCGGGTCTTCGTGACACATGTCCGCAACGAGAGGCTCGAGCCATTGGAAGCCATAGTACTTCTAAGGGGTAGAGTGAGAACACTCAGTTTGCGTACAAGATTCATACCTGTACAAAATCTGTGCGCAGCATGTTCCCGAGGTAGTAGATGTCCGTCGGGAAGGGATTGTGTGGCGGGGCATTAGGGAAATTGCGAAGTTCCGGCGCAGACTTATCACCCCCACGGACTGCACGGTCTACCGGTGCCCCCCGCGCAGGATCGTAATACCGGGACAAGCCAAAATCGATGAGATAGTAGCGCGGCGGGCGCTGCGTGCGCGTGGACGACTTTGCGAACCAGTGGAAGTTCTTGCTGCGGCTCATCTTGACTGGGTGGAAGGAGTTCGGGTACATCCCGCTTGGATCCAGGACGATGTTCTGGCCAGTGCAGTCCCTGCGCGCGGTCAGTCATTTATTCAGCACATCAAATACAACTGACCGGTGAGCGACGTGAAGCTTGTGCATGAATTCAAGGCCCTGCCATGGGTAAGTATCGTTTCCAGACTTGCGACGAGATGGCACACCTCAATTATCTGCGTAGCGAACGCCACGACCTCTCCAAACGTCCGAAACCGAGGATTATTGTATGGGCGCATTCTAGGAAGTACCATGACAGTTGTCAGATTTTCTTCGAACCGCATCGTTTCTAAGAGGGGGATGCAATGATTCATGGGATTGCGCCTATACTGCTCCGAGGAGAACAGTTTAGATATCTCGAGTTCGTCGGGCGGGTTCGTATCAGACAGCTCTTTAAGAATAACCTGCTTTCCATCCGCCATACGTGTCGCATCGATGATGACCGGAGACTGCGAGGCTTAGTTGCATGATTACGATGGTTCATGATCACTCACCATATCCTCGTCTCTCTGCCAATCCTCGAACCAGCTGTGCGGCAGCTTCCAACGAGACCCAGAAAACTTCCTGTCATCATGATATCGAGGGCGAAGCATGTAACCAGCTGCCTCTAACTTCTTCTGGTTATCAGTCCAGTCTCTTTCATGAGGAAAGCGATGCCCGGGCTCTGCGAGCATGGCCATGCGCAGAGCTCTGCGTTCGGCTTTTTGCTCGGCGATCATGCGAGCCATTTCAGCCTCTTGATCGGGAGTGCCCAGGTTTGAGGAAGGTGCGAGGGCCATAGTGAGGAGCGTAAGTTGGAGTCGAACGAGGTGGAGATGCTACTAACAGCGCGGCGTCGGAGCGTGGGATACATATAATGCCGTGCGAGTATGTCCGCGTGAACCGACACCCACCCCAAACCCACCCAGGCGTAAGTAAGAGACAGAAACAGCAGGGCCCAGGCAGCAGGCTCTTAACCAGACGCACGCCGTGATCACGCGTGGTCCTACAAGGGATTAGGACACACTGTTTACACAGAGTTATAAGATGCAAACTGGAGACGGAATTCACGCGCAGGATCACGGATGATCGTGAAGGAACACGCATGAACACGCGTGGTCAATCGATCATGCGTGAACATGCGCGAACATGCGTGAGCACGCGTGAACATGCGTGATCATGCAGACTCAGGTCTGTGTCCTGAGATTTTGCCCAGTACTGTATCGCTCGTGAAAGTCCGCGCCGCAATATTGGTTGAGCGTCTGACGGTAATCGACGCCGAGCCGTGTTTCGGGCGCAAACGCAGCGAGAACATGAGTTGAAGAACATTCTGATGCAGGCTGCGCAGTGCGGCTGTTGCAAGGTTCTGCAGAAGCCACGCAATTTGCCGCATTTGCTTACTAAGTACATAGACTTAGTTGGCGTCGCTGGCGAACGTTGTGCTGCAATTGTACCGTAGTTCTCAAAGGAGAGGACCTCGATTGTTGACCAGTCTGCCGGTATTGACACTGATGAGTCCGACGTTCACTGGACATATTCTGCCTCTATACTTATGTACATCGCCGACTCAATCAGCTTGGTTACATCGCTTCCCTCTCCTTCAATTAGCGGCCGCACTCTCTCCAATCACCCAACTTCGAGTCTTCGACTAGTCTTCGTCGCTTATCTGTTGCCTGTTGCTCTCTGTTACCACTCATCCTCCGTCTTCCGTTTCCGCCCCACGTACCGCTGACAGTATGGTGCCAGTCCCCGGCCTGTCGGACGCCGACAGATTCCTCTCGACTCTTGCCTCTCACTTCATTATTGCCATGGTGCACAAACTCTCGACGGCAAAGCTCTATGACATGGCGTCGAAGGATCAGGCCTGGATGACGGTGCAGTTGTGCGCATACTCAAGCTACATGAATTCCAAAATTCTCAAGAAGCTCAAAGTTGATCTTTCGAAGTGCGTTCACCGGTTCATCACTATTTTGGTTAATACTCATGACCTTGCAGAATTGAGGCAGCTGGGGATGACATCCTCCACGGGGAAGATGATGGCTTCGCGCCGCTTGTAAAGATTCGCAAGTACAGGAAAGTTCGTAAGTACCAGAAGGAAACTAGGAAGTTGAAGCATAAGGTCCAGGTATGTTCTCTGCGTCCCCCTCGCGGAGTGCGTCTACGATGACGCTTTCCTTGCTGACACGGTTTTCGGCAGATAGCATCGGATATTGCCATGGCCGCACAAATGAAGGAGATGATAGAGCTACAGAGCACTAATGCTGCCGATGGAGAAGGTCACGTCCAGTCTGAAACGCCAACAGATGGTGCACCGTCCTCGGACGCCCGCGTCGAAGCTGCCTTTGCCGTTCCTAGCAATGCTCCCTCCGATCACGATGGTAAGTCCTTATTTTCTATTCGTTTGCAAGCCACATTGACAGGAATGTTCAGAGCCCAATGTTTTGATAAAGGCTACCTTGGATGGTGACCCGGACCATCTGTACCTTGCTGAATTTGCCCCACAAAACTCTCAACCTGTGGAAACGATCGACCCTGGGACTAGGATGCCCGTCCCAACCTGTAAGCTGAGCTCTGGGCTTCCTGGCATGTGCGAGGAGCTGACGCATACCGGATTGTGAACCCACAGGGCGAGTGAATAATGAAAAAAGCGTAAAGAGCGGGCTACACCGCGGCGACAGATCCAAAAAGGCCAAGGCCAAGGCAGTGGGTTTGTTCTCACCGCGTGCAGTGCGGTTGGCTGATAACATACTCGGCTTTGTAGTCCATCCCCAAGGTTCCTTTTTTCGACGGATCTGGAGCAGCCAAGAAAGCGACGGTGGGTTGTTCTCACTGCGCAAACTGCAGTTTTCTGACGAGGAGTTCGACAGACTGTTCACAAGACGAACACCCCGAAAGTTCACGCCCACTCAGAGACAGACGCACCTATGGATGCCGCGGATACATCTGACGGTGTCTCTTCTGATGCGACTTTTGATGCATCTTCTGACGGCCAGTCTCTCAACGCCCCGGATTTTTCTATGACGCTCTCTGAGAACATCGAGTCTGTGGATATGAGCGACTGGCAGGAAGACGAATCCGACACTGAAGTCGATTCTTTGTTCAGGAATCATTGGAATTAGGCCCAGTGAATTCTACGAGTCTAGGTCTCCGCAGAATGCGGCACTGTTTGAGTTGACGATATCGTTCGATGATATATTTACAATACTGGTACTGGCTAGCCCAGCGTATGTACGAGCAGAATGTACAAGCAGAATGAGGATATAGTCAAGGATGTAATTTGCGCATACAACCATAGTCTGGAATTGACAACTTTGGTTCCCTTCAGAGCTTGGACCTCTGCGCTGGGGATGCAATCCCGACGACGCCAGCCTTGACGAGGTCTGCGACTTCGTCGGCGTGTAACCCTGCCTCCAACAGTACTTCTTGCGAGTGCTGTCCAGGCGGCAGAACGTCCGGGGAAGGGAGGTGTGTGGATGCTGGCGTCCTGGACAGAGACGGGGAAGGCGAAGGTACCATGGACTCTGGGACCACGACGCCTGGAGCTGCCAGGGCAGCTGCCTCCACAGGGTCAAGCACGGGTGTGACACATGCGTCGACTCCTTGAAAGATGTTGGCGTCAAGATTTCTTCTCAAAACATGGGAAGCAAGCAAAGACGGACCGTCGAAAACTGCGGCCCACTCGTCTCGAGGTCTCAGTCTGAAACCTTTCTCCATAAAGTCCCTAAAGACGGGCCACTCCTCCTTTCGTCCATGAGACCCAATATCCGGGATCCACGACTGCTTTTTCAGCCAATGCGACGGTAAGGCTATCAAGAAGCGATCGAGGAAGATTCGAAAAAACTGGGGCTCGAGGCATCCAACCGCAACGTGTCGCTCGTCGGCGCACGTGTAGACGTTGTAGAAAGGCGCGCCGCCGTCGAGTAAGTTGGACTGGCGCGGCGACCCCGTAGAAGCAACGACTGGGGTTTGCAGTGCGGCATGCAGCAATGGAAATGTAGCGACGTAGCGGGTCCCAGATACCTGGATGCATATAAGATGAGTGTGGAGGAATGAGTCAGGGCAGCGTACCATGTCGGCATTGACGACTTGGCCCTTACCGCTTCGCTGCCGCTCTATGAGGGCGAGAAGCACACCCATAGCGCATGTTAGTCCTCCACCCGCAAAGTCGGCCATTAGATTGAGCGGGAACGACGGGCGCTCCGAAGTTCCTGGGAGAAGCTGGAAAGTAATGTTTACTCCTCGCATGAAAGGAGTTAAAAGGTCATACCGAGAGCACACCACTTAGTGCTAGGTAGTTGATATCATGACCTGCAGCGCTTTCAGCATAACAGAGCCGGGGAAGGGAGCAAGCAACCTAACCAGCCCTATCGGTATTCGGGCCTACATCGAGTAAGCCTCAGGCCTGGTGACACGCACAGGTACAAAAGGGCTACCTCCTTGTTTAAACCTACGCGTGGCACACTTCAGGTTACATGCGGTACGAATCAGCGAACGGATTTACGCACCCAGGGAGTCTGGCAAATACGAGTTTCCCGTTCTGCCCACTAGAACCCAGCCATACATCGGGACCGAGGCCCATCTTCTCTAGCACACCCGGTCTGAACGTGTCAATGAGGACGTCCGCGCGCTTGATGAGCTTTTTGATTGTCTCCAGTCCGCGTGGGTCCTTCAAGTCGATCGCCAAAGAACGCTTGTTGCGGCATAGAAAGTCCGGAGTAACTGGGGTTTGCGAGGATACCGGGCGGTCAATCCTGATGACATTAGCCCCAAAGTCTGCGAGGATGAGGCCGGCGAACGGAGCAGGGGCAAGACCTGCAAACTGTTGTCACTGGCGTGCATGAGCGCCGCCTCTGAGAGCAGGATATGACTAGACGCACCTCGACGACTGTGACGCCGCTGAGTGGGCCAGCGGTTCTCGGCGGTGTCATTGTGGAAGTGAACAACTTTGCTGCCAGCGCATGCCGTCAGCACCGTAAGGACCCAAGTTCCAAGCAATATGTTGTCACTGTGGGAGGCAACCGCGGATGCCCGGCGGACCGCCGCGCCATCGAAGTCGAGTCAACGTTCTCTTCTTTCACCACGACGCGTTCACGCTCAGGCTTCAGCTGTATCTCAATCTTACTGCAAGCCCGGCAAGTAGCGCGGCAGATGTGTGCTTCACAACGGCTGTTTCAATGGCTCGTCACATTTTCGCGCCATTCTCCCAACATCCAATTGGCGCGGGGCAATTGCAAGACAGGCCCTGGTGAGTAGGCGATATTCGATGATGACGTGTGTTCATGGTACAGTAGAGAGCTCGAATCGATCAGGGTGCATGCACAGTTCTGAGGTTCATGGCTGGTACCAAATGTGAGTGTGCCCTATACGTAGTACGCCAAACGTCCTGACTGTTCTAATCACTGGATAGCCCGTGCATGCTCGCCTTCTTAAGAGACTACAGCGAGTTGGTAGGCTAAGGACGCAACACTTAGTAACATTCTAGGATGGCGACTCGTGAGTCGCTGTCAATTTATTTAATTTTATTGCCCCAAGTCGCTAGACCTTATCAGATAGGTCACTTCCGTTGACGTCATGAACATCCACTGGCCGAGCTTCCCCCTCGTTCCTCCTACCGTCCACCGCCATCATGGACAAGATAAAGTCATTTTTGAACAAACACTCTAACGAACACGCGCCCTCCCAGCCAAATCTACCCTCATTGCCCCAGCCACCTCCGTCCCTGACAGTCGGTTTCCCAAACCCCCAAGACCTATATCGCTATAGAAAGCAGCGCGGAGTCAATCTTGGTGAGAGACTCTTTCTCTGGCATCGGTTGTAGACCTTTCAATTTACTGCGTATCCTAGGGTCTTGGTTTGTTCTGGAGAGATGGATAACGGACGCTGCTTACCGCGCCGCGGCATCGCCTGGACAAAGCGATCACGACGTCGCTCGTGGGTCGAACGCGCGGCGTATTCTTGAAGAACATTGGGACAATTGGATTACGGAGAATGATTGGAAATGGATAGCTGAGAGAGGTTTTAACACTGTTAGGATCCCGGTACGCCCGAATCTCTTTTTAGTCGGGTCATTGTGAACGCAACTCCCAGATCGGCTTCTACGAACTTTGTGGCGTCGATTCATCGGTCCTCGTGGGTACCGACTTTGCAAGCATCGGGCATATATTCGAGGGTGCATGGCCTCGCATCATGAACGCCATCGCGACGGCGCACCGGTTTGGCATAGGCGTGCTAATAGGCATGTTGCACGCACTTCGGGGAGCGAAACATCATTAACCGATCGCGGTTTAAAGACCTTCACGCCGCACCTGGAAAGCAGAATCAAGATTCTCATTCGGGCACATCTTCAAAACAAGTCTCGTTTTTCACTTCCTCGAATTTTGCGCGGACAACACAAATTCTCACTTCGCTTCTTGCCCATCTCTCCGCATTCACTCGAGCCCATAACCCTCCTCTTCCAAATGTCGTCGGAATCGAGCTGGTTAACGAGCCCAATCCTCCAGACAGCAAGGCGCTGCAGCAATGGTATCGCACCACGATTGCTGCTATGCGACAAGTAGACCCGGAAATGCCTTTATACATCGGGGATTCGTGGCGCACCGACGAGTACGCTGGATTCATTAAGTCGCTGGGCGATCAGTCCCCGTCATCACATTCCTCTTTCATCGCGCTCGATCATCACCTCTATCGGTGCTTCACCTCATCCGACAACTCTACTCCAGCCTGGAAACACGCGCAGAATCTACGAACGCCGTCTGAAGGAACACCGGGGACGTTCGAGCGCGTGTCCTCCGCACTTGCCTCTGTTGGCGCGGGCCTCGTTGTCGGCGAATGGTCTGGCGCACTCAATCCAGGCTCCTTACACGGAACATCAGACGAGATCACTGCGAAACGCGATTTCGTCAACGCGCAGCTTGCTCTCTACGAGCAACATTGTGCGGGTTGGTTTTGGTGGACCTACAAGAAGCAGTCGGCCGGCGACAGTGGCTGGAGCATGCGGGACGCCGTTGACAGAGGTGTCTTCCCGCTTTGGGTCGGTATCCGCGTCAGGCGGCAGTTAGACCAGGATCCTGGGCGTGTATCAAGAAGAGAAGTGGCGCAAAACTCAGCTCTCGGTATGTTCTTAGGTCTCGTTAGAAATTACCCGTCTCATCCTCTCTTTGTACTCGGCTGGTCTTCAGGGGAGCATGCAGGATGGTGGGCCAAGTATCCAGATGGAGAATACGAACACTGGCGCTTCGCCGAAGGATTTGCGCAAGGATGGGACGATGCGTACGTGTTCTTGACTTCAGGCACCCCGAGCGGCTCGGCTCCCGAGATTGGATTCAAGGCAGCTTGGGCGAAGCGTCGCGCTAGCGAGCACGCGAAAACGAAAGGCAATCGGAATGTGTGGGAATACGGTGGGCCGGCTGTTAAGGACAGTCAGCGCAGGCTAATCATTCACTAGAACATGGGCTAGTCCAAGGCATCGATGCTGCAAAGAGTGACTTCCGGCGTGTATGTGCTTGAGGTTGATAATGAAAAGGTGGTTGTAGACGTAGACACTCGTAGACGAGAGTCCTTAGTCCGCTACTATAACTCAGATGTACGGTCCGAGTCGCTCGCAGAGGTGTAGGGATCGCGCCGCGCTGCCGCGCCGCGCCGCGGCCGTGCCGCCGACGCCCACGTTGCCTCCTACCACCACCTACCCAAGCACTGCGCGCTGTGCAAGGCTTCAGTACGATGGCTGGAGCACATTCGGCTGTTCCGAAGTCATCTTCGCAGCGTTCGGGTCAGTACAATATACCATGCTCCTTACAAATTCTCACCTTGGCATATCCAGGCATCCCCAGCCTACGCGATGCCAGCAAGGCATCCAAGGCCGATCTGGCGTTCAGCACCGTCGGCACAGCGCTCGAGATACTCAAGGATGTCGGAGAAATGACAGCAAATGTCCCGTACATCAAGGCGCTTTCGGGCCTTGTACTCCAGATCATAAAGATCAAAGATGTACGCCCTCGCCGGCTTGCCATGGGCAAATACTGATGCCTAGATATACAGGACGTCAATACAATGAAGGAGAAGTGGGCGGAGAACATGCGACTCGTGTTACAGATTCAGAAGGTCATCGACGATTTTCACGATGCGTGCGTAGCCGACGGAAAATCCGATGGCGATCTCCCCGATTACTTGGTAAGGGCGCTTCGCGGGCTCGAAAGGTGAGCGAGGGCTCCATTTCTGCGAGTCGGCTCGTCTAACGGACACATCCAGCACATTGGAGGATGTCCTCAGCGTGCTTGCGCAGTGTGTGGGCAATCGCAAGCGCGATTTCATCAAGAAAATCGCAAACCGCAGTCAATTGACGAAGGCAGTCGACGCTTGCGGCCGCGATGTCCAGAATGCCCTCACCATCCTCAATGTTAGTCACTACAATCATCGCTTCATGATGTGGTGCTAACCACGCTCCCTAATCTGTAGATGCGATTGGTCTTGTACCAGGGCAGCACGATGAACGACGTCGCTCTCGCAATAAAGGCTCAGGTCGGTTGACCGGAGCAAATATATTCCCTGTCCTTGCTCATCCGATGAATAGATGGCCTCCCGGTCTCCGCCGCCATCCAAGCCGTGCGTCCTGATGGATTCTAGTTCATGGAGGCATTGTCAACTGACCTTTTGTACAGTGCACCGCCCGTCCTACGAAGGCCATACCCGTTCATCGGACGTGATGTCGAGGTCAACGACATCGTGAATCGCATTGTCCAAAAGACACCCGCCAGGATTGCCATCCTAGGACCTGGGGGCATGGGCAAGACATCTGTTGCCCTCGCAGCTCTGAACATGGTTCAGGATCAAGAGCTCTACCGTGATGCCTGCTACTTCGTGTCTTGCGAGGCCATCTTGTCTGCCAATGACTTGATCACCAAGCTTGCTCAGACCTTTGACATTGCCATTGAGCCTGGTGATAACTCCATTGAGAGAAAAGTCATGGCATATCTGAAATCTGTGACATGCATGCTCTGCCTGGATAATTTTGAAACTCCTTGGGAGGCTCAAACAATTGCTGTGGAAGAGCTACTAGCTCAGATTACTTCTTTGCCAAATGTGGGCTTGATGATAACTGTACGAGGGGAAGAATATCCTGCTTCCACCTCTTGGGATAGATCTCCACTAGATATTATCAAGCCACTTGATTTTGAATCAGCAACACAGACATTTCAAAATGTTTCGCAGAAGTCTGATGAGTTCTCAGCAAAGTTGATTAAATCTGTTGATTGTGTCCCTTTGGCTGTAAATCTCCTGGCACATCTTGCCCAAACCGAGTCAACAGCTTCACTATGGCAAAGATGGGAAAAGAGCCACACCACCATGGTGAAAAGAAATACTAGCAAATCAAGATTGACAAGCCTTGATCATTCTATTATGTTGTCCTTGGAGAGTGCCAGAATGGCCGCATGCCCACTTGCAACAGAATTTTTGAGCATTCTTAGTATGCTCCCAGATGGCCTACAACTCAGCAAGGTTTCTGATTTACAGCAGGCATATAATGGAAAGCTGAATATAGAAGAAGTTGTTGCTGTTCTGAAGCAGAACTCTCTGATCTATATATCTGTTGATGATAGACTGTCTATATTGTCACCAATCCGATTTGTAGTCCTGCAGGTTTTAAATCCCTCTCAGGAAATGAAGATAGTCCTGCAGGAATATTATATGCAACAGATTGAAGAGCAAGATAGCAATGGGACATTTGGAACAGCAAGAGCTGTATTTATACCAGAGATAGGCAATGTCCAGGCTGTGCTGGAAAATTCCCTGCAGGACTACAAACAAAAAGAAAGGGTTATAGGTACTATAGCAAAGTTTGCCGAGATATGTTACTGTTTGGGGCTTGGGGATACAAGCTTGATATCCAAGGGAACTTTGGTCGCAATTGATCTCAATCACAAACTTTATGGGAACTGTTTATATCAGTGGGGCAAACTGTATTTGCAGTGTGCTCAGTATGAAAAAGCAGCTGAGAAGTTACATGAGGCTCTTCATGTCCACAAGAATGTGCATGATTTATCGAGACAAGCCCAAGATCACTATTACATGTCTTACATACATCGTCATCAGGCCAAGACAGACCAACAGGGAAGATCTGGAGAGGAAACAGAGCTTGACATTTCACTCAATCTCTATACCCAAGCAGGCAATAAAATGGGAAGGGCTCACTGTTTGAATGCATTGGGAAGCCTATATAGAAAATATGGAGAACTGGATAAAGCAGAAGAATCAACGAATGAAGCACTTATATTGCACCAAGAGGTGAAAGATGTCCTTGGCCAGGCAAATGATTTGCAAGGCTTAGGTGAAGTTTATCTTCACAAGTCAGATTATCTAGAAGCAGAGAAGAAATTTCAGGAAGCTTTGAAGCTCCATGAACAAGAAGGTTCACTGTCAGGTCAAGCTGATGATTTGAGGCAGCTGGGAAAGGTGCATTATATGCATTTGTTGAACTATGTGAAGGCAGAAGAGTACACAAGACAGGCTTTAACTCTTGATGTCACAGCCAATAATATTCTTGGACAAGGATATGACTTCCTGCAGATTGGCCATATATACTCTTTGTCACATCAATACACAGAAGCAGAAAAGGCATTTGCAGAAGCATAGAAGCTATATACTCAGATTTCAGATATCCCAGGTCAAGCCACTGTTGTTTATAGGCAAGCAGAAATGTCGCATAGAAGGCATGAATGGAGAAAAACTCAGATTATGTTGGACAAGGCATTGGAGCTGTATGTGAGGGACAACAATATGCAAGGACAAGCAAATTGTTATCAGAAGCATGGAGAGACACACCTTCTGCTTACTGAACAGAAAAATGCAAAAGAAAGTTTTCTCAAGGCTTACAATTTGTATTGCAAAGTTGGGGATCTAATTGGTCAGGGAAATGCTCTGAGGGGGCTGGGTGATCTTGATATCAGTCAATCTAATTTGGATAGTGCAAGAGAAAGGTTCTCTGCTGCCCTAGCGGTGCAACTGAAATCCAATGATACACGAGGGAGAGCATATACTGTGTTCTTTTTGGGAAAGATCCACAGGCTTTGCTCCGAAATTGAGGCAGCAAAGGAAAGATTCTCTGAAGCAATTGATCTCCACAAAATTGCCAATGATATTGGAGGTGAAGCCAATGCAGTAATGAACATGGGAGAAATCTATATGCAGTGTCAACAGCTGCCACAAGCACAAGTTTTGTTTGAAGAAGCCTTTAACTTATATGTTAAGGCAGAAGATGCAATGGGTGCAGGAAATACATTGGCACATCAAGGGGACATATTACTCCTTCTCTCTGACATTTCAAAAGCTAAAGAGACATTTCAACGGGCTCTTGAATTTCACAGTAAAGGCTGTGATAAAGTGGGCATTGCTAGTGATTTGCAAAACCTTGGAAAGATAAGCCTGAGGTCAAATGATCTGGATGTGGCTCAGTCTCAGTTTCTGGAAGCCTTGACAATGCATAAGGAAGCTCTGAATATCTATAATGAAGCCAATACCCATGAGCTTCTAGGCCAAGTGTATTCAAAGCAAAATAACAAAGAGAAGGCTAAGGAACATTACATGGAAGCCTTGACTTTACATGAGCAAGTTGGCAATATACTGGGACAGGGCAATGCAAATATGCTGCTTGGCTCCATGGATGCTGAAGCAAAGGATTGGAATACAGCTGAGATAAGATATCAGAAAGCCCTGTCACTACATGAGCAGGCTCAAGACATCCTTGGACAAGCCAATGATCACTTGAAGCTTGGACAGCTAAAGGCTGATCAAAAGGATTTCAAGAACGCTGAGTTGGAGTATAGTGAAGCTATGAGACTGTACAGTGAAGCAGGACTTACTCTGGGTCAAGCCAATATCCAACAGTGCCTGTGCCTGCTTTATGCTCTCCAAGGAAATGCACCCAAGGCTTATGAATTTGGTTGTAAAGCTCTTGAGCTACATATTGCAGCAAATGATCCATTTGGGCAAGCACTTGATGAACAACGTCTTGGGATGATACTTTTATTAGGTTTAGGGAAGCCAGCAGATGCAGCTGAAAGATATCAGAAGGCATTGGACCTGCACATTGAACTAAAGAATGTTTTCTCTCAGGTCATAGATTTGAAAGGCTTGCTACAAGCATATGAAAGGCTCTCAGATACAGAGAAGCTTCAAGCTGCCCTAGAGAAGATATTAGAATGTTATGCACTTCTGAATAATACAACAGACCAAGGAAAAACCATGCAACACCTTGGCAGAGTATATATTAACATGGGCAAGCTCTCAGAAGCACAAGATATTTTTTCCAAGGCACTTTCTCTGCACAAAGAAGCTGGGCAAGCTTCAGAAGTTGCTGAAGACTTATTTTTCTTGGGCATCTCATATTGGGACAATGACCAGAGCATATGGGAGGAGAAAATTCTAGAGGCAGCTGATATGTATGCTGCTGCAGAGTTGTTCCAAGAGCAGTTGAAAGCAATGCAAGCACTCAAGACAGGATATGAACAGATCATTGAGTTACTTAAAGATGATCAACCTGAAAGACAGGTTATAATGGATAGGCTTGTAAAGTTGACAAGGGAGATTGATGATTTGAAGAGCAAAACTAATCAAGGTCAGTCAGAATCCACAAAGTGAATGTCACTCTTCTAACCTTACACTACACATACAGATACCATCAATAGCCCTCCTGAATCAATAGGCACATAACATATCACACTATGATATTGATACATCCTGTAATTCTACATTTGTTGTTCTCAAAGGTTGACAAAGAGATCTGTTGCCTGGACACAAGTATCAAGGAGTGAGAATAGTAAGAGGAAGCCAGTAGAGTAGACATACTTCAACAAGTAAGTTCTGAATTCCAGGCTCACGTGAAGAGTGACCTGCATCGGGAACAATATGCAAGGTGATCTCAGGCCAGACCTGTCAGGGAGCAAAGAGTAAGAGGAGGTTTCAGCATCGAATATGTGACTGACCTTCTTGAGATCATATGCTGTGGTGGCCTATGGCATGAATTAGTGAAGTATGACTACAAAATTGCAAAGGACAACATACGGGACACACAACATCGTACCGGCCTTGAACAACGATTGTAGGTATGTGGCGGCTGAATGCATGATCAGTTGACTGGCGCTCAAGGAACAGACAAGTGACGGCATACATCTTATCTATCTCTTGCGGCTCCAGCAGCTGCCCATCACGCATGAATCCGTCGTTTACAAAATAATGGTTTTCGATCCTAGCGAAAGCGCTAGAAAGAACACGCCGTGAGGTCACGCAGAGGTAGGAGTAGGTCTAAGCACGCACTTCGCCCAATCGTCCTTCTCGGCACGAGCTATGTCACTGGGATCTGTATACAGCTTGGAAGTCGACATTCTACCGAAGTCGGAGACCATGAGATCTGGCGCAAGGTGACCCCAGAGCTTCACTTACTCCCATTTCGACCAGGCTCTTGCTGCGCGCAGGCGCGTCTCGTCGTCGACTGAGTTAAGTTGCGCGTGGTAGGCCAGGACTAGATCGCCGCGCTCGCGCTCGGGGATGGGAGCGAGATACTCGTCCCTAGACAACAATAAGTGCCGAACGCGCTGTGCAGACCGAGGAGCTCACCAAGCCTCAGGGAAGATGTGCGAAGCACCCTCTTGGTAGAACCACCTCAGCTCACTGCGCGATGCACCTCAGTGAAGGATACTATGTTGACTGTTCAAGGCGTATTTTACCTCTTCCGCAAAGTAAAGATACCGCTTGAGCAGACGTGAGCATGAGCCCAGCTGCATGCATGAGAATGACGCACCGGAGGACGAGGGTCTTCACCCGGTCAGGATGAGCCTACGGAAGCCGTCAATAAAACATGCGAATGAGGGAAGGGCTCATACCTGAGCATATGCCAGTGCCAAAGTCGAGCCCTAGCCGCGTGTGAGGTACATCGCACGGAAGAGAACAGGGGGCATACCCAGGAGCCACCAAAGACGTGCCACTTCTCAATCTTCAGGTGCTCCCGCAGCCGTTCGACGTCCTTGACAAGGTCCCACGTAGTGTTCTCTTCGAGGCAAGCAGTCCTGTGGGCACATGGTTAGTGGAGAGACGCCAGACGAAAAAGGAACGGGCCTACGGTGTGGACTTCCCTGCGCCTCTTTGATCGAGAAAAATGACCTACGAGATGCGCGATAAGATCGCGCATTGAAGGAGAGAGCGAGCGCCAACTTTGTACTTCTCAGGATTGAAGAACCCCCGATCCCTAGCATCGCAGCCACCTCCGGGACCACCTGCAGGATTGCGACCGCTCAGATCGCGCCTACAGGGCTTTTACTAGACTCACCGTGCAGGAACACGACTTGTCGGCGCCAAAGAACACGATGAGATAGATCCCGAGAACGCGACGATCGTTACCTACCTGGCGCGCCGTCAGGCTTTCCAGAGACTTCATAGCTACACGACCGTCAGCTCAAGATCATTATAATACGTGAAATTCAACGTACTGGAGGTCGTGGATGTCGGACACTTTGAGCTTCCCTGTTTCAAACGGGGAGGAAAACGAGTAGACCATGCTTGTCGATCTCGTGATCACGCGCTCGTTGTGATGGTACCGGGTCGATGATGGGTTCACAGAGAGGACTGTGGCCTTGATGAGGCGACGAGTGCGTATGGCAAAAGCGAAGTTGTACGGCCGCAGGCAGCTGGAGATCGTGCGCATGAGCGGAAGCGGCCCGCTCTGCTTGACTACCGCTACCGGCGACTTCCGGACAGGCAATCGATTCATTATGACGCAGCGACTCTACTGAGGTGTAACTAAGATGCACTTCCTCTAACATTATGCCGCCTATGTACTACAGCAGGCCGGTCCATCTATGTCGTAGCTGCAGAATCGATGGGTTGTGATACCTCAGAGCTAACCTCGTGGGTTGCAGGAGACGGCGCATCAACTTCAGGTGTGCTCTTCTGCTCTGCAGCCACAGCCTGGGCATCGTGGTGCTCTGTCGTCGCAGCCGATGAGCCCACAGAAGAAGCCAGGGTGTCGTGCGGCGCCTTGATATCCCACTCCTTGGTTCCGACGCGCGCGCCCAGCTTCCTCCATTGCTCGTACTGCTTCTCCCGGTTCTCTGCGCACATCAGGACGAACGCAGGCCAGTACTTGTCATGGTCCCAGACAAACTCACGCGCACCGCCCCAGCCGCTGTCCTGGAAAAGGTTGTCCGCGTCGAATATGCCGTCCTCGACGGCCTTCGGGTTGAACTTCATCTTCTCACGCGTGACGGGGTCGATGAGCGGGCTGATGATTTTGAAGAACGCATTGAGGATGAAGGGGACGTTGAGAATGAGCGCGGCGCCGAGGCGCTCTGGGTAGTGGGATTGGAGAATATTCAGGACCTGCTCGGACTTCAGCAACTGCCGTCGTGTGGGGACTCGGCATGACTGAGGGCACGTACCGTCTTGGATGTGCTCATAGAGGGTGACTTGCCTCGATCTGCAAAGTTGATCATGAGCAGTATGGATCTAGAGAGTAAATGGCGCTCAGCAAAAGCAACGCGCTCACGCCTGCCAAGACACGTACTCGACACCCTGACCCGTAAGCTCAAGGGCCCGTTCCATCATCCACACATTGAATTGGATCTGTCGGGGTGACTCTTCGGTATTCTGGCGGCTAGGGATCAAGTATAGCGCTGGCCTGCGCTGCTTGTCGTAGCCAAAAGTGACCTCCTTCCCTGTGAGGGCCTTCGCACATCGTCAGCAAGCATCGCCGGCACTACGTCGGATACGCACTTCTGGCTCTACATCCGCAGCAGAGATCGTGTAGACCCCAAACTCGCGCCGCCACTTCAGGGTCCCCTCAATCCTGTCGATGGCGTTCTTCAAGTTCCATTTCGTCCCGCGCAGATACCTGAAAGACCCGAAAATCAAAAGACCCTTCGTCAGAACAAAGTTGATCAACTAGGCCCGCATTGACGCGTACCGTAAGGTGCACTCGTAAGTCTAGCAACCTGCAAGGTCAGCTCGACGCGTCCGCAAGTCACGAACATGCTCCCACCAGCCAGAACTTCTCATCGTCCGTGAGCGCCCCATCCTGCACGCCGGGTATCGTGTACCCATCCTTCTCGAAATGTGCTTGAACCTTCTCCTGCAGCTCCGTCTGGCCCGCAGTTAACTGGTAAGGGGGCTGTGCATCCGCCGGGGCAGGTGGTGGAGGAAAGGCGGTATAATCTGGCATCGGCGGTAGTACGCGCGAGAAGGCACAAGGAAGGCTGCGGTGCCGTTCAGTGTTCTATATGCTCGAAGACACGAGGCGAGGACAAAGAAGGTGCCGGCACTGCTGGATGGAAAAATATCGTACGAGGTCGTACTTACGAGAACTTGAGCAGAGCTTGAAGCCTGAGGTGAAAGGAGTTTTATGTAAAGACGCGAGGCTTCCATTCCTAACTTCACGCTCAATATATTCCAGGCAGCCCGTCAGCCCGTCGGCAAGATTGGCTTGAAGAAAGAAAATGATTTGTTTAGCAGAGAGTGTTGAGAGTGTATGCGCGGTGCTACCTAGTCAATGTAATAAAGAGACCGAGAGAACGACGCCGAAAGCGAGGGTATGCGATAGGATGGTACACAGCATGCCGAGAGCAAGTGCAAGAGGGGATGGTACATGTACTTCGAATGCACGGGGTACTGTAACTCAGTCTGTAAGTGCCAATAGCTATAATTACTAGTGTTCCGAGCCGGCGAGAGAATATATTAATAAGGAACGAGAGAGGGTCGTGAGTATGTCGTTAGAAAGAAAGCAACAAGTTTCCTGAGCAGACTATGCTTCAGCAGGGCCCGACTCCTTCGAGACGTCCGGAATGCCCTGCTCGAGCTTCTGCCCATGCACCCGCAGGCGGTACAAGCACGTGAACTCCCTGCCCCAATTGCTCCTGATGCGCAGGACCACGAGCCCAAAGTCGATCCCGAGGTCCTTGATCTCCTGCGCGACCGGGAACGTCTGCACGCTGTCCGGCGCAGCAATGTCGTACTCGAACTGCGCGACGCGGATGTACTTCGCCGTGCGCGGCAGCGTCTTCGGGTATTCGGGCAGCGGCTCGAGCTCCTCGGCACCCGCCTCCTGTGCACGCGAGCGTTCCCACTCCGCCACCTTGCGCAGGTTGTCTGCGCCCTCGACGAGGCCCCACACCTCCATCTTCCGCGGGGCGGAGCGCATGTCCCATGCAATCTCCTGCGCGACGTGGTCGATGGCCACCTCGTCGATGTACACCGGGTGCGCGAGCAGGACACCCAGCTGACCTTCATGGCCAGCAAACGGCCAGCAATAGCCGTTGTTTGTCTCGTGATGAAGCGCGACAATCGGCGCGCGTCCAATGGCGTACCCGTTGTTCGTGATCAAGCCGAGGAGTTGCTGGCGGAATGTTGGTGGACGAACCTCCAGAGTCGGTGTTGTGAGCGATGGAATGATGGAGGCACCGCCTGAGTGCAGTGCAAAGTCGGGTTTCGCTAGCGTGTCCTTGGAACGATGAGAAACAGCCGAGTCGACAAGGTGTCCAATGAGCTCCGACACATCCTGTCCGTCGGAAGACTTGATGGTCAAGCCCTTCTTCGACGACGTGACCTTATTCCACCACGCCGTTCCAGCGCTCGCAACGCCGCCGACCTTTGCAGCGTTGTGGCCGAGCTCCAACGCTTCCCGGACGCCGCCCTCGACACTGCCGATGCGAGCTTCGATCGCAGCAAGCTTGGCGCGAGCCTCCTCGTCGATACCAGCTTTTCCAGCCTCACGCTCGCTGTGCTGCACGGACTTGACCAGTTCACGTAGGCTGTCCATCTCGTACCGGACAGCCTGCAAGCCTTGAGTCGTTGACGCGCGGTCGACGTTGCGCTCCTCGATCGCCCGCACGCCCTCCTTCTGCAAACGCGTCTCGAGCGCGCCCAACCTGCCCACGACTTCCGACTGGGTCCGCGAACTGCTCTCCAACCTCGCGCGATCTTGTTGTGAGTCGATTGAAAGACCAGCGAGCGCATTTTCCAGGGCTTGTAAACGAGCGGAAATCTCGGCAATGCTGCCTGCGGGAATGTCAGGTGCTTGGTAGGGTGCGGAAGGACGAGATGGGAGGAATGAGGACAGGTCGGCCTGCCGAAGTGTGCCCCATGCTACGTAGAGAACGGCCGCGACGATCAAATACTTGAAGAGGGCAGCTAAAGGTGCAGAGTTCGCGCCATTCAAGAAACGGACAGGTTTTTGGACGAGGAGTTCGAAGACCCCACCCAGTACGCGACCAGCGAAGCCCATAATTGTGGCTAGCAGTCGGAAGATGATGGTCACCAAGCCTAGTACTAGACGCAGAGCAAAGTGGACAAGCCTTCCCAGTAAACCGCCTATGGAAGCTGATCTTGACGATTGCCGATGTGGATGTGGCTGGATCTCACCCTCGTCGTTTTCGGAAATTGAGTGTAATCCCTGTTCATAGTCGTCCAGGGATGTGTCGCCTAGCTGTGCCATATCCTCGTGAAAGGGTATAACCGGAGCAGGTGGAACAGAGCCTCGCACGCGAGACGGTGGCCGTGGCAAATCTATAGGTATGGGGCTCGCTCGTTTTGGGAGGACACGCTGAGGACGATCAGCAAGCATGACAGGACCGGGAGGGGTGTAACCACATACCTGCTCGCTGACAAGCTCCTCACTCCCACTATCCCCTTCCTCTTCGTCTTCTCCTCCTCCAGTACCATCCGCCTTTGACCCCTTCTTCCGCCGCCTCCTCTTCTCGTACTGGGTGACCGGTAGCGAGGTCAACGGACCCCCTACCGACCCTTTCTTGGCCTTCCGCCTCCTCTTCTTTCCGTCGTCAGAAACGTCCTCGTCTGACTGCTCCAGGTCCGATAGTGATGGCCGGTACGCCTTGTTGTCGACCGACATGCGGCCGCGCTTGTGCGCCGCGCGCTTCGCATCCGCGGTCTGCTTCTGGTTCTGGTAGTCGCGCTCCTCCGCGGCGTAGTCGTACGACGCATTGTTGTAACCGTTCACCGAGGGCTCCTGCGGCTGCTGCGCAGGCTCCGGCTCCTGCGATGTTGTCCGGAGGTAGAAGACTGTTTTCCGGGCGGTGTCGACAAGCGACTCAAAAGGGCTCTTCCCACGCGTCTTCTCCGGAGGCGGCGCGCCCTCGTCCTCAGAGTCTGGGACATATTTCACAGATTGCTGTTTGCTGAGTGGCTTGCGCGAGGCGCCGGAGGATGGGGCGGCGGGAGGATTGAGGCGGCTGCGCGGCGCGCCGAGGCGACGTTCGGCTGTCGAGCGCGTCTGGCTTTCGTACTCCACGGACGTACTGCGGGGAAGATTCCTGCTTCCCGAGCCGGACGCTGCGGATGCCCATGATTCGTTGGGGTTGTGCTGTGCCATGTCGTCTGCTGCTTGATGGAACGCGTTCGCGATCTGAACCGAGGTGTCCTTCACGTTCCACCTGGTGGGGTCTGCAGTTGCTCCTTGGCCCTGTTCACGTTCCTTCTGGCGGGAGAAGCGCACGAGGGCTGGGTCGTCTGCGCTGTTGTCCTGCTCACGCGATGAGGAGGCAGATAACGGCTTCTTTGGCGGGGAACGTGTTCCCTGCGTGGGGGCGCTAAGAGTATCGGGGTAAGTGGTGGACATGATCTAAGAGGTGTCGCACGCACCCGTACGCGTAAGAAGTCGGGAAGGCGCGCTCTGGCTGTGACGGGGGCTTCTGTGAACGCGGGGGCGCGTTTAGGTTGGGGTTTGTTTTGTTGAGGAAAGTGTGGTGATCTAGACGTCTGCCTTGACCGAGCGGTGTGCCCGAGAATGACATGTACCGATGAGTGTGCGCTAGACGGAAGGAACACGCTGGTGCAGGATGGGGGGAGATGAGATGGGAGAAGAAAGCCTTGCTGCAAGCGCGTGTCGGCGGTTATGACGGTCTGCACTCGCCCCTTTGTTTGGCCTTTGTTTGTACGCTTGGACAATGGCCCTCACACAATGCTGCGACACACTGTGGCCGCAACAGACGCTTTAGCTGCAGTACAGTGGATGCTGAAGGAGAGTAGTCGAGGAGAAAGCTGCGAGGTGGAGAACAAGGCAGCCTCCGCCACGGCCAAGTGGTTGCAACGGCCCGCATTCCCACATGTTTGGCGCGTCGCCGCCCAAGGCTCATGCTCGAGTCACTCACCAGCGCAACTTGGTACAGCAGCCATCCCAAGGATACTTTTCCCTTGCCATGACCACACAACGGGGCGAGTCTCCAGATACAGTACTTCTGACTGTCACGGCGCACCTTCCCCCGTCGTTGCGACCACGACATGGCCGACTCAACCTCTAGCCTGAGCGGGAGTCCGTAACCCTTGGGCGAGTCACAGCAGCTGGAGCACATGAATCTGCTCGGAGCTCGAGCGCTGCAAGGGTACTCCGGAGACAAATCTATGATCGGACATCTCCGTCTGTTCCCCGAGATCGTACGTTCACACTCATTGTCTGTCGTGCATCTCTCTTCAGGAAAACGCCGCTCGGAAAACCGCCACCGCTCTTGCGGGCGGCAGTGATGGCAACCGAACGATACGGGATCACGAACATTTTTGAACTTGACCATATCATCTGCGAGGGGAATGATGCCGAGGTCTGTGCCGTCGACTCAGAGGAGGATGCGTGGTGGGTCAACATCGGTGAGTGCTTTCCTCAGGATTGAATGCCATTTGGTCATCCCGTGCCAGTCTCAGCTGTCGTCTGATGTATCTCTATTGGCGACCTCATTATTTTTCGCCTGCCTGATCATGTCGAGATCAAGCCGTCATCTGACTCTGGTAACAAGCTACTGAACTTTTTGCACTGTGGCCATCTCCTCCATGACCGTGGCCACCTCACTACCAAGTGCTGGCTTCTGCGCACGGGTGGCCCCATGGTGGCCTCTTCCAACGCCATAAACAATTTTTTAGACGAAGCGACGGCCGAGACCACTTGCGACACGCTCCTTCATGGTCACTACAACCGCTTGCCACACTTGGGAAATCGCAGGTCGCAGGCGGCTGCCTCGTGGAAAATGTGGGCGGGGAGGGGGAATTGAAGCAGCGAGCGGGGCATGGAGGTGGTCAGAATCGTGGACGAAGTGCGAGACAGCGGCCGACCGCAAGCCGTCGTGTCGAGCGTCACCGCGTCACCGCCGCCCCCATCCGAACTTTCGCCCGCGTCACCTTGTCCTATGTCTGGCCATGACCATATCGCCATCTCAGCAGATTCACTCGCTTTTATTACTCGCTGTGTATGCTATGTGTTGGTGAAGAGTAGTGGATACATGAATCAAGAAACAGTAGATCAGGGCATATACAAGCAAACATCTATCCTGTGGGCATCCAAGAAAACCAACCAACAATCACTTCAAAATTACTTCTTCTTCTTGCCTCCGGCTCCAGTTCCAGCGTTGTTACCAGCACCACCCTTGCCCTTCTTTGGCTTCTTCACCGGCAACGCCGACTCATCATCTTCGTCCTCCTTCTTAGCCTCTTCGCCGCCTTCGCCTGTACCCTCAGCGCCCTCCACAGCTAGCGTCGTCAGGCCCGACACCTCCATGCCTGAATCGGGGACAGCAGACTCTGGTGCAGTACCACCAGCGACCTCGGTGTCGAGCCTCATCGCCTCCTTGCCCTTCCCGCCGCTCCCGTCGCCCCCGCCCAGCAAATCCGCGGAAGACTCGTTTCCGCCCAACGGCCAGGCGTTGCCGAACGTGCTGCTCCCCCATCCCCCGCTATCGCCTCCGCCGACATTCGTGTCGTTCCCAAGGGCGTTCCATCCGAACGCGGAGCTCGAGTCGGCGGCCACAGGCGTGCTCGGTTTCTCGGCGGCAGCCGCACCCCAGGCGGAGGTTCGCTTGCTCGCCGCACCCGAGGCCGTGCCCGCGCCCCATGCAGGCGCAGCGGGCTTGGCAGCAGCAGCTCCCCACGCAGGAGCCGCCTTCTTCACCTCGGGGACAGGCGTCGACGTCCCGCTGCCGCCGCCGCCGATACCCCAGCCGCTACCCCAGCCCTTCTTGGCCGCACCCGCGGTGGCGCCGAGGAATCCGCCCCCAAACGTGCTGGTGATGCCGCCAAAGGCCGACGAGAGGCCTAGCTCTTCTTTCGGCGGGGGCTCGGGGGCAGACATCGGGAACGCGCCCGGCGCGGCGGTCTCCGTCGCGGTTTCCTCGAACATGCTGACATGAGTGCTGTTGCGCGCGCTCCCGCCCGTGCCTTCTTTTGGAATGTCAAGCGTGGCGGTCGCAGGAGGATCGAGAAGCCCTCCGGCGGGTTCCGGCGACGGAGACCTTGAAGGTACAGGTGAGGGTACCCTTGAAGGAGGCTTGTCCGAGGTGGTTGGCGGCGGCGCACCCCAGGGCAGGGCTTTGCTGTTGAATTTGATCGGACTCAGTTTGGCCACCTCAGCCTCTCGAGTCTCAGCAGGAGAGGCCGCTTCCTTGACAGCAATTTCTCTCTCGCGACGCAGAACCTTCTCCTCCCGCCTGCCCACCTCCTCCTGCCTGCGGATCAGCATCTTATCGCGCTGTGTCGCCTCCGCCTCCCGCCTCACCAGGGCGTCTTCGCTCTCCTGCACCTCCGCGCTCTTCGCCGTGACCTGTGCTTGCACCCGCGCGAGCTCCTCCTGCGTCTTCTGGTTCGCAGCGAGAAGAGTGGCAGCGGCGGCTTGCATTTCCTCTAAAGCTTTAGTGCGTGCCTCGAGATCGGCCTGCGCTGCCTCCAGCGCGATCTGCTCTTGAGCAAGATGGGCCTCGCGCGCGGAGTTCGCGTCCTCCTGTGCTTTGACCCGCGCAGTGCGCCTTTTCACGTCCCGTGCCTTCGTCTTCACGAGCTCCTCGGCGTCCTGGGCCTCGCGCAGTCTCCTCTGGGCGTCATCCACGCTCGCTGCCGCCGTCGCGATGGAGTTCTCCCTTGCGTGCTCCTTCGCCTCAACTGTAGCTTCCCTCTCCCCGACCGTCCTCTCGCGCTCTTCAGCCTGTTCAAGCTTCCTCACTGCGACGGCCTCCATCTTCATCGCATGGTTCTCCCGGCACGTTGCATGCTCCAGGTCCCACGCGATCTCCTGCTCGCGCCACGCCACTTTCTCCTCGCGCTTGCGCAGCCTTCCCTCTCGCGTTTCGGCATCCTCTTCCGCACGCGCTATCGGGGCCGAAACCAGGGCTGGAGATCGGTGCGCGAGCTCCTGCAGCGCGAGCGCGATAGTGTTCAGGGCCTCGGATTTCTCTGACACGAGGCGGTCGACGACGCTGCGGAGCCATCGCTCGTTCGAGTCGTGCTCGAGCAGGGTGAATGAACCATCGTCAGTCTGAGGTGTCGCCTGTTCGGATTCCATCGGTATTGGCATCCAAGACGGTAGGGTGTAGTAGGTGGATGCGGTGTGGCGAGCGTGGAAAACAGAGGGCAGAGGGCAAGAGATGCAGGCTAGCAGTGCCGATATGTAAGTAAGGTCCTGCGACCGTAAGTGCACTACCAGATTCGTCCAGCGCTGAGAACCATTGTCGAACGACACCTAGTACATGCTGCAGAGCCGCGCGTGAATTACTTATGACTTGTACCTACCTTCATGAGTCGCCCAGCTAGACATTCGAGAAGTAGGAATCGAAGCAATATTGGGAGGTGAATAAGAGAACCTGGGCATCCGCGCAGATGTCGTCAGGGATACAGACTGAGAAGGCCCGCGAGGCAGCGCATTGGCTCGCCAGATAAGACAAGATAAGATTACACAGGCAGGGCTTCTATTCGAATAATGCGGATGATGGATTTCGTCGTGAGCCTGCAATAGTAACATCAGCGTGACGTTGAGTCAATCTCAACTCGAAGCGGATGGGAGCCGTATTGGCACAGCGTTGGCACGAATAATCAACTTGATGCGGATATTGAGATTTTCGGCAGCAAGCCGAGGATATGTAGTACATCCGGTCGACGCGGAAACAGGCGCCTGCCCCGCCGCACTCTGCTATGAGCCGTCCCCCTGCATCTCCCCGGTCTCGTTTATGAATGGCAAACCTGGAGAACCCCACTGGTCAGCACAAATGTCACCGGAAGCATGTCGTGGACACTCATAATGGCTCTGCGCTGCAAGGAGTCGCAGTTTCCGTCTTCAACTTTGTGAAGCGGAGGCAATCACGTGGCCATGTTCGACTTCGTCAGCCAAGTTCAAGTTCCAACCTCTCCCCGTTCCTCCCATCCTCCGCAGTTTCGATCTTCGTCTGCTGCTTTCAAAAGCATTCCACCACGAAGCTCCTTCCTTGCCCGCACCACATTTCGAATTCGGTCCAGACGAAACCCCATGCGCTCACTGTCAAGCCAACTCAACAAAATGTGCGTGTTCTGGATCGCTGCAGCCCTCCGGCCTTGCATGGCATCTCTCCAGGTGCCTCTTGGCTGTTGGCCGACAGTAATGATGTGCCTTTCTTCGTAGCTGACGCATTGCTTGCTGTGTCGTTGTGCAGATTGTTGGGTCTCAAGCCGCCGACATTGACCATGCCATGGGCGGTACGTCGTTTGGATTCTATCAGCCTCCTCCATCTAGTCTGTACAAACGTCACGGTATCCTGTGGCTTGTCATAGTATGACAAGGCCAGGCTGCTCCGACGCACATATGTACCTGCATGCGCCTGGTCCTGCTCAGCACCTATTGACTGTGGCCGACGCTATTGAGAACACTTGGGCTCGCACACCTGCATCTACATCACATGGTGTCAGTGTGTGTGTAGCCCCTGTGTCCGTTTCGTATCCTTTTCCAACCGGCTCATATAGAGATACGTGTGTGCAGTGGCTCTCGAGTCTCACTGCCGTTTGCCGGGGCGTCGACACCACCCGCTTGCACCATACAACTCTGTCTACCCCTGTCCATAAATGTTCTTGCTGACGTCTCTCTCAGGTGCTTCAACCCCGCAACCATGAACAGCCCGGTCTGCCGCGCGATCCCGGCACACGCTGCCACACATCGCAGCTACGTGGCCGTGTTCATGGCCTCAGGCCTCGAGCTCACTGCTTTCATATTATAGGGCTGTAATGCGGGTACGACGGTGTGAGAGGCGGCCGCTGGCATGTGAAGACATGATGTACTTATGTTTCTTGTAGTATCTGTAGCGGTCTATATCATTTACGTGTTGTATATATTCAGTAAACCGGACCAGAATCTCAGGATGCTGTGAACCAATCAGAGGAGCCTGGACAAGGCGATATGCGCCTTGAGCTGAAGATCCCTCATCAGCTTTGCGCTGAGATGTTTCCGCGTGAAGCCGATGTAGCGAAATCTCGGCCGCACGCGGAGACGCCACTTTTGCGTTGACGCGGATTTCTATCAGCTTAGTGCCGGGCATGGATAAAGCCGGCTTTAAGCTGATGTATGCGCTGGCTGTGTAGACTTCCTCGCGAAAGATTATCTCGCGGAATTTTATGTTCTTCTTCGCGGTCACTGCATGTAGGTCAAATTTCGGATGCCATGTCATATGCATGTCTGCATCGAGGGATACAAGAGGGGGAGCGAGGCCGCACTTGAAAGGAGCCGTCTCGCTTGCTTTCTTCAGCGTAACGTTTGCTCTGCTATGACACTCAGCTCGCCGGCGCCCGCGTCACCTCGTCCTATGTCTGGCCATGTCATCTCAGCGATCATTCGTACTATCCGCCATGTATGCTATATGTTGGTGAAGAGTAGTGGATACATGAAATCAAGACAACAGTAGATCAGGGCATATACAAGCAAACATCTATCCTATAGGCACCCCAGAAAACCAACCCTCAGCGATCAGCAATCACTACAAGATTACTTCTTCTTCTTCTTGCCTCCGGCTCCGGCTCCAGCGTTGTTACCAGCACCACCCTTGCCCTTCTTCTTCTTCACCGGCAACGCCCACTCATCGTCTTCCTCCTCCTTCTTAGCCTCTTCGCCGCCTTCGCCTGTACCCTCAGCGCCCTCCACAGCTGGCGTCGTCAGGCCCGACACCTCCATGCCCGAATCGGGGACGGCAGACTCTGGTGCAGTAGCACCAGCGACCTCGGTGTCGAGCCTCAGCGCCTCCTTGCCCTTCCCGCCGCTACCCGCGCTCTCGGTCGTAACGGGCGCTTGCACCTGATCTCCTCCGTCGCCTCCGCCCAGCAGATCCGCAGAAGACTCGTTTCCGCCCGACGGCCAGGCGTTGCCAAACGTGCTGCTCCCCCATCCCCCGCCGTCGCCCCCGCCGGCATTCGTGTCGTTCCCAAGCGCATTCCATCCGAACGCGGAGCTCGAGTCGGCGGCCACAGGCGTGCTCGGTTTCTCGGCGGCAGCCGCACCCCAGGCGGAGGTTCGCTTGCTCGCCGCTCCCGAGGCCGTGCCCGCACCCCATGCAGGCGCAGCGGGCTTGGCAGCAGCAGCTCCCCACGCAGGAGCCGCCTTCTTCACCTCGGTCACAGGCGTCGACGTCCCGCTGCCGCCGCCGCCGATACCCCAGCCGCTACCCCAGCCCTTCTTGGCCGCACCCGCGGCAGCGCCGAGGAATCCGCCCCCAAACGTGCTGGTGATGCCGCCAAAGGCCGACGAGAGGCCTAGCTCTTCTTTCGGCGGGGGCTCGGGGGCAGACATCGGGAACGCGCCCGGCGCGGCGGTCTCCATCGCGGTCTCCTCGAACAGGCTGACATGTGTGCTGTTGCGCGCGCTCCCGCCCGTGCCTTGGGCTTTTGGAATGTCGAGCGTGGCGCTCGCAGGAGGATCGAGAAGCCCTCCGGCGGGCGCCGGCGACGGGACCCTTGAAGGTACGCGTGAAGGGGGCTTGTCGGCGGGGGGCGCGTCCAGAGTAGGTGGCGCAGGCGGCTCCTCAACAGTTGGCGTCGGCGGGCCCTTCGGCGTCGGCACCTTGCTCGCGACTTTGCTGTTCGTCTTGCTCGCGTTCTTCTTTGCCAGTTCAGCCTTCCGCTGTTCCTTTTTAGACAGCTTAGGCTGTCCCCAGCTGCTGAACTCATCATCGGCCGCCTCAGCGGGTGCTTCGACGGGTGGCTCGGTGACAGGCGGCTCGGCGGCAGGTGTCTCGGCGGCGGGAGGAGCGGTGACAACATCCCAGGGAGCAGGTGAAGGCGAAGGCGCGCGAGAAGGTTGGCGCGACGACGGGCGCGGGTCCAGGGTTGCAAGTGCGGTCGACGCAGGCTCTTCGAGATGCGTACTCAGGGTAGGTTCAGGAGGAGGGATTTCTGGCTCAGGCGCGACCACTGGCTCGGGCGCGACCACCGGTTCAGGCGCGGGAGTAGCAATGCCGCGCGGCGTGGGCGCCTTGCTCGCAGCCTTGCTCGCCGCCTTACTCGCCGCGCGGGTAGCCGCCTTCGAGCCCTTCTTCGACGTCGTGCCCCACGCTGGCACAGGCTCGGGTTCAGGTTCGGGCGCAGAAGGCTCAAGCACAGGTGTCGGCGGCCTGGGCGAGGGCTCGCGCGGTGGGGCCTCGATGGCTGCTGGCGGCACGAATGGTTCGGGCTGCGGCGGCGGGACAGGTGAAGATGCGCCGTTGCGCGGCGTGGCGGAAGGCTGCGGTGTATGCGGGCTGTAGATGCCTCCTCTCGGCGTGCCGACGATCTTCGGAGAAGGTATGATGGGCGCGGGCACCTCCTCGGTTCTCGGCGTCCCCGCCGGGCGTGGCGACACAGCTGCAACGGACGCGGACGCGGAGTGGCGCGACGGCGAAATGGGCGCGCGCGGCGTCTCCGCCTTGGGTGTCCTCGTCGTGGGCGCGCGGTGCACCTCGGGCACGACGGAGCCCTCCGGCACGGGCGCGAGCGGACTCAGCGCGCTGTACAGGCCGCTGTACGACTGCGGCGGCTCGAGCGGGGACGGCAGCACAGAGCCCGCCGCGGACGGCACGTTCGACGGCGGGTTGTTGCCCCAGACGGACGTGAGCGCGTCGCCGATGCGCCCGGATCCGCTCTGGCGCGACGAGGACGAGTCCGTCTGCACGATGGGACCGGGCAGCTCGATGCCCGCGGGAACGTTGCGCGACATCGGCCGGGAGGCCGCGGCGCTCGACGCCCCGGTTCCGCCGCTCTCGCGGCGCCGGTGAGAGCGGACGTCGTCGGGCGGGGAGATCTGTGATGTAGAGGAGGAGCGTGACTTGCGGGAGGAGGATGCGTTGGGCACTTCGAGGAGGGTCTGGTCCGCGATGGGGAGAGGCGCGTCGACGGGCGGGGCGGGTGTCGGGTCGCTCCGTGATGGTGCGAAGGAGACGGTAGCCGAGCGAACGCGGTCGGGGGTGTGGTCGTCGGCGGGGTTGCTCTCCAGGTCATCTTCCTCGGCGCGTTGACCGCCTTCGTTGTAGACGATGGAAGCAGGTCCGCTGTTATCACAAATCAGCAACGCGTAGTCAGTGTAGTAACCTGCTCTTACTATCTTGTCCGTCCCTGTATCGTAAACATCAGAAACGCGGACCTTCCAATGGGATTCGATACCACTCACATTGTCGACCCACTTGATCCTCGCCTTGAACTCTGTGAGACCAAAATGTATCTCCACGCTGAACACGATTGTCCAATACGACCTGCCAGCTCTGCCGGGCTTCGACTGCGCGGCACCAGCTAACGGTGAGAGATCCGCCTGCACTACACAAAGAGTGGAGAAGTGCTCCTGGCCACGCTGGATCCACTGCGGGATGGCGTCACCACCACGATAGCACCACACCTCGACCTCGAAGACAGCCAACGTCGACAAGTTGGTTACTTCTGTGCAGTATTTCCGCGTAAAAACATTGGACTCCTTCACTCGGACGCCCTGCGAAAGATGATTGAGAATCTGTGCAGTAAGATGGGTCCATGCACTTACTCGGGCGAGGATGCAGTCGAATGCGTCTGCAAGGAGCTTCGGGCCTGATGGTAGCTCGCACATTCTCTCGCGCCTTGCGACGTGGTCTGGATTCATCGGATCATATTCCCGGAGGAACTCGACACCATACGAGTATTTTGACATGCGCGCAGACACATGATGGTCGCAGTAGAACCCAACAGCGCCGTCTGCTACGGCCTTCGATCTATTGAAAAAAGCTCAGCCAACTCGGCATGAGCACTGCAAGAACAGCACTCACGTCTGACTATCGGGTCGGCTGACAGTAACACCGAGAGGGGCGAGACGCTCCTGGAGCTGACTGAACAGCCATGGGCTTGCTGCGAAGCCACCGACAAGCCATACGGACTGTAGCAAGACGGGGTCAGAACGCGGACATCTCGGCCTCGTGAACAACGGACCTTCACAAAACCGCCCGTAGACTCTATCTGATATCGGATTGACGCGACAGCTGCCTCGATCGAAGGTTCAAAAAGCGCGGCAACTTCAGCTCTGGAAGCATGCAAATCAGTGACTGATAAGAGGGTAAGGGGTAGCACGCACCCTGTGAGCTTCAGCTGACCGCTCCGGACGCCGACACTCGTGTCCTTGTCTAAAGGCGACCCGAACAGGACATACTGCAAGTCCTTCTTGTCCCTGAACAGTCGCTTCGTTGTTTCGTCGAAGCGTTTCGTGATATGGTCCAATGTCTCCGGCGCGTTGTATTTGGACTTGCTGAGCTTGACTGAGACGAAAGTTCGATAAGGAGATCTTATCTATCACCACGACAGAGAAGCAAACCTTCAAGAAATTCGCGCGCGCGACGGCTCACGAACACAGATCCAGCAAAGACGCCTGGCGGGCAGTCAGCAAAGCCGCGGGAGATAACGGCGTGTACGACTCACAATCTGCTGGGGCAATCTCCTCCATAACGAGAGGATTGGTGCCGCGGATAGCATACGAGCTGATATCGAGCGTGCCTCCACCCGCATCTGCGACGAGGAAGCCGTGACCGGCTTGGTTCTGAATTCCCGTCGGTCGGCCGCCTTTGCTCCATATATTGAATAACTCACCGAGAGCACTTCATTTGCCAGACCGTTCAGTACGCACGCGTGCAGACTCGCCTCTCCTTCTGTGACAAAACGCACACGTGCCTTTCCAGCATCGGTATCGGGAATTAGGCCACCGAATACGGCGGCACGGCGCATTTTCGTCTGCTGCGCACCCTCCCAGCCATTTGGATGGCTGAGGACGATCTGCAAGTCGTCCTCTACGGCCTGCCATAGTCCGGAACCATTTGCATGGGTATCCTTGATGAAGTTCTGTGTACATCGGTAGAGGTATCCGAGGAAGTCGCCGAAGACCTGCACGGCGCCCTTGTTTCTGGGTAACGGAGGAAGACGTATGCCATTCATATTGAGCTTCATAGACGAGGGGCGCAGACGCAGCTTGAACCTGGACCCAGCATGTATGCATTAGCATCGCGAAGGGCAAGTGAACGACCGAGACGCACAGCTCCGCCTTTGTCCAGTTCTCGTCTAAAGCAAGATCGACGATGGCAGCGCCCTCCGCCTCTGCGCCAGCGGCTTGCATATTACCGGCCCTGTCGTAGTACATGATTGTGGGGATTTTGGAGTTGCCCGCGACATGCTCCTGGCCGGGGAAGCTGCAGCAGGGCATTCAGATCCCCAGCTTGCGAACCGGAGGGACCACGACATACCGTGTCACGCCATGAATCTTTGGGATCTCGCCGGGCTCAAGAATCGCGTAGGACACGCCGCTGAAGGTTGTGCCGACATCGAAGGCAAGGACGATAGCGCGTCTGTTGCCGCTGTACGGCTTGCGGGTGTCGGTTGTGAGCATTAGCGGGCGCCAAGCGGACACAACAGGTCGCAGCGCGTGGGTGACGACGGAGAGCGCACGGACGCGCGGGGTGAAGAGTTGGAGGGGAGAGAAAACGAGCGAAGGTCACGGGCGGCATAAGAGCGGTACGGGCGTGTCTTCCTCGAGGGCGACGACACGAGGCGGAAATATTCCATATTTGATGGGCAGGCGTCTGCAGGCGTCGGACGCCATTGTGCGCGTTGCCGGGAAAGGAGCGTGGCCATTGCCTGCAGGCAGTCTCACGGGATCCATCAGGAACTTCATGCTCTTCCTCCCCTCAAGTGACTATCGTATTCCTATCGCACAGCACAGGCATAAGCAAACGGTGGCCTGACTCTCACTCTGTAGACCCCCCTCTTTCGCTCACATGTACCCCGTCAAAGCAGCTAACATCCATCTCCAGGATCTCTACGGCACGCAGGTCGAGGTCTTCACCGTCAGAAGGCAGCTCGCTTCTCATCACCGTCACGATTCCCCCGATAAACGCGATAAAGACGACCCACCGTCGCGTGGCCAGAATTCCACCCTTCAACCCGACAAACTGACTCGCGGACGGGCCCCGAGACGGCGGAGGGGAGATGCAAGCTCGCCCTCGGCAGAGCGCCAGCTGGAGAAGGATGCATCGCCCGCACCCGCAGCCAGCATCCCCGCCGCGAAGCTCGCATCCGTGCGCAGCGAGCTCGACCTCACCCGCAGCGAGCTCTCCACCGCCCGCGCGGACGCTGCGAAGCTCGCGGACCGGTGCGCCGCGCTCGAGCGTGCCTTGCGCGAGGCGAACGACACGCTGCGTGCGCGCGAGCGGGAGGTAGAGAACCTCAAGCGGGAGCGCGACCGCGAGCGGGCTGCGGAGGAGCGCAGGTCCCGCGCGTACAGTCGCGACAGGGACCAGTACGCAACGCACCGGCACAGCAGTCATGGTCGCACACCCGACTGTAAGTCGCTCGCTCACCTCGCTCGCGTCCGAGTCTTCAATGTCGGCGGCCAGATCGCGAAGAGGACGACGCGCTGCACCTCAGGGTGCGCGGGCCCTCCCACGGGCGCAGACCCAAATCTACTCCCCCTGCCCCGCGGTCCGCCGTCTCTCCAAACGGAGACGCTGCGCCGCCGCTACCCGGCCTCGACGTCTTCGTAACGAAGACCGACCACTGGTCCGGTGCGCAGGTCATCGAGGCCGTGCAGGACCTCAACTCCGAGATCCTGCAGCTTTCCGCCGCCGCGACCGAGCTGGTGAACATCAGCGGGCGCCCCGTCGCGCCAGCAGGGCGCGTGAACCAGGCGGGGAAGGGCGTCGCGTCGCGCCTCGGCGCGGCGTTCGCGCACGTCCTCGCGGCGCGCGAGCACGAGCACGACCCCACGCTCATCCAGTTCGCGCTGCAGGCGTGCGTCGCGGTGTGCGCCGCGCGCCTGCTGTCCGTCTTCTGCATCGGCCTGCCCGTGCCGCCGAATGAGCTGTTCGCGCAGCTGCACTTCCACCTGCATGCCACCGGTGCGTCGCAGCGTCCGTCTCTCCGCCTGGCCGCATGCTGACGTTGCGCGCACGCAGAGCCGCAGGCCACGTCCTCGCGCTGGCGCGCGCTCACGCTCAGCCATATCCGCGCGCTGAATCCGCGCCTCAGTGATATCGCCGTGCACGACTTCGTGGTACAAGTCCTGCGCGCGTGGCTGGACATCTTCATTTTGTGTGGGTGCTCGAACCCGGAGGTTGCGCTGCTCTCCCTGGATGCGCTCAAGGCGCGCTTCGGGAGCCAGGCCCAACGCATTGCGCGCGCGGCGTGCAGCCTCGCACAGGTTGTCACAGAGGAGATCATGTCCACGAACTTCGAAGTGACTTTCGTGGACCAGGGCACACCGTTCGACGAGAAGGGCATGAAGAACGTGTTTGCTGGATACGGCCCATCAGATGGGGCCGTGCTGTGTACAACAGAATTGGGACTACGGTGCTTGACGAGGAAGAATGCGCGCGCGGCAGCGAGCGGGCTGGCAGGCGAGAGCATTGAGCGGACCACATTACTACTGCCCAAGGTGATCCTGGAGACTGTACCACAAATACTTGACCACATGAGCGAGTCCAGCGGATGATAAAAGGTTTCGAACTAAATCCAATTCCTCACTGCTTCGTTACTTTTCTTCTAATGTAGGAGCCTCTGTCCGTTGATGTATACCCACTGTACTACATACTTATATGCACAGAGCTAAGTTCCAAAATTCATGGATTTTACGATGCCATCGAATGCCCTCAACGGTGTAAGAGCCACGTTGCGGGAAGAAGAGTCTGTGAATACACAGACTTTCTGCTCTCGCAGCGGAGGCTTCACAGCCGGGGGAGGGTAGGGAGAGAGAGGTCGATGGGAATGAGGATGAGAAGAAGAGGATGATGGGGACGAGAATTAGAGTAAACAGAGATGTCGCGTGAGATGGCTAGCCAACTGGGTGATGGGCCTAGCTGGCGTCTTGCAGAAGACGACTCAGAGCTACTTGGGCAGATCTCCTCCCCTCGATGTGCGACTCTTCGGCCAGATCGGTGACAGACGAAGCCTTGAGGCGGCCAGGTTTAAATTCGACGATGTAAGCAGACTGGCACTGCAGTGAGCTGTCATGCTGGCGAATAGATTGATGCACTCCAAGACATTCGCAGCCTGAGCTTTCGGCACTTTCGGAGTCGCCAAGCAGTCCCGACAGGCACGCCAAGTGATCCAGGGAGCTTGGGGAGACATGTCGGACGTTGAACAGGTGCCAGGAATTGTCGACAAGGTGGTGATCCCCATGAGCGAGCGGGCAACATGGCCTCCCAGCTTTAATGTTTCTTCCGTTGAGGGATGTGCTTGTACATTGAACGAATTGTGTCATGGTGCTGATCGAGAAAATGTCGGTATTCTGCTGGTTGCTGTGCGCGACTTGATCAGGACATTGCGGGCAGCTGACGACGCACTGTGATCTTGGCTTCACTGAGCATACGAGGTCCTTCAGACAGTGCATGTCCCACAGCTTGAACAGCAGAGCGTAAGCAAGGCTCGTGAAGACATAGCACGTACGCCAACCCAAGAGGTCTTCCGTATACAACATCGGCGAGAGCGTTGACGCCGCACATATAGCCCACCCATGTGGAGCCTTAAGAGCAATGAGACGAAGGACCATGTCTGGCGACGTACAAGTGTCGGTATATCTTGAGGGTCCTGATGAGTGGCGAGCGGCGTCGGGCCTAGCAAGTGGTAGCCAGAAATTGGTTTCCCAGACCAGAAAGTTGTGTGGCGAGCTCGGATTTCTGAGTACGACATCAGCGTAGTCGAGAGCAAGCAATTCGCACCGCATCCAGGTGATTTCATGGTCGTGTGTTTCGGGGCGTCGTGTGGCGAGAAGTCGGTCGCGGACAAGGCAGTCTCCTTGGCGTCGGCGAGATGCTGGAGACCATAGCGCAGCCAGCTGGAGGCTTGGTCATGGCGGCCGTCGAGAGGGCGAGGGGGAGAGGCGAGCAAGTGATGGGTCGAGGGAAAGCGGGATGAGGAACCAGACGCGAAGGCGGGCGGGCTTATATAGACAGACTCGAATGTGGCCGGTGGAACGGTGCCTAGCCGAGCAGGACCAAAGCGGCCAGGAGTGCAACCGTGACAATGGCTCGTGCACCGCTTCGCCGCTTTGTGTCGCGTGGTGTCTGCTTTGTCTCGCCCGCCGCATGGATACCGGAGTTCAAAGCGTCGGTGTAGCTGCTGCACGAGGCGGGTGGCTGCTGCACGAGGCGCTGGACAATGGGCTGTGATGCTCAGGCTGTGTCTGTACCTTTCCTTCGGTTGGCTCAAGCGTTCCAGGGCAGACGGCAAGGGCCGAGCGAGTTGCAAGGGATCAACAATCGCATTGATGCATCGAAGGACCAAGCAACTACTACTGGATCAAAATCATCCAGGCCAGTATGAAATAGAATAACCTGCGCCGACCGAGTCAGCTCTTGACAATCAATCGACGGGAAGACGTCGGCGAGACACGCACAGTAGAGGATACACAGCCAGCAAAATGCGTTGGGCTTCGATTTTCGTTCCATCGAGGAAGTTGACAGACGCTATGAATGAGGGTTGAGCGCGGGTGAGGATCGGAGTGATGAAGGCGCGTACCCCATATACACCACGCCCAGGCGAGGATGGCTACGGGCGCGCGGACGTAGATTACGCGGACGAAGCAGGAGACGAGCGCTGCGATGTTGAGAGGCGCGACGCAGTACCCTAAAACGCACAGACCCTGGAAGAAAGAGCTGCGGGAGTAGGTGAGCTTTCGCCACAACGCGTCGCGTCACACATGTCGCCACTCACACTCGCCCACCGAGAAGCTGAAGCGGCGTCAATGTCAACGGGGGGAATCACGAGCGCATATTGCGGTATACGTACCTTCGCCTGAACAGTCACCACCAGCGAACCCAAGCACACAATCACGATCACGGACGTGAAGACGCCTAGCGCTTGATTTGGCGGCGCCTGTCGAGGGCAGGGAGCGTGAGGATTCTGCTACGAAGCCTTGTGATATACACGCACATTGACACTGAGCATGATACCCAAGAGCAGACATAGAATCAGAGGACCCCACAGATCCCAATCCCTGTAATGACGTGAGGTTGGGCTCAAAACGTTCAACTGTCCCATGGTACTCACTTGAGCACCTCACGTCCTGCTCCTTTCCGTATAGGATACAGAACCTGCACAAGCTTGTTGAAAATGGACAGCAAATCCCGGCCCTGCAGTAATTCAGTCAGTTCTACGGGTACGCGCACACAACATGCACGCGCATACAATTGTAGCCGTAATGGGCTCATCGAGCGTGTCAATCCCGCCATATCTGAGCGCCGCGTGTAAGGACAAATCTGAGAGCTATAGGTATGGACACGCACCGCGTCTCGACCCGCACACCCCCAAGCGTCTCCCGTGTAGGGCCCGCATTAGCGCTCGAACTTCCAATATTCCCGGAGACCCCTGGAAGTGGAGAGCCAGATGGCGGCGCTAGTTGGTCCACTGCGCGCCCTTTTCCCTTGTCTGGTACGGGCGAGGTCGCAGTGAGTGGTGTCGCGGGCTGGCCGAAGCCGGGAATGGCATCGTCATCAAATTCTTCGTCGTCGTCTTGTAGTGATGTGAGCGACGACGACCAAAGAGCCATAGAACTAGCTCACCTGCTTCAATGAAACGGGAGCTAAGGGGTGTGGCAGCGGAAGCCATGTTGGTCGAGTGGTCGAGCGCACTGCGGCATCGCTGGCAGCACCGTGATTGACCGCGAGCATCAGCGCGCGCGCCGTTTCACACGCGCACACCCTACACATTTCTGTGGAAATTGTTCTGAGCTCACGTTCAAATATTACGTTCATCGTCATGACGTTACAGTACTAGTACTGAGTAAAGCACGTCCCCACATATACACAAGACAATCCTATCCAGAATAAACGCTAACCGAGTCGCTTCCGCCGGCGAGAATAAACCTCAACACCAACCTGACCGACGTCCACCCACCCTCTGCCCAACGGCCCAACGACTGTACATCCCGCTGCCCCAGTCACGGCATAGTAAGCATTAATGGTAATGTCACTTTAGCTCAGGTTGTTGAAACCCTGTAGATGCTCAAATTATCTGGATATTTTATGTCCTTGGCGGACACCCGCGAGTTCACCAAGCTGCTCGGGGTGGACGTCAGCTCGGCCAAAGACCAAGACCTTGAATATCTGCTCAACACATGGCTTTTCGAGAACAACAAGCACCACATCCTCGCTGCCTTCACCAACCCCTTCAAGCAGACCTTCGATTCCGTAGATGAAATAGGAACCACGTTCATCGCAAACGAGGACGTCCAAGAATTCTCATCCGCAGAGCCCAAGATGGAGGAGACGGCCACGGTGTTGAAAGTGAAGGAGTGGATCATGAACACCGTGAAGGCACACCACTTGGGCTTGAATTATCGCTTCATCCAGGTTGCCGACTGCTGGACGATGGCCATGTTCGGCGTGCACCTGCGAGCGAAGCCGCCGGCGCCAGCGCCGACAGTACTTGTTCGGAGAGGAAGAAGCGGCGGAGTTTATAAGGAAGAAAGGAGACAGGTTCGTGAAGACTCAGAAACGTGCACAGCGTGAGCTGGACACAAATCATGGCGAATAAGTAGAATCTTTCCTTCGTCCTGCGCAACTGGGAGCTGTGTATACGATGTTAACCGTCGTGGAGCCGCACCAACTGCCCACCTTACATCAGTAACTCAACAGTAGCTCGATCGTTCGGTGACGCCATGATATCTGATGCCAGAATACAACCACAGGAACTGTCCGGCTCAAAAGAAATTCTGACAGGGACGAATTAAAAAAGAACACACAGCTACGACGCAGCCTAAGAGCCTCAGGCTTCCGCATGGTAGCTGCATCTTCTCGGTCGCATTCTTGGAGTTTGTTGAGTTTGGCATCGATGAATGCAAGTTTCATCTCTGTTGCCCTCGATCGCTGTTCCAATGCCAATAAAACGGCGATCTGCACCGAACATTATTCAACTGAATTGTTCGGCGAAAGACAAGATGCGTACGTGGAAAGCACCAGTGGCCATGTCCAACTGGCGATGCAGATCTCCTAGACATGCTTGATGTCTTCGTCCGCGAAGAAAGGCGCGAAATCGCCCGCGTTCGACAGGGATCTCAGAGGCTCTGTAATATGTTGCTTGGCGACTTGCGAATCCCTCAAGGTGAACGCGACCAGTGTGCTCGAATTGGCAGCAGTGGATGCGTACAGGTAAGAGTGGATGTCGTCGTGCCTCCTCGAGCGCGAGGAGGCACGGCCTAAATGCCTACGGCCTAACAGGTGCAAACAACCTGTTAGGCTCCTGCGCCAGCCCAGCTGGCCGCAGGGAACCGACGCGCTGGCTCCGCGCGTTGGTAGCCTCGTGTCGCCGCTTCTCGGGCGCTACACGAGCGCGCTACGCGCACCTACGCGTTCGCTCGCCTTACATCCTCCCCCTGGAGCCGCGCCAGGGGCTCCTGGGTACGCGCCGTGCCCCTCTGCACTTCGTACGGTGCCTACAGCTCCCCATCCGACTCTGGGAGGGGAACTGTACCTGCGAGCGCCATCATCGCAGCGTCTTTACTGACGCTGGTGGGCCCCGCAGCCTCATCCGCTGAGGAGGAAATGTCAGTAGCCTCTGCGTCACCCACGTGTTGCACGGGGGCTGCGCCGGAGGCGGTGACTTCCTCAGCGTGACTGAGGGCATCGCTGGTCGAGGGTGCCGCGGCCGTCGCAGGCCCACCTGTCGTTGAGATCAGGGGGGCTCGATGGTCGAGCGAGCGGTTGGGGTACTCGTTCAAGTAGACCCCGTCCGCGAGAGTGCGTGTCGCGCTGTAGCGCTTCACGAGAGTGGCCACCGTTGGCTCGGTGGGCCAATCAGCCGTAGAGTTGAGGTCCCGGCCCAGGAACTCGTTACGGCGCCCCACGGAGTAATTCTCCATGTTGGAGAGAGTTACCGTCCGGGGGCGATAGCCACAATCGGCAAAGTGATGCGCGATCTGGCTATGCGTAAGGTTACGCGTGTCCCCGGTGAAGGGGACGGGGTTCGGGTTGGAGGCGCGGGAGTAGCGGCGGTCTCGTATGAGGGCATCGAAGAACCCTCGTACTGAGAACATCTCCTCGGCCATGCGAACGAATGTCTCGCGCTGGTGCCGCTGATATTCGTCGCGCCCCGCGGGACCGGCCCGGCGCACCGCGAGATGCTGGTCGAGCATCGCACTGTCCGGGTAGCCCGCGGGGATCCCGGGAGTGTCGCGAAAGGGCACTCCGCGGGGTCGCTGGGATGGGTTGGCGAATATATATCGCACCCATGCCCCAACTTCGTCGTGGAAAGTTGGGGCAGCCTCTGAGGGCGGAACTGGCGCGGTGGGAGCCGCGGGTTCCTCCATAGAGGCGTCCATCGGTGAGGGGGACCGTGCAACGGCCTTACCCTTGCCTTTGGATGGCTTGGCGGGTTGCGCGGCGGCGGGCGCGTCGGCGGCAGTGTCCATGGGCTCGGGATGGCGCTCCACCGCCTTTCCTTTGCCCTTGGACTTCGTCTGCTGTGTCGGCGCCGAGCTTGGTCCGGCGGTGGCAATGGCAGCCGGGGCTGGTGCCACTGTCACTGTTGCTGCGGGCTGCGTGCTCGTGCTCGGTTGAGACGAGCCGCTGGGTACGGGTTGCAAGCCCGCACTCACCCCTCCCCCTGCGCCAGCAGCCGGCCGGTTGTTCTTAACGCGTGGCCACAGGCCCGCGAGCGTGCGCTCGGCGGGCGTCCGGGAATTCCCGGGCTTAGAGGCGGCGGGGCTGACGAGGGCCTTTGCTCGCTGCCACGCGACGAGGTCGGTCTTGGCGGCGAGCATGAGGTCCTTGACCTCCGGACCCCCGCGAGGGTTGAAGGTCGCCCATCCTGTGATGGGTGCTCCGAGGCGGCCGGGATGCCCGGGAACGGGCTGCCGGCCCGCGGAGGTTGGCGGTGGCGGGTGCGAGTCGGGGAACGGCGAGGGCGCGCCAGGCGGCAGCGCGGACGTCGACGCGACTGGCGCGACGGCGCGCTTCCGCTTCTTGCTGGGCGGCTGTCCGCTCCCGCTCGCGCGGCGGGCGGATTCCTCGACCGCCTCAGTCCACTCCGCGATCGCGTCGTCCTCGTCGTCGTCGATGGGTGGTCCTGGCGGCGCGAGGGACTTGCCCTTCAGTTCATCGTGAACGAGGGACAAGTTACGCAGCTTCAGCTGCGTAGACTCCAGCTCCGCCTGGAGTTTCTTATTGTTCTCGCGTTCCGCGTTGCGCTCAGCACGAAGGCGGTCTTCCGTCTTTCGTGTGTCGTCGCGCGCCGCGAGTGCGTCGGCGAGTTCGCGACGCGCCTCGTCCTCGGCTTGTCGGTATCGCGCAATGGATTCCGACGCCCAGGCGAGGCCGCGGTCGAGTCCATCCTCAAAGAGGGTGTTACGAGCGCGATCGAAGGCGTTCTCCGCGTGCTCCCAACTCGGGGTTCCGTCGTTGAGATGGCGCGCGAAGGAGGTGCAGATCAGGCAGTCGTGCGAGTGCCTGAACTGGAACCTCACCCCATCGAAGGTCCAATGGGGTTCCCCTACGTTGGGGATACGTGCGTGCACCGACACGCCCTCCGTCGCTGGTCTCGGCACCCCTGGGAGTGCCGGACCCGACGTCGGGAAGAAAGGGGGCGCGTCGGGCTCAGTGTTCATCGCGTCGGCGGGCGAGCCCGTGGTCGGCGCGGTGTTCACCGACTCCAGTCTCGTAGGGGCTGGAGGCCCTGTCACTTGCGTGGCAGGGTGAGTGGCTGTGGTGGACGAGGCGGGAGCGGTGGCGTTAGAGGCGGGCTGCTGCTGGGGCTGCATGGTGGTAGCGTCGAGAGGATGCTGAGTTCGCCGTCGGCGTTCTGCGCATCCTTTTTAAGCCCCACGCGCCTAGATGAAGATCTCTTGCAGAGATCTTCCTCATGGGCGCTTTTGCAGCGATCTGACGCCATGTGGGCGTCTGATCTGCCGCAGATCCCATCGGGATCTAGCGGCGGTGCCGAGGAGGCGCTGCCTTGCGAGCGGCGATCTTCCTTGGCAACTGCCTCCACTCCGCTACGCCTTGTAGCGCGAGGTACTGGTCGAGGGCCTCCGCCTCTTCCAGATGTTCGATGGGCTCCCAGGTGTAGTCACCTAGGCCCACCGAACCTGGAAAAGGACCTTGTCCTTCTTCCAGTCGTGTCCCACGATCGCGTCGACGACCCACTCGTCGTCGTCGGCGCGCCCAAAGTCGTAGAACGCTTTGGGTTCCCGTCCCGGGAATAGCACGTCGTCGTTGACTTCGTGCTTCCTCAGCAATGAGGAGTGGAACGTCGGGTGAATCCGACGCTTCCGCATCTCCTCTGGGAGATCCAACTTGTAGTTGGATGTCTCGGGTCGAGCCTCGATCACCGAGAAGGGCCCGATGTACTTCGGCAGGAGCTTGGACGCTCTCCCCTTGGGGAGATTCAGGTTCTGCGTGCTCAGGTACACCAGGTCGCCGACCCGGTACTCGTCGCCTTCAGTCCGGCGACGATTCGCGTGGAGCGTCTGCCTCACGCGAGACTCGATTATCGCGTCATGCGCACGCTCGAGAGACTCTCGTGCGTGCCTGGCGTATTCTCGTACGCCAGGATACGGTGTGCTTGCCACGGGGAACTTAGTGACCCGTGGCATGTATCCGTACGTCAGCTCGAACGGAGCGTATCCCGTGGACGCGCTTACGCTTGAGTTGATGGCAAATTCTGCCAGCGGGAGATGATGCACCCAGTCAGATTGATCCGGGCGCACCATGCTGCGCAGAATCTGAGACACCGTGCGGATCGCACGCTCAGAGGCACCATCGGTCTGCGGGTGAAACGAAGTTACGATTACTCTTAATCGTTTTTTTCATCAATCAGTCAGGCCATCAGAGCGCGCTTCAGGAAAGTCGCTTTAGGAAATTTGTCCCTATGTGCGGACCAATATCAAGTCGCGTCGTCCCACCTACCTAGTTTAGTAATTCTGAGATAAGCAGTTTGTGTGCTATATTCTTGTACGTGTTTATACTCTGAAAGACACTCGTTTCTGCCAGTATTTCGCATTTTGCAAGCTAACCAGTCACACTAGAAGCATATCTTCAATTGTTCTCGAGTCAGAAATACAAGGTGCACAACTTCTTTTTTTGGAAAAAATTCCCACGGGGGTGTAGAGAAAAATGACGTCATTTTCAAGTGCAAACCGCCAGTTGACCCGGTTTGCTACGTCATTTTTCTCTCTACTCCGGCTACTACAATACCCGGGGCCAATATCTTTATTACGAAAAATATGCCAACAATGAGATTTGAACCAACAGCCCACCAACCACAGCTTACACAATTCAATGTAAGAGCGTAGACCACTAGACTAAATGACTGTGCTTACACTGTGGCTATGTATAGTCTATATTGATGTTCTATCTTCTCTAATTCCTTTTGCCTAATTCTTGCCTTTTCCCTAATTCAATATATACATATTCTATGTCGCTAAATAGCTAAAACCAGGGGGGACACAATGGTTAGAAGTACCAGAGTCTGCAAGACTTGTGACAGCTGTTCGCCAATGTTTGCCTATGCCAAGCGACCTAGTAGTGCTCCAACCGTGTAGGAGCTAGAGGGGGATACGAGGACACAGTCGAACAGGTCGCAATCAACCTGAGATGAAGTTGGAAGGTCAAAGGGAAAGGACAACACACACACAAGACGTGAGAACGTCCAACAGATGGTCAAACGTCAAAGACGAGTTCTGCAACCACCAGGGCGTATGCGATCTCGGTTGCAAACGCAAACGCACTGGACGACCAGCGACACAGCCGCAAGGATGGGACGACGATGGAACAAGACAAGAGTGATAAGGATGATAAATGACAATGAAGTTGACGGCGTGGGCGTGGACGAGAGCGATGCGTGATGCGCGCTCTGTAAAAACAGAAAGTCACCTTCCAGTCTGACTATGTGTGACATGACTTGTTTGGCATGTTTTGAGACTATGATATGACGGGAGTATGACTAGAATGTGACCCCAGATGACCGGAAAGCATTCTCGAGACTTAATTTCTGGTTTCTAAGTCAGAATTCTGTATCTACAGGACTTTTCCTGTGTGTCTAGGGACTTGACATCCGTTTTTACTGAGGGTGATGACTAGCACTGATAACCAAACTTGGCGCGCAGGTGGTCAGATGACACAACCAAACCCTACACGGTTGAATAGTACTGTTTTAGATTGGGGGCGTGTCTCAGGTCTACCAGGGGCCTTGAAGAGTCGTAGCTAACACTGGGGAAGTGTAGCGAGAGATGTGGGATGAAGGGAGGAGGTGGCGGAGCGATAGGCGAAGCTGGGCGATGCAGGCAAAACTGATCAAGTCGCAACAGTAGAGCAAGGCTTGGGGACGTTAGGCGAAGTGCTGGGTATGATGGGCGAAGGGAGGCGACGAAGGGTGACGAAGGGCGATGAGGGACGATCATTTCAATATGCAAGTGCTTAAACGTGGCGCTGAGAAGGTGAAGACAATGTCGATGGCTTATAAGGGGCTAAACGATGCGCTGCAAAGATGAAAGACGATAGTTTCTCAAGTTTGAGGTGCTGTCTCTGGGGGGAGAAGTTCCTCTTGTATGCAGACGTTGCTAGCTACACTTATACATGGGAAGATGCGTCGGAGTAGCTACGTGGGTCATGTGATACAGTCAGCGAAGCTGTGTGAAGCATCGGCAAATTATAGCAAATGAGAGAAGAGGGATAAAAAGGCCTGGACACCAAAGCTGTGCTATCTCCGGTGAAGCCTCCGAGGCACTCGGGGAACAAGGGCGACACATTAAAAGTGGTCAATGATCTGGATCGCTGATATCTCGGGCTTGGGGCTTGTCTCCTGTGTTGCTGAGCGATATCTCGATGTTCTGCGCGTTGCTGCGGCTTTGGTGAGTCGCTGACAGGTCCTATATGCATAGCTGGTCACTGAGCATAGGTGAACGTTTGGCAAACGGCTGCGATGCAAGGGACAAGTTGCTATATCATATCTCAGTGTTTTATTGGGTTTCGGGGAGATTCACGTTGCAGGCTGATTGATACGGTGCAACACCCTGATGCGGGTCGCTGCGACTCTGAAAAGACGGTCTACACAGGCGGACGGTTGGAGGCGAAATCTCTGCAGAGAACCCGTCTTAAGAGATTAATGTTTACATCTTAAGCGGTTCTGATATCGGTCGCCCCTCAGAAATTCTTGAATGCGATGTATTCTTAAGAGAAGCGGAGCTTCAATCCGCTTAGTTGACGAGATCTGATGGCGATCCTGTGATGACTAAGGAATGCCGCCATCCTCGTCCTCTTCGTCTGCCTGCCAGGCCACTTCACTGTTTTTCTACATAAAGAGGACAACGAGGATATATATTTGAATCTATCTCATACAAAGGCGGGTACACAGGAAGAAGCTAAATAATATACTGCGTCCCGTCAGCTTGTCGTCTGCGCCGTCGCCGTCTTGTCCTCGTCACGCGCCCTCACCCTCGCCCTCGCCCTCGCCCTCGGGGCGCTCTCACCGTTGCCCTCGCCCTAGCCGCTAACGACGACCCGCATTCTTTTCGTTCCCTGTTTGGCCCTTGCTGCTATGCCAGCGTCAAGTCGTCTATCCAGAGCACTAGGCAACCCAGTACAGCAGGACAGATGGCGGGGTACATAGCTAGCCTAGAAATGCCTAGAGCAAGCCACAGCCGAGCAAGAAGGTCAGATGTTGGAAAACAGAACGAGCGCGAAGGAGCGAGCAGCGCCAGCAAGGCGAGCGAGGAGGCGGCGAGAGCGCGGAGGGCGAGCGAGAAGATAGCAAGCGCGAGAGGTGGCAAGAGCGAGGAGGCGCGAGAGCGACCGGAGAGCGCGAGTGGCAGAGGACACTGGACAGGAGTTCCCGGCGGGCTGGGTGGGACAGTGCGAGGTGGTGAGTGAACAACGAAGGGAAGGGAAAACCAACATGTCGCACGTGCGCCGCCAGTTTAGGGCCGGTCGCTCTGACACTTGCTGCCATCCCAAGCGCGAATACTTGCATTATCTCTCCGACTCCCCTTCTCTCTCTTCTGTTACAGAAATATTTGAGCCCTTTCTCACTCCGTGGACAACTGGCCGCGCTCCCTGCACTCACCGCGCACCCGGCACGCACCCGGGCCGCGCTCACTAGATCACTACCCGCATTCACTCACACTCACGCGGCTACATCCCGCTCTATTCCAGGGCTCGGCTGAAATGGCCCACCGCGCGGCCGCTGCGCATGCTGGGGCCAGCAGCCGATGCCATGACAGCAGTACAGGCCGTGCACTCAGTGAAAGCACAGTGATCCTGTCCCGCGACGGGGCATCGTTGTAACTTATCGCCCAGCAACCTCCTCTGATAAGATCCAATTGCGGACACCAATGGGACGACAGGTGGCTGGACAATGGCGCCGATGATGGCGAGGGGGTCGAAGAACCACCGCGAACTGTTCCGCGTGCTAAAGTACGACACAACTTTTGTATACATTTATAGGCCGCAATATAACTTTCACTACTCTTATATACTGTGGCTCATATAAAATGAGAGGCTCCCAACGGGCAAACCGAGTTGCACTGAGCCAGACATGTCAGCCGAGGCGGCATGGCGGCAGAGGGCGGCAGAGGGCGGCAAATGTCGGCAGAGGTCGGCGGACAACGTTATTGAGGGATGCCGAGGGATGCCGAACAGGTTTGCAGACATTCTTAAGAGCAGTTTGGCGAATTCGCTAAGAATCCACGTTTTCAAGAAAATCGGTAATCAGTTACCAAATCCTTCAAGACATCAATTCTTAAAAACCATCATTGGCGCTGGTCTTAAGAATTCCGGAAAATAGCGTCTGCCTGTGTAGAGGCTCGGGGACAACTTCGGCAATGATGTAGCTGACTTGGGCAAACAGTGCAAACACGTTGAAATGACTTGGCGAGGCTGCAATGGCTAGGGCAAGCGCGCGCGAGCCGCGCACACATTGCTAAACGTATCACGAGCTGGTGCAACCTTGTGCAACTTGTGGGAACCTTAGCTGAGTGCTGGCAAGGTGGTAGAGCGCAGGGGAGCACAACAAAACAATAGGAAACCTCAGCCGATACTGAGCGAGTACGTGCGAGCATGATTGAGCAATGAGGGAACAGTGAATAACACTTCTGTTGACAGCTATGGTCCAGCTGAGCCTGGGCAAGTTGGATATACGTCTCAGCTAGAGTGTTCGAGCAAGCGCTGCGATTCGGCAAAATTGTGCAAACGGTTAGACCTGGAACATGCCCCCAATCTAAAACAGAACTACCCAACCATGTAGGGTTTGGTTGTGTCATCTCACCACCTGCATACTGAGTTTGGTCATCAATGCTGATGAGATGTCCCCGGGGCAAGGACCTGGGGACGTCGATAGAAAGGTGAGGGGACGAGTCGCCAACCGCTGGCCCAAGAGGTGGTAGGTCGTAGAGAGAAACCCCAAGTCGCGACCGCGATCCGACCCAAACCACCCAGGACCCCGTGGGTCCTGCCACATCCTCCGTCGCTGATGCCCTGCGAGTGCCTCCCGTCCGTCGCCCCTGCAGCCCCACTGCGTACCGACCTCGTCCTCTGTACCGTCGCCCGCGCGCGAGGCCTTCCGAGCTTCCCTCCTTCCCGTAGCGTCCGTCCGTAGTATCGCGATGTCGTCCGTCCTAGTTGTGTCCGTCGTACCGTTTGTCCTATACGTTCTCCTAAAAACCGTGTCAGCCCCCGTTACCTACCGCACTGTATCAAGCCAGTCTGCGGTCTCCCCCTCGGGCAGCGAAGCCCATCCTATCGTGGCTGTCACGCGACCGTGGCGTAGCGATGTCGTCTGCTTCAAGTCATGGTTAGTAGCTAGCTCTTGCTAGTCGCGCTGGTCGATCGGTTGAAGCGATATTGTTCTTTTTGAGAGGTGAAGTCTCGGGATTAGGCCCAAGGTCCAAAGGTGTCTCTACTACAAGTCGAGTCGCACCTATATACCGCTGCTCTGTCAGCTCTCCCACGGCTCTGTCGTTCCCGGCCGCACGCCCTCGTCGCCTGACAGTCTCGTGCCGCGTCGCGCCCAACCGCGACGAGCCCTGTGCGCTAGCCCTGTGGTCGCATGGTTCCCTCGACGCCCGTCGTGCGTCTCGGGTGTTGGTGTGTGGTCGGGCGATTGGCCCGATTCGGTGCCTGTAGCGCTGCGGGTCCCATCAACGCAACCAATATATGTAGGTTGAAAACAACATTGCATGCATCCAATTGAACAAGTTGCAGTCAAGAACCAATAACCAACCCAGACCATCAGCTGTATATTTAATGTCCAAGTCCCCCTTCCCTCCCTCCTAAACAATTAAGAGTAATTGTACTGCCATGCTTGCACTGGCCCAGTGACCCCAAGTTGACATTGTCAGTTTCGTACCCGTGATCCGGTGTAGTTCACGCCAGAATATTGACGTGAACTTCGCGTCCCGATCGGACACGATGGAATCTGGGATTCCGTGGAGGCGAACCACCTCGTGCATGTACAATGTCGCGAGTTCCGTGGTCTTGGTGCGCGTGGTTATCGGCACCAAGTGGACTAACGATGTGAACCGGTCGATGACCAGCCACACGTAGTCGTACCCGTCGGACGGAGGGAACGGTCCAAAGAAATCCATTCCAATGGATGACCATGGCCGCTCCGGCGTCGGTAGGCTCTTGAGGAGTCCTGCCGGCGCCTTGTTCAGCGTTTTGGTGGTCTGGCAGGTGCCGCACGATAGACAGAACTTGTCTACGTACTTGCCCAAGCCTGGCCACCAGAACCATCGGCGCACATACTCGGCGGTGCGCTGCCCTCCGAGATGTCCGATGGTGTTGTGAGCTGCGCTCACAATCATCTCGCGCAGCTTGCGCTTTCCGACCAACGCGTCTGGAACGCAGACACGGTGCTCTCCGCCGGTCGTCCTCACCCAGATGAGTTCATCGCGCATTTCGAATGCGGCGTGTCTATCTGGGTGTTCACGTATCTCGGCGAAGAACGCGTCTTGTGCATACGAGGAGCGGGCGAGCTTCGCCCAATCCACGTCTGCACTGACTATGTCGTGTAGCGACGGCCCTCCTTGCAGGGCGCTGCTCACAGGCTGGTCCTCTTCAGGATTACGCTCTGTGGGCAGCTCTACGGAATGGCGCGCATGTTGCGCTAATTCCGCAGCCTCGACATCTCGAGGGGCGACGACCTCTCTGATTGAGAGGGCCGCGAGCTCTAGGACGCGTTCTGGAGACAGGTCATCCCTGTCTGGATCCAGCACCTCGTCCATACGGACATACTCAGTCCCTGGTTCGTCAGGACCAGGGCTGCTGTATATCCGGGAGAATCCGTCGGCTACTATATTGTATGCGCCAGAGACGTATACAATCTCCTTGTCGAATGTGGCAAGGAACTCCCACCACCGGGCCTGCCGTGGTGAGAGGTTGGCGCGAGTTTCGAAGAACTCGAGAGCCTTGTGGTCGGTTACGACGGTGAAATGCCTCCCGCGTAACTTGTCTGACCACTTGGCGAGTGCTTCGATCACAGCCAACGTTTCCTGCTCATAAGTGAAGTAATTCTTCTGAGCATTGGAGAATTTCTTCGACATGAAGCCCGCAGGGCGACATGTCTGCCAGTCATCACCCTGGCCATATACGGCGCCGACTCCATAAGTCGATGCGTCGCATATTACCCATATGGGTACTCCGGTCCGAGGGTCTATTGGCCTGAGGATCGGAGTCTTGCATGCCAAGTCGCGGATCTGCTCGAAGCATTTCTGCTGGAGCGGGCCCCAAATGAAGGGACGACCGTGACCCATGATCCCCGACAAGGGAGTCGTGTACGCGGTGACATCTGGCATGAAGTGTGCCAGATACTGGACTAGCCCTAGGAATCTGCGGACATCGTCCTGATTCCTGGGTACTGGCCAACGGTTGCGGACGCGCGCCATCTTGTCAGAGTCGGCGTGAAGTCCGTCCTTGTCCACTATGTGGCCAAGGCAGTCCATCCTCAGCGAGTATATATCGCACTTTTCCTTGCTCAGGAATAAGTGGTTCGCCCGCAAGCGGTCGAACACCACCTTCAGGTGGATCTCGTGCTCCTCGGCAGAGTCGGAGAACACGAATATATCGTCAAGATATACATGGACGTAAATTCCAATTAGATCTTGGAATATTACGGTCATGAGTCTTTGAAATGTAGCGGGGGCATTGCAGTCCCCTTGCTGCATGACAAGACTTACGAATGTTCCGTAGATCGTGGCGAACGCCGTTTTCCAAACGTCGCTCGCCTCGACACGGATCTGTTCGTAGGCGTCGCTCATGTCAATTTTCGTACGGAACTTGGCACGAGCGACGTCCATGCGTATCTGGTCTTGGTCCGGGAAGGGCGTTACATCCTTCTCGGTGTTGTCGTTGCGCAGGCGCGCATCGACAACCGTCCTGAGCTTCCCTGACTTCTTGGGAATGCATAGGAGTGGGGCCGCCTCGCTTGCCACGCGGCGCTCCCACCATCCAGCCTGCTCATAGCGCTGGATTTTCTCAGCCAGTTGAGGCTTGAGAGCATCCGGGCATCGCGGGAGGCGGAAGTTGATCTTCAACTTCTCGTCTATCAGCGATATCCGGTGGTTGACTTGTCGGAAGGGCGGCAGTTCGAGCGGTACAGGGCACATCAGGTCCTTCGTACGCTCGTACCACGCCTTCCTGAGCTCGTCAACTTCCGAGTTGTTCCCAATATCCGGAGGCTCAGGCTCCGGGCGCTGGGGCGGCGCCTCGGTGGTGGCAGGTCCTACTCTCATAGAGCCTGCCGACACACTTCATTCGTCATCATCTTTCGATGCTTGACGTGCGGCTTGCACCCTAGGGTGCACCGCTCGCGTGCGTCCGTTGGACTTGCGCTGCTGGGCGCGCACGCGCTCGGCTTCAATGGCCACAGCGGGAATCGCTTTACCAGCGATCTTCACCGTGTGGTCTTCGAAGTCGAGCTTGACCTTGTTGGCACTCATGAACGGGGTGCCCAAGATCACGTCGTAGTGCTCGATGTTTGCAACGTCGAGGTACGTCGGCGTCTCGTGCTGTCCGACTGTGACAGTCGAGTTAGTACCGTAATTAATACGGCACTTGCTCCCTATGACCCCCAACTGCAGGGTCATAGGTGCGTGAAGCTCGAACACGTCGAGTTTTGCGACATGGGCAGCATCCATGCTGATCCCATTCGTCGTGCTACCGCTGTCGAACAGCGCGTACATCGGCGTGTTGCCCACATTTATGATGGCGGCCAGCACTTGATGCTTCTCAGCGTCTCGTACTGGCTGTTCCTCAGCTGTGGACTTGCGTCGGATGTTCGCTGAGTATACCCACTGTGTGGGTTTTGGCGGGCTAACTATGTTAGCCTGCTGAATTTTTGCGCGCATGGCGAACAGATTCACCGATGACTCGGTGCGCGTCAGTTGCCTACGCGTCCCCTCCCCCTGAACATTCGGGGCAGGGTCTGAGTTGTTATTCTCAGTACTGATGGCGCCTGTGGTCAGGTCGCCTTCCAGTGGCGGTATATCCTCGTCGGATTCACCGCTCCCAGACGCAATATTAGCCGCTGGGGTTCCTGCAGCTGGTCGGAACACGCGGTACTTCTTCAGAGGTATCGCGTGCACCGCGCGTTCTGCGTCGTGGTACCCTTTCACCCAGTCGTTAGACATTGTGGTGGAGGGCCGGAATTCGCGCAGCTCCGCCCACACCGCGGCTATGGCAGCGTTGAATCCCAGTTTGAACTGGTCCTCGATCGCGTCGTCGTAATATCGGCGCGCGCGTCTGAGGTCTTCGTCTCCGCGATCTTCCGCGCGACGAATGTGCGTAGCATACGCGAAGCACGACGCGCAGAGCGTCTGGTGCGAGCACGCATGTCCTGGGTTAATTCCCAAGTGCCGTGGGTCCAGTGGCTGGTAACCCGCGGCTGCCGTGGCGTCGGCTTGCATAGTCTCGTGCTGCTCTCGCAGTTCGCGGGGTAGCTGAAACCACGCCTCTACTTCGCGGAGGCGGTCGTTAATTTTGACCTGCTCGTCTATTACGGCAGCGTCCCCGTATTCCGGCGCTTCGCTCGGGTGATACGCGGACACTAACTCCGCATACGTCATACCGAAGTCGCCTTCGGGTGACGGTCCGTAGTACGGACCTCCGAGATCTTGGCTCGGGGGTACTACGGTGTCGTCTGGGTACTCGATGATCGACCCCAGGACGTCATTGTCGGTGTCTTCCACCTCGAGGTCATCATTGACATCCTCGAGTGCTGGAATCTCGTCCTGTGGGACGAGTTGCATGTAATGCATTCGCATTGTATGCAAGCGGATGGGGTTTTCATCCGCGTCCGACTCGTTGTCGGACCCCTGGTTCTCCAGGTTCTCCGCGTATTCGTCGGCGGACTCGTACTGACTCCCGTACGGTCCGTCTGCGTCGGAGTTGTTCTCTCCCTGGGATTCGAGGTCGCCCTCGTACTCAGGGTCTGCCTGGTTGTCGCTTGCGCTTTCGACTCGGGCAGCGTGCATCCGCTGGCCTTTCTTTGGGCAACTAGGATCGCCCATGTAGTGGCCAGGCTGTCCGCACGCGAAGCATACGCCAGGCTTGTACCCAGGCTTGCCCTTGTCCTTGTAGACTTTCGTCTCAGGGCGGGGCTCTTCGCGGCGTCGTTCCGCCGGTGGCGCGGGCACGCTAGCCTTGTATTTGTTCTCCCGACGTTCAAATCGTCGGGAGTCTCGCTTACGGTCAGTCGTTCGGGACGGCTGGCCGCGCGAGTCCTTCTCTTTGTCCTTCGGGGGTGCCGGCTGGTTCATCGACGGCCGCACCACCGAGGGACGGAAGTCCTGCGCATGCTCGCGCGACAGCTTGATGCTGTACTCGGACTTCAGTGCGAAGTCGAGTATCTGGGCGGACGTATGTTCGTCCAGATTAGCGCTATGCGTCTTGAACATCAGTTCGACGATCTCCTGAGGGAGACCGCTCATGAACTGTTGTCTGAACGTATAGTCGTCTGGCATTTCTACCAGGCGACCGGACTTGCTGCGCAACTCGTTAAAGTAGCCAGCAATGCCCTTCTTCCGCGAATAGCGGGTGCTGTAGAACTCACGGACTGCGTCCTGAGTTCCCGAGCTCATGATAAATCGGCAGTGTAGGCCGACTATCACTTGCTCGAAAGTCCAGTTGCGCTTGCGGCGCGTCTCGGACTCTACCTCGTCGTGGAACCAGGTAGCGGCTTCGCCTGTCAAGCATTGCCCAGTGACGTCGATGCGGTACGCGTCGTATTCGTCACCGACGATTCCACTCAGTCGCATGTAGCGGAGGAGATTCGCTCCCCAGCTTTCAATGCGACGGTGGTCGTCTTCCCCAGCATACGCCTCGGGGATTGGGGGCTTCATACCCTTCGTCAGCCCCGGGGGCAATGCGTACTTGTCGCCGATCCGCTTGCGGACCATTTCGACCATACGCTGCAGCGGACGGAGCTGAGCGGTCGCCCCTACAGGCACGTTCAACCTGTTGCCTGAGGGGTTCAAATCATTGACTCCCCTCAGAGTCATCTTATGCGGGCCAATGCTGGCATACGCGGGCAGCGCAGAGCCTGCCGCGTAGGGCGTATGGGCCACGAACCCATCGTCCATCTCTGTATACTCAGAGATGTCCCCGTCGGGGCGATCATTATCGTCGCTGTACGCCGATATGATCTCGCGTACCGTCGGCGCTGCCGAGGCGCGACCGCGACTCAGCGGCGTAGTGCCTGCGATCTTCGCAGCCCGCCGCTCAGCGCGTTCGTTCTGTTTGCTTAGCGCGTTGAGGAACCCGGCGCGCGGCGCCGGTATGTCATCGTTCATCCTGACGGTTGAAGACTTTGACGTGCGGTCACTGGCCTGCCTCGGCATCGCGCTGGGCGCCGAGGTGTCATTCTTCGCAATGACTACGTGCTTTTTATTCACTGGCACGTCCGTATTGTCTACTACGACAGTGCGGCCCCTGCGCGAGTTGGCGGTAGCCTCCTCGGTAGGCTGGAGGAGGTTTATCTCGACCTCCTCCTCCTTTATCACCTGCCTGAAACCGTACTGGCTGGCAATGCGCTCGAGGCCCTCCGTCAACGCGCGGGAGTAATCCCTCGCTTTGTCGGCCGCCTCAATCGCATACATCGCCGAGCGATGTGCTTCATCGACCTGCGAGCTGTGCAGGCCGAGCTGAACGAACATGTCGTTCAGCGTGTCCCTGAGGAGTTCGTTCCCCAGGTTCGCCGGTTGGCTCAGCGGGCTATCTGCCCTCGTGCCACTGGCGGCCCCTTTTCCCTTGCGGGAGGCGGGGATACGCGGTGGAGTGGGCGACTGGTCGTCGCTCGGCTCCTCGCGGTCAAGTACATCCTCCACATCGACGGACGATCGCGTAGACGTCCCGCCGTCGGGGGGATTATCCGGCGGAGGCTGGTTGGAGCCGCCGCCTTCGTTGACGACAACGGTGCCGTCGTCGGGCACCGTCGTATCGACGATCTGGCCAGACTCCTGAGTCTGCCCAGAGTCCACAGGGGTTGTGGACGTCCCGCCTTTGTTGGCGGCGAGCCGCTCGGAAGTACGAGGGCCGCCACCTTGCGCGGGATTGTTGTTATGCTTTTTGCTCGGCATCCTGTAACTCTCGTAGTTAGTTTGCTGAATAAAACGATTTGCTCACTTGTTGTGGGCGTTCAAAAAAGTGTAATATGTTGCTTGGCGACTTGCGAATCCCTCAAGGTGAACGCGACCAGTGTGCTCGAATTGGCAGCAGTGGATGCGTACAGGTAAGAGTGGATGTCGTCGTGCCTCCTCGAGCGCGAGGAGGCACGGCCTAAATGCCTACGGCCTAACAGGTGCAAACAACCTGTTAGGCTCCTGCGCCAGCCCAGCTGGCCGCAGGGAACCGACGCGCTGGCTCCGCGCGTTGGTAGCCTCGTGTCGCCGCTTCTCGGGCGCTACACGAGCGCGCTACGCGCACCTACGCGTTCGCTCGCCTTACAGGCTCGTTTATTTATGTCATTGAGGGATCTATATGCTCAGGTAATTGTCAGGATTGCTGGTCCGGGATGTAGCGGGAAACGCGTACAGTTCGAATGATTGGATAGCAAAACTCATATGGCGCGAGATATCCGTGACGTCGGGAACTGCGTACTCGAGAAGAGCACTGATGTGATTAGCGCGGTCGACAAGGCGATGCACCTCCTTCTTGTTGGAATGCATGGTCTGGGGTCACGTCAGAAGCATCGATATTTACGTTGCACAGAGACATACTTGAGACAGGTTGAGAAAAAATACGAGCCCCCCGATGAGACTCTTGAGTGGCGGGAACACATCCGCAGATTCCTTCAGTGCTTCAAGAGCGACCATGGCGGTGTCAAAAGACAGCGACAGAGTCCGCGATTCCATGCGCGACCAACGCATCGTGAGGGGTATGCTGAGGATCTACTAGGTACGAGAGGTGTTCTTATAACTGCGCATCGGGTGAAGAGCGCCCGGCGCTTGTGATTTAAGAAAGCCGTTCCCGATTAGCCCGACAGAGATGGCGTCGCTGAAGCAGAGTAGACCTTCGTAGGCTCAAAATATCTGTCTGAGCTAGACCGATTCGCCCGAGACATACGCCATCGGATATATTTGTCTGTCGACATCGGCATAAAGACAGGCTAGTCACTGGTCAATCCTAGGACAGTGCCCTACCAACACTGCCCCACTAGCTTGGAAGAGATAAGTTGAAGATCTAGACATCAATTGAGGCCGTGCTGGTAGAATGAGGCGCGAGGTACCGCCTCTAGATATCGACTATCGCGGCGTTTAAAGGGACGCTTAAGTATAGGATAGGGCGCTAGTGAGACTCTTGAAGCGGGGATACTATAGATAGGAGAGTGAGAGCCTGTCCGGCATGGCCGGTGGGGAGTCCTAAGGTCCAACTGTTTGCATGGCATATCTGCAGACTCCTTCAGTACTTCACGAGCAACCACGGTGGTGTCAAAATACAGCGACGGAGTCCGCGTCAACGTCCGTGATCCCATGCGAGACCAGCGCATTGTGACGGATATACTGAGAATGAGTCTTGTATCATTGTCGTGCTGCGCGTTGGGATGTCATCAGAAAATCCGTATATCACCAGTGTGAGTGACTGCGCACCATACTACAGCAACGCGACAATAGCGTCCACCGTTGCCTCCGCGGTTTTGACGCGATACACTGTAGTGCTGTGTAGGTGTTAAAAAGCTCCTGGCCAACATTGTTTCCACTGAAAGACCACAGTGGACATAGTTCCACTGCCGAGAAAATCAACAGGCAGGTCGGCAATGAACCAGGATGAGATCATCCCAAGGCGAGTTGCCCCGTACCACTGCTGCCCTCCACGCTTCAGGTATACATGGAAGGAATGACGTCAAAATACTGACAAAGAATGACGCCTCACCTCCACACCGGCAGCATGCCGACCACTACTGTAAGTAGTGGGCATGGCAGCATGATGCTTCTCGCCAGCGCGCACTGCGCGCGTCACGACGGGGCTGAGCACCTTGGAGACGCACGAGGGCTGGGTCTAGATCGTGTCGTGTTTGGGCGCTGTGCGATTGGTACTTCTGCTTCTCCTCGGTGGCCGAGTTGCATGAGTTGTGGTTGCAGCGGTACCGTGCCGCCTAACGGCCGGCCCCGCGGCGGCGCACAGTTTCTCACGCTACTTATGTGGACACCCCGTAGGAATTGTTCATGTCGTTCCACCTGTGAAGCCCGGCCATCATTACTAATTAGAAGTGGTAGCCCTACGAGCTACCGCTTCTAGCTAGAGGGCTTTGCGGGCCCAGCAGGCTTCACGCAATAGCGTCCCCTAGCTCAAGGGGACTTCTCGATAACTTCAACTCTCGGATACCGGGATATCGTCGGCGCCGTCGGCACGCCATCAACCGCTCCCACGCCGTGCCCCGCGTCGCGCGTCGTCCGCCCATTTAGGCAATTGCGCCCTGCCGCCGGGCCCCGTCGCTGTGGCGGGCGCGTGCTCGCTGCCCCGACGACGAGCTCGCCTCCCGCCACCGCCACGCAACCCACGGCCTTGAAATTTGGCATGTAGCATCATATTCAATGCCTATGGTAGGTGGTGGGTGCGCTTTCCGGCCGCCGCTTCCCGTACCTCTCCCCTGGATGCCGCAAATGGCGGCAATGGTGAGCTCCATCCCGCCTTCTGTATGTCCTGCATGACCCTCATACTCCGTTCACAGGAGCTTATGTGCGATATATAACGAGAAGTGTGAGCGCCTTGCGCGCGCCGCCCCCGTAGCCAACCCGCCGACGCCGCCGACCCCGACCCCGACGAGCCCGTCCAACGTCCACCACACATCCCACCACCTCCAGCATTTTCGTGGAGCATTATAGACAGCTCTCATGGCGGTTCACATGCGCGCTTTAGGCCCACCCTTCCTCAACCTCGCTCGGTGACGTTCCCAATGCGGTCAACAGTGAGCTCGCACACTGAGTTCATTTCTCTACATTACAACGCCATATGTTGTAATCGGGCTCCTATTATATAGAGAATAACATTCTATGGTTTACATTATGCATATACGGACACGATCGAGCTCGCCGACGCCCCGCCGTCGTGGCCGACGCAGCCGGCGAGCTCCGTCCTGCCTTCAAATCTACTTGAAACTCGAGGATCCCACTTGCAAGCCCGACTAAGGGCTGTCTTATAGCCATTGAATATTTATCAGTAAGTTCTGCGATACTTGAGAAAACAAAGGTGAGGTATATCACTACTACTAAGCATGTGTCTTACTCTGAAGGCCTTCGTGCCATCATTGTTGTCAACGTCGCAATATGCCCACCCCTCCGTTAACACTTTACAGCATGATAGAGCACATTATATACTACTAGTTAACGAAGGATTCAGACAGATCCGAGAAGAACTGAGGGCGGGATCGAGCTAGTCGGCGTCGTCGGCGTCGTCGGCGTCGTCGGTGCGGGAGACGGTGCGGGAGATCGCGAGAAGAAACGCCAAAGGCGCTCATGCAGTTTTAACGATACCTAAAGCAGGTACATGTCTATGAGGTATTGTAGGTAGACACGCAGAACTCGTGCCAGTAGACGGGGACGTTGTTGGGGATGTCGGCAACATCAGTGCGAAAAAGGCGGGAATGGCGCCCACATAATATGACCACTGGCTTATAGATTGTACCAGTCCCATATTGTGCACAAATTCTGGAGGAGGTGGGGTGACTGGTGGACGTTGGGCGGGCTCGTCGGGGTCGGCGTCGGCGGCGTCGGCGGGTTGGCTACGGGGGCGGCGCGCGCAAGGTGCTCACACATCTCGTTATATATCGCACATAAGCTCCTGTGCACAGAATATGAGGGTCATGCTGGACATACAGAAGGCGGGATGGAGCTCACCATTGTCGCCATTTGCGGCATCCGGGGGAGAGGTACGGGAAGCGGTGCGCGAGAAGCGCACCCATCACCTACCATAGGCATTGAATATGATGCCACGTGCCAAATTTCAAGGCCGTGGGTTGCGTGGTGGTGGCGGGAGGCGAGCTCGTCGTCGGGCAGCGAGCGCGCGCCCGCCACAGCGACGGGGCCCGGCGGCAGGGCGGAGTTGCCTAAATGGGCGGACGACGCGCTGTCGCGGCGGGAAGAGGTTCGAAGTATTGCGGTGCGGAATGCACGACGAGTGACTATGAATACTTCTGCCCTAGGCTCCTCGGGTTCTCCAAACTCCCGGAGTTGCCTAGTCGTTCGTTGTGCGATGGTTCTTCGGTGGTCCGCACTTATGTCGTAAGAAGTACCTGGGAAGGATCAAATCGTCGAGTCCTGGGATCTCGTAAAGAGAACCAAAAGACGCAATGCACGGGAATGTGCGGGGTGTGTAGCGGCTTGACTCCCGCGTACACTAGATGAAACAAGATGAGAAGAGAAGAGAGATGAGAAGTGATGCTCGCTCGAGGAAGCGCGACAACAAGGTCCAGCGGCTTCACCAACACAGACGATAGGAGTCAATGCGCTAGGATTTCAAGAGGTCGAGATAAAGTACAAGTGTGCTACTGGCAGTCCTTATATACTACTGTAGCGTGGCTGTGTAACTATGACATCATCCTTCCAGTACCTTCTCCTACCCTGCTTGATGATGTCGTGCTGTGCGCAGGTCTGAGTCCTGTAAGTACCAGTAAGTACCAGAGTCTTCCGGCGTATTCTACGATGTTCCATAGTGTTCTACCATGTTCCACTTGTGCTGTGCGTATTCCCTTCCTTGTATAGTACCGTATAGTACTCCGTATAGTACCTGTACCTTCTGTAGAAATGAAAAAGAGGGCTCCGTTACAGTACCCCCCGCTCAAGAATCGTCGTCCCGACGATTGGATTTGGATGGAAGGCCCGGCCGCTTCCCGGTCTCCCACTCCAGATCTGTACCCGTGCCAAGGGTCAGATTATCCAGTGATTGCCACGGCAAGGATGCAAAGGTGACTGCGCTAACACGCTGAGGGGCGGAGGGGTGTTTCTTCTTAAATTCCGCCACTTTCCGTTTCGCATGCGTCAGATTTGTAGCGGGTTCCCAGCTATCCTCCTCCGGGCCATACCCTTTCCATCGTACGAGGTATTCAAGGCGACGTCTGAAGACTCGGCTGTCTAGAATCTCCTCGACTTCATATTCCTCTTCCCCTTCAACCTCTACAGGATCGGGCGGTGGTGCACGATGGCCATTAACTTCGTTACCCTTCCAAGGAGATAGGCGGTCAATGTGGAAAACATCGTGGACCTTGAGTGCCGGCGGAAGCTTGAGACGATAGTCTAGATCCCCAACGCGTTCCAGAATCTCAAAGGGGCCTAGTTGACGAGGTCCTAACTTCTGGGATGCTTGGTGGATCCTAACATTCTTAGCGTCCAGCCATACTTTATCTCCAACCGCAAACGTAGGCAGTTGTGCAGGGGCGTCCTTCATCCGCTCCTTAGAAAGGCGCATGGCCGCTTCCGCGTCTTTGCGGACTTCGCGAAGCTTATTGAGGCGCTGGTCAAGCGCGGGCAGGTGCGTTGTCTTCCCTACAGGTACCGTGAAGTCTGGGGTGTAGCCGTACACCAACTCAAATGGTGAATGTCCGGTGGCTGAGTTGATGCGCGAGTTGATAACAAACTCCGCGGTGGGTAGCAGGTCCACCCAGTCATCCTGGCGTTTGCCACAAAAGAGACGCAAGTAAGATTCCACTTCTTTGTTCATGCGCTCTGTTTGTCCGTTGGCTTGTGGATGATATGCGGTGGTGAGTCCTGCGTCGATACCCAAACGTCTGTAGAGATTTCGCATGAGGCGTGCTGCAAACTGAGGCCCACGATCCGAGACAACCTTGTGAGGGATTCCGTGCTTGGGGAACACTTCTCGGAAGTGGACATCCGCAACTCCATCAGCGGTGATGTTCTCAGTGACGGCGTAGAAGTGGGCCTGCTTAGAGTAGTGGTCCACATAAGTGAGGATCGAGTCTTTGCCTTGACAAGGGGGCAATCCGGTGATAAGATCCACGCCTATGATCTGCCAAAGGCCTGAGGGTACATCGTGGGGCTGGAGAGGATTCGTCCGATGCAGAGCTGGTTTAAAGCGTTGGCACCGATCGCATCCTGCTACGTATTTGCTGATGAAAACCGTCATGCGTGGCCACCAATAGTGGCGGCTGACCAGCTCGATGGTCCCGTTCTTTCCTGGGTGACCTGCGGTGATAGAGTCGTGACACGACTTGACGATTTCCTTGCGCAGGTCTCCTTCATCAGGGATGTATAACTTTCCCTTGTAGTACACGAGACCATCTTCCTCCTCCCACTCAAGCGTTCCATCCGTGAGCTTGCGCGGGCCGCTTTTACGTAGTGCTTCCAGGCCCAACAGGACCTCGGCTTCACGCGCGCTTGCTTCACGGATTTTCTGCTCAAGCTGACTGGGTTTGAAATGGGTTGCTGCCACCTTCTCAAAATGCTCCGGCTTAAGGACAGTTACTTCTTGGTTGTCTTCCGAATCGTGGACAACCTGTCCTGGAGGGCGACTTAGAGGATCCGCGATGAGCGTTGACCCTGGCTTATGGGTCATCTTGAAATCAAACCGGCTTAACCACAAGGACCAGCGCGCTTGACGTCTGCTTAGGTTCTGCGCTTGGGTCCAGAACTGGAGGTTGCGGTGGTCCGTTATGATTTCAAAGGGCTGAGGCAATCCTTCGAGGAAATGCCGCCAGTCCTCCAATGCTCGTATTACGCCCAACATTTCGCGGTCGTAGATCTCATAGTTCTGCTCCGCCTCTGATAGCGATTCTGACCGGTAGGCTATGGGGTGCCACAGGCCATCACTGCCTTTCTGCGATAAAACCCCACCCGTTGCATAGCCAGAAGCATCCGTCTCGATACGCGTCGGCCGATCAGGTTCCCAGATAGCTAAAATGGGTTCCTTTGTGAAGGCGTTGCGCAGAGTCTCAAATGCTTCTTGTTGCGCAGCTTCCCATTTCCATGGCGCGTCCTTCTTTGTCAAGTCATGAAGCGGCCGTGCTATCTTGGCAAAGTCTTTAATGAATCGCCGGTAGAAATTGGCGAATCCAATGAAAGCACGGACTTCACGCAGATTCGAAGGCGCAGGCCAGTCGAGGATGGCACGGACCTTGGCAGGGTCCATGCATACCTCACCCGGACGTATGACCAAACCGAGGTATTCAATCTCCGTACGCTCGAATTCACATTTCTCGGGCCGTAGATAGAGGTCATTCTTCTGGAGACGCTCGAGCACCTCGCGCACTACTTCGCGGTGTTCTTCTAGCGTGGACGTATAGATGAGGATGTCATCCAGATAGACGGCTACAACCCCTTTGACAATGAGGTCCGAAAATATTGAATTCATAAGGGCTTGGAAGGTGGCAGGCGAGTTAGTGAGTCCAAAGAACATCACTCTGGGCTCGAACAGCCCCCGACTTGTAGCGAATGCAGCCTTCCATTCGTCGCCTTCGTTTATGCGAATATTATTGTAGCCCCAGCGTACATCAAACTTTGTGAAATACCGAGCACCGCGCAGCCGATTGACGATGTCTGAAGCAAGCGGAAGGGGATAACGATTCTTCACTGTGATCTCGTTCAGTTTGCGGTAATCCTGGACGAGTCGAAGCTTTCCATCCTTCTTCTTAATGAAGAAAACAGGGGAGGAAAGCGGTGACTTAGACGGCACAATGTATCCCTTTCTGAGCTGATCCTGGAGGAATTTGTCCAGCTCTTCCTGCTCGTTAACCGACATGGGGTATACCTTGGAGCGAATTGTCTCTGGTGCTCCTGGTTTAAGGTCGATGGCATGATCCCACGGCTTGTGCTCTGGCAGACGTTCGGATTCCTGTTCGGAGAAGACAGAGGCGAAGTCACGATACTGCTCCGGCACCAGTTCTTCAAAGGTGCGGCTACGTTTGGAGCGGTTCGCTTCTTCCGCGATACGCTGGGAGTGTGTATATCCCGCAGCACACCACACCTCTTCGGATGGGTCTTCCAATACTCCGACTTTTTGGAGATACCGACGCTCTGCCCGGTTTGCGTTGATCCGGTACAGAGGAGAGCCTTGGTCAGGGGCAACTCCTTCTGTAGAGGGACTGTCACGCATCCGCATTTCTCCCTTTTCCCAATCGATGTCTGGGTTCCGTCGTCGCAACCAGGGCAATCCCAGGATCATATCCTCCGGTCCTAATTCAGTGATGAGGAACTCGGCTGTTTCACTATGATCCCCAATTGTAAGACGTAGGCGAGCAAAGTGCGTAATGCCGCCTGCCTGGTTCCGCGACCCATCAATGTTAAACAAGGGAATGGGCTGTGACAGTGCCCTTGTGAAGACATTGTGCTTCTTCACAAAACGGCGACTCAGAAACAGAGCGGTTGCTCCTGAGTCCACCATGGCTGCTACTCTCCGACTTCGATTGATTCCTTTCAAAATGACTTGAATATGGAAATGCGAGCCCCCCAGCTCTGGTATAGTACATTGAGAAGAAGCTATGTATTCCTTTAAATAAGTATCGTACTCCGGTCTTTGTGAACTGTCCGTATTGCTGTTTTTATCCTTTTCTGTATCGCTTTTTGTGGGGTTTTCTCTGCATTTTCTTTCAGTCTCTGGTTGGGTACCTGTATCCTGCGTATCGTGTGTATCCTGCGTATCGTACAAAGTGGAAGTATCATAATTGGAGTTTGCGTGTATAGTACTCCTGTCTTTTGAAATCGGAAACTTGTCCTGGGGGGACTTATCGCTTATCGTCGTCGTCGTTGTCTTGGGCTCGGCCGCAGCCTTAGCACGAGCCCATCTTAAAAAGACGCCTTCAACTCCGCCACCTTCTTTGCAATCTCCGCCTGATCGTCGAGCAACTTCTTAAGAAGCTCCGCTGTGCCAGGGGAGGCGATGTTCGCTACCTCCTGGGTGGCGCTGCTGCTGGAGGCAGGTGCGGGGGTAGAAGCGACCTTTTGCAGGCTCCGACTGTTGGTACGCGGCTTGCCGAAGAATTTGTCCATGCAGACAGTCTCGCGGTGACCAACCTTGCCGCAGTAGTGGCAGGTCTCGCGTTCGTGGCGTCCGTCTGCCTTGGCATGCTCCGTAGATCCACACCCGTAGCACCGACCTCTCATCTCCTTTCGGAAGTCGATGATTGTCTTCCTCCTGGGCGCTGATGCAGAGATGTTCTGATTCCATATTTGGAATCAGTACTTTAGAGGAGAAGTTTATGTCCCTCGTGTCCGTTTATCGGGGCACTTTACGGGTCCACCCGAGGCTTTTCCGACTTTTTCCGAAACCATTGTTTCTCTTGTAGCTCAACGAGAACTGAACGCAATTTTACGAGTTCTGTATCAGTCGAAAGCGACGAATGAGGGCCGTCGAACGGTATTTTTTTCGTCTTAAACGGATGGGTGGATCCAGAGTTATGGGTTAAAGAGTAGAAATAGTGTTAGTTTCGAAGGAACATCAATTGCTTTAAATAATGAAAAAGAGAACTTCATTTCGTAGAATTTCGCGAAGCGATACTTGAAAATGACATGCCGGTCGGTGTATCGTGTCGGCTGTTCGAGCTGCGACGTTGCATATTTTTCTTGATTATCTCCTTATAGTATACATTGTGCATGGTGGATACGACCCGCTTGCGCAATCGCTGCGAACTCGTGGCGGTGTTACGTCCTCATCATGCGTCTAGTAACCATGTGTATGACATGTAACAGCTTCAGCGGCGTCTTTCCGTAAAGCCGTTGGAGGGCACGGCATCTGTAGTCTTTTTTTTCGAGAGCGTGCAATTGATAAATGTGTTTTGGAATAGTTTTGCTTGGAAATCAATTGGATGGATTCTCGTATTAGTTAAGCAAAATGTGTAATTTATTTGTTTGATTGCTTGAGGTGAAAATATAGCTACATTGAAGACAATTTGATATTGTACAATCGTGTATTTGACATAGCAAGTGTTATTTGTAAGGAATAACATATCTGTCAGATAATTGCATAAGTGCCGTTATTAGATTCAGCGCGCAATATTCGGATTTGTTTTTCTATGTTGTATATGTTTATCTGCAACTCTTCACAGCATTCGGCTTTCTGTTCATATATTTTCTTCATGACCTTTTAAAATATTAAAATTATCCTCTTGGTCGCGATCAGTAGCGAACCTCTATTCTGTCGATTGTCGACTGCAGTGATTCTTTTCTTGTGTTGATATCATTATTTATTGCCGTTCTTATCGACAATACATGATTTTTTATCGTCGTGATGCATTGTTCTACATCTGTTTATTTTCAATGTTGATTTTAAGTTTTTTTAAAATATTGCGCACCATCTTCTTGGTTAGTGAGAGGGTATTTTTGTTCGTCAATTGAGAACGATTCATGGGTCTGTGTTTGATATGAGAACAATTCCATTTCTGATTACGTGTTATAACGAACAATATTTTCGTCACAATTGTCAAAATTGTTTTTGAATTGTAAATCATTTATTGCTTTGATTATTGTGTTAATGTTCTTGTGTTGGTGATTATGATAAAGCATTATGATAGATCCGAGTTCTTTTTCTGTGGGAATGCCAGTTTTTTGAACAAAATGTGCGTTTAGTTCTCCGAGTTCTGCCTAGAATAGATATTCAGTATTGACTTTGTGTCTTAGTACAAGCAACACATACTATGAGATTCATTAAATGTTTAATATTGTCTTCGTTTAGTTGATAAGGATTGCGTTTCTGAAGGGTTTGTATGACGTTTATTATGTGTTTTTGGCGTGTTTTTATGTTTGCTTGAATATCTTCGGCGTCCATTGTGCTGTCAATGTGATTGTTGATGGTGATGTGTGAGAGAGGGATGTATGTTGCGGATGACTTCATCGGACGTTCTTTTAGACTGAGTGGGGAATGACACGTGTATATCGTGATCGCCCCTATAGGAACCTATTTGCTCAGGGGCTCGTTCTTGTCTCCTGCCATGATGAGCGAATCGCGTGGTATGTTATATACTTCCGTCATAGTCTAATATCGACATAAATATTCCTGTATAGTTATAAAATTAAACCTACGTGGAAGCGGGGATCGTGAAGGTATTCACTTTTGTTTTATATCGTTGTTAACTGATATAAACTTGTCGTGATGGAGTGGTAGACTTGTCAACATTGGTCGCAAAAGATTGGGAGAAATCTAAAACAATCCAAATACGTGATAAACAATACAAAGGTATTATGATCATTGCTTTGAATTCGTGAAGTTAATGATTTTATTTATAGAAGGGGATGTCGATGATGAAAGACGAAACACAATTAGTGAGTTTTAAATTGTATTTGGGTATAAATTATTTATGCTCGGGCCGTGAGGGTTATGGAGAATCCATTGTATTGGAAACTTCAGCGATGACATATATTCTGTTTTAATATAGGATGTGTCTTGTCATTAATAAAGAAAGAACTGATGAATTATGTTTTGTTGAGATGCTGTAAATGTCGGAGGCAATTTATTATATCTTCAAGTTTGGATGTCAAATCATTTAAACCTGTCAATATAGTCTTATTCACTAATATATGTCAATTCAAATGAGTTTTTGATAGTTATGGCCCATATGGTGATATACATACATTGCTCAGAAGATGGCGTGTTGTTTTTGCTATTGTTTTGTATATTTTGTAAGGAAATATTGTCGTCTTCTGTCAATCATTATGAGAATACTGAATTCAATTCTCATTGTTTGAATTCACCGTCACTCGATACTATATGTCATAACGTTAATTTTGCCAAATACAAATTTGGTTTTAATGCGTACTGTATATGGGGCTTTCTTTATTGTTTATGCTATTTTCGTTATCGCAATAGTCTACCATGAAGCATTGAGTGATGAATTTATATGATTCCCTGAGTTACTGACCGGTTTGTAGCCACCACATATTAGTTCCGGAATAATTGGAAGTACGCATGGTGACGTCAATCGGAATATTTGATATTTCTTTAATGTCGAATTCGTTGTAAATGCTTGCGCCTTTAAGTGCAATTGTGGATATGTATCTGATCGTCTTTGCGAGATAAGGAGGTAGCGTGTATTCCGTTTGATTAACGTAGTCCGGGATGTCATTGTACGCATTGAGCTGCGAAAGAATTTTTAAGTGATAAAAATTAAATTGTGTAGAAAGTGCTACTATTTCTTGGACTAATTGCTTTGTCTGTTCGGATGTAATTTTGACTTTTTTTATTTGTAATGTTTTCACTGCATGCGCTATGCGGGTTTCGTGAACGATGACGGACGTCGGGGTGTGCATGATGGTCTCTATCACAGACGGTCTTCACTGAGGGGCAGGTTATAACGCGTCGGATGCAACGATCGATTTGATCAGTCACGTGAGTCCTAATATATTGCCGTCGTGTTATAAAGCGCTTCTGGATCGGTTGTCTTTTCATCCAACATGACATCTTCTGTCATAGATGAACTACAATGTCGGCTTTATGAAGCAGCTCAATCGATTATACGAATGCCGGCGACAGTGCAACCTGAAGCTGTTAGGCATTTATTGCGAGAAGCGGTATGGATTTATTAAATAATAAATGTTGCGTGTTAATCCATTTATAACAGTTCAATGCCAGATTGATCACTCGTAATGAAGGCGTAGTTACGCCTCCGTATCTTGCGAATATCTTCGAAGCCATTGCTGCCGCCTATAGGGATCAAAAAGATCAGAATATATCTTTGTCGTTGTCGGTCTTTGTCGACAAAGCTCCGCTTTGCCATAAACGGATCGTTCTTAAAAATGATTGTTGGTGGCAAACCAATAAAGGTATGTATATTCTGTATTTGAACTTGGTAAAATTGAATGACATCTGAAGACGCAGTAACGGTCCATCGGGTCGTGATAAGATCAGATGGAACACAAAGTCGGTCAAGAGTTGGCCTGAATAATAGGCAAAACGAACAACCCGAACAATTGAATACAAACGAAGGTAAATATAAACCGATATAAATGTTTTCAATTTACAAATGATTTGTAGATTTGATGCGAGAAATTGAGAATAAAATAGTAGAAAATGATGCTAAATTGAATAGTCTTGAAATAAAAATGAATAATATAGCGGAGCAGGTATTACAGCATAATCGGCAGGCCTCCGTATGTATTTATATACGTTTTTTTTCTGTTCGATACTAAAATTATTGTAGACAATGATTTCCATTGTGGGTGATTTAAATTCAGAAATTAAGGATATGCTTCAAACACAAAAGGTATTATTTTTTTCAGACAATGATATAGCATATTGATTTGATTTTAGTATCTTCGGCTTGATTGGTTGAAATTGTCCCGTCGCGTGAAAGCACAACGTGGCTGATATAAAACTTATAGGCACTATTTACTGTATACTGTATTAAATATATTTAAATTGTGCTTTGGTTTCATTATAAAACATCCCCAAGCTTTTCGTCCCGTCGTTTGCGTTTTGTGTTTATATTGTCTTCCAATGGCATTCGGATGTTGTTCTCAAGTTTTGCGTTGAGTAATTCTAATTCTTTAATTCTTTTGATGTTCGATACATATTCACGACGACGACGTTTGATTATTTCTTGGATCTTCTATTTTTTTTAAAAAATGTATGTATGCGCTGCAAAATAAGGTTTACTCACTTCCAATCTACAACTGATGTCGTCTGCGATTTTGATGAGTTCGTGTATGGCCGTGATATAATTCGTAGTCAATGTAATTTTCGATGTTGACATTCTCATCATGGTTAAGTCGCCTATGATTGCTTCGCAGAGGGTGACCGTCATTGAAACTAGTTTGTTATAAAGAAAAAAAAATATTGATTTATATGGATAATGACTTACGAATCTCCGCAGGGATATCAGATATATCTTCTAGAAGTATTAGTATGTGAATTAAACTATAACCTATATATATGAAAAAATGAATACCATTGTTTGATGTTGTCAAAACTTTATTAGAGTCTGTAGAAATTCGGTGATGAATATAATACAGAGATTTTGTGTCAATTAGACCCACCTTTGTCTTGATCTTTCTTTGCGTTATCACTCTGGGCGTTTGCGGTATTGTCTTCGTTTTCTTGTTGAATTTGTGATTTCTTAATCTCTTGATCTGGGTTTATAATTAAACAAATTTTGTTTTAGAATGCGATGTATTGATCATACCAATTTTGTTCCACCATAGATTATCACCTAATTCGTCGGAATACAGTATATCTTGTGGTTTTCTAATTGATAGTTTTTCGATAACTAGTTCTCTATTATGTCTTGTGTTATATGCTTCGCGCATTGCTTTGTGGTAGTCATTTTCTTTGAAATCGAATTGTCTTGCTTTATTGAGTGCGAGCCCTAGATTTTTCTATGAAAAATATTCGTTAAAATTATTCGTATGTAAATCATTATATTCTCACTATCTCGCCGATTAGTGCTTTCCATACGTCGTCGTTAATCTTGTGTCTGGGCATTTTTGAAATCGTATCAGTCGCCAAGATTAACCTGGCTTCAAATTTGTTAATGTTGGCTCGAATAACGTTTGCTGGATCGTTCATGATGTGTTGAATTCAATGATACTGATCAGTCGTGTGATGGTCGATTGGTGTCGTTCGGGAGAGCGATGAAAGAATTGGTAGCGGATCAAGACGCGCGGTCCGAATCGGGAACTGTTACGTTGTTCGGGTTTATTGCTTACGTGATCAATCGGCTATGTGTGCCGATGTGCGGGTGATATAAATCATAGGATTTACGATTAATTGAACGGAATGACGATAAGTAATTGACGATAGTCGAATGACGTATTATATACGCATTATTCGGAGAAAATTTGCAGAATGAAATTTGAGTCCAAAAAATATGTGTACATTATTTAATTAGAAGGTCCCGCCGCCGCAGTTTGATCATCGACATCGGCCAGTCCGCGCTTCGTGCCAATCTTCTTCTTCGTTGACAGATTCTGAAGGTCGTTCAGTTCATTCTTGAGATCCGCAATTTGTTTCAAAAGTGTGTTTTTTTCTTCCATCCACATTTGTTCAATATGCTGAAGTAAAATGAGTTTTTGGTTTTATACAAAGAAAAGGTTAATGAATACCGTATTACGAGACGTTGCTTCGTCGAGATGTTTCGCCGCGGTGTGAAGGGATGTCCCGAAGTTTGTAACTTGTAGCGCGTTTGCACGCAGATATTGTATCTCTTCCGTTACAGTTGTTCCCAAAACTAGTTCTCCTGTCACTATTCAACCTTGAGCAAAAAGTTTGAACGATCACATTTGACTTAACTGAAACTCGGCTGCGCCGTTGGAACTGAAAAACCATTAAGTTAATAAGATGAGATGATATATAGATAAAAACTTACTCTTGCGTGGTCGTCCTGGACGACGAGTGGAGACGGGAGACGATATTTCTCTTTTAACTGTGTAAAATTGTAAGAAAAATATACTATTAATATGTATGTCATGTATACTACTTACTGATGTCTTTTTCAGTATCGCTATCTTCGTGTAATATAAGTTTAAATGAACTGAAAGAAAACCAAACACATACCAATCATTTTAGCCATTGATTTTGGAGTACTGCTTGTTCTAACTCTCATATTCGATTCTTTATTTGACTTTGTAAGAATATAATAAACCCCCTTGAAAATTACAGTTACCTCGAAAATTGTTGTCCATCATTTGTTCGTGGGTGTCTGCTGCATGTTTCATAAACAATTCGAAAATTGTGGTTAGATTCATACTGTCTGACCTTGGCTGGATTCGAATACGTTCTCGATTTCTATAATAAATATTACATTTTAAATTTGAAACGTACGACTCGTTTGCATGAAAACCACTTTGATACCTTTATTTTTGTTTTGCTTGTTGTTTTCCATTTCGTCGTCAGTTTCAAAGCTGGCGTCGGGTGGAATAGAAGCCGCTGTAGTATATTTGATGTTTTATAGCGCATCCTCAACAAATTAGTCTGACCTTTGTTTATAGTGGACCACCAAGGATTAGGTAGATTTGATGCATTGTTTATTGCGTTATCGATCTTGGTCGACGATTGGACGTAATCGAGAAGTTGTTGGAATGCCGAAGGACCCGTTATGTTGCGGTTACGCTTGCGAAGCTCATCGACCCATTCGATGTCGTCATAAGGCACATCGTAAGCTTCGCAATGGTTGACGGCCCGCACAAGTTCTGCCTTGATCTCATATTGTAATCCAATTGATAAAGAGAAATTACTTTACTCACTACTTCTGCACGAATATTCTCTTGGTAGTCGTTGCGAGATTCTTCTGATAAAACTCCGACTGCTTGACACGCAAGAATCAACCGATAATGTTGTTGTATTGAATAATCGGAAATTGCTTGTCCGTCGATGGGGAGATTCGTCGGAAAGAATGGTGCAAGTACTTTCTGTGCCATGTCGGTATCGGATATGTTGTCGATGGAGATAGAGGTGATGAGATTCGATGAAGATGTCGCGTTGCTCGTGGATGGGGGAAGGAAAGGTCAGAGGCGTCTAATTCTGTTCCGTGATGGAAGTCATGCCGTCATGTGACGTCTTATTATGATTTTCGTCAATAAAACTCAAAAACAATTGAGTAACACGAAGTTATTGTTATATTTCTTTCTCTTCCTGTCCGTGCGTACGTGTTTTATATTTCTTTAATGGATGAAAAAAATACTTTGTGATTGACGTATAATTTATAAAAGATTCATTTAGTCTCGAATGAACAATATAAATTATAGCGATTAACTGTTTTGATTGATCATCAATTAAATCTCGTTTATTTGCAGCATAATACATATTCAGGTGATATATTGGCGCGACAACGTAAAAGGAATGCATGCGAAGCGTGAAAAAAACGTGAACGCGTGGTGAGATAGTCAATTCGTTCCCTTCATGCGTGACTTGGACGAGGCCGAAGCCTTCGAGGTTGAAGCGACCGGTTCTTCTCCAATGATTTTACGTTTCTTCACGCTGGTCGACGCATCAGAGGACTTTCTGAGGGCGGCGATTTCTTTCTTGAGACGTGAAATTTCGTCGAGAAGTTCCTTTTGCTCTTGTTCCCACAGCACGGCGAGATTCTGTAAGAATTAACAATTGAGTATTGAATATATGTATGTTGATTGAGCACGCACTTCGATTCGAGTATACGATTCGGTCATGTACTTTCCTCCCAACGACATAGTCTTGCCCCACTCCTGCGCTTGTTTCGATTGAATTCGAATATACTGCAGTTCGTCCTTTACGGTCGAGGCCAGAACAACGTCGCCCTTGCCTGGGTGTGTATATTAGTTTGTTATATATTTTGATTGGTTGAAACATACGTAGTTGTTGTTCGACGGTGGGCTCTAATCATATTGATGATAAAAATTGAGTACAAGTTTTAAAATAACTTACTTTTTCGTGGACGACCGCGACCCCTTTTCTCTGGTTGTTCCTTGATCTCTACTGAGATAGATTATGTCGATTTTTATATTCAATATTGCATGGGAAAGAAATTCACCTATTTCCGTCGTCGCGTTTACAGATTCTACGACGTCATCTGTTGATTATCAGTTGGATATTGTTCGACCGCTCTGATGTTGCGGACCTTCGTCAGAATCTGTTGATTATTTAATATGATATTTTCGTGTGATATTGTATCGAAACGGACCTTCAACTATAGCTGCGGATTTCACTATTTTGAAGTCTTCTGTCGTAACGCTAAAATTCAATTGAATATTAGCAAATGCATTTTTACATATAAATGTTTTATACCTTTTGCGTCGGTATTCTTAGCAATAACTTCGTCTTGTACATTGAATCCTATGGTGTTCAGTTAGATATAGAGTATGATTTTCGAAACAATACTACCGTTATCGATTGCTTTATCGACCTCCATTTCTTCTATTTGTAAATATTTTATCAATTAAAAATGTCAACTCTTTTGAAAGCAAAAAATCAACCAAATGTTGTCTGTTCCCGCTGACGCTGTTCTTCTTGTTGACGTTCTTTCTCCAAGTGTTGTTGAATACGTTGTTGTTCTTGTTCCTGCTTGCGAATTTCTGCCATGCGACGTTCTTCCTCCAATTCATGTTCGCGTTCTGAATAAATTATTGCATTACAAATCGAATTAAGATTGGCAATTGAATTCTTTGTATTCACCAGTTTTGATAATCTTCCACCAGTTGGATGTCGACGGAGAACGATACTCGTCTGCGTTATCCGGCATGTTGCGCGTATTAATATATTCAACGATATTTTTAAAGCTGGCCATGAAATTGGAGGGTTCGGCACGATGGAGTTGACGGTTTTGTTTTCGAACTTCATCAGCCCAATCGGCATTGTCGTAGTCCGAGCCAACGCTATCCCACTGAGCGAGTACGCGAATAAATTCTCGCTAATGTCTTAAATTATTACAGAATTCCTTCATATTTGTTTAAAACTTACTAATTCTGCTTTCATCGCGGGGACGAAACGGGGCCATTTCTGCTCCGGGAGTTCGCTCAAGGCATGGCTTGCATCCAGAAGTCGAATTTCTTGGCCAATAATCATTGATTTTACTCCTGCTGAATCAGTAGGAAGATCGGCGGGAAACGTAGGAATGGGTATTTCCGCAAAGTTTGCGGGTATCTTCGTCGGGATAGAAGATTCGTTGTCGATAATCATGGATGATGAAGTCATGATGATAGGTAGGTGAGAAGAGTCGTGAGATACGCGCTGCTTCGCTGTGACGACCGTGTGATTTAGTCATGTGATTAGTACGATGATTTGGTCAGCAACAATGTCATGACCATGATTTGACGACATTACAAAACACAAACGACATATTAGATTTTCTGATAATAAAATCATAGAATTCGAATACTCATACAATATGACGATCATGCAACATGGAAAATCAACGAAGCTATTTTCAAAGTAGACAAGCACGTCCGCTCTTCGAAGCACGAAATGTAATGTTGAATTACATAGTGCAAATAAATTTCTTGCTGAAATGGGGGTAAGAAAATGGTGAAGTGCAAGATATATGTATAATTACATCTCATCAATTCTTTGTGGTCGACGGACCCGCTTGTTGAATATCAAGTTCGAGGCGTTTGCGTTTATTGCCTTCGCGAGATGTATTTTGTTCTTCAAGCTGTGTTCGTAATTGTTTGTGTAGTGCTTCAACCGTCTCGAGGCGAGCTTGACATTCTTTATACTTTTGCTCTTCTTTTTCGCACAACAATATGAGATTCTAAAAAAGAAATAAGATGCTTATTAATGATTAAATATTGCAAAATGATGTACGAACTTCAATCGACGGGCCTAAATTCTTCGATGCTTCGCCTGCTTTCTTGAAATGTTTTTCGATCAAGTCTTTTGCTTGAACAGCTGAGTTGTAGATGTGTTCTAATTCTTGCGATACTTCTTGCGAAAGACGTTCATTTTCCCATGCTACAGTCAATGAATAATTTCCAAACGATATACATATACAAATTGCGTTTACCTTCCGTGCCTAGATTTGTTTGGTGAGAATAAAAAAAGAAAAACTAATTTTACACGCACTTTCTTGAGAAAAGTCATCGTGTGTAGTTGACTTAACCTTTGTATTTTCTACTAATATTATGCATTAGAATTGTTGAAATATCTGCAATTTGAATATTCACATTCTTTTGAATTGTTTGTATCTAAAGAATGAACTTCCAATTAAAAAAGTCAACATTTTTAATTGTTTATTACCTTTGTCCGAATGAATTCTTTTTAGCTGCGGCTCTTCTAGTAACGGTTCTTCTTCACCCATATCGAATTCGTCTGTGTTTGAAATCGGCACTGTAAACATAAGTTCTATGTCGTAGATACGCGTAAAGCTCATTTAAATTACCTATTTCATTCCACCAAATATGTTCTCCCAAATCACCTTTATAATTCGTATTGCCTTCGATCAATTTCGCGAGAAATTTGGCTTTATTATTCACATCCCGGAAGCTTTCTTTCAACACTTCGTAGAATTTGTGTCCTTGAAACTGAGCATTCTTCTGAAATACTCGACCGAGTTCACGCTAAATCGTATCGATTTGAGTTTACATATCCAATATAGCAAATAAAATGGTTACGGCTTCATTTCTGAGTCGTCTCCACATGTTTTCTTCTATGTTCTCCAACGATGTTTTGGACATGGCCATTGCTGCTAAGACAATGCGGGTTTCCATTCTTTCAACATCATGAATGGTGGGGGTGGTTGTGCGGGAATGTGTGGTAGTTGACATGGTTGACGGTGATGATGGTTTGAGTTGAAGAAGCGATTGTCTTGCTCCGGGTCTTACCGAACTGATTACATAGGTGCACGGCTGTCGACTTCTGTATTTTTAATGAGACCTGAATTCTTTAAAAAATATTCTGCGCAGAAATAGTTTTATTTGTCAAACGAAATATATACTATTCACGTCCGTATGAAGCTACAAAGATATGCGATTTTTAGACAGCTAAATGAGGAACGTCAATATAACATATTTAAATTTGTCTTGGTTGAATACCTTTTTTTTTGTTGATGGATTTTGTCGACGTATGAGACTTCGCTGCAAGAGGCGCGACGCGAGGTCGCTTCCGAGACCGTTCGTCTTCGACATTTGATGATGTCTCTTTAAGCTGCAATTGCATCGCAGCAATCTCTTTTTCTAATTGCTCAATCCGCAATAATTTTTCTTCATAAAGTTGTTCTTGTCGTTCGTGAAGAAGTAACAAATTCTAAACAATAGTGAGTTAAAAATGGTCGTTTTCGTCAATAATTACGAACATCCGTGCGGGCTTGAATTTCCTTCGCTCTTTTGATGCCAGGATTCACCGCTGGATCAAAGGCCGTTTTAGCGACGACAATATCTGCTTTCATATGTTCTATTTCATCCCCAACATTGTTGGTTAGAATCATGTCGCCAGACACTTTTGAAAAAACAAATGAGTCGCGCAATATTAAACATATACGAATACTTACAGGTTCGCATCGCCAAATTGATGGGCGCAATAACGACTGGAAAAAGGGTTTTTTATTGACTTCATTCCATCAACTGATGTATCTAACCTTTTTTGGGTCGACCTCTTCCTCTGTGGGTCGTCTTCCTTGCTTGCACGCGATGAGTTGTTGTCTTCTTGGCTTGGACGCGAGGTGTCTGTGCGTTCTTACCTAGTTGTATTTTTCAAAACAAACTATTAGTTAAAAATGTGATTATTTTTCAATGCATGCATACGTTGTGATCCTGATATCATGTATAAAAAATGCATGAGTAGATATATACGCATGTACTGCGATCTGACCTTTATTAACATTGGTTTCGGCTAGATAATGAAAGATCAATTGTTTAACGTATTGCATATTTCGAACCGCAGGATGTACCTTCGATGAGTCTCTTCGTATCGAATTTGCCAACTGGTTTTCCTGTGTCGACATGATACATTGTTGAGAACGAAGAGGCCTTGGCTGATTCTTCATTTTCTGTCGGATAATTCATTCTCTGTAACTTCTCCATATTAAAAAGCACAACGTACCGTGATCCTCCTCGGATGCGTCGTTATCGTCAGGCGTACCTGTAGGGTCATTAAAAATAAGACCAGTAGCTACCGCTCGACCCATTATAATTACAGAGCGGTAGCAATTTGCAGCGACGCACACCAAGTCACATGACTTATGAAAATGGTAAAAAATGTTACAATACCATTGGGTGCGGAAAAATCGGCTAAAATCGGCTAAAATAGTGAAAATATTTAGTCAGCATCAATTCACACGGGTACCGGACGGAAATGAATCATTTTAAATACTTACCAGTACTACAAATAGCTGCCCGTAGGGCTTGAAAAAATAGGTATAAATATGGAAAAATCGGAATATATCAGGTGGCACCGATAGCCAGTCGGCATGCATTCCCACGCCTTCAAATATTCCCACGGTCCTAGAAGATTTCATTTTTGATTGTTTGCGCTGGTATATGATCCTTTCCGTAGGCCCTGGGAAACCCTATTGACAACAATACAGTATATGTATGATGTGGACTTACATGTAGATCACATATACAGACTGTCCTAAGCTCTGTTGATAGGAATAGGCAGTGGACGGAACCACAAATGAACAGCATATCTGATATGGAATATCCTGCAGCCGTGATCTTGTTTACCTAAGCTACCAAAATTTGTACACAGATAGCTGTCATGACTTTAAGACTTGGAGTATTTTTCCCATCACCCAAGCCCCCCCTCAATTTCTCTGAAACACCATTTCTTTACTCTTTATGCTCTTAAAATCAGGTCGATGCACCCATTTTGGGTACTTTTGTGTACAGTTTGGCATGATCTGACTGTTGTAGATGCCCAGTAAAGATGAAACAAGTCTCTACTATGACTTTATTGCTTACTATATTATTTTGAAGCTATTGGCAGGCTCCATTCAAAACATATATATATTATATTTACATGTTTTGGGCAAAAAGAATGGAATGTGCCTGATAGCTCTCCAGGATTTGGGCAATAAAATCCCCAGATATTTCAAGACACTCACAGACCATGCCCCACCAGGTGCTACAAGTCTTGAAATCCGACAAAGACTCAGTAGATAGTGCTGTACTTCCACTCTGACATACCATTTAACATATATAATGGTCTCAGTCTTGTACAAGTACATATGAATGGCCTTCTTCTTAGTGGACACGGACTTATACTCAACTAAGCATATATCACAGGTCATGGTTCAGTGGGAAAAGAAAGGACCATTTGCCAATGTACATGTATTTGGGACAAGAACAGTACTAGTAGTAGTAGCAGCTGTATTAGAGTGGAAGTACAGCACTATGCACCAAGTCTGTGTAGGATTTCAATACTTATAGCACTTTGTGGGGCATGATCTGTGAGCATCTTGAAATATATGGGGATTTTATTGACCAAATTCTGGAGAGCTATTAGGCATATTCCATTCTTTTGGCCTAAAACATATAAATAATATATATGTGTGTGTTGAATACAGCCTGCCAATGGCTTCAAAATAATATGGTAAGTGAGAAAGTAATTGTAGAGACTGGTTGCATTTTGACTAAGCATCTACAGCAGTCAGACCATGCCAAATGGTATACAAAAGTAGTCACAATGTGTATATCGACCTGGTTTCAAGACCATAAATAGTAAAGAAGTTGTGTTTGAGAACAATTGAGGGGGGGCTTGGGTCATGAACAAAATACTATAAGTCTTAAAGTATTGAGAGCTATCTGTGTACAAATTTTAGTAGCTTAGGTAAACAAGATCACGGCTGCAGGATATTCCATATCAGATATGCTGTTCATTTGTGGTTCCGTCCACTGCCCATTCCTATCAACAGAGCTTAGGACAGTCTGTATATGTGATCTACATGTAAGTCCACATCATACATATACTGTATTGTTGTCAATAGGGTTTCCCAGGGCCTACGGAAAGGATCATATACCAGCGCAAACAATCAAAAATGAAATCTTCTAGGACCGTGGGAATATTTGAAGGCGTGGGAATGCATGCCGACTGGCTATCGGTGCCACCTGATATATTCCGATTTTTCCATATTTATACCTATTTTTTCAAGCCCTACGGGCAGCTATTTGTAGTACTGGTAAGTATTTAAAATGATTCATTTCCGTCCGGTACCCGTGTGAATTGATGCTGACTAAATATTTTCACTATTTTAGCCGATTTTAGCCGATTTTTCCGCACCCAATGGTATTGTAACATTTTTTACCATTTTCATAAGTCATGTGACTTGGTGTGCGTCGCTGCAAATTGCTACCGCTCTGTAATTATAATGGGTCGAGCGGTAGCTACCGGTCTTATTTTTAATTACACTACATGGACTGGTGTTATCGTCTTCGTCTTCACTGTTCTCACTTTTCTCGTTCAAATCTATTTCATTGTAAATTAGATTAATATATTGAATATGTATATTGTATTTTACTACCATATTGTTCGTTCGTGGACTTGTCTTCGTCATTGACATCCCGATCTTCGTTGTGATGATCTTTTAAATTTTCTGGAATATATTAGAAACAAATCCGTGTTTATGTATTTAAAAACGATCGTACCGTATGCGTGCCACCATTCGTCTTCTCCTAAATCTACGTCGGCGGCGTGATCGTCTTCGATGATTTCGGAGAGTTCTTGAAGCATCTCTAGAATAGCGATATCCCGTGGATGTTCTGTTACCTTAATACACCATTCGCCGAGAGGCCAGACATTCCCGTTGAGATCTCGGGACTCGACGTATTTTTCCGCCAAAATAGACTAAAACCATTTAGAGATGGTTTAATTCGAAATGATTTAGAAATCGAAGTATTCATCAGAAAACTTCACTCACTATTTCATCGTGTATTTTGATTTCAAAATCGTCGTCGATAGGAAGATTTTCGCCTAACAAATCGTACAGATTGACGATCTCGTTGAGCCGTCCGTGAAGGCGTTCGCGTTCCTTGGCAAGCGGAGAGTTGTATAAAGAATTGATCAATTCTATCGGCTTCCCTTTGCCTGGCATGATATAAAGTTTTGCTGGTAGACGTCGAAGATGGTCGGTGATGTGAGCGAAGGAGGGGGATACGATCGATGCGATGGCGGAGAGAGGCGTAGCGGAAGAAGTCGTCTTCGTCCTAACTTGGATCCAAAATAGGCGCCCCAACCTCGTGACCGTGTTCTGCAATAGTTTCATAAGGATTTTGTAGAGATGACGTGAACACAAATAAAGAAACATGTAATTGTTGAACAAAGGTTTCCAATTGCTCGCGTGTAATATATTTTCCGAGCATGTGTGGTCAGATGTATACACTTCATGATATTTCACTCATAAAATAGTTGAATAACAAATAAAATTCACATTTTCGTAAACTTTTTTGTTGAATAAAACAATTCATTTATTTTACACAAAACTTTAGTTCGTCATCTGAATTTGTTTTTTTTTTCGTGCAGATATCACGTGGTAAATTGAATATATATTGAATATGCTATTTCTTTTTCGACATCTATTTCGAATTAAAACCGCAAACGAAGAAAATTTATAATTTGTATTTTTAATACCTGTTTCGCTATTCGATCGAGTTACTTTGGGCAAAACTACTGGGACGAAAAATCGCTGAAGCATCCTATTTGTACATATATTACTGTCTTATCTTCGCACATGTTCTTCCTGCTATTTTTCAATGTATTATCCTATAAAAAGAGTTATTCTTTTGAATTCAAATACAAAACCCGTCTCATACTTCTATTCATATTTGTTGCACTTCCATGGCAGAGGTGTTCTGCTTTTTGTTTGACAATTCACTTTCATTATCGTCATATCCCGTTTTCCTTTTCATATTCAATTTCTTCGACGAAGATATTTCTATCTCCGCTTTTTCATGCCACTACAAGAATATATGATTATTAAATGCTCTCGATACCGTTAGAATTATACAAATATACCTCGGTAAATTCTCGTTGTAAAAGCGCAATGGATCTCAGCTGACATAACATTTTGTATTTTGCTTTGTTGCCCGATTTCGGTACGGTGGTAAACGTGCATTGTATTTCGACTAGATGACCCGGACGAAATTCGGCAGGATTTAATCTTTGAAAAATATATTTTGAATCGCTGTTTCCGTTGAGTGATTGAATTTCAATAACCGAAATGTCAAACTTACTTCTGACTAATTGATCTTTCGTAGTATTTGACTTCGTTGTCTTCAAGATGTACTAAACTGGGGTTGACATTGTTCAAAATGCCATCGGGATCAATTTCGTTTGAAAACTTGATTGTTTGAGAATTATCATTGTTCTTTTGTTTTTTGTGCGTGAAATACCGGTTTGAAAATTCAAGATATAAATTGTCATCGTCAATATTGAAATCCAACGTCGTCAGTTCGCCTTCTTTGAATTTTGTAGACATTTTTTGATGCATCATCATTATTCCTTTTGCGGCTCGTTTGAATGTAGGGGAGCCGTATCCCTTGATGTTGACTTGTTGGCGGGCCCAAACTAAATTTTTTCCCAAACTACGGACAATATGAATTTCATGTCGATACAGTATTAGATGCTGCGTACTTTTTGATGTCTCGGATGGGAGGTAAATCAAACTCTGTTAATATTCCCTGGATTACGAATACAGCTTCATCGGCGTGTTCGCCGTTTTTAATTTGAACGATGCATTGCCCATTTTCATTGCGAGCTACGTTGAACTTGTCCTTGATGAAGTTATCCTACGATGAAAAAATAAGTTTGTATGTTAGAAGGTTGATACATTTAATACTTTGCACAAATCCGGCAGAAAATATTTTCCTTCACCCGGCTCTTGAGCTGCAAAAAGCAGAGAGTGGATGTCTCCTATGCATGAATTACATTCTACAAATATTTGACAAAAACTCGTTCGTTACCTATATAACACTTCATAAAATTCTCAAGATCGGGAGACATAGAACTGGTCATGGTGGCAAGGAGATAGAAGACGAGAATGTTGTTCGATCATGTCTCCTTCTTTTATACGATCACAGCATTGCTTATACATCCTGTGGTCATGCCTTGAAACTCAGTCAAATACATGCCGCGCCTGGCACCGCGATCGGGGTTTGAAACCGTATGCTTTATAATGGTTTGAGAAGGAACCGATCGGATCACTTGCCACCTTCCTTCTACCATCATGGTGTCCACCAGAACGACCGCGCGCAAAGAAGCTAAAAAGGACAAGTCGACGAATCAGTAATTTTATTTGGTGAATTTACGATAGCACAATTGATAATTCGTTTTTTAGAAAGTCAAAGGATGTCATAGAGTTGTCCGACGAATCTGCGTGAGTGTTTTGTTTGTGATGTACTATTTCGATTAACACTTTCCTTAGTGATAACAAAAAACAAATGTCGCTTAAAAAGTGTTAACGATCATGAATGTTTAACATCCACCTAATATTTTTATTAGACTGAAAGAAAAAGAAGATGTCAAAAAGTGTTGTTTTTCATTTAATTTTAAACGAAATGTGGCTAATAAATTGTCTTAGGATATTTGATAAATATGAAACAGCTGATTCAGAGTTTGAACGCGGCAGAATTTTAAATCCCCGAAGTAGTAAACGCGATGGTCTCGCGAGGTGATTCAATGTTCGAATTCAAGATCTTCGTTCTAATATTCTTTCAAAAGCAATAAAGATGCATGCAAAGAGAAAAGTAGGGAGCGATCAGAGTCTCCTTCAAAAAGGTAATGATTGACAACTAGATGTTGGTATATTCATATATTGTTTGTTCAGATATTCTAGAAAAAAACATTATCACAAAAGTCGTCGTTCTCGCAGACGAAGGTTGTAATCAATCTTATATCATTATTTCTGATAATTGAATTCATTATTGCAGATCCCCATCTTCTAGTTCATCGGATACTAGCAGCACGTCATCGTCTTCAGACAGGTATAATATGACAAATCATTATTCCTTTTATGCTTATAAAAAATGTAGGTATAAAAGATCACATAAAAAGTATAACAAATACTGAAAATAAAATACTAAAACAAAATAACCTTTTTGCCTCTTAGAAGTCACAAGGGAAAACGGGAAACGAGAAAAAAACGTCGTCATAACAAGCGTCATAAGTACTAAATCTGTTTTATATGGTGTCCGTGATATTTAGTTATTATTCAGATCATCTAGTAGTAGCAGTGACAATGACTCTTCGTCATCTCCAAAACCTTCATCTTCACGGAAGAAAATGCGCAAAGTGACTGAAGAAGATCAAGATCGTGTCGAACCTCAACGTAACTTGATGATTTCTTCTCGCTCAAATGATCGTGTGGAACCTCAACGTAACTTGACGATTTCTTCCCGCTCAAATCATCGCTCGTTGTCTCCTGCAATTAAAAGTCCCATTGTTGACGGACAAGACGTGATTCCCCGCCCCGTTTTTTCTATTGACGAGTCTACTCGTTATCCATCGTGAATATTGTTCTTTCGATTTCAATTTTATTTATGTTTCTGATTTAATTACAGACCTGGAATGCATCCGGATACATCAACGTTGGCCAGCCACTCGTGAGTTGTATTTTCGAGATGATTGTCATAAATTAAATATATTGTGCATAAGCAACAATAAAGGAAAGGAAACCGATCGCACTACAATGTACGTGTTAGCCTATTTTCACGAACTTATATATGTTTAACATTTTTTAGACACGTTCAAAATAAGTATGATGATTATTGTGTTCTCTAACTGTGCTATTAATGCCTTTTCACAAGCACTATTGATTCTTATGGCATAACGAAGGATTCTGCGGCGAATAATATGCGATTGTGGAGGGGACGCACAAGCGAGATGACTCCTATTAAGTGGGTGTTGAGCTTTATATAATTTGGCTAAATTAACTTTTGGCATAGGACTGAGAAACAAACGTTTGTCTTGACACATAAATGCGTTGAATATTATTTAATACAAGATAGACCTCAACATCTTTCACAACACAATCAAGATTCTCAAGCCAGTTCTTCAAAAACATTACCCGATGAGTAAGAAATGAATTTAAGTTTTGCGTCTCTCTTATATTTTTCTAGGAATGATCTCACTACAGAATCGTAAATTTTTCTCTCATTTGAAAATTAGCTCGTTAATATCTTTTCAGAGTTGATTTGAGAACAGCGTTTATAGACTCTGGCATCTCCACCTCCAAAGTCATCAATGATTTGGACAGTGTTGTCAATGTTGGGTATGAGTATTCATGGATATTTGTTTTTAAGATCGCTTATAAAGATTTCATTTTAGCGGGCCGTCTGTTTGTCAAGTTACGGGTCACTACACAATGTGTCCCTTGCTTGAAAATTCATATGACAACCTTCCACCCCTGAGGTGAGTAATATTCCTATCCGATACCTTTAATAACATATTTTACCGTGATATAGAAATGTAGGGGTGAGCGCGGTTTTCAATACGGGTAGCTTGGAACGTCTTCAAAATACATCTCTTTACCAAAATGTCAACATAGCGTTGGTTTTTTTTTTTTTCTTCTTTTCGTTCTACTAATAAACAATATAATTGTTATAGTCGTGTCATCAAAGCTGTTACTTTTCGTGGACGTCCGGATATCATCGTCAATCCTGCCCGTGCAAATCCTGCATTGTATTCCATTACTTTGCAAGGCAGCAGTTCACAAAGCACCATTGGACGCGGGTTGCGTTCTGAGCTTATGATCCTATTTGCTTATGTTCGAGAAGCTCGACTTGTTAACGTCGTCGACACGAACACGAAGGTTTTCCGTCAAGTTTCAGCCTTTCCAATTTCTACAGAATGGCAGAGAGCATTGGGTTTCTATGGCCAAGCGTTGAACATGCCTTCCCTTATCAACATATATGAATATCAACATGGTGTACCTTTTTCAACACGTCAGGTATCAAAACAAGGTATGATTTAAATATTATTCATACAATATGAGGATTAAAATCAGGTTAGTTAATGATGATCGAACGGACGATTCTTGGATTGCAACGTCAAGTCCTGGAATAGATACTACGCCTCGGGGGGGGAGATCTTTTGAAAAATTCGATGTGCTCCCTCGTCGACCTTTACATCATAATGAACTTGGTGAGCACTCAATTATTGTATATAATAACCATATGCTAATTCTTTATTCTTTTTCTTTTACGTACAGTTACGGTTTGGGATATATCATCCCTCTTCCAAGACAAAAACAACGAATACAACGACGAACAATTTACGGACAACTTCTTGTTGGATGTTTTCCGTCGAAGAAAAATTATTGGACCCCAAATGAAAAACGAAGAAATTCCGTCCAACTCTTTGGTCGGAATTGTCCACACTGCAAATAAATACGCTGAGTCGAATCTGTCTCTTAACATTCAGGCTGTATATGTTTTAGTAAAGCCAGTGGATTGACCATTTTTTCTCTTTTGATTCTGATTCATTTACCTCAGTTCAAAAAGATTTTCGCACATAAAATTGACTCGTTACGATGGTTCATCATTTTTTCTTCGTCAGAACAAAGGGTGATTATTTCGACCATTTAAAAAATCTTATATTCTTAGTGATCTGATCGGAGGTGTATGTTTTCTTACCGTCTTTTATGTCTTGCAACTGTTCGTTTTACAAGAGTATCCCTATCTAAAATTTTGATTCAAATTTTCTGCCATGCCAGACGTCTCGGAGGTCCCCAGTTGTTGTCCTGTGGTTGGATATTATTATTGAATCCACGGCGATTACTGGACCTTTGGACGTTTGGTTGGCAGAAAATTGGAGTCCAATTTGGATATGGGTATCTTGTCCGAGTCATATTCATCTTTTGCCTTCGCCGACATCTTGCGTTTGTTTTCTAATCCCTACATCCATATTCTTAATGTGTATTTAATTTTCTGCCAAGCCAGACGTTCCACAGGTTTTCAGTTTTTGTCGTGAGATTAAATATTTTTTAATCCACGATGACCACTGAACCTTTGGACGTTTGGTTGGCAGAAAGTTCAAATGCATTTAGAATATGGATATACTGTCTCGCTCATTTCCACATAAATCTTCGTCCATATATTGGCTTTTGTTTTTGTAATTGCTTCTATTATGTTTATTCTCGTTTTTTATCATGCGTCTCCCTATTCTAAATTTACATTTAATTTTTCTTCCACGCCAGACGTTCCTCAGGTTCCCAGTTGTTGTTGTTTTATTGGATATTTTTCAATCCAACAACAACTACTGGGCCTTTGGGCGTTTGGCTGGAAGAAGGCTTAAATGCAATTAGAATACGGGTATGTCATCCGAATCATCTAGACATATTCCTTTGCAATTATAGTGTGTATACATCGTTTAACAAACACGTCATCTGCTTATGCCAATATTTTGGCGTTTTTTGATGATTATTTATCCGACTTCTAGTTGATAATTTGGGAATTTAGATCTTACACTGTGAACAAACATAATTTTGATTAGTCGTAAGAGAACAACATGGATGGTATGTTCATGACCTACATAAGGCTTGACGAACTTCGACAAGTAGATGTTCCCAATCCCAGATGAGACCGGGAAAAAATAAATTGTTCGACACCTGCCATGTAATTATATTTTGTGTTTGTTGTTTAAAACTAACATGCTTTCGCATTATCATCATGCGTATGCATTTTTTATTTTTTATTTTCACCCTCATATTTAATTCCACTATAGAAGCCGCCATGCGGAGCTTTGTCACCTCGTTCAGTTGTCTCTCTACTAGCGTCATTGTCATGCACATCTGAGGAGTGCGTTTGGTATGGTGGAGTGTATGGCTCAGTGTCGCTTGGGGCGGTGTGTTTCCTCCAACACGCCAGTACCTGCCACATCTCATCTCTCTTGGTTCTTAGGCTGGTGGGGATGCCTCACTACGTCGTGCGTACCCTATCAGCATGCGATGTGATTGGGTTCAACCAGCTGTTGTCGTGTGATTAGATAGTTTTCAAACCAACAACAACTATTAGGAATTTAATCATTTGATTGGCATATAATTGCACTACAATTAGAATGCGTGTATATCGATTAAAAAATATTTACTACATAGCGCTTGGTGAAATTGTCATGCGGATCTGAGGGGTGCGTTTGGTATGGTGGAGTGTATGGCTCAGTGTCGCTTGGGGCGGTGTGTTTCCTCCAACACGCTAGTACCTGCCACATATCATCTTTCTTGGTTCTTAGGCTGGTGGGGATGCCTCGCTACATCGTGCGTACCCTATTAGCATGCGATGTGATTGGGCTCAACCAGTCGTTGTCGTGTGATTAGATAGTTTTCAGACCAACAACTGTTAGGCTTTTAAACATTTAATTGGCATAGAATTGCACTGCAATTAAAATGCGTGTATTTCGAATGAAAAACATTTTCTACATAGCGCTTGATGAAATTCGACAAGTAAATGTTCCAGATCTCAGATGAAACTTGGATAATAAATAACTCGACAACTGGAATAACATACGTGTGTGTGAATGTGCTGTGTTTTCTTTGTCGCACTAATATTTAATTCTATTCTAGATGCTCGTTGTAGCCTGCTGTCAGCCGGTTGTTGGGGTGGGATTATGTGATTTTCAATTCTACATAAATTACGAGGCTTTCGGTGAGCATAAGAGTGCCATGCAATTTAAGTGTGTGTATGTTGTATCATCATCATACGTGCGTGTGTGTGTTTTCTTTGTCACACTAATATTGACCTCCAATCTAGATACTTGTTGAAACCTGCTGTCATAGGTGATTTTCAATTTAACATTGCCTAGTGGGCTTGTGCACATTTGGTTGGCGTAGAATGGCAATACAATTAGAGTGTGTATATCGTTTAAAAAACACCCCGACTGCTTATACCAATACCCGCACGTTTTTGATTGACCACTAATGTTCATGACCTACAAAACACTTGACAAACTTCGACAAGTAGATGTTCCATATCCCAAATGAGACTGGGAAAGTGAACAGCTCGACACTTGCCATGATATTGTATTTCGTGTTTGCTGTTTTAAAATGTTATACTGTCGCATTATGATCACGCATGTACCTTTTTTTTTTTTTGTCGCTCTCGTATTGACCACTACTATAGAAGCTAGTGGTGGCTTTTGTCAACCACCTGTTGTCCTGTTGTCGTGTGATTAAATAATTTTCAATCCATCAAAAACTGTTCAGGCTTTTGTACAATTGATTGGCATAAAAGTGCCATGCAATTAGTATGTGGTTATCGTTGAAAGAATATATCAATTGCTTGTACCAATACCAGCGCATTTTTTGTAGCTGTTCTCGTCTTATTGCGTGATTTTCAATCCAACAGTGCCTATTGGGCTTGTGCACATTTGGTTGGCGTATAATGGGGATACAATTACAGTGTGTATATCGTTTAAAAAACACCCCGACCGCTTACACCAATACCAGCACTTTTTTGATTGACCACTCACCGAAGCTTTTCCGACTTCTAATTCAGAATGTATGTATTACAATACTTTGTAAGAAAACAACATGGATGGTATGTTCATGACCTACAAAACACTTGACAAACTTCGACAAGTAGATGTTCCATATCCCAAATGAGATTGGGAAAGTGAACAGCTCGACACCTACCATGATATTGTCTTTGGTGTTTGTTGTTTTAAAATGTTATTCTTTCGCATTATGATCACGCATGTCCTTTTTTTTTTTTTTCGCGCTCATATTGACCACTACTATAGAAGCTAGTGGTGGCTTTTGTTAACCACCTGTTGTTCTGTTGTCGTGTGATTAAATAGTTTTCAATCCAACAACAACTGTTCAGGCTTTTGTACAATTGATTGGCATAAAAGTGCCATGCAATTAGTGTGCGGTTATCGTTGAAAAAATATATCAACTGCTTGCACCAATACCAGCGCAATTTTTATAGCTATTGTCGTCTGATTGCGTGATTTTCAATCCAACAGTGCCTACTGGGCTTGTGCACATTTGGTTGGCATATAATGGCAATACAATTAGAGTGTGTATATCGTTTAAAAACCACCCCGTCCGCTTACACCAATACCAGCACTTTTTTGATTGACCACTCACCGAAGCTTTTCCGACTTCTAATTCAGAATGTATGTATTCCAATACTTTGTAAGAAAACAACATGGATGGTATGTTCATGACCTACAAAACGTTGAAAAAATATATCAACTGCTTGCACCAATACCAGCGCAATTTTTATAGCTATTGTCGTCTGATTGCGTGATTTTCAATCCAACAGTGCCTACTGGGCTTGTGCACATTTGGTTGGCGTATAATGGCAATACAATTAGAGTGTGTATATCGTTTAAAAACCACCCCGTCCGCTTACACCAATACCAGCACTTTTTTGATTGACCACTCACCGAAGCTTTTCCGACTTCTAATTCAGAATGTATGTATTCCAATACTTTGTAAGAAAACAACATGGATGGTATGTTCATGACCTACAAAACACTTGACAAACTTCGACAAGTAGATGTTCCATATCCCAAATGAGATTGGGAAAGTGAACAGCTCGACACCTACCATGATATTGTCTTTGGTGTTTGTTGTTTTAAAATGTTATTCTTTCGCATTATGATCACGCATGTCCCTTTTTTTTTTTTTTTTCGCGCTCATATTGACCACTACTATAGAAGCTAGTGGTGGCTTTTGTCAACCACCTGTTGTTCTGTTGTCGTGTGATTAAATAGTTTTCAATCCAACAACAACTGAATGTATGTATTACAATACTTTGTAATAAAACAACATGGATGGTATGTTCATGACCTACAAAACACTTGACAAACTTCGACAAGTAGATGTTCCATATCCCAAATGAGATTGGGAAAGTGAACAGCTCGACACCTACCATGATATTGTCTTTGGTGTTTGTTGTTTTAAAATGTTATTCTTTCGCATTATGATCACGCATGTCCTTTTTTTTTTTTTTTCGCGCTCATATTGACCACTACTATAGAAGCTAGTGGTGGCTTTTGTTAACCACCTGTTGTTCTGTTGTCGTGTGATTAAATAGTTTTCAATCCAACAACAACTGTTCAGGCTTTTGTACAATTGATTGGCATAAAAGTGCCATGCAATTAGTGTGCGGTTATCGTTGAAAAAATATATCAACTGCTTGCACCAATACCAGCGCAATTTTTATAGCTGTTGTCGTCTGATTGCGTGATTTTCAATCCAACAGTGCCTACTGGGCTTGTGCACATTTGGTTGGCATATAATGGCAATACAATTAGAGTGTGTATATCGTTTAAAAACCACCCCGTCCGCTTACACCAATACCAGCACTTTTTTGATTGACCACTCACCGAAGCTTTTCCGACTTCTAATTCAGAATGTATGTATTCCAATACTTTGTAAGAAAACAACATGGATGGTATGTTCATGACCTACAAAACACTTGACAAACTTCGACAAGTAGATGTTCCATATCCCAAATGAGATTGGGAAAGTGAACAGCTCGACACCTGCCATGATATTGTCTTTGGTGTTTGTTGTTTTAAAATGTTATTCTTTCGCATTATGATCACGCATGTACCTTTTTTTTTTTTTTTGTCGCTCTCATATTGACCACTACTATAGAAGCTAGTGGTGGCTTTTGTCAACCACCTGTTGTTCTTGTTCTGTTGCCGTGTGATTAAATAGTTTCCAATCCAACAACAACTGTTCAGGCTTTTGTACAATTGATTGGCATAAAAGTGCCATGCAATTAGTGTGTGGTTATCGTTGAAAAAATATATCAACTGCTTGCACCAATACCAGCGCATTTTTTATAGCTGTTGTCGTCTGATTGCGTGATTTTCAATCCAACAGTGCCTACTGGGCTTGTGCACATTTGGTTGGCGTATAATGGCAATACAATTGGAGTGTATATATCGTTTAAAAACCACCCCGACCGCTTACACCAATACCAGCACTTTTTTGATTCACCACTCACCGAAAACAACATGGATGGCATGTTCATGACATACAAAACACTTGACAAAGTTCGACAAGTAGATGTTCCATATCCCAAATGAGATTGGGAAAGTGAACAGCTCGACACCTGCCATGATATTGTCTTTGGTATTTGTTGTTTTAAAATGTTATTCTTTCGCATTATGATCACGCATGTACCTTTTTTTTTTTTTTTTGTCGCTCTCATATTGACCACTACTGTAGAACCTAGTGGTGGCTTTTGTCAACCACCTGTTGTTCTTGTTCTGGTGCCGTGTGATTAAATAGTTTTCAATCCAACAACAACTGTTCAGGCTTTTGTACAATTGATTGGCATAAAAGTGCCATGCAATTAGTGTGCGGTTATCGTTGAAAAAATATATCAACTGCTTGCACCAATACCAGCGCATTTTTTATAGCTGTTGTCGTCTGATTGCGTGATTTTCAATCCAACAGTGCCTACTGGGCTTGTGCACATTTGGTTGGCGTATAATGGCAATACAATTGGAGTGTGTATATCGTTTAAAAAACACCCCGACCGCTTACACCAATACCAGCACTTTTTTGATTCACCACTCACCGAAGCTTTTCCGACTTCTAATTCAGAATGTATGTATTACAATACTTTGTAAGAAAACAACATGGATGGCATGTTCATGACCTACAAAACACTTGACAAAGTTCGACAAGTAGATGTTCCATATCCCAAATGAGATTGGGAAAGTGAACAGCTCGACACCTGCCATGATATTGTCTTTGGTATTTGTTGTTTTAAAATGTTATTCTTTCGCATTATGATCACGCATGTACCTTTTTTTTTTTTTTTGTCGCTCTCATATTGACCACTACTATAGAACCTAGTGGTGGCTTTTGTCAACCACCTGTTGTTCTTGTTCTGGTGCCGTGTGATTAAATAGTTTTCAATCCAACAACAACTGTTCAGGCTTTTGTACAATTGATTGGCATAAAAGTGCCATGCAATTAGTGTGCGGTTATCGTTGAAAAAATATATCAACTGCTTGCACCAATACCAGCGCATTTTTTATAGCTGTTGTCGTCTGATTGCGTGATTTTCAATCCAACAGTGCCTACTGGGCTTGTGCACATTTGGTTGGCGTATAATGGCAATACAATTGGAGTGTGTATATCGTTTAAAAAACACCCCGACCGCTTACACCAATACCAGCACTTTTTTGATTCACCACTCACCGAAGCTTTTCCGACTTCTAATTCAGAATGTATGTATTACAATACTTTGTAAGAAAACAACATGGATGGCATGTTTATGACCTACAAAACACTTGACAAACTTCGACAAGTAGATGTTCCATATCCCAAATGAGATTGGGAAAGTGAACAGCTCGACACCTGCCATGATATTGTCTTTGGTATTTGTTGTTTTAAAATGTTATTCTTTCGCATTATGATCACGCATGTACCTTTTTTTTTTTTTTTTGTCGCTCTCATATTGACCACTACTATAGAACCTAGTGGTGGCTTTTGTCAACCACCTGTTGTTCTTGTTCTGGTGCCGTGTGATTAAATAGTTTTCAATCCAACAACAACTGTTCAGGCTTTTGTACAATTGATTGGCATAAAAGTGCCATGCAATTAGTGTGCGGTTATCGTTGAAAAAATATATCAACTGCTTGCACCAATACCAGCGCATTTTTTATAGCTGTTGTCGTCTGATTGCGTGATTTTCAATCCAACAGTGCCTACAGGGCTTGTGCACATTTGGTTGGCGTATAATGGCAATACAATTGGAGTGTGTATATCGTTTAAAAAACACCCCGACCGCTTACACCAATACCAGCACTTTTTTGATTGACCACTCACCGAAGCTTTTCCGACTTCTAATTCAGAATGTATGTATTACAATACTTTGTAACAAAACAACATGGATGGTATGTTCATGACCTACATAACGCTTGACTAACTTCGACAAGTAGATGTTCCATATCCCAAATGAGACTGAGAGAGTGAACAGCTCGACACCCGCCATGATATTGTATTTCGTGTTTGCTGTTTTAAAATATTATACTTTCATATTATGATCAAGCGTGTGCCTTATTTCTTTTTATCGCTTTCATATTGACCACTACTATAGAAGCTGGTCGTGGCTGTTGTCAACCAGCTACTGTCGTGTGATTAAATAGTTTTCAATCGAATAGCAACTACTCAGGCTTTTGCACAATTACATGGCATAAAAGTGCCATGCAATTACTGTGTGTTTATCGTTGAAAAAACTATTTTCAATGCTTGCACCAATACCAACGCGTTTTTAATTGACCACTCAGTGAAAATTTTTGGACATCTAATTCAAAATGTGTGTGTTTACTATTCACCAAAATTTTTCCGACTTCTGATTCATAATATGTATATTTAAACCTTGTATTCTAAACAAATATTTTTTGACCACCCATAAGATAACAACATAAACCGTATGTTCAAGACCTACTGAAAGTCGTTTCGCTCTTTTATTCAGAATGTTCCGTTCCTAACCCCTATATTTGATTATTCTTTGATGGTCAATCACCAATGCTTGTTCGCATTATAATCTAGTGTAATTAGTGTATAAATAAGGCTTTAAAGATAATATCGAGAATTACAGTTTTGTGATTATTATTGTCCAACTATCACTCGTCATCTTTGCTTGTTCATGCATGACAGTTTAGTATTTGTCATAATCGTTTGTACTTGTTTGTATCTTCCCACGCCTTTCTTATATATGTCCTGGTCGAAATCGTTCTCTTGCAATCGTTCCTCTACCATGCCCCACATTACACTTGCTACAGGTCGTCATCGCATGAAAACTCATATTGGGTTTATAAAAAGTGCAATGCACTCGTCTCAAATGACAACGGCAGTCATCGCCACTGCTTGCCAAAGTGCTATGACATATGTCGGGTCGATAACCGGTGCAACGCACGTTTACAAAAATCAAACAAATATCTTCAATGATTATACTTCACTAAAATCAACATATCCTATGATATTGATATTCGTGTTATCAATGTATTACATGTTATGGGTGATGACCTTGACTAACGAAGACATAAGTGATGAGATTCGGGGGGGAGGCCGAGCGACTATAATTTGGTCCTTAACAACTCTTGAAGCATTTCTCTTACCTGAATCTTCTATTCCTGACGAATATAGCTCTTATGAATTTATGGACCAAACTGTATTTGATACAGAATTGATCAAAAATAAGTTATATTTACATGTTAAAATACCGATTAGTCATTTACATATCCTCCAAAAAGAACATTTAGTGAAAATTTGCACTCTCCATAGAATTCCTGGAACACGCCACACAACAATTGATACTTTGCGTAACAGAATAATAAATCATGAACAATGTGAGATATGTGATACATATGTTACTCGGTTTCGTGTACATGAAAAAATGTCGGATGCAGAATGTCGTGCTGCTCGACGATTTACAGAGAAAAAACGAAATATAAAACAACGTAATTTATTTCCCCCTGATCCTCCTAGCGAACGTTTGATTCATCGAATAATAACCGACTTTTGCAATGATTTATCTGCCAAAGAAATTATTGAAGAAACCTGTAAAATATGTGCGTGTTTGTATCTTAAGAAAGATTTGAAGGATTTGAAAAAATTTCCGGTTGATTTAGGATTGCTTTATTCTCCGAGCACATATGTAACACGAAAGGAACGGACTTCTGTCAACGATCTCATTGAAGCAGATCCTGACAGTATTGTAGTCAATGATAGTCATTATATATGTGATAGTTGTTACAAGTATCTAAAAAAAGATAAAGTTCCTCTGAATGCTCTTGCAAATGGAAATTGGGTTGGCATGGTTCCTCCTGCACTAAAGGATCTCTCCTGGGCAGAAAGAATGCTGATATCACGGGTTTGTCACAATAGATGTATAGTAAAAGTTAAGAATTCGGGACTTCATAAGATGTCTGCAAATGCTGTTTTTTTTTCAACCCCTACTCCGAAGATATATGATTCTCTACCTCCTCCTCGCCATGAAATGGAAGATGTCATCGGCTTTGTATATATTGGTCCAACAAAACCAACAAATGTTGAATTCAAACGTACACCATTGTTGGTTAGACGAAAAAAGGTTCTAGATGCACTAAACTGGTTGAAAATAAATCATATAGATTATGAGGATGTTGATATATCTATCAAAAATTTGGAAACTTACGACGTGGAAGGGGTTCCTGTGGTCACTGAATATAGACTTAATGATGATGAGAAGCAGGCGGAAAACACTGCTGTGCATGCAGAAGAAGATCCATCCGTTTTATATGGTGATTGTCCGTTTATTGTTCATACATTGACTGGTTCAGAAATACCCAACAAAACAACACAGCAATTGCGGGCAATTGCTCTTGATCATTTAAATAAAGGAGGTAGTGTCTTGGGAATAGGACACGATGATAAACCTCAATCTATATTCCAGAATCCCCAATTATATCCCCAAATATTTCCATGGCTCTTTCCCTATGGCCTTGGAGGTTTCGGAAATAATAATGGCTATAAACCCGTACCCGACGTAACTCGCGTGAAATCATTATTATTATATCATGATAAACGCTTTCAAGTCGACCCAATGTTCTCATTATTATGTTTTCATCATAGACAAATAAAAAGTAGTTCAACTGGAGGCTATATAATGGCTCAGAGGGATAATTATCCTAGAATTGCTGAAAGATTGAAACGCATTGATCAGAATGTTCTTGCTGATATTATTCATCGTCTAGCCAACAATGAAGCAATTACCGACAAAACACCTGAAGAAAAGTTATGTTTTCAATTATTAGATGATATGGATCATGTTGGGGCTCATGTTCCTGGGTCGCGGACAATGAAAAAATACGAAAAAACAGAGATCTGGGCAGTAACTAATTATGTAGGAGCTCCTTTTTGGTATATAACACTCACTCCTGCGGATGTAAACCATCCTATTGCAATTTATTTTGCAGGTGACAATAAAACATATTATCCTATTTCGGCAAGCCGTGATGATAGAATACGTGCAATAGCTAATAATTCTGTCGCGTGCGCAAAATTCTTTATACATATGATTTCACTGTTTATAACTCACGTGCTCGGTTATAATACAGATCATCAGGGCTTATGGGGTACAACCAGAGCTTATTATGGAACGATAGAACAACAAGGTCGTCTCACTTTGCATTTACATCTCGTACTTTGGATTTTAAATAGTTTATCTCCCCAAGAAATTCGTGATAGGATGTTGGATCCGTCTTCTGATTTTCAACAAAAGATGATTGAATATTTAGAATCTACACATGCAGGAGATTTTATCACAGGTACCTTCGACGATGTACAAGCTCGAATAAAAGAAGAAGAAAAATTAAATTCTGCGTATATAAAACCAACACTTTTGTTACCATCAATGCCGCCTATTCTATGCGCTAAACACGATGGTTGCGAACCCAAATGTGAAACCTGTAATGAATGGATAACATGGAAACTGAAATATAATGAAGAAGTGGACGATATTTTATATCGATCAAATATTCATAATCATCACGCAGGATGTTATGATAAACGGTATGAATCGTGCAAATCCCGTTTCCCTCGAGAATCATTCGAGCATACAATGATTAATACTGAAACCGGGAGTGTTGATATGAAAAAAGGTGAATCCTGGCTAAACACGTTTAATTATGTATTAACTTTTCTCATGCGTTGTAACACAGATGTTGCGTGCATGCTCTCCGGAACTGCAATAAAAGCAATTATACAGTATATCACTGATTATATAACGAAAACACCGTTAAATACACATACCATGATGGACTCTATACAGACTATTTTAACTAAATCATCTGAATTCTTGACTGACGATGAGGGAAACATTGGCAAAGCTCGCCAAATATTGGTGAAAATGGTGAATCTAATGACTGTAAAAATGGAAACTGGAAGCCCTATGGCTTCTTTGTTCAATTTAGGATATGGAGGTCATGTCACTAGCGAAGAATTTAATATCGTCTATTGGCAAAACTATACATCTCCAATTGAACATTTTTGGGAATTGAATGACACTAATGATGTTGAGAAAGTTGTTCTTAAAAATGTAAATGGTCAGATTGTGCCACATACAACAGCTATGGATTATATGTATCGCCCTATTCTTTTGTCTAATATGAACGTATATGAATGGTGTAGATTGTCTGTTAAAAAAAGAATTCCCAAAAGACGAAGAAATAAACCGGATTTAGATACATTTGAGCTATCGGATTCCGAAAAAAACAGTTCTGATGTTGATTGTGACAATGAGCCCAATGAATCAGACAATATATCTTCAGCTTCAGATGATAATGATTCTGATTCAGATTACGAACCTGCACCAAAAAGAACTTTGAAGCGGAAACGACGCCATCGGCAGGAATTTTACCGTTTTACAAGCGATCATCCTCAATATTCTACACATGAAATCAGCATTGTTTCTGCCGACAAAGATATTGTACCCAATTTTGTTGGCAAGTCTTTGCCAAGAAGAGACAAAGGAAATAGAAATATGTATTGTATGACCATGTTGACTTTATTCAAAACATGGCGATCTCCTGAAGATCTAAAATCTCCAAAACAAACATGGGAAGAAGCATTTTCTGAACATAAGTTTACTCAAAGAGAGAAAAAGCTAATGGATAATTTTCAAATTCGACATGAATGTAGAGATGCTCATGATGACTATGCCGCTCAGAGAAGAGCAGGCAAACATGATAACATTGGCAATAAACATCCATTTAAATTTGATGACAGTGGCGATGAAGACGAACCTATTGGATCTGCTGAAATAGACGAAATAGGATTTAAAGAAGTTATTAAAAGTTATTGGGAAGAAATAGGGAAGAAAGAAGAACGTAAACTAATTCAATACCAACAGATGGAAACTTTACTGCGAAATAATGGATGGGCTAAGGCGCGAGTAAACGGATCAACAAATACGGAACCAACTTTCAAAGCTGGGGACACTCATACTTCAGAAGCTTGGAAGAAGATATTGAACAAAGAAAAAGAAAAGGTACTACAACAGCGTCGAAAAGAAACTGCACATTTGGACAAGGATTTGCAACGTGGAGAATATCCTAAATACAATACCAATGAAGTTAAAATGGTGGATAAAAAATATTTAGATAAACATTATAAATTGGGAACAAAGGCAGACAGACGATTGATGGATACCATAGAACAGGAATTCACTTTGTATTCGGATCAAAAACGGGCTTTTCGAATAATTGCGAAACATTCGTTAGATACTGAAGCCAGTCAATTAAAGTTTTATTTAGGAGGTATGGCTGGGACAGGCAAATCACAAGTTATAAAAGCCTTAATGGAATGGTTTGCTAGGCGAAATGAAACTCACAAATTTTTGACATTGGCCCCTACTGGTGCCGCAGCCGCCCTCATCTCTGGCTCTACATATCATTCTGTTTTAGGCATCAATGGCTTCACTGTGCAAGAAAGTATTACTACAATGAACGAAATATATGATCGTATCAAACATGTCAAATATATATTCTTAGATGAAATATCGATGATTGACTGTCATAATTTATATACGATCTCTGCTCAAATGAGTAAAGCAATGCGTATGCCCAATGACCCATTTGGAGGTATTAATATGGTCCTTGCAGGAGATTTTGCGCAACTTCCACCACCAGGACGATATCCATCTTTATATTCTCCTCTAGCTCAAAGTATATTACATACAACTAATAGTCATACTATGCAAGAATGTATATTAGGAAAAGCATTGTGGCACCAGTTTACCGAAGTCGTCATTTTGAAACAAAATATGCGACAAAATATACAGAGCTCTGAGGATCTTGCATTCCGGAAAGCCTTAGAAAATATGAGATATGCAGCTTGTACGGATGATGATATTAAATTATTGTCGACTCGGATAGCTGGTCCTGGTCCTTATCAACCAAAACATTCAGATATCAAATTTCGAGATATATCCGTTATAACTGCATATAATGTTCAACGCGATGCCATTAACTATATGGGTGTAGAACGTTTTGCGCGAGAAACTAATCAACCCTTAGAAAATTTCTATTCTAAAGACAAGTGGACAACAAAAGACAAAAAAGAAAATACTACTAATCGTAAAGGTCGAAAACGTATTCTTATCGACCCATTGCGATCCACTGATACTATTGTTGGTGAACATCAAAATGAATTATGGCAATTACGACCCGCTTCTACTGATCATATACCTGGAAAACTATCTTTATGTATTGGTCTTCCAGTAATGATTAAAAAAAATGAAGCAACAGAATTAGCTGTTACCAATGGAGGCGAAGCTACGGTTGTAGGTTGGAAATCGTATTTACTTAATACAAATCATAAAGCATTAGATGTTGTATTTTTGAAGCTAATTCATCCTCCATCTCCAATACAGATACCATATCTACCTACAAATGTTATACCTCTATCTAAACAAGTAACTTCCATTAAATGTGAAACTCGTAGTGGTCGTGACATGCAAATATCGCGCGAACAAGTACCTATTATTCCCAATTTTGCTATGACAGATTTTCAAGCTCAAGGTCGTACACGGCCAATAAACGTAGTTGACTTACATTACTGTCGTAATCATCAGTCCATATATACATGTCTATCCCGATCTTCTTCTTTACAAAATACACTTATTCTTCGAGGCTTTCATGCACAAAAAATTCAAGCTGGAATATCTGGATGGTTACGACAAGAATTCCGTGAATTAGCAATTTGCGATCATGTAACAGAAATGAAATATGATGGAGATTCTCCGTCTACTATTAATGCACTATATCGATCTGCACTCATCCGTCAATATCAAGATTCTTTGGGTGATACTTATGTACCATCAGGTGTTCATGAGTCTATTAAATGGTCTAAATCGAATCCTTTCAAAAAGGTAACTGTCCTTCCTCCAATTAATTGGGAAATAATAGATAAGAAAAAATCCAAGAAAACAAAATCAAGCATCACTAACACTAATATTCAACCTGCTGATGGTAGTGTTCCTATAAAAGAAACGTATATTCATACTGCTAAGCGTGCGCGTCATGATACAACAGATACAAATTTTTCTCCTGTCAATTTTGGTTTAATATGGGATGCTGCTAGTCTTAGTTGTGCATACGACAGCATATTGACAATTTTATATAGCAAATTCGTATTAAGTAGAGATTATTGGAATAATAATATCAAAACAATGAATGCATACACACAATATATGGACACATTATGGAGCAATACAAACATACCTCTTGAAGTTGCCAGAGATTATATACGAGACAAGATACTAGAATTTGATGGTGGAATATCTGACGAACACGGTACAGACCTGTATGCATTATCTCATGTACTTTTGGACACAACCTGTAAAATTCGACGACAACAATTTTGTATTACTTGCTACAAATTAATAACAGATTATGAGATGACAACTCCTGTATGGTATACTTCAAACGCTAATTCAACTTCACAATACCTGATTGATCAATCCTGTGGTCATGGTAGCATTTGTAATACATGTCATCAAAGAAGTGTCAATAGATTGAATATCAGTGGAATATTACCTGGTCTCTTATTATTATCAGTTTGGCGTCAAAATATTAACATTAGTGATCAAATTTCTGTTACATTGGATGGATCATTTACAAATTATTCAATCATAGGTGTCGTATATTACGGAGGATCTCATTTCACCGCTCGAATTCGAATAAATGAAGAATGGTATTATTATGACGGAATAAGTACCGGTCGTTATCCCATTCTTGAACAAAATAATATTGACCTTAATAATGCCCGGGGAAGAACAGCCTCCTTGACAATATATGGACGAAACTAATAACCGATAAATATCACACTTCATTCGATAGAATGATAAATGGTAATACTATTGGCCTCAGATAACAGCCTCCTTGACAATATATGGATAAACTGATTGACCATAAATATCACACTTCATTGCACAGAATGAAAAATGATAACAATAAATTCAGAAAATTTGTTGTGTATCAATTGAATTTATGCATAACAACATTTATAGTAACTCATCTCATAATTGTATCTATAACTTATTTATTTCTATAACTCTGTTTCATTCCAAAAACCATATTTATATTACTTTATTCCGCATAATATTCAAGAAATTCATAGCCTCTTAGGCTAATTGGATGGAATCGCCCGCCGTGCGCAGCACCGGCTTTCTTCAACATGTCCATTGCATCCGGGTCGGAGGTGTGTGCGTCTGCCTCGGAGTTTGTGGTCCTAAGACCTCTCTTTTCCAGCTCGCGCTGCCGCTGCCTTCGGTCGATCTGGATTGCCGATGCTACCAGTTCGTCAAATGTCTTGGTTGGCAGGGTGGAGGTGGCCAGCGTATCCAGGACCTTGCTCGTGAGGCCATCGTAAAAGCGGTCCCGTAAGTCTTCGTCTGACCATCCGGTCGACGACGCATGTTCGTCGAAACGAGCTTTGTACTCCGCCACAGAGAGTGCCCCTTGACGCAGCTGACGTAGTGCATTCTTTGCTGCGATTGCCTTATCCTCTGCCTCAAACCTTTTCTTGAAGGCCGTCACAAAATCTGCCCAACTAGCAAACGGTGGGGTGCTCGCATTGAGTTTTTCTAGATGAGGAAGGGCCCACGTGCGCGCTTCTCCCGTAAGGAAGTTAAGGCAGGCCTTCATGTATTTGAGGTCGTCGTATACCCATCTGTTGTTTGCTGTGTCCTTCACGTTCATCTGTGACCCACTATTGGACGCCCAGTTGGTGAATGACGCCATGAAGTGACACGCAGCACTGCTTCCCTTGCCATTGTATGGCGTGGGTTTAGCGACCGGGTTCTTATCTCCTACGGTCTGCTGGCCGGATATGGAGTTTGTTAAGGCGTTGACCGTCTGAGTGAGGGAAAGCAGATTCTGGGTCAGATTATGCTGTTGTTGGGCGATCTGGGCGAGGATCTGGTTGACATCCATGGTGGGCGTAGGGATCGAGGCAGGGAAGACGATGATGGGCGGTAACGATGAGTATGGGGGAGCAGGAGATGCAATTGACGTAGGTGATGCAGGACCACTGTCGTCTGTGTGCGTAAAGAGGAGTTCAAAAGCTTCGGCGAGAGGGGGTTGATAGTTATAGTCTCTTCTTTGGTCTAGGAGAGAATCCCCTTCAGTTTCGATAAAGTAGATGATGGCGGCTGGAGGATCGTCGTCGGCGTTGTATTCCTCTCGCGTATAGTAGGGTAGCCTTGCACCGAACCCTGTGGCGTAGACGAATGGATTGGGTGGGGGATAGGGTGGTGTTGAGGAGTCGTCCTCGTCTCCTGAACTGCTGGGTGCTCTAAACGTAGGAATGATGGAAAGGTAGTACTCGGGTCACTACGGGGGTGTGATGGATGCCCGCAGGTCGTACGCGCCGAGCACTAGGGATGAATCCGATCGAGATCCGTGCGTAGGGGTCCGCGTGACGTAGCCACGTCCTTCAGGCAGCTGCGCTTGATACCACGAGAGTGATTACCTCAGCCTCCTCGGCCTATTGGTCTCTCACAAGGTGCCGTCTCCGAGGATAGGGCCCAAGTTTGGCGTCTACCGACTTGACACTGCAGAGGCCGTACCAACGGTTTGCAGGAGGTCTCTGACAACGGGGCCGTCACTGCTTACGTACGAAAGCAGGCACCCGCGCTGAATGCGGCGACTCTGTGGTTTAGCAGCGACCTGGAATGGTCCGGCGGATGGGGGTTAGTATGGACAAGGGGAGAGAACACGAGCTCTCCCGTCGTCGCAATAGATCTCGACCTAATGTAGCGGCTCGACTCCCACGTACACTAGATGAAACAAGATGAGAAGAGAAGAGAGATGAGAAGTGATGCTCGCTCGAGGAAGCGCGACAACAAGGTCAAGCGGCTTCACCAACACAGACGATAGGAGTCAATGCGCTAGGATTTCAAGAGGTCGAGATAAAGTACAAGTGTGCTACTGGCAGTCCTTATATACTACTGTAGCGTGGCTGTGTAACTATGACATCATCCTTCCAGTACCTTCTCCTACCCTGCTTGATGATGTCGTGCTGTGCGCAGGTCTGAGTCCTGTAAGTACCAGTAAGTACCAGAGTCTTCCGGCGTATTCTACGATGTTCCATAGTGTTCTACCATGTTCCACTTGTGCTGTGCGTATTCCCTTCCTTGTATAGTACCGTATAGTACTCCGTATAGTACCTGTACCTTCTGTAGAAATGAAAAAGAGGGCTCCGTTACAGGGTGGGTATACGGATGTACACAGAGATTGATATTTGTCCGGAGATGCAGGAATACAGAGTATGAGTGATGATACTCTAGACGGGGATGCTCAACGGATTACGACCGAAGAACGAGAATAACCGATGGGGAGGAAAACGCTAGACGATGAAGTCGAATAGGGATGGGGAAATGTGTGAGGCGGCGAGGGGTACGGTGGTGGCACGGATACGGAAGGCTAGACAAAATACGGACCTGACACGGAGAGTAGTGGCTTCGTGCGAGCGACGCAGCGAATAGATGGACACGATTGGGATAACACAAATAAGCACGAGGGGACACGTAAAGCAGAGCAAGCACAGATAGCTTCAACTGGGACTTCAAGTGGGACTTCGAGCGGGACTTCAAGTGGGACTTCAACTGGGACTTCAAGTGGGGCTTCGATTGGGACTTCAACTGGGACTTCAACTGGGACTTCGATTGGAACACCTGAATACGAGTTGAACAAAAGGACAACAAGGGTCTGCAAGACGGAGCAGGGGTAGACACAGTCAAGAAGGCAAATAGCACTCCTTCAACAATCTAGGCCAGAAAACAAAGCAACTTAGGGAGTAAGAAGCTTTGTAGGGGGGAAAAGAGACACTAGAATTTCTCCAGAGGCCAGGTTTTTATACCTTTTCTCTTGTGGGAATATTCTACTTAACTAGTGTACTAGTATATGTAGGAGTCATAAGGGAGTCAGTCATAAGGGAGTCATAAGAATGAGGGATTAGAATGAACTAGAATAATAAGGGGTTCAAAGAGTCAAAGGGAGTCATATATGCCAGGCACCAGGAACCTGGTGTACAGCCTCAAAGAAACACATGTCAAGGGAATGCATAAGTGAAAACAGACCAGCAAGTAACCTTGACTGGTAAGAAACTGTGAAGCATGGATGAAAAGGGCAAGTGAGACATGAGTCATGTGACCCACCATCCATCTGATCAGAGTCGTTGGTGACCGCGCTCTCGTCTCTCCAGCTTTATCCATCGATGGTCGTAGCTCAGCACATATCCGTCTTCGTCCACCTCCGTCTGCGTCCTCTCGATGCGATGGTCCTTCAACTCGCTGCCCAAGTTGAAACCGCCCGGCATGTTCGAGAGACCAAACGCCGCAGCATTGCGTGCGACTGGGCTGTCGAACTCACCGTGGGGATCCTCTAGGCCGCGGAACAGGTCCACAAGAGCGTCAGTGACGAGGGGCTCCTGCTTGCATGTAGGGAGACCGGGGACCGGTGAGTCGGGGATGACGTCGGAACGTTCGTGGATAAGGTCGGTGTCAGAGAACTCGATGATGGGGGCGAAGATGATTTCCGTGGGTAGAGATGAGGGGGTGCAGTGCTCCAGAGGAACCTCGAGGAAGACGAAACGTGGGCGAGAGTACTGGGAGTGAGGTGCGTGTACCCACAAAGCCGCAAACACGGCATGTTGCTCGTCTTGACCAAAGTAGTGCATGATACGTGCAGACTCCGTGTATCCGTCATAGGAAAACCGCACGTGGAGATGCTCTGCGTCTACCTTCTCCGGACCGCTAACTTCTCCACACCAAAGACGACGACGAGGTGGGGCAATATCGGCTTCGGAACGAAGGAACGTCTGCAGTCCTGGCTCGACGAGAGTACTGGAAGAAACCGGGAACGGATGTGACGCAAATGTGAAGGTTCCGGTGGCCTTGAACTCAGGCAAAGAGCTGAACTGCCCTAGAAGCGTATCATCCCATATGGCCGAGGCGAAAGGTGCGGAGCAAAAAGACGGTGTTTCCAGAGCAACGAATTCTGCCAGAGAATATAACTGTCTCTCCGGCTCCTCCTCCTTGACCCTCTGGCCGCAAGGCGACTCTTCGTTGGTCAAAGCGACATAGTCTGAAGGAACGTGTAACGATGGCGCGGTCAGTGTCGTTAGGGAAATTGCGCAGAAGCGCAAATACTGGCGGCATTCGCAGATGGAGCCAAACGCGCGGTTGCGGCCCGGAGTCGATCAACGGTATGCCAAATCTTTGACATAAGAGAGAAACGCATGATAGGGACTGGAGGGATAGTGATAATGAAAGAACAAGAGTTTGTCGGAAACGAATGATTGTGGGGGAAAGAGTTGAAAGGAGTGGGCGCTCGACTTCATAACAAAGAGGTAGAATTCCGTCGGCAATCGTCAAATGTGATCTCGATGAGATCTCGCTTGGTTTTGAAGAGAATATCTTCAAACCATGTTGCGGCGCGACAGCGCGACGCGGGGCACGGCGTGGGAGCGGTTGATGGCGTGCCGACGGCGCCGACGATATCCCGGTATCCGAGAGTTGAAGTTATCGAGAAGTCCCCTTGAGCTAGGGGACGCTATTGCGTGAAGCCTGCTGGGCCCACAAAGCCCTCTAGCTAGAAGTGGTAGCTCGTTGGGCTACCACTTCTTATTAGTAATGATGGCCGGGCTTCACAGGTGTGTCGTTCATCGCTCATCGAATCAAAGCCCGCTAAGTACCGGCGATCATCGCGGTGTATATTGAAACTGTATGTGAGCATCGCACTATAGCTAAGGAGTGGGTAGCGGCGAAAAGAGTGAGTAAAAGTGGCGAGTATACTTACTGCCCACTGGCCTAGACCAAATTGTCGATTGTATAGCACAGAGTGACCCGGCGGGTAATATGTACCGAAGAACAAAGAGCATCAGGTCGAGGTGAAGTGTGGAGAGGAGTTCAGGCCCCGCGAAACTGAGCCGATCATGAGCCCTATACCTAAGACCCACTACGTATTAGGTAGCGGGAATTCATTTGCCACATCATCCTATATCACCTGTGAAGCCCGGCCATCATTACTAATTAGAAGTGGTAGCCCTACGAGCTACCGCTTCTAGCTAGAGGGCTTTGCGGGCCCAGCAGGCTTCACGCAATAGCGTCCCCTAGCTCAAGGGGACTTCTCGATAACTTCAACTCTCGGATACCGGGATATCGTCGGCGCCGTCGGCACGCCATCAACCGCTCCCACGCCGTGCCCCGCGTCGCGCGTCGTCCGCCCATTTAGGCAATTGCGCCCTGCCGCCGGGCCCCGTCGCTGTGGCGGGCGCGTGCTCGCTGCCCCGACGACGAGCTCGCCTCCCGCCACCGCCACGCAACCCACGGCCTTGAAATTTGGCATGTAGCATCATATTCAATGCCTATGGTAGGTGGTGGGTGCGCTTTCCGGCCGCCGCTTCCCGTACCTCTCCCCTGGATGCCGCAAATGGCGGCAATGGTGAGCTCCATCCCGCCTTCTGTATGTCCTGCATGACCCTCATACTCCGTTCACAGGAGCTTATGTGCGATATATAACGAGAAGTGTGAGCGCCTTGCGCGCGCCGCCCCCGTAGCCAACCCGCCGACGCCGCCGACCCCGACCCCGACGAGCCCGTCCAACGTCCACCACACATCCCACCACCTCCAGCATTTTCGTGGAGCATTATAGACAGCTCTCATGGCGGTTCACATGCGCGCTTTAGGCCCACCCTTCCTCAACCTCGCTCGGTGACGTTCCCAATGCGGTCAACAGAGTTCATTTCTCTACATTACAACGCCATATGTTGTAATCGGGCTCCTATTATATAGAGAATAACATTCTATGGTTTACATTATGCATATACGGACACGATCGAGCTCACCGACGCCCCGCCGTCGTGGCCGACGCAGCCGGCGAGCTCCGTCCTGCCTTCAAATCTACTTGAAACTCGAGGATCCCACTTGCAAGCCCGACTAAGGGCTGTCTTATAGCCATTGAATATTTATCAGTAAGTTCTGCGATACTTGAGAAAACAAAGGTGAGGTATATCACTACTACTAAGCATGTGTCTTACTCTGAAGGCCTTCGTGCCATCATTGTTGTCAACGTCGCAATATGCCCACCCCTCCGTTAACACTTTACAGCATGATAGAGCACATTATATACTACTAGTTAACGAAGGATTCAGACAGATCCGAGAAGAACTGAGGGCGGGATCGAGCTAGTCGGCGTCGTCGGCGTCGTCGGCGTCGTCGGTGCGGGAGACGGTGCGGGAGATCGCGAGAAGAAACGCCAAAGGCGCTCATGCAGTTTTAACGATACCTAAAGCAGGTACATGTCTATGAGGTATTGTAGGTAGACACGCAGAACTCGTGCCAGTAGACGGGGACGTTGTTGGGGATGTCGGCAACATCAGTGCGAAAAAGGCGGGAATGGCGCCCACATAATATGACCACTGGCTTATAGATTGTACCAGTCCCATATTGTGCACAAATTCTGGAGGAGGTGGGGTGACTGGTGGACGTTGGGCGGGCTCGTCGGGGTCGGCGTCGGCGGCGTCGGCGGGTTGGCTACGGGGGCGGCGCGCGCAAGGTGCTCACACATCTCGTTATATATTGCACATAAGCTCCTGTGCACAGAATATGAGGGTCATGCTGGACATACAGAAGGCGGGATGGAGCTCACCATTGTCGCCATTTGCGGCATCCGGGGGAGAGGTACGGGAAGCGGTGCGCGAGAAGCGCACCCATCACCTACCATAGGCATTGAATATGATGCCACGTGCCAAATTTCAAGGCCGTGGGTTGCGTGGTGGTGGCGGGAGGCGAGCTCGTCGTCGGGCAGCGAGCGCGCGCCCGCCACAGCGACGGGGCCCGGCGGCAGGGCGGAGTTGCCTAAATGGGCGGACGACGCGCGACGCGGGGCACGGCGTGGGAGCGGTTGATGGCGTGCCGACGGCGCCGACGATATCCCGGTATCCGAGAGTTGAAGTTATCGAGAAGTCCCCTTGAGCTAGGGGACGCTATTGCGTGAAGCCTGCTGGGCCCACAAAGCCCTCTAGCTAGAAGTGGTAGCTCGTTGGGCTACCACTTCTTATTAGTAATGATGGCCGGGCTTCACAGGTGTCCTATATCCAGAATAAATGCTAGCTAGTCTCCCTGAGGCACAGTAGCTAGATTCAACCTTCGCAGGCTCAGGATCATAATGCTAGCCGACCTTGCGCGTAAGATACTCGTTCCGCCAGCAGCCTAGTCCTTAATCGCAACTTAGGTCACGGAATATCCTACTAACAGTAAGCGTTTCGATGTCAGTTTCCATACATATATCTCAGGTTGCTGAATCCCTGTAGATGCTAAAATTATCTGGATATTTCATGTCCATGGCCGACACCCGCGAGTTCGCCAAGCTCCTCGCGGTGGACGTCAGCTCGGCCCAAGACCAAGACCTAGAATGGCTGCTCAACACCTGGCTGTTCGAGAACAACATGCACCACATCCTCGCTGCCTTCACCGACCCCTTCAAGCAGACTTTCGATTCAGTAGATGAGATAGGATGCACTTTCATCGCAAACGAGGCCATTCAAGAATTCTCATCCGCAGAGCCCAAGATGGAGGAGACGGCCACAGTGATGAAAGTGAAGGCGTGGATCATGAAGACCGTGAAGGGGACAGGCATAAATTACCGGTTCATCCAGATGGTCGACTGCTGGAAGATTACCTTGATGGGCGTGCGCCCGCGAGCGCGGCCGCCGCCGCTGATGCCAAGAGTGGTGGGGCCGGAGGAATGGGCGGAGTTTTTAAAGCAGAGGATGTTAGAGTTGGAGGAGAAGAGCCGTGCAGTGTGATCTGGACATATACTCCCCTATTCAACACTGTCCTTATGTAGCCACTAGCTTGTATCAGGCTCAGTTGGCGGTCGCTGCCAGCAGAGTGTCAGACATATGATCCTGAGCCTGCGAAGGTTGAATTTGTCTACTCTGCCTCTGCTGGGAGACTAAGCAGAGTGGCCGCTGTAACATGTGTCGACTCCGTCTGCTACATCTCATGTGATTCTTCGCTTCCCTGCCGGGCCATACCCCACACATAACTTGCCTCGTCCACCGGCGTCGGCCCTCTCACCAAATACCTCGCCTGATTCCATACCCCAACCATGGGCCAGCCCGCAGATAGCAGCAGCAGCCAGAGCGACAGCCTCACCGTGCGCGACAACCGCACAGGCAAGACCTACACCGTCCCGTACGCGCTCGCTGGTCCACGAATTCGTGGGAACTGACAGCAATTCACTGGTCTGTCTGTGCAGGATCAAGGACAACGTGGTGTCCGCGACGGCGTTCAAGGCGATCGTCGCGCCGCGCAAGCCGCACGACCGCGAGGAGAACGACCCCGAGAAGGGCCTGCGCGTGTCCGACAAGGGCTTCTTGAACACGGCGGTCATCCACAGTCAGATCACGTACATCGACGGGGAGGCTGGAGGTGCGCAGCATATAGTCCACCTACACTGTCCAATCCTGACTTTGTACCCGGGGTACTTCAGTCCTGCGGTATAGGCAAGTGTCTCGGAATGCTGCGTAGACGTCGAAGAGGCTGATGGACGGGCGTGCGCAGGGGATACCCCATCGAACAGCTCGCACTCCACTCGTCGCACCTCGAAACTGGGTACCTCCTCATCTATGGCGCGCTCCCGAGCAAGGCGCAGCTGAAGCTGTTCGAGTCGGAGGTCATGCACCATAGCATCGTGCATGCCGACGCGGAGAACTTCTTCCGCTCATTCCGGTGCGCCTTTACCTTTTCTCGCCAACTCCTGGGGCATGCTGATGCCGACGGTGACCTTGTAGCTATGATGCTCACCCCATGGCAATGCTCACGAGCGCCTTTGCGTATCTCGGCTCATACTACAGCGAAGCGAATCCGTCACTACAAGGTAAACTCGTGCACCATCCTCCAGCGATGTATATAACTGAACCTTCGTACGGCTATCTGTTGTCAGGACAAAACTTGTTCACCAAGTCGGACCCGGCCTCGCTTGCGAACATGGACAAGCAAATATACCGCCTCATTGGAAAGGCCACCACCCTCGCCGCGTACGTGCCCCCACTTAATGCTGCGTACTGGCGCTGACTGCATACACCCAGCATGGCCTACCGTGTTCGACAAGGTCGCGACTTCGTCACGCCGCCGTCTGGTCTGAGCTACACTGGCCAGTGCGTGCTACATCATCTAACCTTCATGCCCGAGATTCACTAATGGGTGTATGAAGGTTCCTCTACCAAATGGACCACTTAGGACAGGAAGATTATCGCCCGTCGCCTGTACTCGAGAAGGCGCTGGACGTGCTGTTCCTGCTTCATGCAGACCACGAGCTGAACGCGTCCGCGACGACGGTGCTGCAAACGGGTAGCTCGCTGGTGGATCCTTATTCTGCGATTGCGTGAGTGTCTTTGAGATACCTGCCATCGTTGAATGCTGAATCAACCACATGCCTGCAGCGCTGGATGTGCGTCACTATAGTAAGCGGCGCATACATCGCCTCGAGATATGTTTTGAATGTTCTGCAGTGGCCCACTGCACGGAGGCGCCAACGAGGCTGTCATCCGCATGCTTCTTTCGATCGGAAGGTGTGTTCATCCATACCTCCTGGTACATTTTGGTTGTAAGCTGAGTACCGAACAGCCCAGAAAACGTCCCTGCATTCCTCGAAGCCGTCAAAAAGCGCGAGAAGGTCCTCTCTGGCTTCGGCCATCGGTAAGCCTACCTCTATATATCTTAGGTCCGAAACTCATTGGCTGCATGCAGTGTCTACAAGACAGTACGCGCGAGACGTTTCTGAATTATGACCTTGGCAGCTGATATGATTTTTAGTCCGACCCACGCTCATTCATCATCAGGAAGACCGCTGACGAGGTGTTCAAAGTGTATGTTTTGCCTATCGTTCTGAGAGAGCATTACCTGAACGATAGCATAGAACCGGGAAGGATGAGCTCTTGGAGACCGCAATGGCGCTCCACGACGCTGCGATCAAGGACGACTACTTCGTCAGCAGGCGGCTGGCACCGAACGTCGACTTTTGGTAAGAGAGACCGGCTCTGCAAGCCGTAGCGTACTCTTAACGTCTTTTTGTAGGAGCGGCTTGATCTACCGTGCTATGGGTGCGTTGCTCCGAGATCGATTCCTGGTACCACACACGACTGACAGTGCTCTAGGATTCCCGTACGACTTTTTCCCTGTCCTGTTCGCCGTGCCCCGCGTCGTGGGCTGGTTAGCGCACTGGAGACAGGTAAGCGAGGCTGATCGGTTTCCCTTGATCTTTACGCTGATGCTGTGGACAGATGATGCTGCAGGAAGGCGGTGTCAAGATCTGGCGGCCAAGACAGATTTACGTCGGTGCTGCCAAGCGTGACTACGTCCCCGTGGAAAAGCGCGATGTGGTGGAGGGCGCGAAGAAGTCACCCACCCCAGTTGTGCATGGAGGGTATGTCCTGCCTGTCTGTCCTTGTCGACCGAGTCTCTGACAGGCATTCAGGATCAGCAAGCGGACTGGCTTGGCGGAATTCAAGGGCAAGTCGAAGCTGTGATGTGTCCGACTTGCTCTTGAGCTGTTGTATTTTCAGTTTTGTGCACAATGCAGTACATTATTGTCACTTTACGGCCATGAGATCTTGAGAGCCGGAGCTGCAGGAACTTTTCCGCGATAACGGAGACCGAGGCGTCTCAGCTGTAAGGACGGTCTTGGATACGCGTACGCAGTAAGCGCGTTGAAAAGTCGAATCAATAGATTTCTGGCGACTCGCTCTGCTAGCTGCGCGCGCCTAGTGTGCACATTGGCGCCGGGCATAATAGGCCGAAATGCGTGGGAGCTAGCTGCCCAAAACGGACCGACGCGGTGGGGCCGTCGAGGCGTCGGAGCGTTTTCATTTCTGGCATCAACCTCCATCTTCAGCGCCCCGCTCGTCTCCCTTCCGCCTCCCGTCCCTCTCTCAGTATATATCTGCGAAAAATGCTCGCCACACTCCTTTCGGCCACCTTCCTTTCCCTTCTTGCCGTCGTCCGCGCAGACTTCGCCGTCAACTCCCCCGTCTTCACCCAGGTAGGCAGTCGTCGCGTCTTGGCAACCGCCCGCTCACGCCCCGCCTTCTCTTTTTAATCTTCGCCTTAGTGCGCCCCTGTGCAACTCTCTTGGGGCGCGACGAAGGGACCGTACAATGTCCTCGTTGTCAACCAGGACGATCCCTGCTCTGACGCGCTGTGAGTAACAATGGCATGCCCTTGTTTTCCGGGCGAAATATGAATATCCGCTTGCGCTCCCAGCGTCGACCTTGGCGACCACAACGGCACCCAGCTGACGTGGAATGTCACTCTCCCCGCCGGCAAGAAGATCCTCGTTACCGTGGAGGATGCCCAGGGCGACGAGGCCTGGACCCAGGACGTGAGTGTGCTTCCCTTCAGGCAGGACGATTGCTGATGTGCTCGTTGCTACAGATCACTGTCCAGGGCAGCAAAGACGTCTCCTGCCTGTCCGCCAAGGACCGTGCTTCCCTGAATTCCACCTCCTCGGTTCTCCCGTCCTCGACGCCCGCCACCACCATCGTCCTGTACGTGCACCTTGTCGTGTTTGATAACTTATTTGACACCCATGCCCATGATAGCCCGTCTGAGACTCCCTCTACGTCTGATGGTAGCGTTGCCCCCGTTGGCGCAGCCAACGCCGGTGTCAATCCTCTGGGCGATTCCAAATCCAACGGCGCGTTCTCCGTGCACCGGTTGTATACCCCCGCAACGGCCCTCGGCGCCCTCGGCGCGGCCTTCGCCCTCGTGCTCTAACTGAACCCAGCATATGTACCCCACGTACCTATACCCCCCATTTGAACTTCCCTCCTCCCCACACTACCCCTCACGCGTTGTTGTATGATCGCGCTCCACGAAGGGCCTTCTGGCGAGGTTCTTGTCTGTCTTTTCCGGGTTCCTGTTGTTGATGAAGAGGTGCTTGATCTTTATTCTTGATGGATGAATGAAGCACGTTGATGGTGTTGATGACGTGCATGCGGTGTTGGTGTCCCGGCGGCCCCATCTCAGTGTGCTTCTCCGTCGTCTGTTGCGGGTTGCACCTTGATGGGCAGCCTCGACAGCCATTGTCTACCATACGAGCTCAAGGTGGATATGTAGCGGGTGCATCTAGCAGTACATCTTTTTTTTCATAGCTTGATCAATATCTTTATTGCGATCTTCCGAGAGGGCTTCGAAACCAATCAACATGGATCTCCCGCATGTCAAGCCCTGAAGATCATTGTTATGGTGACGATGACATGTCTGAGTAGCGAGCATGGCCGGCCAGCTCGAGAACACTCTATTTTGGGCGTATACAAAGCAATAACGACACAGACGAACAACAAATAAGTAGAGTACGAAACACACACACAGGCAACACTTTTCGATACGAGTCGTCACTTCAGAAAATGCGGGAAACCAGGGTCACTTCGGAAAATCGGCGTGGGCGGCATGGACGGGCGGAACGCACGACGGCCCCACCCTATGGGCGACTCCGTCACCAGCGGGCTTGTTGCGCGCGACGCGGCGCGCGAGGCTGCGCGGGACATTGCGAGGAAGAGCGCGTTCGAGCCGGTCGTGGTGAGGGATATGCGGGCCGCTCGCCCCGTCAGCGTATCGGGGTCAAGCATCTCCTTCAGCCCATCCATGTCCTCCTCTCCCGGCAGAGTAGCAATACTATATAATATCGTACATTGTCAGCGGGCCTTTCGAAGGGCGGGGGAAGGGGTACTTACATGCTCTGCAGCGTCGGCAAGACAAGGAAGCCATCGCGGAAGACATCGTACTCCGCGACCTCGTCGAGCGCATGGCGCGTGTCGTCCGATTCGAGGGCACGCAGGAAGTCGGATGCGGGTCCGTCGACAGCGGAGATGGTCTGCGTGTAGACGCCCGCGAGACGCTGTGTGCGGTCGTCGTTCTGCCCGGAGAGCGACGGGAGAAGCCAGTACGGCAGCCGCGCACACCGCCAGAGCGGGCGCGTCGTCATCCACTGCCAGTCGACAATCGACACCTTGCGTTCCGGGCATGTCAGGACAACGGGATGGGCGGGTAGGAGGGGCGAGACGTACGATTTTCGTCGGGTCCTCCTCGCTCACGACGATGTTCTTCAGCCCCAGCTCGTGCAGATCCAAGCTGAACCGCGAGAGCGCCTTGTCGTCTGCATCGAGGCCGTCGCAGCGCTTGATGAGGTCGCTGAGCAGCCCGACGCTGCGCTCGACCTGCAGCTGCGCCTCCTCGAACTCGCGCTGGTAGCCCGGCGGCGCGCCCTGCGTGAACAGCGCGCGGGTGGAGTCGAGCTCGCGCTGTGCGCACGCGTCGAAGTACTCGCGCACGGTGTCGAACGGCCCGCGCGCGAGCGGGAGCGACGCACGCCCGTCGATGTAGAATGCGGGGTGCGCGAGGGGCCCGAGCGGCGGGAGGGACGAAGAGGCCATGGCCATGGGTGTGGTCGGCGAGGCAGGCGGGGACGAAAGCGCGTTCGGCGAGGTAAGTTTCAGGCTGCCGATCGCGGGGAAGGTGAAGCGCGAGACTTCGAGCACATATTTGGCGATTTGGGCGACGAGGAGGTCCTGGGATTGCGGGGGCAGGTCGTCGAAGATAGCTTCCAGCCGCACGCCGGGCACCTGACACGACACGATAAGCACCGAAGCTGATACTCAGGGGGAAGGCATCTGCTTACTTTTTCGCTTAGGACGTGTGGTCCTAGGGGATGGCGTGGGTCGAGCTCGTAGGCAAGGACTTGCGGCAGGGGAATGGACGTGCGTTCACGAATGAATTTCATTGTCGCAACCTGACATGGCACGGTCAATCAAAGCCCGACAAACGAACATGGCGAGTAGTGCGCACCTCGGCTTCAATAATGAGCGGCGGAATATTTGCCGTGCCCACGCGCGCCATGACGAAAATCCCATCTTGGAGCGCAACTGAAAACGACTACCCAGAGCCAGTGTCAGCACATCGCGAGCAACGCATAGCATGCACAGCTGATCCTTACTTTGCTGAGCTCGTCTGGGGAGGAATGAGGGTCCGGATCGACATCGATGACGATCAGAGCGCGCACCTCTGCCCACGACATCGATAGACTTCACGGGCTTGCCGAGCGTGTCGGTGACGGTCCGGCTGAGCTCGCCAAGTTCCACGTCTCCCGGAAGCAGCAGCGTCGGCACAGAGTACATGGCGGATGGGGACGGAGACAAGGGGTTCAAGCCAAGCGGTGGACGCCTCCCCCACCTATATTATATCGCACGCCGCAAGGGCTCGGTCGTAATCAGCGCGTGGTGGAGCTAGAGGGCACCGGGCAACACGTGCAGGTCAGTCGCGCCCGCGCACAGGAGGCCAGGAGATGCTGCTGCTGAATTGTCGGGGAGGCGAGGGGATAGGGTTGTTCTGGGTACCGCCAGCCAATGAGCGAGTTTCCAGCGCAGGCCTGCTTCGGCGAAAGACTCGAGCCTCGAGGATGGGATATAGTGTTCCCTCTTGTGCCTCGACACGCCATATCGATCGCCAGGCATTAGCGGCGAGGCAAGGTGCGCATCTTCCCTCTGGGTATATTGTCCGAGACCATCCGGCAGAAGATGGGCATGCGGCGGGCTCGAGGACGTTGACGAGCAGAGCAAGTTGCGGCGTTGCGACACGCGGTAGTACATACCTATGGGCGCTACAGTTAGATTTAGTCGAAAGTGCGTCCAGTGTACTGACAAGACCGTTCGTCCTGTTGACTTTGTTTGTAGCGTCGAAAGACATTTCGATGGCTGGCAGTTGGCTGTGTACTGTGATGGTCACAGGGCCGACTCACACTTCGCTCGTCCCGTCACTCTATTACTAGAGTCTATTATTAATTTAAGTTACTAAAGCGCGCTTTCTGCCTGACTTTGTGCTGAAGATCTGCAGTGGCTGCATCACCTCTGCCGAGTCCGCACTCATTAAGTACTGTACGTCCACGTAGTTTGGCGATGGTGCGATCACGTCACATGATCGTGGGTACCGGGGATAGTAGGCGATGGGTCCGGTGGGACGTGGGACACAGGCGATGTCGCCGTGTCGCCGACGTCGGACGTGGCTTCTCCAGTGCTCCTCCCCGTCGCCCATTCATGACCCTTTTCGTGTACTCAGATACCCAAACACTTACATGATTCAACACATCCTGTCCGATGTCACATGCAATTCGAGGTATTCGCGCAACGAAGTATCAGATGAGTTTTCCTGCGGGTTTTCCCTCTCCGTTGCCCTCCTACCCAGTGTGAGCTACACAATGGCGCCGTCTGCGGACCTTGCAGCTGCCCTCATTAACCTTTCGAGAGCTTGTAGAAGCTCTTCCGGACTCACTTCTGCATTTCCCCTCCTCACTGAAGACCTTCTCTCTCGACCTCGACGATATCGAAGAATACATAAGGGCACATGCTCTCAATCACTGCTTGGAAGTCCACTGGGGTCGTCAGAATGATGGCATACCCATTACCGAGCATGACGGGAAGCTCTCATTAACGTTGGCCGCTCTCGAGGTCGTCTTACCGAAGGCGGAACGTGTGACGATACGAATTCCCGGTCGCAAGGCCGTGTAGCGGGTCTGCAAGATGTACAGTACACTTTTAGATCGTCGTAGACTACTTTAAATTTCAATTTGATGGCCATATGCGGTGCCTATGAAGTGGAGGGGCGATAGGCGATAGCAACCTGGGACACCGGGACAAAACAGCAGTCAGGCGACGAAAAAGACCCCGTGGGACACGGGACATCGCCAAACTACGTGGACGTACAGTACTCTTCAATCTCACACGGAGGTCCTCTCTTTTCTCTCGTCCAACCCAACACCATCTTCCTCCTCCCACAGGATTCCTGTCCTGTCCATTCACCCCAATCTCTCGCCTATCTTACTGCATCTTTATCGCCCCCGCCCCCTTTCGCAAAGGTCCTCTCGCGCGTACATGAATTTCATCAGGGAACGCGAAAAACTCAAGACAGAGACAGCTGTCTCTGTGGCTCATCCGGCGTCACTATTGACGAGTGATCTCGTCTTCGGGTGGGTATGAGATGGGCAATGCAGTTGAGAGGCAAGCACCTCTGAGCGCGCGGGGAAAGAGACGTCGTCTCAGAAAAGAGACAGCCGTTCCTGACAGAGACAGTTTCTCGGTTGCGTGTCATACTGACATCGCATCTCACAGCGGCCCATTAGCGAGTCAGTCGATATCGCTACAGAGGTAGATAAGATGGCCGAATCATACAAATAAATACATATGGTGATCAGAGAAGGAGTTAAGATAGAATGTATCACACTGCTCGAGAACGTCCCGCGATGCCCAACTACGATCAGCACGAGAACCAAAGGCCGGGATTAAATGACAGCTACGGTAGATGCGGTCTATGGGAATGACTACGGCTCGGCGTTGCATGGTAAGCAGGGATCGCGAGACTTTGTAGAGCTTGCTGTACCGCTCAGGCGCAGGCGTAAACGGTGTGAAGAGCTCCAGATATGCGAGATGTGTCTCCTTGAGTGCAACACGTGGCCGTAGTGCTTGGATGTCGGCAGGCAGCTCGAAGATTGCTCGAACTTGTCCGACTCGATAACCTTGAGGACCGCGCGTCAAAGAAAAGAGCATTCGAGATGAAGCAGTATGTCGGACATACCTTCTAGGCCCAGACTGCTAACAACGTCCGGTTTCTCTGCATATAGCACAGTGCTAAACATCTCACCTTTTGTCGTCCGTGTGCTGGGCACTGCGTATATGATGTCCTGCAAAACATCAGACTTGGCGCCTCGAAGCGATGGTAGTGTCCGCTTGAATCGAGTATACAGTGCAAAAAGAGACCCAGGAAGGGCCTGCAGGGCACGTTGGTCGAAGGCAGGTTGCTCGGCACACAAGAATGTCTTCACAGCTTGCTCGAAAGTGGCTGCACCGGTCATCTGTGCGATCTCGGGAATGGAGCGATAACCAAGTGCCGGTTGCTTGCGGATGCTGTATGAGCCAAACAAACATGTCTGCAGGCCGAAGTAAGAACACGTAGAATATATTAGCGACTATAGACATACCTTGACGGCGCTGTCATCTCCAGCAGCAGCTTCCCCCTCATGGATGGACTCGGAACTCAGTGGCGCCTCGGCATTCGCTGCAGTCTGCCCTGTGAGTGGGTGGACTTGAGGAATCAACAAGCTCAAGATAGATTCTGAGTGGACGTGCGCATGAGGTTCGCTGGGAGTATTTGACGAAGTGAACCTGGGTGACTGGCGGCGAGCGCTCGCGGAGGAAATTCCCACTCGGGTTCCGAGTCGTCTTCAGCGCCTTCGCTGTCTTCCTCTGCGGCACCATCCGTCTCGTCAACTTCGTCCTCGTAGACCTCATCAGAATGGGTGATTTCATCATTGTGCATGGCTGTCTCGGAGGTGCTATCCATTGCACTGGCCCATTCAAGGTATGTCGCGAACCAATGAGCCTTCTCCCTTCGCAATAACCATGTTACATACCATCTGTCTGATGTGCGCCTTCCTATTGCTGCTCCGGTACCCGAGCTTGGCAAATTCAATGTGAAGCCGCTGCGATATCTCTGTGCTCAACCCGTCGCAAGTTCCGAAGTCGATGATCATGGAGACATAGTGCTGCATGGAGTGAATCTTCGGTATGTTGAAGTGTTTGCATGCGCCAATCTCTATGAAAGCATCCTTATAACGATGGAAGTCCTCCAGGGCAGCGCGCAGGTCCGACAGTGTCGACGGGGTGACGACATGGATCGTCTGTTGGGAAGCGCGGACGACTGGACCCAGTATCGTATGCAGCTCTGCAAGGATGCTCGGTGAGTAACGTGTATTTCATATGACTGAACGCTCCTGACGTACAAAAAAGCACTGTTCAGGGCTCCGACGACAAGGACATCGGGCAGAATCAGATTGAGCTGAACGACGACGACCTGCGGTCGGAACTTGCCCTCTTGCACCAGACCATTCAGCGCGGGGAGCCGGTCTCAACCTCCGAAGCATCGCCGACGACGACTCCAGAGTCTACCAGTCCGTCACACTCTGTTGCAACGGAGTCTACCAATCCGGCGCTACCGGACGCGCGTAGCGGAGACACCATGCAGGAGTCCGTCTACGAGTACTTACTCGCTGGGCGGGAGAGGATGACTGTGACACGTGGGAGTGTGCTATCGCACGCGGAAGTGGTGATCGACAAATGTATTGCGAGGCGAACGAGGGGAATGTACAATTAATGCGCGATGTGTGGAAGCAAGAAAGGAAGGAACGGGCGAAGCCCTCTGGGGGCCTCCGACACCGATCGATGAATCCTAAAGGGGGGCCGGGTTAGCGATCGGGTGGGAGGGACCACGGGCAATGGGTGGGTGGGTCACGACCTCGCAGAAGAAACCCCGAAAGAGGAACACCGAACAATGTCCAAATAAGCGGAAAAGGGGAAAGGAAACGGCGGGGCGGAGAGACGCTGTTGTATCAAGAAAAAAGGGGCAAAAGGGGAGATGAGGGAAGATAAGAAAACCTCGCGATAACGGCGCGCAGATAACAACCTCTCTCTTCCTCCCACTACTCTCCCTGTGCGCGACGACGCGCGGCGTCCCGGAAATGGACGCAGTTGGTCCCGGTCCACTCGTCCATGACTTCGCCGGCTGCCACCGGGAAATGGGCGAGGGGGTCCACACGCGCGGAGCTGGACAGCGCGAAGGAGAGCCGCTCGCGCCAGGGGATGTGCACCCACGCGCGTTCGACCTCAAGATAATCCAGGGGGCCTCGGCCGTTGTTCGGACCAAGGATGAGTTGAATACGCTTGCGGCCCACGGGTCGCATGGCAATAACGATTCCAGTCAGGACAGCTTTGAGCTGCCGGGAGAAAGGGGAGGAGACGACGACCATGACTTTTGCCCCAATGAAGAGCTGCTCAGCGGGCCGGCAGATGGCGCGCCAGGCGAAAGGGCTGCGAAAATCAATCGCCTCGGAAAGGGGGTCGCTGTGGACCATGATGACCGGGTGGTCAAGAATGGGAGGGAAGAAGTGCCAGTAGAGGCGCTCGAGACGGAACTTGTACGGGCGGAAAAGGGAGTGGATGAAATCCGCGGTGCTTCGAGCGTATCGTTGGAACCGAGAGGGGGCAGGGGGTAGAGGGGTTTGGAGCCACAACGAGCGATCGAGGGAGGGATCAGACTCTCTCGCTAGGCGAAAGGAGGGGGGCGAGCGTGTGCTTGGGTTAAGGAACGCTGGTGGGGGAAAGGATGCCATGGTGGGATGAGGGCAGACGCCGAGGAAACACTCATATAAGAGGAGGGAAAAAAAAAGGGGGAAGTACGTCAACATTGGCAGGACTGGAGCTAAGGCAGAAGGAGTGGCGTTAGTGGGGAAAGAGTGAAAACACGCGGGCAGGGAGGGTGCGAAAAACCGAGGCAACAAAGCTGAGGATCAACGCCAGGTGGCAGTCGAGAGCGAACAGACGGGCGCTTACATGGAAGGCATGGCGACGATGGAGCCCGTCTGCGCTCGCGTAATCATAGACCTGCCGCTACGGCTAGCCTCGTGCCTCGGCTCGCCATAGAGTACCATCTACGAGTACTTACTCGCTGGGCGGGAGAGGATGACTGTGACACGTGGGAGTGTGCTATCGCACGCGGAAGTGGTGATCGACAAATGTATTGCGAGGCGAACGAGGGGAATGTACAATTAATGCGCGATGTGTGGAAGCAAGAAAGGAAGGAACGGGCGAAGCCCTCTGGGGGCCTCCGACACCGATCGATGAATCCTAAAGGGGGGCCGGGTTAGCGATGCCCGAGTGGTAGGAGTGTGACGACGCGTCTGCGCTGGCTGGCCCCCGAAAGGTAGGAGGAGGACTCACAATCTACGGCCGCGGGGCGCGGAAGGTCCGGCAACGCGTATTGCAGCATGGCTTGGCGGATGTCCGCGTGGTCCTGCATGTACGGCCCGAGCACCTCAGCGTGCCGCCTCAAGTACCGCATGAAGGCGTCGCTCTTCCACCGCCCGATGGCGCGCACCGTGTCGAGGGGTACCCCCCGGAGCATGTATTCAAGGGTGCCTCCAATGCGGAACCCGTGACCCTGGAGGTGCGTCTCGCCCGCGGCGATTGTGGCAGTGCGGAGCCGCTGCAGAAATATGGTGCGCGTGAGTGGACGAACTTTCCGGCGATGCGCGTACGCGAAAATGTGCTGGTGAGCCAGTGGGGCGTTGATGCGCAAGTGGTTTTGCAGGGCGTCGTGCGGATCGACGGGCTCGTTCGGATGCCTGGCCCAGTAGATCTCCTCGCCGTCCTTGTTGGTTTTGGTACGTGGGACGAAGATGGCGGTAATGTGGTCGCCGGAACGGTCGGTTTTCTGCGTGATGTTGGCCGGTGACGGATGCACATCACTCCGGAAGCCATCGAGGGTGGGAACCGTGAGCTCCCCGACGCGGGCTACTCCCCACAGCAGGCTCGTCGCGCAGGCCCAAACGGCGGCGTCGAGAGGGAGGGTGAGGTCTAACTGGGCTTTGATGGCTCGGAGCACGGCGAGGGTGTAGGGAGGTCTCGGGGGCTTGCGCGAAGCGGCTGGAGCGAGGTTGCGGGCGGCGGCGAGGACTTTGTTGGCCGTGGTGTTGTGCAACTCCCACGGGAGGAGGTGGATGATATGCCACGCGTGGAGGCCGGCGAGGTAATTATGGAGCGTGGATTCCGCGTACGAACCAGCGAGAGTGGCCAGGAAGAAAATGACGAGCTCGGAGGATGCGGGCGCGCGGTGATGCTCCGCAATCCCTTTGACGTCGCAAACGAGATGGAAGACGGCTAGGCCGGCGCCGTAGGTGCGGAGGGTGCTCTCTTGCCACGCGAAACCGAGGACTTCCGTGACTCGTTTCATGTTCTGAGGGGGGAGGCTGGGATCGCTGGGAGGGGGGGAACCGATGGGGCGCCAGACGCGAAGGCGCTCAGCAGCGGGGCAGGTGGGGCGCAGCACGGAAGTGACTGTGGGGAGACGCGGTCTCGCGGCACCGGTGGACTGCGAGGTCCTGACCGGTAGGGCTGCGTCTATCTTATCCCAGGAGGCCCCGCTGGTGACGTGCTCGGAGGAACTCCTCTGAGCGCCGGTCGCGCTCGAAGACTGCACGGGCCGCGGCGCCGTCCCAGTCGGTGGGAACCCCGGGCTCAGATTGGCCGCCTGATTCGTCTGCGGGGGTGGGAGGGGCGCTGAAGTCGCGGAGAAAGGGCGCCAAGCGAGCGGGGAGGTGGATGGGGGGAAGGAGGGAAGCGCGGTCGGGGAACTCGCCTCTGGAAGGGCCGTCGGCCGGATTGAGGGCGCTGGCGACGTAGCAGGTATGGACGGCGCACCCCGCGGCTTCCAGAACTGCGTGGACGCGTTTGAAGACGTCGTTGGTGGCTTTGCTCCTGCTCCGACCTCTCCACCAACCCTCCACCACCCCTTGGTTGTCTCCGAAGACGCGAAAATCGCGGGGGGGGCGGCCGGCGCGTTCTTGTAAAACAGCGAGAACGAGGAGCTCGAAGCCAACTGCCTCTGCCCAGCCGATGTCTCGCCCGTCTCGTTTCCAACCGGGAGCGAGGGACCACGCTCTCCAGCGGCCGGCGATCCAGATGCCGATTCCGAATGAGGTGCTGGCGTCGGAAAAAGCTTGAACATCGAGGATTTGGTCGACCGTAGGGATGGGGCGCAAGGGGGAGTGGGACGAGAGCCTCTGGCGCCACCAGAGAATGTCGTCGTGGGTGCCGTGAGGTGCGTGTCGCGGTTTGTGTGGCTCAGACCCAAAGAGGGGCATGAACGCCTCAAGCCCGGTGAGGTAAGCACGCCCGCACGTGACGACGTGCGTCGCGTGGAATAGCTTGCCGTACAACTTCTGGGTTTCTGGGAGGGTGTGCACGGGCGATGCAAGCCACGCGTCGATGGCAGCAATGTATTTTATCTTCTTCTTGTCCAATAATGAGACAGTGCGAGCGTCGAGATCCCAAAGGAAGCCGGTGAACGGAAAAACGCTGGCAAAAGGGAGATCCTTTTCAACCTGCCACGGGATGCCGAGTTCGTCTGAAATGAGGTCGATGTCGGCCATGGAGCATGAATAGGCGGCGTCACGGTCGGATTTTGGGGAAGACTGCGAGAGATCGAGAACGGGAAAGCGATGGTCCTCGTCAAATTCTTCGGTGCGACCGTCGGGCAACGTGTCGCCGCCGTACCAGATCCGGCCGCCCGAGTGGTGGGCGCCGCCTTGCGCAAGGATTCGGGAACGCGCGGCGGCTCGTTTGCGGTTATAGGACTCTAAATGGCACAGGAGAATTTGGAAGAAAACATGGTCATCAACCCATTTGGCGATCGGGCCAAGCCCGCGCCATCTCATGATGTCTACGGCTCCGTCAGCGAGATTCCCATAAACGCCGGCGTTCGGGGAAACTCCGAACGCAGAATTCGAGTCCACGGCAAATTGGTGCTCTCCGGAATTGGCAATGCGTACGACCGCGGCTGGCCACTGGGATTCATGCAGGGGAATGGAGCGGTAAGCCTCCTGAACGTCACGCACCGCAGCTCTGGAGCCAGGCGGAAGGGACGCAATCAGAATGCAGAATGCGGAAAAGGTACTCCAAGAGCAAGGAAAATTGTCAGACTCGATGCATGAATTAATGGAGCGGTGATCGCCCACGGGGGAGCGCGGAAAGGAGAAATTTTGAATGAGGCGCAGCGAGGCGGGCTTATGCGGCTTAGGCGTGAGCGAAAGAGGCGACGACTGGAACGGACCAATGAGGTCTTCGAGCTCGGATTGCGAGAAAGGGCCAAGGTAGCGACCACAGGAGAACTCATGCTCGACGATATCTACAAACTGCGATAAGTGTACGGCGATTGAAGGACTATTAACAGGAGTGTGCGTGGAGTGGATAATGGGAAAATCGATGCGGAAACCTGAACGCAGACTGTCAACGAGACTCGGGTATTTCCAAGAAAGGCCGGCCGCTTCAAACGCGCGCTCCCAGGCGTCCGGCTTGTAGGGGGTGAGGGGGCTACGCCGCCTGAGCGAAAGGGCACCCGTTCGCTCCGTGAGAGGGATCCCCGCAACCGGAGCACGTGTGCCGGTCCATATGACTGGTGCTTTGGCAACCGTTGGGGAGCTGCCAGGCGAGGCAGATCTCCGCGTCCCCAACGGCGAGGCGGTCGCGAGCGTTCCGGGTGCACCGGGTTTCCCGAGAGTCGTCCCAGATGCGCGCGCGATTGCAGCGCCCGACGTCGTGTGGGTCACGCCCGAGGCACATGGCGCAGACTTTACGCTTGTCCGGAAAGGACGAGGTGGAGGCGCCGGGCCGCGGACGTTTGCTCGGGGAAGCTGTGTCATCGGCTGTGGCGTCCTGGCGGGCGCGCTTCTTGGAAGGGGAAGCCGGAGGGGAAACCTGAATTTTGAAGGGTTGCCCGAGCTTGGCAGTGTCAAGCGGGACGGGATGAGCGTTGACAGCGCTGAGCACGCTGGAAAAGGATTTGCGCATGACTTCGTATTCCGCGCGCGAAGCTTCCATCCTGCGGGGTCCGCGCGTGGCGATATGTGGAAAGACATGGCGGGCGAAAATGGCGAAAAGGGTGTCGGTGACGTGGCAAAAGGCGCGAGGAAAAGGCGGATGGAAAGACGTGGCAGACGGCGATGGCATGGAAATGGCGTTGGCATGAAATGGCAATGGAGTGAGCGTAGTGGAGGGCGAAAGCGGCAAAAAGGGAAGGGGGAATTAGTACGCTGTGGGCGGAAAAGGAGAAAGAGCGGCACGCACGATGCTCTATCCTGCGCGGCCAGCGCTCGGTCTTGCGCGGCTTCCGCGCCTGCCCTGATTTGAATCTCTTCGTAATAAATTCGCTTGGCTTCGAGGAAAACGTCCTCGCTCCAGAGGGCTATGTTGAAAGCCGACGGTTGGCCAAGGGAGTTGATCCACATATAACGCTGTTCCTCCGCGAAGCGAAGAAGAATCTTCGCGCCGTGGATGGTGTCGGCGCGGAGCAGCGGGTGGTTGAAGATGGTTTGGAAGAATGTTTGCATGACCTCGACGTGCTCCGCGGGCCAACCCGTCTTCTCCATAACTGCGATGTACTTGGGAGCGGCGACGGTGAAGTCGACCCAACTGAGGTCACGATCGGGGCGCGCGTTGGGGGAAGGCTTATGGGAGGATAGGGTTAGATTGGAACCCGAGACCGTGATTCCGGAGGGCTCGTTGTCGGCGTCGACGAAACGAGGGCCAAAAGTTTTGCAACCGTGTGGGGTGAAATAGTCGAGGGCCACGGTTTTGAATTTGCGCATGCGCTCCATCGCGTACGGAGCGGGGTCATCAGCGACGGCCCTGGAATTCGCCTGGACCCGAGGGAATCCGCCGGCTTTGGGCTTTTTGGCCTCGATTTTGCGCTGCGCGGCGTCTGCGGCTTGTTTTTCGGCGTCAGCGAGCTGCTGTGCCTGAGCGATTCGCTCCGCTTCTAATTGGGCGTCTTCCGCAACCTGGTGATCCCAGGCCTGTTTCTGCCTGTCGATAGTCTTCTTCCAGGAAGCTATAAGGCGCTCTCGGACGGCCGGTATGTCAGGGACCTGGTCTCCAAAGGTGTCTCGAATGTCGTCATCAGTGTACTCAGGCTCAGGGACTGAATAAGGGTCGATAATGATGCGAGGCATGATGAGGGCTGATAAGACGAAGCGAAAGCGACGGATGGAGGCGAAAGGATGCGAAAAACCGAGGCAACAAAGCTGAGGATCAACGCCAGGTGGCAGTCGAGAGCGAACAGACGGGCGCTTACATGGAAGGCATGGCGACGATGGAGCCCGTCTGCGCTCGCGTAATCATAGACCTGCCGCTACGGCTAGCCTCGTGCCTCGGCTCGCCATAGAGTACCAACTCTGCTGTCAACGCAAGGTCGAGCACTGGCAACTCGGAGCATGAGCCCGAAATAAGTACTCTCTGAAGCCCGGGAGCGGGGCCGATCCACCTCCGGAGGCAGCAAAGCAGGTCTTCATCGTAAGCGCAGAGTAGCAGTGTGCGCGGACTGGGATAGCCATTTATCTTACTTATCATTTGTAATTCCCAACTACATAGTACTTATCAATACTTCTAATTGTCATATATTAAACAATCTCATACTGATACTCCTTCGTGTGGGATGGGCTCGGTGTGGTTGGGAACGGAGACGGCTGGCTCGTCACAGAGACCAGGATCTCCTGACTGAGACAGCTATCTCTATCACGGTCATTTCGGATCTAGCCGTCTCGGCACTGGCCCAAATTCCCGTCGTCTCTGTCGTCTCGGTCAGGACCTATCCCGCTGAATCTGAGACGTTCGCTTTTTCTGATGTACTAGTTATGATACACTGGGTTGCCTACTCGCGGGGCGGCGCACACCTCACGTACAACGCGCGAATGATCCTGAGACTGTCAAGAAGCTCAGCGACACGCTCGAGAAGAATTACGTTGAAACTGAGAAGGCGATGCAGGACGAGATCAGTACGCCCCCGGCCGCACGCCGCGTGTGCTCGCAATGCTGACCGACCGCTTACTAGATGACCTGATCTATCAAGTGCAGCTCTTCAAAATACGCGAACACCTAAGTTACATGACTACGCACCGGATATTGTGTTCAGCCTCTGACGGATCTCGTTGCATGATAGGATATGTACGGACCCTAGACGAGAGAGTTGACAGGTAAATAATAGTAGTTTGTCACCATCTGTGGGACGGGGTCGTTATTCGCCCAGAGAGAAGGACCAGGCTGGGGAGCGCCGGGCTGGGGAGCGTCGGACTGGGGAGCGCCGGGCTTGACCGCAGTTTTGTCGACCAAGTTGACGTCCAAACCGTCGGGGACCAAGGCGACGTACTGGACATTGCGTGGATGGACCTTTTCCAACAGCCACTCCAAGCCACTGCGTACGATATCGTGTTTTTTCCCCACTGTGACTTGAATGACGGTGACTTCGCGGGTGTCGGAATTATAGAAAAACGAGTCGAACGTCGCCGCCGAGGCGGAGGCTGGAATGTAGTACGTGCGGGACGAATACTCGAGGACGTCTTCGGATTTGTACATCTGAACGCCGGGCGCGCCGGTATAATGCACTTGCGATGGAGAAATGCTGAGGCCAGCCGACCCTACAGTGAGATAGGCATCGGGTTTGGGAGTTCTCTCGTTCGCCTTCGCCTTCCAGTGAGGATAGTCTTGAGTCTGAGAGCGACCCAGCGTCCAGATTGGCCATGAGCCGCCAGCCTTGATCATGTCGTGGCCGTAGTACTCGAGGATGTACCCTGCGGTAACCTTCGTGCGGCTGTTCGTCATGAACAGTTGGAACATACGGTTCTTATCCGCCATCTCCCTCAGGGCTAGCTTGTCTTGCAGAATGTGAGCGATATAGGCAGTCGGAATGGTGGCGATGGCCAGATTGCGGGTAGTCCCTGGCGAGACGAGTGCGAGATGATGGGATATGAACGTTCGTTCGCCAGTAATCCCCACATCACCCGCCGACAGGAGCATGGATTTGAGTAGGTCTAGGGTCATGCCCTGCGCCTTGATTTGCAATGAGCGTGCGCATGCACCTCGATCTTCTTTTTTCTCATACAGGTCCCAGATCGAGGGCGCATACTTGCGAAAAAAGTCTTCCATGTCCTTTTCGGAAATGCGCTCGGACTCCACACGACAGCTCTGCCTGATGTTTTCATCAGCATATCATTTGTACTTATGAACCAACGACATTACCCTGTGATGGTCTCTGCAACTGTCCAGTGCTTCATCACATACACAACCGCACGCCTCTTGCCCAGCCACACCATACGCTCCCACCTCGCTGACGGGGCCTGCAGAATGAAACAGAAGGCGTCTTGTAGGCTCTGAGGGACGTCGATGAGATCCTGGTTGGAATCGAGGAGGCACCATGTGTTCTGAGGCAGGTCGTCAAACACGTCATTCATCGGGTCGTACTCGGTCACTCCGTCCTCATCGTAGTAGAACAGTCGGTCCGGCTTGTCTTGCCAAATGGTGGGCAGCCCTGCTAGGATGCGGAGCCACAGCACAAAGCGTAACGACAGTGATTTTCCTGCGCAGACACGTCAGTTTCGCATACTTAAGCTAACCATGTAAAATACACCATACCAATGCCTGGGTGGCCAGTGAGGCACATGCCGCCTCGCTTCGGTGGAGCATTCAACAGGGATTTGAACAGGCCTTCTAGTTCCGACAAAGCGGGGGGCGTCTCGTCATCGCCGGTGAGGGCCTTCCAAGTCTCGCCCTCCTTGAGTGTCGAGCGACAGTACGCCAACACGTCCCGAAGTAATTCGATATATTCGCGCCTAACAAGGATGCTGTCAAGCATTACAGGCATGAGCGCCTTGGTGCTCCTGAGCTTCATGACAAGACACGCTCCCGGCACTGAAACGTCAGGGATAGGATTTTTTTCATCCCGAACGACCTCGATCATTTCGAAGATTCCCTTCCAATCCCGGCATCAGGAAAACCGCCCGCGCGGTCAAGAGAAGTGACGGATAGTCAAGAGAGGTCAAGAGCCCTCAAGCGCTTGACGTGTCTCTCGAGTCGGGTCAAGAGCATACCATTGACAGCGCGTATCTGTACGCTCTTGAGTGCGCTCTCGAGCTCTCTCAAGCCAGCTCATCTCGAGAGAACTTGAAGTCTTGAACTCAGGGGCATGCCCGCCAATTGGTACATACGAAGCTGAGACTCATTGGCAGTCAGTGCCGGGCCCCGGCGCCCGCCAACTCCGTCAGCACTAGGGTCGGTGAGCTCGTTCGGAGAGTAGTAATTCTTTGATAATTTACGAGCACTGATACAATATAAGTATATTTAAAAATTCTACTATGAATGCTCCCTGTATGCTGTGAGGTTGCAGAGCTCAGAGCTCAGTGTCACATGAAAGACGAGCGCATTCCACACGTCACGCAGGCATGCTCGCTGCGCACGGGAAGACCGACGCGCTGGTCATGGAAGGACGCGCAGTTACCGTGCTTTGTGAATGCTATCACATACTGGGCGTTACGGGCGGGCGGGCGGTACGGGAGGACTCGAATCACTGCGTTCAGGGCCCGACTACCCTAAGATAAAGTAGATGAGCTACTTCAGGTTTGTGAAGCGCGTGAAGTAGATGGTGTACCCAAAGTAAAAGTACTCGGTAGTAGGTCGGAGTAGTCGACGTACTAGAAATTCAAGTACATGGACGCGGGAAACGCAAGTAGGTCGGCTGATTGGACTTCAAGTAGCTGGAGTAACTCCCTGGTTATTCTTGTCGTCAAATAGGTCTAAGTAGCTGAGGTACTACGAGTTGTAGGAGGTGGAGCTACGATGACGCACTCATTTGGCATGCGATTTCGTCAAGTCGCGCGCCGGCTCTGCTTGACTCTCGACTTCTACCTTCCCTTCTCCCATCATGATCTCTGGTCACCACCATCTTTCCGCCCCTTTCCATGGCCTCCAGTGCGATTACACGCGCACTCGCTTCCCATTAGCATTGAGCAAGGACCCGCTTTCACGAGCAGACGTGTCGCGCCGGCGCCAGGCCATAGCCCCTGAAGATGGCCCCGACCTTCATGCACACGACAACGAGCTTGGGAGGGAGCGCCTCCGCAGCAGGGGGAGACGCGCAGGAGACGCGCAACGGTGCTCGTTCAATGTTGGGTCGAAGGACAAGGTGCGTCAATATGTCGAAGATTTATGCGCCGCTAACGCGCGGCCGACGTCGCGTCTTGCCTCCACTGCCCTGCTATGGCCACTCTGCTGTGCTCTGACTCCCTGGTCTCTGCCGTCTTGCTGCGCTCGCTACTGGCTCGTCTTCCTGCGGAGCTTATGCCACGATCTGGAGAACCGAAGGCTCTGTCGGCCATCGGAGCTAGATATATGCGCGGTAAGTCAACTGCCCTTTGCTCTTAGTGTTCAATGTTCTCACCTCGCGTCTCACCAGGCTAGGCACGAGCACCTACGGTCCAATGACCAGGCGCCTCAAGATCCCCTCCCACCCTTCGGATGACTTCTTCGAGAGGAGCGACGATGCGACTCCGGCCTGCAGTAGTCACTGGGATATAATGTGTATTTATTAGTTTTGAAATAAATTTTTGCTATTCTTTTCGTGTAATATTAGGATTACCAGCAGCTAGAATATGGGAAATACACGAGAGCCTACTACGACCTGATCCCAGCTACTATGAGTCTTAGCAGACTATGTACTTGCGGTCCAAGCAGGCCGTGTACCCGAAGTCTAAGCGGATAACGTCTTTAGGTGTCCCTCGGTCTACTTGCCGATTTTCGATCCCCGGTTCCGGGACTCCAAGTAGGCGACCTGATCGGAGATACTTTAACCATGAGTATGCGGGCCCTGAACGCAGTGAATGGGGCGAAGTGGACCTGGCTGACAGCGCGTTGTCAATGTTTGGTCGGGTTGGTGCCGGGCTCCGACCGCAGGGAGGACGCGGGGGCATGCATGGGGAGCAATGTGGGGCCACCGCACGCGACGTTCCGCAAGCGCGTTCGCACAGCGCCGTGCGCCGATGTGGCCGAAGGTGTGCGGACGAAGAAGTCAGAGCGAGTGACACCTCGCAACTTGGCGGCCTCCATCAGCCCGGGTAGCGTGCCTCAATTGTTACTACTACACCACATCGAAGACAAACAGCGCACGTCGTACGGGGACATCCAAAAGGGCGAGACTCTGCAGGCATGCGGACAGGTGATGTTAGCGCAGGAGATTGCGGTATGGGTTGCCTGAAACGCACCTTCGCCGAAGATTCCTTGGTTGAGAGCACAGGGTAATTGGTTGCGGCATTCCTCGTGGACGTAGCGGCTCGGGCTAAAATTCGCCCATCAAGAGCATTAACAGCTATTGTGAGCTGTGGGCCAGGGAAGCTTTGAGGAAATGAAGAGACGGTACAATTAGAATAGCTGAGTAGGCGGTTGGCGAGACCATGACGCGCTAGGGCAAACACGAGCAAATATCTGACTTGGCGTGCGCTGGCGGTTATTCGCATGTCTCGACTCTATCCCATCCCCACCAACAACATTCTACTGGCCCCCGCCGACGTGGCCATCCCGGCTCTCCATGCACTCGACGCGCTCTTGGCACCATTATGGCTAACCAAGTTCTCGGCAAGCAAGGCACAGGCGCGCCGCGACGCTACGCATGGATGAACTTCAAGTTGGAGGACGCAGTTTCATGCTGTCGGCCGGCCTCCTGCTGACATTATTCCCGAGTGCGTACCCTGTTTCGTCTCCCTTTGCTAGTACCTCATACCTTTCCCGTGTCTCCTTCGGTCTAGCAGAGCGACAAGCACAGCCCGCCCTTCGTCATGCAGACAGACTGGGTCAAGCTTGGCAGGTAAAGTGATTGATTGCGTGTTCTGACGTTGCCTGATCCTGAGATTTCCTAGGCTTCGAACAATTCCGGATTACGCAGAGGGCGACACGATGAAGAGTCCAAGACCTTGAAGTCGGCGTCGACATCGCCTAATCGCAGCATTGCGCCCTCGTTCCACTTGTAAGGGTCCTACCTCGACAACTTCTCATCACGTCTCCGCCGCGCCTTCTCGCAGCTGGCTGTTGATCTTTCCGAGTATTCTCATTCATGTATTTTTTCGAGCTAGCCTTCTAATGATTGTGGCTACTACTTCAGTGCTGAGCTTTTTGTGCTGCTCTTGCTTCCAGCCCATCCCCACTCCCTTCATACTCCAGTTCCTACCCTCGGGTCCCCGGTGGTAACAATAATATATGTGCTCATTTTGCTCATCCATTATAAGCCATAAGCTGAATTAAGCGATAAGTCAACCAATATTAATGACTGTCAAGAGTGCTCGGGAGAAGCCTCGAGCAGATGACCCGGCGACGAGCCGACCCCTTGAGCGTGCTTGAGCGCTCTTGAGTGCCGCTTGTTCGCCGCTTGAGTGTGCTTGAGCAGTGCTCGAGAGCGTGACTCAAGCGACCGGTGCGCTCGAGGCGTCTCTCGATGCACCCTGCCTCTTGACTGTGCTTGAGCTCTTGAGGCGCTCTCAAGCGGCCTCAAGCAGCTGCCGGGTTTCCTGATGGGGTATTCCAGAGCTCCTCCCAGATGTCCAGATGGAGCTCCACGGCGGGACGCGCCACTCGTCTGCAAAGCATAAACAAGGAGCTTCATGGAAGGACGACGTGCTTACTTTTTTTGCGCGGCTACGCGCTCCTTGCCCTTAATACGAGAAGTTCTGAGGATAAGTCAGCGGTGGAACAGCACAATGTGTCCAAGGCATGGACGTACTTCGCAGGAGGGGCCAGATCCTCGGCTGGCTCGGCTGAGTCGCGATTGCGCTTGCGAGACGATGAGGTGCCAGCCTGGAGACTGTACAAGGAATCGGACGATGTTGGAGACATCTGGGCTGTGCGTTGGTTTCTGGTCCTCTGGATCCCGGAAGTGTAGTTTTGAGGTCGAAAGTCTCGCCGGTGTACGGGGTCCTGCCCGCAACTGACCCGAGGCACTTTTCGGTTCTGCTCTGCATCATCATTTCCTCATGTGCGTAGAGTCTCCATGGCGAGCAAGATAATTTGTGAGTCTCTCACTGCCGTCTCCCTCAAAACCCTCTCGAATGTCAATGTCAATAAATAAATAAGTAGTAAACATAGCTGTATGCGTTATCCTTCTACAATGTCCGCACAATGAAGCCACGACCGATAAATGCAAGATCGAAATATAAAACCGGAGCAACATGCAGATTTTGGCGCACCTTCATGCGACCACACCTTCCGGAGTGCGACAGCACCGTCACAGCCGCGCCGAACGCCACACAGACGTACGCGGGGAGCAGCGCGCGCGAGCGCCAAGACTTGTCCTTCCCGGTGAGCTTGATGTAGCATGCGGCGGGGAGATGAAGGCGAGGGAGGTTGCGGACACACCGCCGGTAATTTCGAGCATCACACCGAGGTCGCAGGTCATGAGCGCCACTGCAGAAGCTCGGTGGTCAGGGCGCTACAGCTGGAGATGGCAAAAGAAGAGTGTGCGCACACAGCATGGAGGCAAATAGGATGGCGGTGGTGAAGAAGACGTGGCGTTGCATGATAAAGGCTCATGAGAGAAGAAATACTGCTCAACTACCTGTAGGAAGGCATTAGCACACTTCATAGCGACAACTCAGAGTCGCATACCTCTCGGCAGACAGAGAGCTCCAGGGGTAAGGTCGTGAACATGTTGAGCCCGAAGCAGAACCTCGCTACGTTGATCAATCGATCAAGGTGTCAGTCTGATCTTCGTCAGCGAGAAACTCATCTCAGGACATAGCAAAAGACATACCTCAGAGAAATTGTTCACGATGTTGCTCTGCATCCGATCCGTGAAGACGAGGTACCCCGACACCGCCATCGTCGTGCACGCCATCAGCAAGATCGCCGTCGATACTCTATATGCGTCACCTTCGCGAACCTGTCCATCGTCGGCGTGCGCAGGCTCCCATAAATCAGCAGTGAATTGTGATGGCACACAAACGCAAAGCTGATCACGCTGATGGCCTGGAATACGCCAGGCAGGCAAAGCTCGACGATGGAGAAGCGCTTCGCGGGGTCGCCCTTCAGCAGCGATGAGACGAGCGGGCCTTCAAAGATGACGGACCCGACGATGATGAGCATGCCACAGAGCCCGACGCGATGGAGAGCTTATGGATCTCGCGCTAGAGCGAGAGCGGGTAGGAGACGCTGATCGTGCAGAGCGCGATGACAAATTGGCGGTTGGTGAGGAACGGGTATCGTGGAGAGGGTGGGGAACACAAAGCGAATGACATGCGGGATCGTGTCGCCTGCGTCAGGTCGGGTGTAGCAGGATGTACATACCGATGATGATTCCGAACGGACACATCCCTGCGCACTGAAGTGATCACTGACTATTGAGGCGTCGAGGTAGGGCGGGGACTCACCGTTGAGGAGTCAGTCACTGCGAGTCAGACAGACGGTCCGAGTAGTACAAATCAATGAAGACGAAGGCGGCCACGTGCGACCTTGCCCCCGACCACCATGGCCTCCGCTACCCAAGACACAGAATGGCACACCATGTGAGAGACATCGGCCTCTGATCCTCGGAACTGCGAGTGCTCAAACCTGAGCAAGCTCTGTGCGCATCCCATTCGCCACCGCCCACCACGCCAGCATCGCGAAGCAGGTCATCGAGGTGGATCGCGAGCTGCAGCCGCAAGCCGTGAAGCGAGTCTTAGAGGCGCAAGATGATGTACTAGTGGCGTGAGTTACATGCCCTGCGGTGATGAAATCTTTCTGATTGTTGTGCGCAGGACATTCTCGACGCTGACGGTGCGCTTAGCGCGTCTCACGCTCAACGCGTTTCTTGAGAACGTGGACTTGGTGGTCCGGACGATCAGCGAGTTCGGCGCAGACTCTGAGAGACGGCCAACATAACAACCTCTCGTCAACGTCAACACTTGTATTTTATGACACTATCCAAATACTTCTCGCATCATCGCGTTTCATGTCGTTAGTCCGCCGCTCACGCTGCTTCACCCTCGCCATCGGCCTTCTTCTTGTTCTTCTTTTTCGTCTCCCGCAGCTTCTTCGTCAGCAGCTCCTTCAGCTCCTCATCCTCCAAATCCTTCTCCGTCTTCACAAGCTCCGGCTTGTACCACACCGGCGGATGTGTCAACAACGACGGGCCGCCAGGAAGGAGCGCGATCGTGAAATGGAAGCCGGCAACGAACGTATTCGAAGGGGTGTAGCTGCACAAATGGGATGTCTTAGCGTCGAACACCACGGGGTATGGAAACGGTGGACTAACATGACTTCATAAGGCTTGACCAAGCTATGCTGGACCGCCTCCTGCAGCCCGAGACGCCCACGCTTCTCATCCTCTAACACCCGGACATTGAAAGGGAAGGGGCCGGCCTTCGTCTGCACCTCGCTGAACACGGCACGCGACGTCTTCATCTTCAGCTGATACGTAACGGTGTGGTCCCGTTGGTAAATGGTCGTCCGGGACTCCTCTAAACGAGCCTAACGTCCCAGCGTTAGCCCCCGCCAACTGCAACAGGCCGCACAAACACACCTTCCCATCCTCCCCCGACGAAATCAGGATGTCGATGCCGTAGACCTCGTTCTCTGCAAACGTCACCGTCTCAAAGTCCCTCTTCTGCTGCTCGCTAGGGTTGAGGATGATACGCTTCTTCCCATCGATGACATTTTGCGTCTGCTGGCAGGACAGCATGCCTGCGCCGCCGCGATGCTCAGCCGATCGCGCGCCATCGATCAGAAACAGCAGGCAGACGCACCCTCGACGGGCTTGCAGTCCCACGCCGCGGCCACCTTGCTGACCGCGTCCGAGACCTGCCAGTTTTTGTTGCCGACCTTGACGAGGCGCATCGCCGCCTCTGCGGCCGTCCACGCCGCGCGCAGCACGTCCGCGCGCCGGCCGCTCACGGGCTCCGCCTCGGAGGCCCCGACGACGAGCGTCTCGGCGGTGATCGCGGCGAACCCGTCGATGTGCGCGCCGATGTGGATTTTCACGACATCACCCTTGGCGAGGGTTTGCGAGGAGAGGGGATCGGAGCTGCAGCGCGCATGCAGGTGCTGTTAGCGATCGTGCGGCACGCGGGGGAAGAAAGTGTGCGCACGCGAGCGGGGAGAAGTGGGCGACGCAGTTGTTTACCGATATACTCGTGGGGAACCCCAGCCCTGCAAAACGTCGTCAGGACATACCGCTCGCTGCTTGAGATGAAAAAAAGAGAGATCTCACCCTTGGGGACCTTCACGCCCTTCACGGCTTTGTTGTACACGGCACCGGTGCCCTCCTCGATGAGCTTGTCGCCCTCGATGCACAGATCGAGCACCTTCGCGCCTTCGACCGAAAGCCCGACGAGCTTTTTCACGACGCTGTTCACGATGTCCGCGGCTGTCTGCGGGCGCAGACACGCTCAGAAAAAAAGGCAGGGCCACACGCGACGGCGGTATACGCACCTTGTACTTGGTGATGTCTGCCTCCGCGGTCGAGCGGGGCTTTTCTGCGGCTGCGCCAGCTTTCTCGGTGTCGGCCATGGGGAGTGTGCAGCACAGGAGGGCGGGCAGACGAGGATGTGATCTAAGCGAGGCAGGCAGGCGGCACGATCGAGGCTCGACTCGCGGCGGCGCGGAAGCGGTTCGACTTGCCGGATCGGGTGCGGAGTCAGTCTGGCTCAGTGTGACAATTGCGAAGCGGGTATATACAGTACAGCGTGCGACAGAAAGCAGGACGAGACGATGCGGTTGCGGTCTATGTACGTGTGCGATGTGCGATGAGAGTGGATAGTAAGTATGTAACCAAAGCGTTGATAGTGCGAATTGTTCCGAGACGGCCAGTCGATACCCGTCGACTATGATTTGGGTTTGGGTGAATGCGCTTTCCATGCAACAAAGCCTCTGACACATCGGCAAACCTGGCGTTCTGTGTCCAACAGCGGCGAGGTGACGGATGTGCCCTGCGCCCACAGACTGTCCCGCCAGATGCGCAGGTCCGGCGCTTCGGTGGCGGGCTCAGACCATTGGAGCGTTGATGAAACAGTTTCCCGCATGTTGACACGGGAGAGCATGTCGCTAGAGGGCCACCAGGTCACGGCCGTGATAAATGAGCTGAATAGATACGACGAACCTCTCCCAGTTAAACCAGACGATCTCGAACTCGTCTCTGGCAGTGCCTTTCACGGGCCGCTCGGGGTCGCGGTCACGGCCAGCGACGGGAGTTATAGTCGGACCGTTCCCATACAGCCTATCGTAGGCCTCCCAGATAGCTTCTTTGCAACACCGGATCACAGCTACCGTCCGGGCAAGGTGCATTGGTGCCCACGCGGAGATAAAATGTGCAGGCGAGTTATCCGAAAGATCAGAGTTCGCGTCGACCTCCTCTTTGACGGTGGGGCGCCCCAGTTGTCGATACGGCGCAGGGTCGATCCGCTGAGCCGAACGGGTCCTCGACGACCGGGATGACTTCGCGTCTTCCTTGCTTGAGCGCGGCGAACTCCGCGTACTCGCCGTAGACGACGCAGGCATGAGAATATCGAGGGCTGGCAGGGCCCGGAAGTCATCGAAGAACATGGACAGGTAGAGCGGGAGGACGGATGTTGGCTGGGGCGAAATTGACCGCATACTCAGCATCTCGTGCCAGGCATGCCAAAGTCTCGAGTGGTCGAGTGGGTCTAGAGGGTGCTCGGGGGTGATCGGGTCGAATGACATGTCGAGACGCGGTGGCGGCTCGCGAGAAGATGGAATGAGGTCCTGCCTGCTGCTATTGTCGCCGCCGTATGAGGATGAAAGGGTAGTCGAAGAGACAGCAGCTGGGTCAACGCTGTGGTCACGGTTACGCCGGAGGAAGGAGCTGCGCCTCTCTTTCGGGAGTGGCGCCAACAGTGACGCAGACGCCTTGGGCTGTATGACAGGAGACGGCAGTGGGCTGTGTAGATCTGATTCCCGGACACCAGGGAAAATAAGATCGTCTTCAGTGACCTGGGGAGCATTTAACGATCTGAGAAAGCAGATGGTACACCAAACACACCTCGAGAACACCACCTGGCTTGAGCACTCGATGTATCTCCTACAGAGCTATCAGTAGATATCCTGTAGCAACCTTATAGAGGAGCAGGACCTTGATGATTATTCGCCACTGGTATTGAGATGGTGAGGGTCGCGCAGCTTGTCAGCGAGTTGAACGTACCTCTTTCTCAGCTAGACTCAAGGAGCAGTAGCTTACGCGAACGAGGTCGAATGTATCGTCAGGATAGTCAAGGCCAGAGACACTTTGTGCATTATCAATACAACGAACCCCAGAGAAGACGTCACTGACATACATGTCCCGAGTAAAAAATCTAACTCGACCATCAACATTCTTCGACTTGAAAAGAGATGAGAAGTCGGGACAATCGTAGAGAACGCTGTGACCTATGATATCACACTCCTTGGATACAGTTTCAGAGAATGAAGCAAGCTGCAAAGAGACGCCACTCACAGGCCATGCCTGAGCTGCCTCGACGGACCAAGTACGAAAGCCGCTGCCCAGCGCGAGGATGTGTGAAGGCGCACGCTTCGGCTTGAACATTGTCAGCCCATCGCAGAGACGCGTCATGAACATATTATTCCAGTTTGCGCTACCAAGAAGGGTGTGAGCTTCTGCGGCGCGGACGACGACGCGTGAGGGACGTACTAGTCGCCGAGGCTGCTGGAGTAGACCATCGGATTGTCGAAGGTACGTTTGCTGTTCCTGTCGGGCTCCTGCGCCTCAAGGCCCTCGATGTCGACCTCCCTGGTAGTGACGGCCACCATGGCGAATGGAGAGGCGTCAGTTGTGGCCGTCGAGTTCAAAGAGCGCGAAAAGATGGCAACATGCTGAGGGGCGCCAAAAGACGAGCGGCGAGGGACACGACCCAGACCGTCGGGCGGTGTCCGCTAAAGTAGGCGTGAACGGGCTGCGGGATGGCCGTGTGGTAAATTATGTTCTGCATTTTGGTTCCTCGGCTAGACACTCGGCATTTGCTTCCGTGCCCCGGTCTCGGCGCGCTCTTCCGGTTTCTCCTGCCCCGGCGCCTCGGCTCAGGTGTTTGCCCTGTCCGGGGTCCTTGTCTTGCCCCCGTCGTCGACAGCGAGCAGCTCTTCTTCGACATCATCCATGGCCTCCCTCCACCGCGTCGCCGGCGTTCGCGCCGCTCTCAAACCAAGGACCTCTGTCGCTGCGTCCTCCCACGCCGTTAGGACGTATGCCACGCCCGTCGCCTACGAGAAGAAGGAGCTCGATCCCCAGCTCAACGGCTACCCTCAACTCCCCGACATCTCCCGCCAGTATCTCCCCGCAAAGGCGGGCTGGTGGGATTGGCAAATGAGGCGGAACTACGGTGACATTGTGCGCAATCATCTTGTTCATGCACGCGTCCGCTAATTGTATCTGAAACAGATGCATGAGCGGGAGGAGCTCTATTCGATGTGGGGCCCCGACGTCCCGCACGTCGCGCCAAGCATCGCCCTCCGGCACTTCTCCATCGCAGTCGCGGGCTTCGTGACATTCGGCTTTGTTGCCAAATACGCGCTTGTCCCGGACCGCCCATCTGCACCACGCGACTATCCTTTCGATGGTTTGGTGCGCGAGCTCGGGGGCCTGGAAGAGAACAAGGTGCGCATATCCGCTACCCTTGTCTAGCGGCACCTCCTGACCGCCGTGTCCGGCTCTAGGCATACGTAGAAAGTTCCTTTGACGAGGACGAGTGAATATCAATCTTATTGTTTACCGTACAACCTTGTCGCGTCGGTTTGCCGCAAACAGCTCCAGCAGCTTGTGTCACATCTATCGCTCCGTTTGCAGCGCCGTATATCTGGTCACAATGCCGAGCTCATGATCATTGCCGTGCCGATCCTCTGCTTTCCTTACTCCTGCTTGGAGGCCCCCTGGAAGCCCCTGGCTGCCTTCGTCCTGACTCCTGCTACCTGCAGCTCTACTGTGGACTTATCTCGGCCGCCAACACGTTTCAGCGGCCGATGCCGGGCGTACGCGCGACATTCTCTCCACCCGCCCATTCTCGACGTCATGTCACATCCCCTCAATATGAGTAAGGACTCGATTGGTACTATTCGATACGCGAGATCCGGCGCTAAGTACGGCATTTCACCGTAATTCGACTATTCCCTGAGCTTTTTCGGGATAAATTGATATATCTGAAGCTCGTAAACAAACCTGAATCGCGACGGAGTTCGAATGTAGGTGGCTAGGCCTGCGGGGGCCGTTGATGAAGCCAAGTACTTCTCAGAGCTGTCGCTGAGCTCAGGTTTGGTGTGCTCCACGTGGAAACTTACGGTCTTCGACATTTTTCACGCAGCTTGAGGCCTCAAAGAAAGCAATTAATTATGAGACGGCCATATGCATGAGAAAATGTGGGGCTATTAAATAAGCGCCCGCACGGCGCGGCTGCTCGGTGCTGAAGCCAAGGCTTCACGCAAATTTGAGCCTAAACACTTGAATTGCTTTGAGATTATAGACCCCTCGTACTTGTGCAAAATGCCATGTAGCGGTGAGAAAACACCTGGCGCGGGCTGGTACTAGTACTAGTATATGTAGTGATGGGCTCGGAGGCTTGCATGGTTCACTCTCCGCATCAAAACCCAACTGAAGTAATGCGACGATATTTCCTCATTCTCCGTGAGAGTTTGGCTATACATTTAATACAATGTAAGCTGAATTCAGCTTTCTGCACTGAAATTATGTCACGACGAGCTAAGCGAGCTAAGCGAATAGTACCAATCGACTCTGCACTCCCTCAATATTTTTACCCTTTTTTCGTGGGGCCATCAAGGGGCCATCAGCCTCCATCAGGTCAAACCTGCTGCTGCCGTAACACAGGCTCGCCAGCATGTGCTCGGGTCACCGCGTTTGCGCCTCGCTACCTGAAGTATAGTGATTCGTGATCCCCGTCTCCGTTGTTAATTGAATCAGCGAGCGCGGTAGTAGGCGGTAGTGCTCGCGACAAGCGACGGCTCAATGTCGGCGGTGAGCCAGGGAACAGTCTGACCTAGTCTGACGTATCTGTTCCTCCCTGCTGTGTAGGTCCAGGTACAAACGTATGTAGCGGTAGGCCGAGCCCTAGCTGGTTGCATCACTACGGAAGCAAGGAAGCTAGAGTTTAAATGCTACAATGTGTCGGACGTGCGTAGTAAGGACGTGTTGAAACTTTGAAATGGCTTACTGCGTACCATAGTGATGAGTAAACGGTATTATTGTGATGTATAGTATAAGGCGACCTTATCGTACAAGACGACCCCCAAAACATAGACGCCACCACTTACCTCCTCCCGGTCATTCCGCACCGGCCGCCCCCACGGAGTCTTCGTGATCCTGGTCAATAACGGCATCCTTGCCCTTGTACGCAGGGCGGGCGCGAGGCCGGCGGCGCAGGTTCGCACTCAGCGGCGGCGGCGTCTTGTCCTCGTCTCTGGGATGCGGAACGTCGCCCTCGTAAGCGTTATCGCTCCCCTCTTCCTCGTCGCTGTCCGACGTCGTCGTCGTGCGTTTTCGCTTCCTAGACGCGGTTTTAGCACCCCGGCCCCGGCCACGGCCTCGCGCGGTGCCTCTCGTGCCTTTCGCATTGCCCCGCGAGCCTGCCGACGCGCTTTTCTCCTGCGGCGCAGCCTTGCGAGTGGCTTTGCCCTTCCCCTTGCCCTTGGCGAGAGGCGCAGCCGCAGTGTCGTCTTCGGATGAGGACGAGGCACCAGCATCAGGTACGGGAGTGCCAGATCCGGACGCCTGCTTCAGCTTCGCTTGTTCCTTGCGAAAGTCGTTGACGACCTGTTGCAGCCGTTTGCTTGCGTACGCCTTCTGCTTCCGAGGCGCATAGGCGCCTTGCCCGGAAGTCACATTAAGGTACTCGTTGAGGTTGCCCTGCTTATTCAGTGCGTTCGCCTATGGATGGCCGTGAGCTTTGTCGCCGAGATGCGGAGATTGGAGAATATAAGCACCTGGCCACGTTTGTTCATCTTCTGGATGATAGGAAGAAGCAACTCTTCTACTTTGGATGAACTCCATCCTAACTCCTGCTGGAATAGACTGGGAAAGTTTTAATACCGGGAAAATAGGCGAGGAACCACGCTCACCTCCGCAGGCCGTCAAGATCTGGAAGCCCCCACTTGAAAGGCTCGTCCGAATCATCGACAGTCGGGTGATAGTAGGCATCGCGCTGATACGAAAAACATTAGTCAACTAGCCTCAAGCAAACATATTAGTGATTTACCACTACGGCAGGCGGCCACTCGTCACTCAGGTACAGGTCCTTGAACTTCCTCTTCTATAATGGATGTTCATATGAGGACTAACACCCGTAATGAAACTATACACATACAAAGCGCTGCTTGAATTTGGTGTTAGTGTCTTCTGGCCTGTCACGCCCCGACTGGACCCTCTGCCACCACGCCTTGAATTTGTGCAGGCCGTCGCTGCCAGGAAACTCCTTCAACAGCTCCATGGCGACAACGGGCCCAACACCGGGGAGGCCGTCGACGTAGTCGCTGCCTAGGAGGTACGCCAGCTGCACGAGCTTGTCGCGCTCTAAGCCAAGCTCGCGGCCAAGATCGGCAAGCAGGAAGCATTCGACGGTCTTTGACTGGTTGAACATGTTCTTGTACACGCGCAGCCCGCCGAAGAGGAAGACGTCGGAGTCGTCCGTGATAATGCCCTCTACGAGGCCAAGTTCCACAAGGGCTGCGCACTGCGCTTCTGCCTCCATAGGCGCAGTGATATAAGGGATGCCAAACAGACGAAGCATGACCTGCACGACGTTGAGCTGCGTTCAGCGTTCAGGCATCAATTACGAACCATTATCTGAGATATCATCTGCTGCGTGATATCCTCCGAGTCACGCATGGCGACCTTCTTCTGCTGGTGCAGCGTCTTGATCTCGTCGTCGATCTCGCGACGCACGGTGTCAAGGTCCTTGCCCTTCACCTGCGACATGAAGCGGGCGAATTCGCCCTCCTCTGCGAGCGGGTCCATTTCCTGTGCGGCGTCCCAGGTTTCCTCGTCGTTGTCTGCAGGACGCGAGCTTGCACCTTCTTTTGGGTCGGCAGTTTGAAGGAAGTCCGCTACCGGAGAGGGGGAACGGGACCAATCGCTGAAGGGCTCCTCTTCGAGTGACGCACCAGGCGCAACGGAGTGCACAGAAGGTGTTGGCAAAGCGGAGGTGTTGACAGTAGATAAGACATCATTTCCAGATTTTAAAGATGGAGTGGAAGGTAAAGTGGTGTCTGCGACGACCGGCTCAGGTGACGGAGAGACAATGGCACCGGTGTCTACGGGGAAAGACGCAAATATCCGTTCTCCTGCAGAGGCCACTTGAGTTGGAGCCAAGCCGTACAGGTCCTCTTCTTCATCTGAGTCACTTACGGTCAACGGAGCGTGGGCGGATGGCAATGGGCTTTCCTTGACTGGACTCGGTGGACGAACGGAAGACGAAGCGGCGCTGGGAATGGTAGCAGGTGGCACAGGCGCAGCTATCTGCACCTCCTCCATATCCTCATCGGAATCCGAGTCCAAGATAGGTTCGGGCGCAGAATGCACAGGTTCAGAGGGCAACAGAATCGCCGGTCCTAGCGGACCGTATTCGGGAGAGGAATGTGCAACCTTTGGAGGCCCCGCAATGGGCGTCGTTGGACTTCTCTGGGCTTTCAATAAGGAGGCTTGTTGTCCGGAAGGTGAAGCGATCACATGAGGGGAAGGCGGCTTTGCAGACACAGTAAGGGGAGCGCTCGGACTCTTCTTTGGCAGTAGCGTAGGTTGCCCAAACGCATGCTCAAACGACACCGACTTCCGAGGTGAATATTGGTGGGAGGAGAACGCCTTCGGCGCCGGACCTGCGTTTGCAATGGCTAGAGCAGTCTCCAAACGTCCAGGAACATACAGCTCCTCAACATCTGAGGAAACCGGCGTTGGTTCCACAATCTCCATACTATCTGCAGTGGATGTGGCCTCAGTCGACGGCTGCTGCGCATGCGCCGCGCGAGACGCCTCCACGGCGCGTCGAAGCATTGCCTCCTCCTCGACGTCTATAGAGTCCTGCAGCGCCGCCGCCAATTCAAAATCGTCATCGTCTGCTCCTGGCACTATTGGCAACTCATCGTCCTCTGGTTCGAACAATGGCCGAGGTGGCGGTGGCGGCTTCGGCTTCTTCTTGGGAGGCTTGGTGGACAGGCGCGTCAAGTTCTTCGACGTCTGACGCTTTCCAATCCCAGCCAGAGCCATTTCACGCTGATATTCTTGCAAATCCGCATCCGCGGCGAGAGGCTGAGGTCTGCGCAATGCGGTAAGCACACAACCTCGGAACCTCACGAGACGAGGCTCACATATGCACCTCTTCCATTTCCATGTCATCGTCGTCGTCGTCGTCCTCATCCTTCGTCTCGACCGGGTCCTGGTCGATCTGAATGGGATTCGACTTCGTACCATGATCACGGATGCCCAGCACCCACCCCCCATCTGCTCCCGTGTTCTTCATGAGGACGTACTCACGATTCCTCTCGCTCGCAATGCGCACGGGGATGGCGATATGCGCCTGACCGATCGTGTCCGTCGTCACAAGCAGCTGCTGCGTCAGCGAATTGCGCTGCTGCAGGTTCTTGATTTGCTCCTTCGAGAAATCAAGCGGCGTGCGCGAGTTCCGCAGCATGTTCTGCAGCCGCTGGTACGACGTCTGGCGCGACTTGAGGCGCAGGTCGCCGACAATTTCGTACTGAACCTCGGTGGGAAGCTCGCGGAACGCTGGGGATGAGACGTCGAAGTCTTCCGGTCGCATGTCCTCGATGAACGAGCGGAGCTCCTCTTCTGTCGCGAGACGAGGATCGGCCGCCGACTTGGCCGCCTTGGCCACCCTCTCTTCCAGATCGACA